>JAJKLF010000003.1:1200000-1796805 GCA_022984865.1 Hypomontagnella submonticulosa | reverse complement strand
AAGGTATAAGTAGGTAAGGAGATTTAAAAACATTATATAACCTTTTTTATATAATTTTTACATAACGTAACTTACAGCTATATTAACACACTCTTTTAGCATTAACACATCATATCAATTCAGGATTTCATTTATTTGCTTTACATCTCTCAATTAAGATTATAACGTATAAAGGCTGAAATGTAAAGCCTAATTAAGGCCATAAGCCTCAATTAGAGACCTTTATCCCATCCTTCAAAGCACCCTGCTTTGGCTTAATAGATATAATTTTTTAATTTAACAAATACTTTATATATATAAAATTAAAACGTAATGAAAGTATTAATAAAACTAAAAAGTATGATAATATACTTAAATTAATTATATTTTATATAAAAAGTAATTTTTTATTAATCACTTTTTTTAATATAGATTTAATAATAAATATCATAAAGGTTAAACTTAAAGAATACTTTAATAACATTTAACTATTTTATAATATTAAATATTAATAATAAAAAGTATCGATTCTTAATAATAATATAATTTAACCTATGATAATTAATATATAATTATAGGATATCATTTTTTTTAAATATAAATAATATAAATATATTAATATTAACCTTAAAATATTTAATATAGCTATTTGTTAAATTTTCTTATAAGTATTTTTATAATTCATAACATTATTACTTGAAAAGGGGATAAATAAGATTATAAAAAGGAATTTTACCTTTTTTAAATTAATAATATAAATAGCTTCATTTAATATAAAAAGTTCCTTCGTCATTCTTTTAGAATAAACATTATAAAACTTCTATAAACATTAAAATAATAATATTTAATTAAAATCTTAATTAATAAATTCATCATCTAAACCTAAAATAAATATATCTTTTTAAAACTTTATTCCTATATAATTAATTATATAAGCTTTTTTTTTAGCCAAAACCATATCCACGAAATCTTTAAGATTTATTTTTTAATATTTTTCAAAATATCATTTTATAATAACCATATTAAAAGTAATACCAAATCAATCCATCCCTGGTTGGGATAAGAAAAAAAGTAAGACACTTTTAAGCTTTTTTATAATAAAGAAAATTTATTAAACTTCTTTTATCTATTTATTAAAATTAATTAATAATAAAATCCCTTTATAAGTCCTGAAATATTTTAAATAATTACCATTAAAATTAATAAGACTTAAAATTAGAACATTAATAAGGTAAAGGCGTTTTTTAATAAATTATTAACAAATAATATTAACTTTAACCTTAGTATTCATATTAATAATAATTTAAATTTTAAAATCTTAAAGTTTTAGGGTAATTTCTTAGCTTTAAAATGGTAGGCTTCTTCTATATATTTATAAATCTTTAACTAAGATAAATTAAACATATATATTTATTTTAACTAGGAATTTTCCTTTTTAACTAAAGAATTATCTTAATTATTTAAGATTTAAATATTTTAGATTTTAATAACCAATATTTTAGTTTATAATTAAATTATATTAATATAAAAATAATTAACCATAAAATTAAGTTTATTTATAAATATAACACTTTCCGGTTAAAAAAATAAATTAACGTTAAAATTATGATATTTTAAATATCAATATTTTCTTTTTTTATAATTTTAATAATATAAAAGAGGTTAATTTTAGGGATTATCCAACTATAATAACTTATATTAATTTTAAAAAAACTACCAATTATTTAACCTCTTTTTTTAAATGTTAATATTATTAATAATAACTTCCTTTAAATTTTAATTATCCTTATAACCATATTTTTTATTTAACTTATCATAATTTTAAATTTCTTATATTTGTTTAACGGTAAGTACTAATTTGCTGGCATCGTTCATAAAAACATTCTGCCGCTTTAACTAAGTAAAGAATCTTAGGACAAGCTTCATTCAATAATCGTACGCTAAAAAATCGTTTCCCTTTAACGGTATTTTATTTAGGCGTTAATGTAAGGCTTGCCACTAAGTAAAAAATTCCCTCAATAATTAATCTAACTTTTATTAAATCTTAAAAAAAGCTAATAATACCCTCCTCTTAAATAAAATAAGATTTATATATTCTTATTATATAAAAAATCATAATTATTTTAAGGTAATTTTTTTATCTAAATTTAATAAATTAAATCCTTTAATATAAGATTTTTAATTTATTTATATTTCTAGTTTTATTTAAATTAAAACTTATTAGATTTAAATAAAAACACTTTAATTAAGCTTTTATTTATTATTATTAATAATCCCTTAAATCTAATTTTTTATTTTTAATAATATTAGATCCTTAAACAATTTTTTAATTATATAAATCGACAGTTTATCATTATTACCTATTTTATTAAATTATTAAAACATGCTTTTCATAACTTTTAAATTAAAGTTTATTAACGCTTATAACGTTTTATTAATGTTATTTTATAATAATATCTTAATGATATTTAAGTTTATAGTATTTTTATATCTTTAAGTTAGGTTATTATTCTTATTATAATAATTAATCTTTTTTCAATAATAGGATAAGTTTGGGATATTTAAATTAGAATTTTAATCTAAATTTTAAAAGTTTTAATTCAAATTTTAAGAACTTTAATTTAAATTCTAGGGTTAAATAAGTTTACCATTTATAAAATCTTTATTAAAATTAAGATTAAACACTTTAATAAATAATAATCCATCATTAGTTAATTGATTTTTAAATTAATAACTTATTATTACATTATTTTAATAATAATAAAGATTAAAAAATATAATAAAATACAATATAAAATAAGGATAAAAACTAAAATAAGATAAGGTAAATTAATTAATAGGTTATTTTTATACTAAGATTTTAATTTATTAAGAGAAAAAAAAGAAATAAAAAAGTTATTACTGTTTGTACGACATTTAATTATGAGAATTGCTATCCGCACCCTTAAAAATTGCTATCAGGGCCTTATTTGCACCCTAGTACATCCGAGGCGCCCCGCGCTCAGGCCGGCTAAAGCCTCGCGCTAGGGCTGGCTCGACCAACTTATCTCCTCGTATAGCTTTATTAATCTGGCACTTCATACCATGCAACATGATCCATTCAATTCGTCTGATTAAGCGCTTTCGAATGATACTAATCTCGAACGTATGCGACCGTTAGTTGCTGAGTTATTTAGTCTTTTTCAAGATGGTATTTTGGCTTGGAAATGAAATGTAGCCGCCGAGGGGTATCACGTGATGCGGCTTCAACGGCCTCTATCTTCCTACCCTCATAACTTTACAACTAGGTATCGCAGCAAGATGCAACCGATATCAATCAATTCGCGATTGAGTAAGGAATTGATTGATATAGGTCTCAAACGGGTGCAGGCTGTTTTCGTAAAGTTATTTGAGTATCTTTGCAGCCGGGCCCTAGGGGCTCCCGGGGAGCCCCGCGCTCGGTTGTACTAGGGTGCAAATAAGGCCCTGATAGCAATTTTTAAGGGTGCGGATAGCAATTCTCTTAATTATAATATGTTAACTATGTCCTGTGGCTAATCTTTAGATTAAGTATTTTTATAAGATAATGCTTTATGTTAAGTAATTTTCAATAAGATCAGGAAGGATTAAAAAAAGCAATTAATAAAACTATCGCCGGTCACGCCATTTTTTTTTACAAATAACATTTATATTAAAAAAAATAAAAATAATATATTTCATTAAGGAAAGAGGATGAAAAAACTTGATAATTAAATTGAACGAAAGAATTAAAGTAAAGCTTATTTCGACGCTAGATTTGAAAAACAACGAAATATTACCGATATTATAATAATTAAATATTTATTTAAATTAAAAGCTAAAATATAAAAAATATGTAAAAGTTAAAACGGTTAAAGCTTTAAAAATCACCAATTATATTAAAAACATAGCAACAATTATTAAAAAACCACTAACAATAAAATGACATAAAATAATAAATATTATATTATTTTTTATATTATTATACGGTTATAAAATATGGTATAAAAAATAAAAGAAACCGCTAAAAAAAACGGCTAATACGTGAACGAAACCGGTTAATACTCGATTTAAAAACTATATAATACTTATATAAAAAATTATTTTTAAAGTAATTAAAAAGGTTTTCTTAATTTAAAAAACCTTCTTAAAAAACACATTATTCATTATAACAAATATATTTATAACAGAAATAATATTTAAATTAATTAAATATTAATACGTATATAAGTTATAAATAATATATAAAAGCTACTTATTAATGGTTAAGATTATATTTAAAAAAGATATTTAAAGAAAAAAAAGTAAGATAATTTTAAGTAATTTATATAAACTTTTAATTAATGGTAGAATTATTGTTGTTAATGAAACGATAGATTTTGTATATATTTAAGTTTAAAATAAAATCTAAAAAAAACCTAATAAAAGATAAAAACAAAAAGAAAATAATAAAGAATTTTTAATATTAGTTTTAAAACTTATTATCATAAAATATAGTAATTTTTTTAGATAAATTATAGATAAAGAAAGGCTTAAGATATAATTACGTTATATATAAAAACCAAATAAAAATAACGAAAAGATTAAAAAAAATAAATAAATATAAAATAATATTTAATATTAAAACTTTAAATACTTTAAGAAAATTAAAAAAATAATAACATTATTTCTAAATTAAATCATAACTTTTTACGTAAATAATATAATAATTATATAAAGCATATAAAAAAATGCTTTAATAATTTCATAACAGATATTTATAACAATATATAAGCTAATGAAGTCATTAAAAATATAATTAAAATGGTATTTAAAGTATTATAAAATAAAAAAAAACAAAACAATGAATGCATTAACAAAGAAAGGTGTAAATATTAGCTTATTAAACTTAGATATTAAGCTTATAACGGCAAGAATAAAAACTTAAATAAAATCTTATATTAAAGACTTAACGAAAAAATGATGGAAAAAAGCCGATATTTCTAACGAATTTAATGTTGCCGGGGTTAATTATAATCTCAAAAAAAAATTAACCTTATTATAATTATTTAAAAAGGTATTAAAATGGTATTTAACAATAATCTTAACATACGAGGATTATAAGTAATATTATGATAAATTTAATTACAATAACGTAAAAGTATATTATATTTGTATTTTATACTTAAAAAAAACAAAAGATAAAGGCTTAAAATATATGATACATTATAAGAAGATAAGAATAGTAATAGCTGATTAGTTAAAACTGTTAAAACCGGGTAAAAAACTTAACGAATTAACTTAAAGGAAGGATAATTAACTTATATAAATGTATAAAATAAAGCTTAAACATTTTAAAAATAAATCAAAATATTAAAATTAGTTAGTTTTATGGTTACTAAAGTTTAAAAAATTTTACGAAGTTATTAGCTTTTTTAATAAAATATGCCCGCTTTTTTAAGAAAAAAGCAAATGGTATTATATATAAAAAAAATAATAAAAAGAGGAAAGCTAAAAAAAAAGCGGCGAAAAATAAAGAAAAAATAAAACTAAAAATTATAAGCTTTATAAGCTTTATATAATATTAATTACTAATTATAGTAGCGGGTTTTTTTATGTTATAAGGGATATAAAAGTTAAAGAATCAGTTTATTATACATAAAACAATAAAACCAAAAATAAAAATAAAATTAAGCTTAAGAAAAACAGTTATTTTAAAGAATAATATGGTTTAATAATTAAGCTAAAAGAACTAAAAATAAGAAGCTATAATAATAACAACTTAAATTAAATCGACAATTAAATTAACCATTTAATAAAGATTTACAAAGTTGGGAAGGCTTGAAATTAAGCCAATCAACAAGTAATAATCACTAATCAAGGAATGTTAAGCTTATGAGGCATGATTTGACATCTTAATATCTTGTAATATCTTATATACTAAAGCTTGTTACGTCCTATACCCCCTGGGAGGTCATTAAAGATAGCACACGCATCGATAGTTCAGACGTTAAATAATACAACAACAACAACAACAACAACATGGAGGCATCGAGGTTTTAGATATTGGTACCCGCTTGAGTACATGTAGCCACATGTCAGCTCGGGACTTCAGGATCTCGCTACCGAACTTACAGCAAACAGAGTGCACTGACCTTTGTGTGGGGAATGACCGCAGTGCTTCATTTACAGTATATTGGAAGAGGGAACAAGCCGAAGAAGCACTAAGTCACGATACCATAACAATAGCCTCTTATGTAAAAGCCCAGCCCCTTTGCTTGGATTAAGTCCCTTCCACTGCGAGTCTTTTACTAAATAAAACAAGTCGCCGATAGAATCCGGAATCTGCTACTGTGATCAATGATGTAGTTGCGGTCCTGTATGGCAATCGCAAACCTCAAATTGCCGTTTGGATCTCCACATCCACGGATGGTAACAGACATCAACCAAAGTCAAATGCACTTTGTCTTAAGGTTACGATTGACCATTAGACTCTCCGTGGAGCAAACCTTCACCGCATCTTTGCTTGATACATCCATGCGTACCTAGGTACTTAGTATCTATTTAAACTGACTCAAACGGTAGGTTTTACCTCCTCTTTCTCTTCCTTTTCATACTCAATCCATCTATCTTAATATTGTCGTCTATCATAAACAACCATCACTCAGACTCGGAACGTTGTCGTCAAGACACATCGAAACTATGCCGAATTCTTCTTCAGAGCCTCCATATACCCAGGCCGAGAAGCAGTGGTTGAAAGACCATTGGGATGGCGAATTCAAGTTTCTACGGGCGTACGGGCTGAGCATCTACAAAGAGGAAGATCGCGAGGAAGGACGTGCAATTGCGCGTGCGATGATCAAGGGGGACACCGAGCAAAACGACGACTCGGAGTAGGAAGACGATGGATCGGACCGCAATCATTCATAAGTCCAGTTTCGAGCATTGGGAACTCACCTACTGCGATTCTACCGACAAGAAATTCGGCATCTTTAGAGGGATCCGCAAAGGCCGATATGATAATCATCGATGTCTTCATCTCTGACAACGGCGACAACTGCTGAACTTCATCAATACCGTCATCACAAGATATCATTTCTGCTTCTTTGGGTTTATTGAGGTTGCGACCCGAGCTTTTCCTCGACACCATCCACTTCAACGGAGGAATGCATCACGACGGTCGTTTCGGGAATGTTGTCTTAGTAGCCTGTGCAGATGGAGTCGTGCCTGGTACGAAGGGAGTTGTCCCTGATACCAGGGAGTCAGGCCTTAGGGCCTATATCCCGGGATAGAGGCGCTCACAGGGAACAAAGGACGCCTAGGGTATATAATGTAGGTCTATAGTTCTAGCTAGATAGGGGTTGAGGCTCCTTGCGCGACAATATAGTTGCTTCCTAGTCTTCTTGGTCCGCCTTGTGACAGGTCGAAGGTATGGGAGATGGAAAGTTGTGATCGTTGGTTGGGGCGAGGCTCGGGCTGTCGCATATCGGGCGGGAGCTGGTAAAATTATACACAGCTGTTTTTGCTACTTAGTAGCATAATGTTGCTCAAGCTCTCACCTATCGTAACGGGCCATACAAGTCCTACTTTAATAAAATGATATCATTGACGCCCTATCGCCCCGGCACCCCTTGAATTTGCCAGGGGCTAGTTGTGCTGTGAGCTCTGGAACTCTATTTCCATGAGGAGACTGATTTAAGCTCCAAGGCATAGTGTGCATCGCCCATCGTTGATCGACAGCAGTTAGAAAGTTCAGTAGCTCAACAAGCCCAGTTGCCTCGGGGATGAGAGCGGTGAATTTTACGATATCAAGAATTACCCACTCGCTTAGTATTAGAACGAACACTCGGCAAGAACATTGGGAATATCGCAAATTATTCACGAAGACCGAGACAGACTGCGGGGACGTTGGAATCCGGGGTAGCTACATACAAAGTGGATCGAGTAGGCAAGTTTTTCCACCCATAGAACGCCAGCAAATCATATGGCAATGCTGGTGACCTCCGCAAACGACAAGATGACCGGGTGCTATATTGTTGGGGTAGACGGCTAAGCAACTTGGCGAATACTACCCTTCCTAATGAGGCTGGATACCCATCCCGGTGGACAAGTCGTCTACGCCCTATGCATGGAATCGCTTTAATATTCTAACATGGCAATCAGACCCAGACGTCTTACAAGGGAATATAAAGTATGAGGGGGATCTCAGAGTTACCAAGGTGACTGTCGCCTCGACATCCCACACCCCAACTCATCAAGATGAGACTGTTCCCGGCTTTTGCTACTGGGGCGGCTGCCTCAACGTCATATCTGGCATGGACGGCAGACTCCTTCATTCAGCATGGCGTGAAGGCAACCCGAGGATACGGAGAGGCGACGCTGTACGAAGGGTATGAAGCGGCGTATGCCCTGACGAAAAACCAAACGTACGCCGAGTGGTACCGTGGCCAAATCGACGATGCAGTGGTATTCGAAAATGGGACAATCCGTGACTGGAAGTACGACTACTACTCTTTGGACGACTATCGTATCGGCAACAACATCCTGTGGTGGTACGAGCACACACGCGAAGCCAAGTACAAGCAAGCCGCCGCCGTGATCCGCGCGCAGCTCGACCGGCACCCGCGGACGGCCACGGGCGGGTTCTGGCATCGCCAGCCGAATTACCCGGACCAGATGTGGCTCGACGGCATCTTCATGGCCGACAGCTTCTACGCGAAGTGGACGCGGCTCTTCGAGCCCCTGAACAAGACGGCTTGGGATGATATCGCGCGCCAGTTCGACAACATCGACTCCCATACGCGCAACCGCACCTCGGGCCTCCTCGTCCACGGCTACGACGAGAGCAAGAAGGCCGTGTGGGCCGACCCTGTAACCGGCGCTGCGCCGCTGGTGTGGAACCGCGCGGTGGGCTGGTACTTCATGAGCCTGCTCGAGGTGATCCCCCTATTCCCGCCGTTACACCCCGGCCGCGCCCGACTCGTCAAATATTTCACCACCCTCGCAGCGGGCCTTAAGAAAGCGCAGGACGAGAAGTCCGGCGGCTGGTGGCTCATCATGAGCGAGCCGTACCCTGGGGCGCCAGGCAACTATATCGAGAGCAGCGCGTCGGCCATGTTCACCTTCGGGTGGCTAAAAGGTATGAGACTGGGGTTGCTCTCTGAACGCGAGTATCTGAAGCCGGCGAAGAAGGCGTACCGCGGCTTGGTAGATCAGTTTGTCAAGGTCAATGATGATGGGACCCTTAACTGGGAGGGGACTGTGGAAGTTGGCTCGCTAGGTAGCAACGGGACGTATGAGGTGAGTAACTCACAGATGCTATTTGGTGAAATGGGTGTTTACTGACGCATGTTTACAATGCAGTATTATATCTCGATACCTATAGTTGAAAATGATCACAGAGGAGCGGGTCCTTTTATGCTCGCAGCTTATGAGATGGAGAAGCGAGAGGCAAGGTGGTAATCCATGAGATTGATATTCATGGGACGGACATAGTCTCATACAGGCAGAATACTACATGTAGGTAATTGATTCTATACCAATCATATTCTCGACTATCATGAGCCTATAACTTTCAAGAATACATTCAATTCCGTAAATAATGAGTATTGCTTGATTGCGGTCTACTTTAGAGAATTCGAGGCTGTAAATGGGTGAACATTTGAAGTTGAGGAAGCTGAATAGTCCGGTGTGTAAGTCACGAAGATGAAAGGCGAAAGACAAGCAACATTTCAATGCGCTAGAAGCTCAAGTATTAGGTAGGGCAAGCGCTGTATCACCGATCACTGTGGGGAATAGAACCGCTAAAAATCAATCAATGCCTCCTGAAACCCTTCTGTAATACCAGCGACAACACCGCCCCCAAGGATTATTCATCATTTATTGCAAATTATTCTTTCATTAAGTAGCCCTACTTCTATTAATTATTTCTAGACTATTCTCCTCGCAGGAGCAGTCGCCGTCGGGACGACAGTGGATGATGTAGAACTACCCCCACTGCCGTTGCCCTTCACCACGACAGCCTGAACCACTTGTCCGAGAGAGTTGAATATGATATTGACGAGCGAGTTCAATGGATCGTACTTGTACGTCTTCTGTATGAACCCGCCGTCTAGGACTTCTTGCGCCCCCGTGAATGTCATGTTCTGTTCGAAGTTGCCCACGATCGAGCTCAATAGATTGCCCGCCGCGCCTTCGACTTGTTGAACGATGTTTCCGAGATTATCGATGAGGAAGTTGATCTTGGAATCGCCGTTCACGATCGATCCGAGCAATCCGTCCACCGCGCCCACCACGACGTCCACGAGATCCCCTACTTCGTTGAGAATATTGATGAGCAGCGGGTTGAGGTTGAGCGACTCGAGAGTCCGGTTCACGATGTCGACTAGATTGCCCAGTCTGATGACAAGGTCGAGTTGTGCGTCCACGTCAGCGATCGTGATGTTGACCTTCTTGACGCCCACTTGAACACCGGCATTGATTTCGACCAAGTTTGCTACTTGCGCTGACAGGTTGATGTCTGCATTCAGGTTGTCGACGTCAAGCTCAATTCTGCCCACGTGGAGTTCGGGGACTTTCAAGAGAACATCCGGAGGTGAGTCGCCGTACGATGGAGCGCTCGTTGGCGTGCCGCTCCCGCCGCTGCTGCCACCAGTTGAAGTGCCGGTTGGGGACGACGTGTCGCTAGGATCAGATGCCGTGCCGGTATTGGTTCCCGTAGCTGTTATAGTATCTGTCGCCGTCGGTTGCGACGAAGATCCGTCTGTTGGTGTCTCTGTTTGGCCTACATCTGATGTCGACGAAGCCGTCTGTGCTAGGCCAAACGCCAGTAGCAAGAAGCTACAGAGTAGCGAGAGTAAGAAGTGGTTACGCATCTTTGCTACCTAGGTAGGTAGGTAGTGAGTGAACGAGTGGATGGCGAAGCAGCACAACACTACGGGGCCTTGCAGACGCTGAGGTCTACCGGCGTATAGATCTCATATAAGTCCGGCCACGATCGTGGGCGTTACAATCGTCAAAGGCCTCGGGTAGCTATGCCGCCTTGACATCTAGTACGTCCCGTTCCATGATTTATATCGCATTATGTCTAATGACATCTCTAGCCAACTCTGAGCAACATTTTAACCCTGCTTGGACCACGCCGATATACTTAATTCAAGCGGTAAGATGTGCCTAGAGGTGCCAAAAGATCCCAAAAACCTGAATTTCCAAGTCAAGGAAATTGCACATAATGCAGTGGTACCTTAAGCCCCAAGTTTCAAACTGACGGGGCGAGCTGGTGAAGGCTCTAGCCACTAGGAAGCTATTCAGACCCCGGTCATTTTACGGAGAATTCCCCAAAACGGCTTCCTTGACAAGCATCATTCTCGAGCTACCGTCTCACCTCTTAATGCGTGCTACTATACCTACATTTCTCACCAGGATAATTCAAGTTGAAGGTCAAGGCAGCACCCCTTACCATGATGCGTGTAAGTCTGTAAATGCCGTGAATGTAATGAGCGGGAGTTCTTTTTCATTTGAAAATGACGCCCCTCCCACGTCGTCGGTGCCGGTTTAATCCTCGTAGAGGTGTGCGCTGGTTTAAATCGGGCTTTTAGATACCTATATACCCTCCCAACTAGACGATAGGCAGTTGCCTTCGGCTTCTGTCTCAATTCTTCATCGTCTCCCAGCTCTACAATATGAATCCATTCGTTTCGAAGGCCGTTGCCTTCCTCCTACTCTCGCTCTTTTCAATCGTTCTAGCGCAAGGAGACGGCTACATCGGTTACGAACTCAACAAACGCGGAGATCCCGAGGCTGTCAATTACGAGACGGCGGATACGCCTGGTGTCGAGCTTCCCGAAACCCCTGATGTATACCTCAATGCTTCTGTATCTGTCGGCGAGATCGATATCGAAGTCGATAACCTTACCGCCAAGATCAATCTCGACGCCAAAGTGTTAAATCTGCTGCATTTCACGGCCGGCGTAGATGCATCGATCGATCGAGTATCTCTCAAGATTCAGAACGTGAGCGCGAAGGTGGAGCTTGAAGCACGGCTCGGAAACGTCGTGCAAATGGTGGGAGATGTGCTCAACACGATCGACCTGAACCCCATCGTCGCGACTCTGGGGAACACCGTCGGGAATATCGTGGGGAATGTTACAGACGAGCTTGGGAACGGCTCATCTTCAACACCGAGTACGGCTTCCAAGCGCGACCTTGATTACAACCTGGCCTACAACATCCTCTACTCTATCAACGACTATTCGGGAGAAACCCACACTAACAGGGTTCTGGCACAGAACGGGAGCATCTATGATTCGTTCCTTGACAACAATGGTGACGAGCACAGCCGCCGAGTCGTGGGCTACTACAGCCGCGACATGACCTTCACGGGTCACAATCGGACCATCACCATCGATGGAAAGACAGAATACGAGCTACAATACGAATACAAACCCTTCCCAGGGCTAGATGCCGTGGCGAACATCTATGTCACCACCGAGGGACAAGTAATCAGGACGCAACTCATCGCAGAGGCGGAAGGTGGCGGTACCAGTACTATTAGCGACGATGCGGCCGACGAGCAGGGTCTATGATAGATTGGTATAATAATTGAATTTAATAAATGTAATGTCCAATAGAAGTTTCCATGAATGATAAGTGAAAGGTAGGTACCAGCGTTGTAGGATGTGTACTTCATCGCCCAACCCGCCGGTATTCTGGAGATGTATATGGGGACACTCCCTGCAAATCTGATTTGACACGCTGATCAATTCTGACTTGTCTCATCTTCCCCGCAATTATCCGAGGAGTTAATCATGATCGGATCTCTCCGATCTTATTCCCAATCCCATTCCCCATCAAAACTGCCATCAACAGCTTGGGCGTCATACGTACCTTCACACGTCAAAAACAAGACTCAGGCTCGGGGCCATCTTCCCTTCTACGACACCGCTATCACTAGCAAAGTTATATTACCATTCGGTAGTAAGGCAGTAAAGATTTGACTTCATAGTGCATAACCTAGCCCAACCAGCGTAACATCGTCCCAGATATCCTCCAGGATTGGTGCGCAGGCCTTGTGCCCGGTTTTATTCCTGGTCATTTCAGGGCATCGGTTAATTTAGATGCAGCTCAATTGACGGGCTCGCTAAGAAATATAGGAATGCACTTCGTACATGTAGCCCACATTCACTCATACCTGACCTTTATGACGATATCTCAATGCTACAGATTGGCTGACAACATCGCCAAACACTTTTGACTGTAACAGAGAGCTTTTGGCGAATTAGTAGCCTCGGAAGCTACCTACTTACTATTTGGATCGATAGCAATCTAGCTACCTAAGAGATATCGATCTTATCACCAACCCATCCAGACATACCTAATGAATGACCATATACAGTACGAAGTTTACAATTGTTAACTCATAAGCCGGGCTCAAGATTTAAAGATATAGACATTTTAATGAATGTGCGCTTAGAATGGTTACACGGCATTCATTGATGCTATTCTCATCCGACGAGGATCATCACATATACCGCTGTTTCTCGCAGTTTTGGACTTTTTAAAACTGGATCGCTAAATACGCTAAACCACTTATCGTTAGCTTGATCCTGCGGCTCTAATATTTTTCTATCAAACGATAAAAATTAAGGTGCGCTTACATAAAGCAAAAACGGACAGTGTCATATACTTTTAAGACTGTATATTGATACTGTAAATTTCGAAAGGAAAATAGCGCTGTCGTTGAATAAGTCCTTGTCTCCGATCACTTGAAATGGTTTAGCGTACTTGGCGACCCAGTTTTAAAAAGTCCAAAACTGCGAGAAACAGCGGTAGCTTAACCACATCTTCGTCGACGAACCCAGGTTTTCAGCAGCCAGACATAAAACTTAGAGAATAGTTTGAGAGTCACAACTATTGAGTTCGTCGCCATGTCATCAGAGAACTATCCGCCCCTCTTGTGCCAATTCGCCCTCAACCCTGCTGCCCTATTTCCCTCACCCGTCTCGTATTGGGTTGAGCCATCTCGCACCCCTCCAGTGAGCTGTGACCAACTTGGGGTAAACGGTAGCTTACGAACCTGCAGTACATCTTCAACCACACATTCAATGCTAGCCTGCCGGTTAACACTGCCTGCGGAATGTTGAGGATACTGGCGCATTTCCTGGGGAATTGGGTTACTACTTTGAGACGCTATACTTGATTCTGGCGGCTCGAATGAGAATCTTTTCCTCTTGGGATTGGTTACCGAGTAGTCTGGGGGAATCTCGCTTTCCTCGCGGCGACGGTCTGGTAAGGATCCTCTGGCTATCTCAGAGAGAGCACCGTCCATCATCGAAACCGCGCTTTCGCTGTCTTCTAACCGTTCCGTCTTCGTGTCATTCGCATATTGGTTCGATGCTTCAGAGGATGGTGAAAGATACTGGGTATGGTCGTATGGCGGGACCTGATAGTGTCGCTCTTCGGCACCCCTCACATCGACGATTTCAAAGTCAGATTCCTGATCCGCGCCCTTGCGATTAATATTGATCGACGGCCTATGCCCCTCCTCGCCATAATAAACATCTGCGTTCATCTGAGAATGAGCAGGGGGCGGTGAGCGAGGCGGGTGGGTCTTGAAATAAAGAACACGCACGTAAAGGGCGGAACCGGTGGTCAGTACGACTAAGAATACGACTATGTAAGTGATAACACACGCCCTAATAGCTGTAGTAAACTGTGATACTATGACGATGCTCAGAATCAAGGCGAAACTCAAAACGGCATTGAGAACAAGGAAAGCGATTGTGAACTTTCCGAGAAGTCTTCCTACGAGGTCTGGATGACTCCCCGAATCGATTATGATGCGGATGGGCTCGTAAGTCCTCCGATATAAAGACATATTCATTTTATGAGTCGGGCAAGGCTCCTTAAGAAGTAAGAATCTAGGAGAAGAAGGAAAAGAAGCAACATCTATGATTTCTAGGTTGGTTGGACTCTTAAGTGTTCAACTTAAGTCCCTACATGCATTAGGGACGCAGAATGTCACTACGTGTTGCTTTGTCTTATCGCCAGTATGAGTTGTCAGCTCAATAAACTCTGCCGGAACCTTAGACTACATTGTTCAATATACTTCGTATCTCATCTATATGATATCCTTACTATACGAGAACGGGTATTTGCATAGTCAACCGCATATATAGTCACGGAATGCTCTGAAAGACCAAGACACAACATACGGTGTATGTTCGTCTCGTTACCAGATGACTTACTGGGGATATAGTGGTATTCGACCGTTGGAATGGCGGTAGCCTAACGTCAAAGGTTACTGTGACTTAAATTGAACTTTCTCATTCCGTAACCTCACTATATTAGACTATTAGAAGAGTGATGCTATGTACGGATTGGCTTTTCCCCCTATTTGCAGATTACTTTTCAGCCAGCTGGCTGCAGCTGGTTGCATTTGTCCGGGTACAACTCGCACCAAAAATCTGGGAATAGCTTCAAAAAAATCCGTACGCGGGCTTTCCCTTTTCGGCCTAGTTATAATTTGATCCTATACACTATAAGGAGCTCTCTACCACTAACGACACCAGGACGTAGAGAGAGTATTGGCCGACGTTCAAGCAATGAGCAGGTGTGACCAGGTGCAGCCAGGTGACAAGAAAAGATGACTCACGGAGAATCGTCGACAAATCCATGAGATATGCTTGGCCAACATAGCATGCATGCTACCAAGGTACTTACATGAGTACCCTACGGGTCTAGAGTTTCACCTGTTCAGACTGGCCTTTGTGGTGAAAATCATGTATCAGAGTCTTCTAAGTGATAGTTCGACTTGTCACTTTTTCCGTAGCCCCTGAAGCGGTTCCGCGGCCAGTCCCACCAAACATGCCGCGCGGTCTGCAGGAAGATAGATGCACCTGAATCGTCGAAAAGGGCGAACTAGAGACCAAATTTCAATCGTGCAGGCACATCCCCATACTAAAACACGGAGCGGTCATAAACGGTGATGTGCGGGCGTAGGCGGATATGAGCGGGGATAATGGACGGCCTCGGACAATTCGACGGGCTTGAGTCTACGCTGTAAGGGAACTCATATTCGGCAATACTTACTTTTAGTTCTTTATATAATGCTCGTGTGTGCCTACTAGCTGTTTAGACTTGGATAAGATCAGTCCTTTTCTATCCTCGATACCTTCAGCAACCCGTTACTCGCCAACCCAGCCGCAGCATGGGACGCATTGTGCAGACTCCCTTCTCACTCTTCATCAGGGGTCAAAGAAACACACATATTTTCATATCCAGTTTTGGTTTCAACCAGCGCACTCTATTGCAACCGGCCAGCCGATTCTTCACTACCACTGCCTCGAGAAACAACCGGGCTGCTACCAGTTCCAAGACTTTACATTCAACGCTGGGGATGCCTCTCAACGTCCTCATAGTAGGAGCGGGCATATGTGGCCCTGCCCTTGCAATGCTCCTACAAGGTTCTGACCCTAGTCACAACATCACTGTCATAGAGCGCTCCCCCTCCATACGTACGGCAGGACAGCAGATTGACATGAAGGGCCCAGCCGTTGAAGTCCTTAAGAAGATGGGACTTCTAAGTACTGTAAAGGCCAACTGCGTGAACGAAACTGGCGTCGAGATCTTGGATTCGAATGGAAAGCAAATGGCACTTTTTGGCGTCAGTCCGGCAGGCCAGCGGCGGCCAACTTTAACATCCGAGTACGAAATCATGCGTGGAGACGCGGTGAACGTGTTCTACGAAGCCAGCCTTCAACAAAACGCGAAGCTAGAAGGAGAGCGTGGGAGAGGCGGGGGTTTGACATACGAGTTTGGCAAGACCATCACGGAACTCACTCAAAGCGACGACGGCGTGGATGTTACTTTCACAGATGGCCAAAAGGGACGATACGACCTTGTGGTTGCCGCAGATGGGCAGAGCTCGCGCACGAGACGGCTCGCCTTCGGGAAGGAAGCTAATGATGAAGCTCTCAAGTCCCTCGGAGTTCACGCCGCCTACTATAGTATTCCCCGAGTTGAAGGCGAGGGGCAACTGGCGAGGGTCTATAATTCCCCTGGGAAGAAACTGGTAGTAACAAGGACTAGTGGTCGCCCCGTGACCCAAGTCTTACTGTTCACCATGGGCGATAACGAGAAACTGAAGAACATATACAAGGAACCGATTGAAAAGCAGAAGGAGGCATTTACGGAGGCGTTCAAAGGCGCCGGATGGCAGACCAGCCGATTGCTGAGTGGGCTAAAAGATTGCACTGACTTCTATGCCCACGAATTAGGGCAGATTAAAATGAAGCAGCTGTACAAGGGCCGAGTTGTGCTTCTTGGGGATGCGGGCTACTGTCCGAGCCCCTTTACTGGCATGGGCACTGCAGGCTGTCTTGCCGGCGCATATGTACTTGCGGGAGAGCTAGCTCGACATAACAACAACGTGCCCGAAGCTCTTAAGGCCTATGAAGAGACAGTTCGGCCCGCCGTTAACGAGATTCAAAAGCTACCTATCGAATCGCTCGGCATATTCTTCCCATCTTCTCATCTAGGCATTTGGATCCTACGCAATCTTATGTGGGCCGTGTCCAAAATTGAGCCGCTCGTCTACCGGCCGCAGACTGAGCACCAGGGATGGAAGCTTCCGGAGTATCCCGAGCTTAACTTGACGTCGTGAGGCGATCCTCTTAGAAAAAGGGGTGACTCTACGAAATGTTAGATAAGGATGTATTATATTCAATAGATTGTAACCGTATATCAGCAAGTCACAGAACCCCCTCTCAGTGATACCGCGATGATGTGCTCGATGAAATCATCCTTCAGAGATATTCAACGTTATATTCATCCTTAATACTTTATCAAATGGCCGAAAAACTCTCTCAGGAAGTAAGCAGATCGCTTCGCATACCGCGTCTTGTCGGGACTAGCGAAGTCGACCCATGTCACACCAAACCGATCGGTGAGGCCTGCAACCCATTCCCAATTATCAGTGGAAGTCCACCCAAAGTAAGATTTGATAATGACGCCCTCCTGAGATGCCGTCGCGATTTCGGTTAGGCAACCCTTAAAGAAATTAATCCGATGGGGATCTTCAAGAATGTCGTCCGGACCTTTTGGTTTGAAGTCGTGTTCTCCCTTAGCTGTAGTCCAACTTGAAGTCAAGGTAACCACCCCCTCCCCCATAGAGCCACTAATCTACGAAACGCAGCAATCGGATCCTCAAAGAGGGAGGTAGGTAGTCAATATTTAAGAGTCTCAAAGCGCACCAAGTCCTTCAGACCCGCCAGCGCGGCATTTCGCTCCGCATATCCGTTGACGGTGCTGGATCGCTGAATCCTGCATCACAACAGAGACAGCGTAAGGTGCTGTCCATAGGTTACTACTAAGGCCTTATAACACTGCCGAACATTACTAATTGCGGCCCGGTTCATATCGCGAATCCGTCGACATCGTCGAATCCAGCTCAGCTGATTTACACAACACCCTAGTGCCAGACTTGCTCAGATACAACAATTGATATCGTGTAGCCCTGTATATGATGTAGACATACCTGCCTTTCAATAGGAATCCGTCTAATATATCATTATAACGATGTATCATGCGTTACCTCCTATATATCAAGAAAGGGGGGTACTTGAGGCTCTGCAAGGTATATACGACGACATAAGATTGGACCTCAAAGGGTATCAAGCTACATACGTAGATTATGTAGTGTTATAATTCCTCCATCCACCTGCAATTATCCGAATGGAAATGACGCATCAATTTCGTAAGTACTCATATTATAGCAACTAGCATTCTTTTCTAGACTGGACGCTGCAGTCAGAAACCAGTCGCTCAGTGCTTCCTTAGCATCAGAAGATACAGAAATGCAAACATCTTCACTGGTAACATTCCATTTATAGACTTGTTACCGCACCGTCGGCAACAAATCTGTAGCGTCTTGGAAATGTTTACGAAAGGAGGTGCATACTTTGCCAGCATGCCAGAGTCTAGGCCCTAGGACATGGGCTGACCTTCGACTTTAACCGGCTCCTGTCATTCCTTTTTTTAAAATGCTAGATATTAAATAGCATGCGATTCTACCTGTCCGTTACAACGTTATACCTTAACGTTACCAGACAGTGCGATAGTTGCTACTCTCTCAATCATATAAAACCTTGCCGCCTAGCTTCGTTGAACCTCATATTCTAGCCGGTGATGGTTTTATTCTCAAATCTATCTCCTTAGACCGCTTTCGAAGTACATTTAAGAAAAGTTACACTTTCACAAGGATGCTTCTGCGAAACCTAGTCATTTCCCTAGGGGCGGCCCTCCTGCAAGCTAAGGTTACGATGTCACTCGAGCTCGTGCCTCCACCCGCACCCGTATACCAGCCATGGCAGGTAACGTCGCTCCGATACGAGAACAAAGGTTCGAATAAGCTTATATCGGCCACTATCCACAATCCGAACAGCTACATAGCCGGCAGCGCGTCCCATGACAGACAGGTTGGTTTCTCTAAAACCACCGCCGATTGCACGGCCCAATGGAACGGAACTTCGGTATTAGCATTCCCTCAGGGGGTAGTTCAAAACTGTACGCTTGTCGAGGAGAACCACTTCGCAAGTTGGACTTTCGAGGTTTTGAAGGCGCGCGAGGCGGTGGAATCTGTGGATATGATATTCACGCTCACGCAATACGTGACCGCGTACGGTGGGTATTGGAAAGTTCTCACCGGGGCGACACATTTCGAAGAAGGAATAGACTTCGACCAGACTTGCGATGAAAACGGGGACTGCTCTTGGAGCCTGAAGAGTGAAATCATACCCATCTACGTCTGGACGACGACGGTGTCGTGCAAGGGTGATTGTCAAACTCTGTAGCAAACTGCAGGCGGCAGGCCTTTTTAACGAGCTTAGGGCTGCACACGGACGGCACCCATTCATTCTGCAATCAAGACCGGAAAATTCGAGTAGTGATTTTACATCTAGGATCGGACGCCTTAGTGGTTTTTCTTTCGTATAGTGTTCATTATATCTTGTTAAGAAGCCTTCGAAGGCACAATATCCATATAGCGCCTCGTGGTATCGGAATACACAGTCCACTCCCATACATCGTGCCATTATAAGCACGAAGCGCCAATATTTAACTCCTAAGGAGCTGCGGAACGAACAATAGCAACGCGACATGTCAACCCTTGATGAACCAAAGCCATGCCGCCAGCCCAGTGCGGTTGAGAGCCAGAATGAAGGCTCTGATCCAGAGGCGGGATCAGAAGAAAATCAATTGCAGGGGCAATATGGGTGGGATGGCGATAATGATCCTGATAATCCACAAAATTGGAGCTATCTGAAGAAAGCAATCAATATCGGAATAGTCTTCGTCCTCGCGTTCATCACGTATGTAGCATGGCAACCATGGGGATTCCCAATTCTCACATTCCCACAGGCCTCTATCATCTTCTACGGTCGGACCCGCCCTCCCGCTCTTAGCCGAGGACTTGGGAGAGACTCGTGAGCATGTCGTCGCTCTCGTCGTTTCCATATTCGTGCTGGGTTTCGCCTTTGGACCTCTCGTATTAGCGCCTCTTTCAGAGCTATACGGCCGTCGACCGATCTACAATATCTCCAACATCGTGTCTCTAGCTTGTTCTATCGGTTGTGCCCTTGCGCCAAACATGGCATCGCTCGTAGTCTTCCGCTTCGTAGCTGGCTGCTTCGGGGCCGCGCCGATGACTGTCGCGGGTGGTAGTATTGCGGACTTGGTCCCCCTCGCCCATAGGGGTATCGTAATGGCCGGCCTATTTGCCGGTATCTTCCTCGGGCCAGTGATTGGGTACTCGGAACTCATCTACTTCTCTATATCCAGCTAACTTCCGTTCTCAGGCCAGTTATCGGAGGATTCGTCGCTGAGATGGTCGGTTGGAGATGGATATTTTGGTTAATAGTCATTGTGGTAAGCCATTTACTAGGTCGTTGGCAGACTGTTCTAATGCATGGCGTATCCTCCATAGAGCACTATCGCGACGATCTTGACGTTGTGTTTCCTAAACGAAAGTCACGCCGACACCATCTTACGAAAAAAGGCTGAACTTTCCAAAGAGCAATCCCAGTTAGACGGCAAGTCATCAGCTAAAGTCCAAGCCGTCCTGCTCCAATCGATTTTGAGACCTATGCGAATGCTAATCCGAAGCCCGATTATTACTGGCCTCTCTCTCTATCTAGCTCTTATATACGGGTATCTTTATCTTCTTTTTGCCACATTTTCAACCGTGTTCCCTAAGCAGTACGGTTTCGGCCCAGGCATCCTAGGCCTTGCATACCTCGGGCTTGGAGCCGGCATGGCTATCGCCTTGGCGATATTATCATGGTTCAGTGACTGGTCCCAGGAGAGACTTACGAGGAAATACGGGCGATCTAAGCCAGAGTAAGGGATAATACCACGTTCGCCGAGGAGACTACTAAGTGGCATTTCTATTCACAGATACCGTCTGCTTCCGCTTATTTTCGGTATCCCATTCATACCCATCGGCTTATTCGGCTATGGATGGACTACGCAGTATCAAGTGCACTGGATTGTACCTATCATATTCACCAGTTTCGCGGGCATCGGCCTCATATTCTCATTTGTACGCTACCCTTGTCAGTCCTTATTTTCGGGTTTTCTCCAGACTCATACATGCCGGCTCGTAGGTTCCAACGCAGATATACATGGTTGATGCGTTCACAAAGTACGCAGCCAGCGCGCTCGCCGCTGCTAGCGCTGTGCGTAGCATATTTGGCGGTTGCTTGCCCATCGCCGGACTGCCCATGTATTCGGCTTTGGGATATGGTTGGGTAAGGATCCGAGTCCGCGCTTTCAATGGATAGCGTCCAGTTAGATGTACTGTGCTTACGGTTCAAAACTACAGGGAAATTCTCTGCTTGGATTCGCAGCACTCGCGGCATCTGTAGCCCCGTTCGTATTCTGGCGATATGGCGAGAGGTTGCGGACCAAGTATCAAGTATCTTTCGATTAAATTGGCGTGGGGAGTAAAGGCCGGTATCGACCAAGCCATCCGGCGGATTTGTACACAGCCGGGAAGTAGAAAAGGGGGGGACAGCGCCTAACAAACTCCGGATACGGAATTTTCCTCGCTCATTTTCGGGAATTAACAGGGCCCATATTCTTATGTCAGGTGGTGAATAGAATAGTTGTTACTCGCTTGAAATTTCCGAGAGGAATGGAGATATAACTCACCTAATGAGATCAAAGTTGCAAACACGGAAGGGCATAGGTGTGTGAGATCATTGATGCTGTAGGGCTGACAAGGGATGGGGAGCTACTGTAAGTACCCCTGGGTGGTTTACCCCTGAAACCTGCAACCAAAGATAAAGGAGAGGTTAGTCGACCACTGTAACCCAAACATCCCACCATAAGTGCTTTCATCGCTACTCGATTGCTACCTAAATAGCAACTACTCCCGAGTCGTAGATATGGTTGGGCGTCGCATAAATGCAATGCAACTGTGCAATGGTTGTAGGTACTGTAAGAATCCGCATTCCCAAGGTCTACGAAAAGGAACCCCACAGCAGAAGGACACTAGGAAAATCCACCTAACCATGCGGGATCGCCGAACGGATCGCCTGCGCCGTTTCAGTTTTAGGCATCTATCCGCCTGCTTATTGCCTTCTTATTCCTTATTCGTAGCGGGGGTTTAGCCTTTACATCGAACTTCACCTTCACCATCACCAAATACCTGGCCGTTATCAACTTAGGCAACATTTCAATAATGGTGACACCCACCAGTATCCAAGAAATGGGGATGAAAGCTAATTATCAGAAGGCTTTTATCGCCCGTAAGAAATCACAGACGACACCGCTTGCAATTGAGCTTCGGGAGCGTACTGACTCGATTGACCCTCAATCGACGTGTCCGTTGTTTGAGAAACTCCCCAGAGAGCTACGCAAGTTGATTTGGCACTTCGCATTGACACGTTATGAGGATCTCGATAATCTCTACGACCTCGAAAGGCGCTTCGCTAGACCCGGGCAAGCTGGACCATTGCGCGTTGCTGTCCAGTTACTCCGCACGTGTCGGGCCATCTACATCGAGGCATTTCTGGTTCCCTTTCAGGTTAACCCTCTAGTGATATTCGATGGAGACTTCCGAGACTTCCCGCCTGGCGACCCGCTCACGCGTTCGCCAGGGGAGTTCCGCACGTGTAGCAATTTGAAGTGGTGGCAATTTGGAAATATTTTATCTGTTGAATTGACATTGCAACAGTTCAATTTAGAAGGAGGTATGTCGCAGTTCTAATTCGGAATCTCTAGCATAAAATTGCGTCTACTAACCCAAGAATTAGGCGCGCTGGAGCGGGTGGCACGTATAGCTGGGACCTATGGGCGCAACAAGGGATTAGAACATAGGGGTTATGATACTCCTGGTGTCGCGAAATTTAAAGATTCCGAGGTTGAAGAGCCCACTAACAACACGCCGTCGCCTCTGGAGAATCCATGCATCAGCAGAAAGATCACCCATCTGAGCATCCGCATGTCTCGCACAGACTGGTGGGGTTGGGAAAGTCCGCCTGAATATGCCGATAGATTTCCTTCAGAGAAACTGCGGCTAGAGCCTATGATCAACGTGACGTCGCTTGCAGCCAAACCAGAAAACAGCTTGGCGATGACGAGAGGATATGAAGCGCGAAAAGCCGGTAAAGAGCCGGACTTCGAACTAGACGATTTTGAGAAACCGGGACGCTGGGGGCCCATGATTGAAGAGTATTGGTATGACCTAGTGACGTTGGACCTCGTGCTCGAAACGTTCGCTTGCAAACAGGAACAGCTTGACTATGTTGTGGAGTGTGCCAAGCTGTGGAAATTTCCCCTGCGGAATGGGTATTACCTGGCGTGGAGTGGAAAAGAGGAAACAGTTAGATGGCGAGGCGCTCGATCATATGCCTACGAGTATAGTACGAGGTGGTTCCAAGAGCAGAACAAAGCCAGAAACATCGAAGGTCAAGGACCAACACCGATTCGGTGGAGGCCATCTAGAGCCACCGACGGCAATCCAGAAGAGGCTCAACTATTCGTCATCCGGACGTTGACCTTTGAACGGATGAAGGATGACGACCGCTCCAATATACGTGCCTGAGGCTAGGACCGAGGTAGCCTTTCTACACCAAATCCCTTGTCGGCATGTGGATTCTAGCCGGTTATATGTGTTATGTCCTAGCATCTGCGTTACTGCTTGGGTAGTTTGACGAATTACGGGGCTTGGAACGATTTACGACCATAATTGTACTCGCTCGCTGAATATACCTGGTAGTGCGAATTTACCAGCTACAAATCCGCTGTTTTAATAGATTGCGTAGAAGTGACCTTGCATAGCCGTAGTCCAGGCGCCGCGGCACTATTATTAGTACCTACATGTAGGTACCTAGTATAACTCATCGCAGGTATAGGAGTAAGTTAGAATCGATTCTGTAGCGGATAGCTCGCATCGCCACTTCAAATCCAGAGTGGTACGGCTTATATCTCCTTGACGATACCTGGTATTAGAGATTATGTCACGGCAAACTTCGCCATGCATATCAAAACAGTCTAGGCCATTGATTCCTATCGACAGTATTTGTATGATGTAGGCCTGTTATGAGGCACTAGGTTACGGGATAGGTCAAGTCGAGCGTAGCCCATTATCCCACTTCAATAGCTCCTCGCTATCCATAGCTAGCTCGATTATCTATCGGCCCGTTCATGACTTCATATTGACCATATAAACAAGAGATTGAAAGCCTCCTCACTAAGATCTAGAAGCCATCTCTGGAATTCACCGAAGGGTTGCAGGAACGGGACCCCGCCTTGTTTGCGGACCACCCTATAACCCCACATACCCCCGCATTAGCTAAGGATATCCCTTGTTCTTTACCTACCCTATTAGGCATCTCCCCGCACGAGACCGCAAGCTCTTCGAGCTTCTCCAAATGGAAGACAACGTTACTTTACAGATAGAGGCATTGCTTGATTCGTCTCGGTAACTACCCGAGGCTCAACTCGTGTTCTCTGGGTGCCAACATAATACTCTGAGGTCCCAAGAAATCAGCTGAGATCAAAGACGGCCCGATAGAGATCGAAACTGCAGGTTAGTGCCAATAAGCTATCTTCAAAGCCGCAAGGCAACAGGTGACGTTAAGCATGTATGCCTTTTTGATAGGTGGATTTTATTACCATAAACAGCTATTTCTCGCAATGGTAATGACATGATACCCGTAAGGTGAGATATTCGCCGTCATGGATTTGGTATGTGGGGTCCCGTACTTAAGAACTGTAGCTCTATGATTACCTAGTAGCCTCAACGCTTAGTGTATTTCGAGGTCTTGGCGAAATATGTTAAGGTAGGTTATCCATTCTGTACCTATACATCTTTAACAAACCAGTAACCTGTACAGCTTGTATTCTGAGATCCTACGTGATTCAATAGCGCCGGCGGGGCTTGAATCTAGTCTCTGTAGGTAACACTGTAGTCTTCACTTACTGCACCTAAAGAGACAATATTATTTCATACGACGCCCACTATTGCTTTTTCCTAGTTGATGGCTTAGACGAAATTCGTGTCCAGGTAGCTGGAAGAGCCAGAATTAAGTGGAGTAGCGTTGCAAGTTGTCCCAGCTCCTTGGCACCGGGACTTCTGAATTACCTTGCGTATCTCCATCTTTTTCATTCCATGTAATAATTATTGACGTGGGAAGGATGCGTGTATATGAAGTAGAAGATTATAGATTCAAACTGTGAGGTCTTTTAAACTTGCTGAGTACATGTAGATACCCTTTATAGTTATGTGGCAAGTGCAAGACATAAGGTACTAAAATTTATTATTGCAAATCGTTGAAGGATCACAAATCTTACCAATCTAATTTCCCCTGAAGATCTTTCCGCTTAAGCTTCCATAACATGTTGTCAATTATAGCCTCACTTTTAATTACTTATGCGAGATCTACTCGCTAAATGGATGACAGTCGCGTCTTAATACACGTATAATCCTTCCCAAGGCAATTAAGATGGGGCCTTTCCGAGCTTATAGAAGAATTATGGATTTTTAGAAGCATGATCATCCGCTTCGAGAACATCGATTAGTCATTTACACTTGATTTAAGCTATGTTGGTGCTTCGTATGTACGAACATTGAAAGTCGGCTTGTAGATATATTAAGTACCCCCTGGCATTGCCGTATGCCGGGCCCTTCCGGACTCTTTGGGAAGTCTCGACAATGTGATTGTTCTCGTATGTCTAGCCCTGCAGGTTCGCGTTCAAATTTACGAAGAGTACGTATCTTCCCCCCCCGACGCCAATTTCCAATGATCCTCATTCCAACCTCTGCCACGTCCACATCTCTCCACGACATTGCTCGTGATTTCGCGCCACCTATTTTATGACCACAGTAGAGACAAAATCTTGCCGCTTGTTAGTTGTAGTCCTTCTAACCTGCTTCATTAACCTCTCTCCAATCTTGATTCGGAATCACACCGCGCGAATTCAGTCAGTTTGCGGCACAGTAGCAAGAGAGTCCTCCCCGAGCGGAGAACCCTGTTATAGGTGGATTCGTTGTAACCTTGCAGCATGGGGAATTACTGCTGACCAGGAATCTCTCAGAAGACTCCAAATATCTCACTCACCTTGCTGGAGCTAGGTCCTTGCAGCTTTTGCTGATCACCCGATCCGTCAAGTTTGCAAGGGAGAAGCACCGAAACTAGACAGTTATCAATTTATTAATAGAGGTCCTTTGTTCTACCATTTCCTTCTGTTTTTTTTACTCAGATGGTTCATCCCTCTCGATCAGTCACTTGTCTTCCCTCCGGATAGTTCGTCCATTACGGCCGCCTCCGTGTCCCACCGCGGCCCGCTGATTTAGGTCGAATCGAAGCTCGTGAGCGAACACTCGAGGTTCCTTCCGACACCGCAACGATAGTCGTGATGCGTTCCACTCCGTGGATCGCCTTATTGGCGGTGACGGGCAGCACAGCTGCCGATGTGGTTAGTCATGTTAACCATACATTCTCCCGGCCTTCCCCTTTTGCGTTTTCGCCTGCTTCTCTTCACAAGCTTCATCAATGGTAGAAAGAATATGATGTCCTAGTTTATCACTTCTCAGCTAGATTATTGTACAGAAAACTTCACCACCTTCCCGAATTATACCAGTTCATCAATTACAATTTATTTCCTATTCATACCCTATTTACATGCCAAATTTTTCATAATTTATCCAATGCTTTTCGATGATGCAGCTCCACAACGCTCTGGCACAAATTCTGCCCATTACACAGTTCGTAATATCTAACAATGTGCAGGTTAACAAGCGAGATCTTGCTCATTCCGAGCCGCATTATCCCTCGCCGTGGATGAACCCTACGGCTCAAGGATGGGAGGATGCTTACGCCAAAGCTAAGGAGTTTGTCTCCCAGCTCACTCTTGCGGAGAAGGTCAACTTGACAACTGGTGTTGGGTGAGTATTTTACATCCTTAGTGATTCCTGTAGCTCTAAGACTAATGAAACCCAGCTGGATGGGTGAACAATGTGTCGGCCAAGTCGGTTCCATTCCCCGACTTGGTTTCCGTAGTCTCTGTATGCAGGACTCTCCCTTGGGCATCCGCTTCGCCGACTACGTTTCTGCTTTCAGTTCGGGCCAAACTGTCGCTGCCTCGTTCGACAGGAGCCTCATGTACCGGCGAGGAAAGGCCATGGGAGAAGAGAATAAAGTGAAAGGTGTCGACGTACTTCTAGGACCAGTCGCCGGTCCAATTGGTCGCGTGCCGGCCGGAGGACGGAATTGGGAAGGGTTTTCACCCGACCCATATCTAACCGGTGTTGGAATCGCCGAGACGATCAAGGGAATTCAGGATGCTGGCGTTATTGCTTGTGCCAAGCACTTTATTGGTAACGAGCAAGGTAAGCTTCTAAAGTTCAAGACAGCTTGTTCCCGATCACAATCACTCACAGAAATCTAGAGCACTTCAGACAGGTTGGCGAATCGCAAGGCCGCGGCTACAACATCTCGGCAACTCTTTCGAGCAACATTGACGACAAGACCATGCATGAGTTGTACCTGTGGCCCTTCGTTGACGCAGTGAGAGCTGGTGTAGGTTCCATTATGTGTTCGTACAACCAGGTCAACAACTCTTACGCCTGTCAGAAGTAAGTCTATACTCAGTTTATGAAACGGGACAGATACTACAGTGCCTATCTATTCCGAGCTCCAGTCACTAATACTGCATGGCAGTTCTAAAACATTAAATGGCCTGCTCAAGGGCGAGCTAGGATTCCAGGGATTTATTATGAGCGATTGGCAAGCTCAGCAGTCCGGTGTTGCCAGCGCCGCGGCCGGACTCGATATGACAATGCCCGGAGACACGGTTTTCAACTCGGGCCTCAGCTATTGGGGTACGAATCTCACATTAGCAGTATTGAATGGCACGGTACCCCAATACCGAGTAGATGATATGGCCATGAGAATTATGGCGGCTTATTTCAAGGTCGGCAAGACCTTGGACAACCAGGTTCCCATTAACTTCGACTCGTGGACCCGTGATACATTCGGCCCCGTACATTTTGCTGTCAACGAGGGCCACCAACAAATCAACTGGCACGTCGAAGCTCAGGCCGACCATGGTGATCTTATCCGCGAGATCGGCGCCAAATCGACAGTACTCCTCAAGAACGAGGGCGCTCTTCCGCTGAAGAAGCCCAAGTTCCTCGCAGTAGTTGGAGAAGATGCCGGTCCCAACCCACTGGGTCCGAACGGATGCGCCGATCGAGGTTGCGACATGGGCACTCTGGCAATGGGATGGGGCTCGGGAACTGCTGATTTCCCCTACCTTATTACTCCTATCGAAGCATTGCAGATACAGGCTATCGAGGATCATACCCGCATCGAGGCCGTCCTGAACAACTCCGCTTCGGCCACAATCAACGCTTTAGTTAAGCAAGAAGGTGCAACTGCACTGGTTTTCGTCAACGCGGACTCGGGAGAAGGGTTCATTAATGTTGACGGCAATGAAGGTGACCGTAAGAATCTGACTCTTTGGGGCAACGGCGACGAGCTCATCAAGAACGTTTCTTCGCTGTGCAACAACACCATTGTTATCATTCACTCCGTTGGACCTACCCTCGTAACGGATTGGTACGACTCACCCAACGTCACGGCTATCGTATGGGCCGGTTTGCCTGGCCAAGAAAGTGGGCGCTCACTCGTAGATGTGCTCTATGGAAGAGTCAACCCGGCTGCCCGAACCCCCTTCACATGGGCGGCGAAGCGAGAAGATTATGGTGCCGACATCTTATATGAGCCCAACAATGGCAACGGCGCACCGCAACAGGATTTCACCGAGGGTGTGTTTATCGACTACCGAGCCCTGGATCACGCAAACATCGAGCCTATCTTCGAGTTTGGATTCGGGTTATCATATACCACATTTGAATACTCCGACCTTCAAGTTGAGAAATGTAACGCTGGAGCATACAAGCCAACCACTGGCAAAACCCCCGAAGCCCCAACTTTCGGCAACTTCTCAACAGATCTTGACGACTACCTCTTCCCGGAATCGTCTTTCCCTCATATTTGGCAATATATTTATCCCTATGTTAACACCACCACATCGCTCGCAGACGCCTCCGCGGACCCCGAATATGGCCAGACGGCGGAAGAGTTTCTCCCACCGGGAGCCATCGACTCGGATGCCCAGGGTCTGAACCCAGCCGGCCCAAGTCTTAAGGACCAACCCGGCGGTAACACTCAGTTATTTGACGTTCTATACACGGTCACCGCCAAGATCACGAACACGGGCGACATTGTAGGCGACGAAATCCCTCAACTGTACGTCTCCCTCGGCGGGAAAGACGACCCGCCCGTCGTTCTCCGCGGCTTCGATCGTATGAGGATCGACCCGGGCGGCACGGCGACCTTCCGCGCGGACCTGACGCGTCGCGATCTCAGCAACTGGGACGTCGAAGCCCAGAACTGGGTCGTCAGCAGCTCCTCGAAGACCGTGCACGTCGGCCCAAGCAGTCGCAAGTTGCCGCTTAGCGCCGAGTTGTCCTAGGGTGACGACGTGGCAGCTCTTGTCTGAGAATTGGTTAAAAAAGTATTTAATAAACCAAGCAGTTCATACGCAGAAAACAGACAATATTCTTGTAGATAATTCGAGATAATATTAATTCCCTAATTCTTCGCATCGTCTACTTCTGGTCAGACGATATCATGTCCTCTGGGTGTTGCATGCACGAGGCCTTTATCCTAACTGAGATGTGGCAGCAGTGCTACCAACTACAACCTCTTACATCCCAAGAGAAAAGTTCTAAGTTCATAAATCAGAGTCTATAGATTATTGGGAGTTCGACATTCTGACGTATTTAGATCGGTATTTGTATAAGTGCCAACAAGATCGAACAAGAACACCATAGGGGGAATTAACACAAACAGGTCAGTCTAACTAACAGGGCCCCTTCTTATTCAAGCTAACAGTTTAAATAAACTAAGCACAAACACCGAGTCCCATCCCAGCAAGTCCTTTGTTTCCCGAATCGAACAGTCAATTCCTCCGAGATAAGAACCGCGTCTACAAACCGGGGAGGCTAGTAAGCCCTGGAGGAGGAAATAGTCAGTATCTCTCTTAATTCAAGTGAAGAGAAGAGGGGGAAGCTGCTTACAGTCGTCACCAATGTCCTCCTGGACGCTCTGGGACTTGACACAGTCGATGGCGGCCTGGTCCGTCTGTCGCTTGAGCGGCGCGCATCGGTCGCCCGAGCACTTGCCGTCCATGGCGCGCTGGAGGGCGTCGCCCTGCCAGCCGAACAGGTAGTCGCCGTGCAGGCCGTACCCGGTGGTGTCGTTCATGCTCCAGACGAAGGGCTGCGAGCCGTCGGCGGGCCACTCGGCCTTGTTGTTGAAGGCGCGGGTGTCGAACATGATCTCGTACATGATCTGGGGCATGCGGACGGGGTGGGTCGAGGGGCAGGCGCCGCCGGTCTCGAAGGTGCCCGACGCCGGGTACGCCATGTGCGCCTTGTGGTCGGGGGTGTCGAGGTTCTTGCCGTCCCAGCAGGTCGGGAAGTGCACCGTCACGCGCCAGCCGCCGCCGCAGGCGGCCTTGGGGAAGGCCTGGGTGTCCTGGCCCGTGCAGGGCGCGCCACCGAAGGGGTTCTGCTGCATGTTGGCCTCGCAGCGGTAGCACAGGCCCTTCTGCATGGTGCTGGCCTGGCGGTTCATCGGGTCACCGACGAGCATGCGGAAACCCTAATGCCGGAGGGGGGAAGAAATTCCCGCAAATTAGAAAAATCTTTTCGCGCGAGCCTGGACACTTACCGGCGGGAAGGCCGTGACCTTGGCGTTGGCCTGGTAGCCACGGATGTAGTAGACGGTCATACCGGCCTCGACGGCAAGGCCCAGGTTGGCGAACTGGGGCACGCGCTTGTAGGTGCCGTTGCGGGCGCGGAAGTACAGGTTGGCGGTCCAGTAGTTGGAGAAGTCCTCCGAGTACGTGCAGCTCGTGCAGGTGGAGACCGTCGGGGGGTCGTGGTCGACGGGCTTCATGGAAGCGTTGAGCGAGTTACCGCCGATGATCTGGTGCATGTGCGCCGAGGGCATGTTGCCGGGCTCGACCAGGGGGTCGATACGGTCGATGGTCAGCTGGGAGCAACCGAAACGCATCAGCTCCTGCGCAGCGGCCATCTGGACGGCCGCCGCGGCGGGCAGAAGAGATTTCAACAGCATATTCTCTTTTGTTTTTCTCTCTCTTATTTTGTCCCTTCACGAAACAACTGGAACTTTTTCTCTGTGCGGAGTTAAGAGTTGCTTGGAGAAAAGGAGAGGGAAGCAAGGCCACCAGCCGGGGGGTGTTAAGCAGGCCGACCTGCCTTTATTCTCCTCGGAGGCGGCGCAGATCATGGTTCCCCGGATAAAGCCAAGGCGGACGGAGTGGTTAGATACGGCGGCTATTGGTTGGATGGCATGGCGATGCAACTGCCGCTCAATGAAGCCTCGCCGGTTAATCTGAACCTAGGATCCGGGGGTAGGCCTGGGCAACAAATCTGGTGCGAAGTTGAAATTACCTATGGCGGATGCATTCCTCTTTTGACATATTAAGCGGGGGTAGAGGATTCGGTAGTGCGCCAACAACCGAATCAAGCCTTCGTCTAGGCAACGCAACGTCATTCAGCAGGACTTCTACATTGTGCGAGACCCCTTTCTGGCTGCGCCGGAGCAGGCGTCCTTAGAATGTATGGGCATGACTGCGTCCTATCATGTGCCGAGAAAGCATTCAAATTTATTTATATCCCTCCCACATGTCGCCCAAGGTGTAAGCAGCCGGCCCGAACATTCTTTGGGCCATGCTATAGAGTGGGAGGCGACTCGCGCACGTGTAGGCGTGTATGCAGATTAATATCGTCCACTGCCTATAAGCAATTATAAATCGACTGGATAGGGAAATTTATATATGCCAGGATGGATAGGAGGTACATTTGCGTCACTCCTTGCCTCCTTTGCTTGCCCCTATACCCCTGAAAGGGCCGAGAAGCATGTGTACAGCCTGTCTCTGGCTTCATTACAGCGTGACAAATTCCTGTGGCGAATGGGAAGTGGTCTAGCCGCTGGCCTTATTAAGAGGTTACAGTTTAGGGATTAATCCAATATCAGGGAAACGCGTGAAGGGCTTAGGTGAAACAAATTTTGTTGATGTCAAGAGATCTCGGGATGGCAGACGGCAAAGGTAGTCGAGTAGGCCTCAAAATTCATGCCGCTCGTGTCTAATTTTCATGATTTTACAACCGACAACAATCAATTCATATATCAAACTATTCCTGTTGGCAGGTGGTCTGGTAATGAAGTCTATGGCTAACCAGGGCTGAGATGCATTTTTCTCAACAGGAAAACTTCCTCCATGAATAGACCGGCAGGTAGTTATCCGGCATAATAATCAAGAGTGAGCTAAATGAGAATAGACGGGGCAAATTCACGGAGCGAGACTCTGCTTGACGAAATATAGCAGGGACATCAACCATTAGATACCGATATTTGATTCAATGTTCCAAATGTCTTACTTTCTGCTGTCTCCTAGGTCAATATTGCTGCTCGCGTGAAGAAGGCACTCTCTTTGAGCTAATCCAAGTGCCCACTACCTTAGACAGCTTCGAAGTTAAGGATAGGGGGCTGATATTGATACGTGAAACCACGACGTATGGTGTATGTATCCCGTAAGGCGTATCGAAATCCCGAAGTACTTGCTTCGTACAGGGTAGTAGAGCGTGAAAAAATCACCAGCTAAATCGTTAAAAAGTACTTTAGGGTACTTCGTCGATAGACTTCTTAGCTGCAGATACATCGCTCTATAGCTGGTAAAGTTTGTGTATAATACTGACAGACGTGATTGCAGGCATTCCGAGGACGATAGCTTAGCCGTAGCCCAATAAGACCACACTATGATGTACGCTTCTAAGCTTAACGGACCCTAACTTGTAGGTAGCTTCCTTGACCTGGACTTGACTCTGTATTTCTCACAGGAAGCAGACAAAGTTATGTACATAAATAGGAGCAAGTCAATGCCTAGGGTCGAGGGCTATGCATGGAGTTTAGACACGCCATCCTTTCTCTCCTTCCCCTTTCAATATGATAATAGAGCGACCAAGCCTGAGTTGTATGGTTGGTTTCTAGATGCTCGTTTCATTGGTTTTATCAACCCATGTGCTCCTGCGTGAGCTACTAGGTACTTAAAAGGGAGCTTTCACTATTGATAAGAATCAGCATTTGGGCTTTCCGCAGCTCTATTACTAACATACACCCTTCTAGATAAATGGCAAGTGGCATTCTGATCCTTCCCATCATTTAAAGTGATGATGTGAAGTCACAAACTCAATGTATTAGATATTAGATCCTGGCAACTACCTAGTATATAACTTCCAGTCTAGCTTGGGGTTGCTTCCTCATCTAATTACTGACAGAGATGCCCACCTTCTCAACACAGGTAAGAAACTCAGATCAACTCTAGCTAAGCAGTTAAGTTTTCAGTTTACGACGAGACCAAAATCGAGTTTACTAGTTACTAGTTGATGCAACGATCAAAGTCTAACACGCGGAACCGAACCTCGAATCCAAATTCAGGAACATAAGAGCGGATAGCAAACAAGCTGACGCAAGACACAACTTCCAACTCCGAGAATCACGCACAGCAAATACATGCCTCATGTAGTAGTACAAGCTAAAAATTTGAGTGAAGACATCATCGAAACAGATGGAATGAGAATTGGAATGGATATTCCTTCTTTCTCTTAACTGTCGACACTGAAAGCCTGACAGGTCGTATGATTTAGTTTAGAAGCACGCGTGTGTATCAAGTATGGAATTCTCTTATCTCTTCTCCCTTCATCTCTCTACTGTTGCTGCTGCCCCTGCTGTCGTTGTTATCGCTGTAGCACCATAGCAGTTATATTTAGTACTGTCACAAGGTGGACCAAGAAGCCTAGGAAGCAACTATGTTGTCGCGCAAGGAGCCTCAACCCCTATCTAGCTAGGACTACAGACCTATATACATGTACCCTAAGCGTCCTTTGTTCCTTGTGAACGCCTCTATCCCGGGATATGGGTCCTGAGGGCTGGCTCCCTGGTATCAGGGACTACTCCCTTCGTACCAGGCACGACTCCATCCGTACAGGCTGCTAAGACTGCCTTCTGACAAGTACTACTGTCAAGGAGCACATGTCGTATTCCTACTATGTGACTTCTCCGTCTCAACATAATTATTATTTGGTCGCCATCGTCTACCTCGCGCTTGCACCAGTGTTTAAACAAGTTGAAGATTCGTGGTAGATTGGAATTGAATAGAACCCACATTGTCAGATATTGTTCACCTAAGTCCGTCGATGGCCTACTATCCCCTTCATAAGGCTATCGTACCACGAGCAAGCTACCTACCAACCAGATATTTGTACTCGGAGTGAGAGTAACTGACTACACGAATATACTGTACACCGGTTACGACTAGCATGTCATCGACCTATGTTAGTTGATCGTCTTGAGATACCGAGTCTTAGACTTCTCTTGTCAGGAACATGGCTCAAAGGATTACACATTTAAGATCAATGAATTCCGAAGCACAAATTGGACTTGCAAAACCAAGTACCTAGTAGTAAACATAAATATTTTCAATTGAGGTGGTATATTCGAGGTTTTATCTGACCAACTGGTGGCAATCTCATTTCTACATGCAGTGCTTATGCTCCTATGCGAGAAGAAAGGATTATCGCGTTTTGATTTTGCAAATCCGACTACCCATTCACCGTACGCCACCGCGCATCGCCATGCAGGGACATAGAAAGAATGAACAATTATGTAATAGGCCAGGGGAAGTGGGCATGTATGTGCAGGATGATGTTTGATGGAATGCGACGAGTACGCCGGCATTCCAGTTGTCCAACCGTATGCCCGCCAAGTGATATCCCATAAATACCCAGAAGCCCGTGGACCGCTGTCTTCAGTCACCATCCAAGCATGTCGAGTATGCCTTGGGCCTCGGTCTTTGCCATGCATTGTATCCCCAGCTGTCTGTGTTGCGTGCCTTGGAAGAGCTTGGCTAATCCCAGCGGAATCTTCCAGCCTTCTTCCTCGTCGACCACGAATAGATGCCTCCTGCCATCTTGATCCCTAACCGTGGCGCGCAGTATGTGTAGGCCACGGCGTCTATTGCTGCTAGCATTGGATGTACCGTCGCGTCGATCATGGGAAGCGCCGCCGCATTGACCTTTGCAAGATTGCAATAGCTCGCTGATACAATTCTCGGCATCGCTCCCCGTTAGTGTCTTCGGCTCACCACGAATTGTCGATCGGAAACGATGGCCCTTGGGTAAGACTTTGGGTGTTACGTTGGACTCGACGACACAGTGTGCCGGACACCATACCTCGATTGTCTTGAGCGTCCAGGCTTTGACGTCCCAATCCCGTTGAGGCTCGTTGCGTACATCGTCATCGATGAAGGTACCAGCAGATGAAATTCGAAGAATTAACCCGTCTGTCACCGGTGGGAGGCCAGAAATAAGCTGGGAGGCTGGTGTCTTGGAGAATTGGTTGAGGAAGTTATACACAGCCTTGATGACGATCTTGCTTGGGTCACTGGTCTGGTATGGTGCGCGTTCAGAAGGGGGAGGTGTTGTCCGTGACGTTGAATGTGAGGGAGCATATGATGATTCGGTGAAGGTGGTCTCGTTCGACTTCTTTCGGGCATGACTCTTAGGCGTGTCGTATGGTCGGTACGAGTGGGTTTCTTCACTAACGCCACTAGGCGCCGTTGTGCTTGGTACTTTGGCGCTCGGCGCTGGTGGGCGTCGACTCGAGGCAGCGCTGGGTTTACTCGAAGTTGTGCTCGGAGCAGGCCTGGCAGTGGATGGAGATGGAGATGAAGGTGGAGGCGGTGGTTTTCCGTTCGGCCAGGGGTTGGTCTTCTCCCCAACAGACGAAAAGGCGTATGTACCACCCCTCCTGCTAGTCTCAGCTTCCCTCAGCCGGGCTATTTCTGCCTCCCTTATCCTGGATTCTTCTTCTTCCTGACGCTGTCGGGCTTCGTCGGCTGCCTTCTGCCTAGCAATCTCGGCTTCTCTCTGTCTGGCAGCTTCTGCCTCTCTTTGCCTAGCAGCTTCTAACTCCCTCTGCCTTGCGGCTTCTGCTTCTCTTTGTCGAGCAAGTTCTGCCTCTCGTTGCTTGATGAGTTCTTGCTCTCTGAGCCTAGCGGCTTCGGCCTTCAGCCTGGCAGCCTCTGCCGCCTCCTTAGCTCGTATTGCTTCCTTTTCCTTGACCTCCCTCTCGAGTGCTTCTCTAAGCGCCCTTTCTTGTTCGAGACGCTCGCGGAGCAGTCGCTCCCTTGCCTCCCGTATCCTATTTTCTCTCTGTTCCCTTTCCTGCCGCTCTTTCTCCTTCCGCTCCCTTTCTTGTTGCTCTTTTTCTCGTTGTTCTTTCTCGTACGCCTCACGTTCTCTTCTCTCCTTGGCTTCTTGTTCACGCCTGGCACGCTCGCGGGCTTCCTTTTCGCGCAACGCTTTCAAGCGCCTGGCAACTTCTTCCCTCTTGCGTTGTTCGGCTTCCTTAGCCTTTTGTTCCTCCTCCTTAGCCTTCCGCTCTTCCTCTTTTCGCCGGGTTTCCTCTCTTGCTCTCTCCCACGCACCTTTTGGTTGCTCCTTAGGAGGTTCCTTAGGGGGCTCTTTAGGTGGCTCCTTGGGCGTCTCTTTGGGTGGTTCTCGAGGTGGTTCCGCTGCCGGTTCTCTAGGTTTCTTGGGAGATCCTCTAGGAGCTTCTTGAGGGGCTTCCTTCGGTTTTGGCTTCGGCTTCGGCTTCGGAGGTTCATCAGGGGGTTCAGGGGACGCTTCTGGCGTCGGCTCCGGAGTTGGCTCTGGCGTCGGTTCTTGGGATGGTTCTTTAGGTGGCTGTTTACGGTGTCGCCTACGCTCATTGTCTTGTGGTTGCTGTTCCCATGACTGCCCAGGCCTCTCCCCACCCCGTGCGCCCGAGTTTGGCCCAGGACGAGGAGGCGGCGGCGAGCTGTGAGGTGGCGGTGGGGGAGGTGTATCGGCATGGGGAGGCGGACCGGCATTCGGGGTAGGGCCACCAGAATAGCCTCCTGCTCCCGGGCCATAGCCGCCATGAGAAAATGGGTGACCTCTCCCCGGTCCCGGGCCGCTGTCTTGTTGTGTTCTACCCAAAGACCATGCGCCGACACCAACACCGATCACTAATAAGATCATCCCCATATTTCCCATTCCTTGGAAACTATTCCACCAAACTCGGAAAGCAGGTGCCATGCTTTGACATAGGACGACTAAGACCAAAGCACTGGCAAATCCCGCAGCAAAGCTATTCAAGTTCGGCCTCAGCGACGGCAGATACAAGAAGCCCGACCCGGACGAATGCGGCGGTATGATGAATATGTCATATTTGCCCGGAGGGAGATTGGGATTTGTCGGCCGAGGATTACTGCCATGCGGCGGCGGCGGTGGAGGCTGGTCCATCGCGACGGTCTAGCCGCCTTGCGGTGCGAAGTATCGCGATTGCGGCCAAGAGGAATCGAGACGGATGTCGAGTGTGAGAGAATAGAAGGCTCGGATTACAAGCAGTAGTACGTTCGTAAAAATCGAGGGTATCTTGAAAAGGCCATGGAGAATCGTAACGTCGTAAAGGAATGCTGTCACTAGTAACAGGTTAGGTCATCATAATTTTGGACTTGAGATGTTGAATTGAATTGGATTGAGAAAGATGCTGCGAGTATACACGGTACACACGGTCCACAGTCGAGGAAGAAGAAAAAATTAAAATGGTCCAAGAGTCATTTCATAGGACAGGGGATAGATTATGGCCGAAATGACATACCGTGCAAAAGAATAGAATCGACGAAGTTGGAAGTAGGCAACAAACAGCACAACGCCGGCTTACGATGCAAAGCAAACAACCACAACGACGATAACCACTTTTCTGTATTCACCCGATCGCCAAATCAAAGCTTCGAAAAGACGAGATCCTCAATTGTAACGAGATTTGGATACCATATTTTTGAAAGAGGAGTCGGGCGAAGTGGCGGTCATCAATCTCATGAAGCCATTTGTGCAATCTTTTTTTCTCCTCCTTGGCAGCACCTACCACTACAGTGTTTACTTCTAAAAGTTGTGAATCTGTTGATGCAGAGCTTGCTGTTCATCCCGGTTGACAAGTCATAATTTGTGAAAATGGTTGCAGCGCGCTAGCGTGCGTTCTATCCTTCATTCTACCAATGAACGATGACAATGGACAAGGGTGGGCCTAGGCGTAACACTAGATTAGCTACAATGGGTATAGTAGAGGTCCAAAGAAAGTATAGCGCATCCATGGTTATGATGAAGCCGGTTCCCCGCAAACGCACAACTCGACACACCCGCCCTCGCATAATAGTTGTACAACCTCGATAAACATGGATATGGCACTATCAATTGAGTTGTGTTCTTTCATCATAATGCGGCTGCCTGATCCGACATGTAGGTTTAAGTTACAGTTGATTATATCATGGTATCTCGAATTGATCTAATTCAAAAGGGGTTGTCTGCTATTATGTACAGATAAACCTAGAGTCTTTGGCAAAAGGTGGATATCTCCCCCTCCAACTACAGTCCTAATTAATACAGCTTCTTCTCCAACTTCAAATTGAGCGGACGACCGACATTGAAACTGCAGCTCGAGACGTCGGTTCGAGACGCCATCAATTGGCTCACGTCACACGATAACGGCCATCGATGCGCCAGTTGAAATTGCCCAATCTCCTCAATTTGATAAGGTTGAAATTTCAATTGTCATCACAACAAAACTTTGGAAGTCTCCACACCCACCGTCAATCGTTAACAAATCGCGGATGGATTGGGTAGCTCGCTTCCAAAACAACCCCCTTGCATTTGTCTTGCACTCGATGAATAGGGTTCCTCATCACCCACACCGAGTAGACGAGTAAACGCGTTCTCACATATCTGCGTCACCTTAGGTGTCATTTGCTCATTACCATCTCCCAATGAGATATGATGTGTCAATTGCAATTAATTCTTGAACATTCAATTGGTATTAAGCTTGTTTACTTTGTGCTGCCCAAAGAGCACTTAAGAACCTTGGAATAATTACTTTGATACATATATATGCATGTAGGGTTGGGTACCAAAGTACTTACAACACATCGTCAATACCACGCTTAGGGCTATGTTTTGGTTGCTGGGCAACACCCTGGCGACTTAGACACGCTATTGTCAGAGCGGGGTTAGTGGGTTGTCTTTCATACGTTGATGCGCAACAACACGTTCGTCCTATTGTTTCCTTTATAATAGCAAGGTCAATTCGTTCAGGAGAATTTCTCAAAATCGAGTATAACATTTTAACCGCCTTTTTCTGAATGGGAAAATGCAGAAAAAAAAAAGGATATATGTGGCGCACAGATATAAGCACTTGAGCTGCTGTCCACGTTGATCGGCCACCCGTTTTGGCTCCTTTAGGTTTCATTCTCGGGATCTTGCATTTAGGTGGACGCCACAAACCCGGATTTTGGCCTGCATGAGGAACGGTCCGCGATAAGCCTTACCGGGCTGACTTCGAGAAGCCTGCACGTGAAACCTTAACTCTTCGAAGCTTCTAACCAAGAGAATCTGATGAAAAGACCCGTGGACGCGCTTGACACAATTCATAGTAGTGCTTCATATAGATTAGAATCTACACAATTTGTCTAGGTTGTTAAGTGAATAGGCCAAGAATTTCTCGCTACCTTGAAAATCGAAGTGCTTACAAGGGAACAAAAGTGTCTGACCGCACTTGATGCTACCATTCTACGGTTTATTAAAAGTATCAAGTAAACTTAGGGTTGAAAAAAAAGTTAGTTTTTTTTTTAGTTAGTTAGTTAGTTCTTAGTTAGTTTAGTTTTATTCATTACTTTTTAAAAACTAATTTTTTTTAATTAATTTATAAAATTCGAAAAGTTAGTTTAGTTAGTTTTTTAATATTAAAAACTAATTAAGAAAATTAATTTTTTCGAAAAATAAATAAAATCAATATTAAATCTGTGGTATGTTCTTAATTCGGAAGGCGGTCAGCGGTTTTGCCGGACATTTCTTTTGTTAAAACTATTAAAACCATAGATTTCGTTAAAAAGTTAAATAACTTTATATTTACGTCTCTAATCAATTAATAATTAATATTAATCAAAAGCCCTCGATTCAGCAATTCTAATGATATATGTTTTAAATATTACATCCCTGATTTGATATAGCTATTTCCTATCGAACTTGGTAGCCTGGCTCTTTCCTACGATTATTCTCTGGTTATATTCATACTTTATCGTTTTAAAAATCGCTGAAATCTCTTATTATTCCAAATATCCCAGCCAAATCTAAGATGCAGCTTTTGAAATATATATTATTAAAATTGTTGAATTAAGACAATTATATTTATAGTAATTATTAAATATCTAGGTTTATAAATGCGAAGTTATCCACGTTTTTGTTGAAATCTGCGTTTGATGAGGTAAGGCCTTGGATTTCCACTTACCGCCTTCCCTTTTAGGGCATATTGCAGATTTGAATTTTTTTTTTTAATTTTTTTAATTAATTTAGTATTAATTTAGTTAGTTTAATTAGTTTTTAGTTTAAAGTTTCCTTTTTTTAGTTTAATTAGTTTTTTTTGATTCCCTTTTTAGTTAATCTTAATATGAACATTAACTAAACTAACTAACTAATTTTACAACCCTGAGTAAACTGTGTTGTGGCACTTTTTGCGGAAACAATTACCATCGTAACTCATTAGTAGAGGTATTAAAACGCTTTCTATATATCGTCTCTTACAGGTTAATAGTCATAAGCTTAGGACATTTAGCTACCCCTCCACAAGCGCCAACGTCTCTAGATAAAATATAGCAGGTCCATCGTGTCCTTAATAAATGAGTCTGCGACATACAAGACTCGGATACATCACCAGATCGAACAAGACACGTAGGGAGCAACTCCCACCTAGCTGAGACTATGAACATATGTATATACCGGAAGCGTTCCTTTGGTTCTTGCGAGCACGAGCACCCTTATCCTGGGAGGAGAACCCTCCCGTATTAGACCAAGTGGCCACTGTGCCAGCTCCCCCTACTTGGTGTATAAGTTCTAGGGTTTTGGTAGAGCGGAACCTATACGCTATGAGAATATGTTTAAGTTTCACCATGATAAAGATCTTAGTGGCCTTGTGATATTACGATTTACTATCTTCAGAGTGATCATCGAGCACCTCGAAGTTATGAAGCTGCCATAGCAAATTATAAAACACGAAAAGGGATGAGGTATATCAGGATGCTGAATCCTGTACTTTAACAGAGTTAGCCTCTTTAATTTGGTAGCCCGGGGATAATGGTGATGGCGAGAGGCAGAGACGCCTACGGTATGTGACTTGCAGTCTTAGATAAGGGGTTGAGTCTCTTCGTATAGTAAAACTCCTCCATAAGAGATAGTTGTCAGAAGGTTGTCTTAGTAGCCTGTACAGATGGAGTCGTGCCTGGTACGAAGGGAGTTGTCCCTGATATCAGGGAGTCAGCCCTTGGGGCCTATATCCCGGGATAGAGGCGTCCACAGGGAACAAAGGGCGCCTAGGGTATAAGGTAGGTCTATAGTTCTAGCTAGATAGGGGTTGAGGCTCCTTGCGCGACAACATGGTTTCTTCCCAGTCTTCTTGGTCCGCCTTGTGACAATGGTGTCGTATCACAAAAACGACGCCGTAATTTCACTGGGCGCAACTATATAAGGTAGATTTCTCCCGCGACAGGTAGACATTTCTGACATAGCGCCCTTCTCTAGTCCTACAGATTCACATTGATGGTTTGGTTAGTTTCTTTTCTCATTTTACCATAAACAACCCTTGCTGAGAATATGGCGTCTTGCTAACGGACTCGTGATATCTCGTTTTACTGTACAATGCCAATAAAACAATTTTATATAACCTTCTTATCAAGATTATGAAGTTTGGTGTCCACCTAACATGCCAAATCATTTTCCCCTAAGCTTCGACGTACTTCGCGATTGATCACCAGGAACTCGATGTTTTCTCGACGCTGGCGTAGCACTACCTTTGAATTAATCAACTTTCCCTAGCCGATGATTCGAAGTAGCTGCTGTCCTCGTACCGGTCTCGGTTTTGATGCCGAATGCGATTTCTGTCTGGTCTATTTCTGTTGAAACTATATTCATCGCGGTCATCGAAGCACCATTACTACCTCTTTCGAGTTATGTGTTGATATCGATGATCATATATGGATACTTGCGTCAAACACTCTTAAGAGAATGCATCTTACGGAATGCGGAGTCAGATCCCGAACAGTGACAACCGAAACTTAAAGAATTCTCCCAGGAGCAACTCCGTAAACATATATATAACGTGCTCTAATCACTTCAATAACGTCCGCCTAGTTACCTGGTTGGATTAATGGTACCAAGACCTATTTCCGGTCTTGAGTACTAAACTCAAAATGTCATTCGTGCTGTCCCTTACGAAACTGTGTACGTACGGAATTCGCCGGTCATAAGACCAATTTACTTACTTGCTACGGGTTTCAAGCCAAATCCCTCGCGCTAGAGTATACCTTATGAATCACCTTCGATAGGCATATATGCAGTGCTGAATATGATTCTTCTCGGGCCGTGTTCCGTCGCACTAAGTCAGGGTTCTAGGAGCCGAAGCAATTAACATCCGATAAGAGAGAGGGCAAGTGTAAACGTTTTGAGTGATACCTAGCGTAAGTCGCTCTTTCGGCCGACATTGCTAAGGCACGGTAGGATTCTTGGGATATGTTCAATGTGGACATTGAGCCTCAACATTGGCGTTCTCTAAGCCGCTAGGCGTCTAGCGGGCACCACAACCCTAGCATGATATCAAACTAAATGTACTATGCGCTAAATACACGCAATCTTGAGGATTCCGTTCCTAGGTTTAAACCCGGCGCCAACGGTTTCTCCACAAACGTGCCATCTTGTCAAGATGGTGCGCTAGATATGGTGGTCAGACGCCCAAGCACATAAACTCCTTCCTTCTTGGGATCGTTAGTATATGTGAGAGACGTCGGACTTTACTGTTACTGTTATGACAAGATGAAATCAACCTACTACAATTACAGTATCATCCTCGGGCTAGCGCTGTAGGGTAGTAAAGTATCTCTGGGCTGGACCTGCAAAGACTGCTGATGCCATCTGAAAGTCAGCCACCCTGAATCCGTCAGGGTTGGGTCCAGGACCACGCGAAATGCTGTAATGGTTCTGATGGTTCTGCCACAACCGTGTGGATGATAGAGCCATTATGTCAAGACTCCATATTTCTTCTCCGTACCTGGGTAACATATCTGCAACTAAATCGAAAGTCGTGACAGCACTGGGCTGAAGATTCATGGAAGTTAACTCTGACTTCCGTTGCATCATATCCACTACTTACGCAAAGGCTACTACTGTAGGGAAGACGTGGCTTTCAGCCAATTGGAAGTGCACGATTAGCACCGGTGCCGTGTTGTCGGGAAGGCTATATGAAGCAAGGCGTATGACATAACGAATGATGAGAACACATATATCAGAGCCGAACCAACTGGGAGGCGGCCCTTATCGGTACCCATGAGAGGGAAGATAGATTGCGGTTGAGGTTCAAAGGCCCCGAGGGTGGCGGCGGAGACTGGATGGCTATGTAGTCGGTGACTTCCGGTCGTGGTCCTACCAGAGCGCTGTTCGAGAAGATCCAGAATTAACCGCGATGTGATCGATCATGTATGATCTACTTGAATAGATCAGAGGTCCATCTATGCCTTATCGATGATATGATGAATGTTTGACGTAGGATCAACATCGCCCTATCTTTTCATGACTTTAAAGCGAATTGTATGATGTTGGAAGATCAGGCTCTTGTGACGGTGGGTTACACAGGTTGACCAAGCATTCACAAATCCACCGTCGCATTTTGGGCTTGGGGCCATGGTGCGATGCGCTTAATTAGCGTCCACGGCGGTACGCAAGTGGTAGCAATACTGTAGATCCGAGATCGTGCTCGTATCCATGTGTATTCCCAAAACTCGGGAAGTAAGAAATAAGGAATATGTAAGTACTTCGAAGCAATTCTAGAGCAATTCTGGCTCTGATCTAATAACTCTTTAAGGCAGCTACTGCGCTTGTTACGTTGGTAGTTGGCTCTAGTCGGCGGCGCGTCATTGTTAGCCGTAGCACTAACCAAAAGTCTTAGCCTCGATAGGCTATTAGCTCTCGTACGTCTTGCCGAGCTTATCTGCTGCAAATAATACACAGCAAATTAGATGAAATTATATGATGTCTTGATTGTCTACCTGCCTAACACGGATAGTCCCTCGTAAATCAATCATGTGGATAAAATATTGGAATTTCAGCGCGGATGTCAGCTACCTATAAACGCAGGATAGGATAATATTCTCGTACACCGGCAATGTTCGTCTCTCTACTGCGCAGAATATGTACGTGTAGGGCGGGCGTGCCCGAGGTCTCAAAATGATACCTCCACCTGCGTATTTGTAATATGCAAATGCTTTTCTGCCAAGCTCGAACTGATCTCATCTATTGGAGAGCCCGGGGAATCAGGTAACCCCGGGAATTATGTAGCTAAATTTACCTACCTATTTCCGTGATCGGTAGGTGAATAAAGAGGCTCCTAGGTTCCAAGGCTATTTGCGCCAATAGCATGACGCTATCCATCCTCCTACATACATGCCGTTTGCCTGTTCAGAGGTTGTTCAAATGCCAAAATGAGATGAATACCTAATTACCTGGGAGTGGAATAATTATCAGCGCCCCCTATTGGTAAACGAACCCAGATTATTTCATCATATGATCCTCGAAATATCAAGTCAGATCAGGAATACTGAATCAAGATCGCGTGCTCAAAGAATTAGCCCTAGACCTTGTATATTACCCAAGGGGAAAGGATGATATAAAAGATCCACAGATCCCACATATTCACGTACCAATTCGGAGTGGCTGCCGAATAGGTCATAGCATAAGATTCTAAAGCTGGAGCTAGTTGCGGCGGAAAGCCGCAGCGCGATTGGGGATGTATGTGCTCGTAGGTATGTCTCTGCGTAGTTCCGAGCATCCTATCTAGCGAGTTTTGTGACGCGGACTTAGTACCGTAGTGCTGATTCATGGTGGTGTGGCGACGGAAGGAATTCTACCTAGCGTAGGGCAAAAACAAGACTCGACTATGCAAGCCCTTGCCGGCTGGGCAGAAGCTTGATGAATCAGCGACTAGAGGCTTTTCAGCTTGGCTCGAAGGCTTGATCAACTTGAATTGAAGCAGATAGCATTCAGACTCCCGACGAATAGCATACCATTGCTTCCAAGACCTCAAGATTCGGGTCTGCTTCCTTGCAGCACCACCCCTACCGCCGGACCTGCCAAGCACACCCCATGGAAGCTTTAGACCCTTCGGTGGCCGTTCTCTTGGAATTACGCGCAACCCTATTGGATATTAAACTCAAGGGCCGCGATACAACGTAGCAGAGCATGGGTTAGATGCAGACAGTGATCTTCCAGTTATGGTAACGAGGGTTCCTCCAGTACGGAATACGGGGACGTCCCCTTGGTTGCCCCCTTTGGTCTCCCCCAGCCGTGCTCGACGGATGTACCTCGGCGACGTGCGCTAATAATTAGTGTTCAACCCTTATGTGTTCTTCCACGACTCGACTGGAGTAGGGGTGAGAAACGGCTTGAAAGTGACTGGGGACAGGGTATGGCCCAAATACCCCCATTAAGAAGGACCCGCATGGATGGCCGAAGTGGCTTAAAGATAACGACTATGCTTGTTCTGAGTGGTCACTTCGGCCTGCTCGAGACCTAAACGAATGCCACGGTCAGTCCGACGATACGGTCTGGTCCCGTCGCTAGTCAATAATACCCAGGCCCTCTAAGTTCCTCTCATTTTGCCTCCTCCCCCGGGTCGCCGCGTGCCGAGGACCATCCCATCTGTATCATGCATAAAGTCCACAATCCCCCGCTGCCACTCTTTCTCGATCCTACCTTTGCTTTCTCCGTCTCCTTAGCACTCCAACTGTCTCTCCAGCTGCGAAGTAGTCTGGACAGGGATTAGCGATGGGTAAGTTCGCGACTAAAGACATGATAGTTCACCGGACGTCTGCTTACACGCCATAGGCAACTCAGCGGAAATCGATCTCGAGCGCTCCTCGAGCGAGAAGGGGCCTAAGACCCCTCCCGGTGATGCTCATGCCCCGTACCTCGACCCCTCCATAATGGAGGAAGATTACGAAGGCAAGCCGACTGAGGAGGAGTTGAAAACTCTACGACGAGTCCCCGGTCGCCTACCCGCCGTCGCTTACCTCATCTGTGTTGTGGAGTTCTGCGAACGAGCTTCATACTACGGTGTTCAGCCTTTGATCGCCAACTATGTCAACCGACCTCTTCCTGAGGGCGGAAACGGTTACGGAGCACCCCCGGAAGGAACCCAGCAGACTGCCGGTGCCCTGGGAATGGGAACCGTCACAGCAAATGCTGTCACCCAATCTTTCAGTATGCTGGCGTATGCGCTACCCATGTTGTTCGGCTGGCTTGCCGATGTGAAGACTGGTCGTTTTAGCCTCATCTGCTGGGGTGTCGCTGTCTTCGGTGTTGCCCACGTCTTGATGGTTGCTGCTGGCGCCAAGGATCTTTTGGCCGCCGGCACAGCTAAAATCCCCTACTTCCTCTCCGTTTACATTCTGTCTATTGGTGCTGGTAAGTTATATAAACATCTAAGGCGTGTTCGCATTAATGACGTAGGCTAACTGAGAATCCTCCAGCTATGTTCAAGCCCAACGTCTCTCCCCTTCTTCTTGACCAGATGACCACGACCGTCCCCAAGGTCATCACCCTAGGCAGCGGCGAACGCGTCATTCAGGATCCGGAGTCTACGACCGAGCGCGTCATGCTTTGGTTTTATCTCCTCATCAACCTTGGCGGCTTCATGGGAGTCGCCACATCCTACTCGGAGAAGTACGTAGGCTGGTGGTTGGCGTTCCTGATCCCCCTCCTGCTCTACCTTCCTCTCCCTCTCCTCCTCTGGTTCCTCTACAAGCGCTTAATCCTCCACCCTCCGGGAGGAAGTGATCTCGGGAACGTCTTCCGCGTCCTTGGTATCTGCCTCCGACGTGGCGGCGTGGCGAAATTTGGCCGGCACGGCTTCTGGGACCTGGCTAAGCCCTCTCACATCGCGGCTGCTGGTCTCAACATCAAGACCCACTGGAACGACGAGTTCGTTGACGATGTTCGACGCACGTTCCAGGCGACCGGTATCTTCTGCTTCTTTCCCATTCAGTACATCAACGACAACGGTCTCGGAGCCGCTGCCAACTTCCTGTCGACCATGTTGACCACCAACGGCGTTCCCAACGACGTTATCAACAACTTCAACTCTCTTAGCATTATCGCGATGGCCCCGGTCCTGAACTACGGCCTGTACCCGCTCCTGCGGAGATTCAACATTCACTACGGCCCCGTCGCCCGTATCACCACCGGTCTCGCCATGTCTTCGCTCGGCGGTGCGGGCTACGCTATTCTGAACTACTACGCCTACCAACAGTCTCCTTGCGGCGAGTACGGCTCCAGCGACTGCCAAATCGGCACTGGTGTTGCACCTATCAGCATTTGGTGGATGGCCATTCCTTTCGCCGTCGGTGGCATCTCGGAACTCTTCGTCAACGTTCCCGCGTACGGTATCGCGTATTCTCGTGCCCCCATCAACATGAGGGGTCTCGTTTCCGCGCTCAACCTGTTTAACACGGCCATCGCCTACGCCATCGGTCTGGCCTGCTCGTCCGTCATCACCGACCCGTACCTCACATGGGACTTCGGCGGCCCGGCCATCGCGGGCGGTGTCTGCACCATCATCTTCTACTTCACCTTCCGCCACATCGACAAGGAGGAGTTCGCCCTGTCCCAGAACAAGGACTACCACCTCAAGATGGAGGGCACCGTCAGCGTCGTCGGCGAGAACGAGCTGAACAAGAGCAGCAACCGTCCCGCGCCCATCGCCGAGAACGAAGAGATGATGATCTCGCAGAAGCAATAGTGTGCCTCTCTGCTTGCGTTGGTGTTTCTCTTTGACGCTCTGTACGTGTGTATGTGTATACGTGTCGTCGGTGCATACTCGGCGGCGGGTGCCGCGGTCTGGAAAACGGATATAATGTCAGCTGATATATATAAAAATATACCTCGATATGAAGAATATGCAATAGCATCTGTAGTAATTCATGGGCCTACTCTTATAGCGTTCCTGCGGCCAGCAATCTTGTCAAGAATATAATGTCCTATTGATACCATACTTATCTCATGGCTACAAGCCCTCCTTCGCCGTTACGTGATTAAACTTATTCGTGTCGACTACTAATCAGGTATACTACGCTTCTTCGTCAAGGACGTTGAAATAGTCACGTTTCGAGGGGCAAGGTTGGATTGCTGTATAGCGCAGTATATGTAGAGCCTGGTTGGTTACTTTTACGACGGGCTTGTCGTATCGGAGAGTTGTACTACGCATCCCGTAGGAATCCTATGTATGTACAGGGTTTATAAGTACCTAGCTACTATCGGCGGTAACCTGAATGGATATGATATCTTAACATGAATTGCATGATGGTATACATTAAACATGTATTGACTGCCCTTGAAGCACTGGCTCGGGTATGTCTATTGATGCTGACAACAACGGTTCGTAAGCTAGGTGCACGCGACGAAGTTGTTGCCGCTTGCCCCCGTGTGTGTGATGGCCGCCTGGTAGTCACCCGCGCTGTTGAAGACGACACGGTCCGCGCCCGGGCTGCCTCCGGTGTACGGCTGGAAGCTGCTAAGGATAGGGAACTCGAAGTATGGAGAGGCGCCGGGGAAGTCGAAGCCCTCGCGGTTGTTGTATTGGTGAGGGTAGTCGTTCGAGCCTGTTGTATAGGGGGGTATTGGTCAGCCGACAGGTCTAAATGCATATATGGGTCGGTTGAATGAGAAGTACATACCAACAGTCTGTCCCGACTGGTAATAGCCATATCCCTGCTTTACGGCTTCGTCAATGTCTTCTTGCCAATAGCAGACTTTGCCACACGTAGCGACGCAGGTTTGGTCTTGCCTTGGGGCAATCTGCTCAATGGCGAGAGCCGACACGGACGTAGCCGCTAGGAGGATAGCCGGGAGGATCTAATCAGTATTAGATAACGCGTACGAGAAAACCCATTTGTGTGATCCGCAAGGATTTCGAGTAATGATTCACTAAGACGGACTTACCTTGAAGCCAAACATGATGGGCAGAGATGGCGTAGTTGGCTGTTCCAGTGGGAGACAGGGATGGTCACGATATCAGCCTACAGAACAGGAAGCAGATGCCAAGTCGTAGTGTCGTGACGGCATCTATGCTACTACTTATAACATAGACCGAGAGATGTGCACATAAGCTCAGGTTTGTCAGGTCAGCATGTGAATGTCCAATCCAGGGGTTTCGACTGGATGAATGGGTAGAACGACTGGACAGGAGTTCATGTGAGAGCTTCATGCAAGCCCTCGGCATTACTAGCAACTCGTGTGCAACATCGAACAGACAAATCCGCCCCGTTCGAGGAGCAACAGAGGTTATGCAGCACAGATTCGATAGATCGAACATCCTCGCGCCAGGGGGTCGCACACCTTCCTTCCCCTTTCGGCATCGCATGTAACCCGTATCTCGACAAGATGCGCACACTACCGGCCGGCGAGCGAGTCTGCGCTCTCCGTCAGCCGCTGGCAGCGTCTGCTAATTTGCCGTAAGGGGGGCGCCCGCCTACTAGTGCGATGGGGACGCGGTGTATGAAAGGGGCAAGCCGGAAGGGCGGACGGTCGTGCTGGACGCGACACGATAGCGGCCCTGGCGACGTGATTGGGCGGAGGGCTCAGCTCGTCGAGCGGCAGATCGGCACTCGTCGCGCGGGAGTCACCTGCCTATCAGCGCAAGATCTACCGTGCTGGCTTCGCTATATCACAATACGCGGGGGCTAGCGTCTCTCGTGAATCGTAGTAGTTTGGCGGTTGTATCACTATTGTCTAGCGCATGGCACAACTCTGCTTACGACTTGTCGGGCCGTACGATTGGACATGGTTCAGGCCCGCTTCATATTGATGAGGGTTACAGTGACTACGTTTCATATGTATTTCGTCCTGTTTGTCGGCATGAATATTATTCAAGACGTCAAGATTGAAGAACTTCAACCGTTGAATTGTCGTGTCCAGAGACGGGATGACTTATTCACGTCGCCGAGTAAAAAGAATAATGAGCCCTTTTTTATTGTTTGCTCCCATCCATGTTCTTCTTCTCGTCCTTCCTTTAATATTGGCCACGGGACAACAGCATGACCTCAGAATATCTCAGGTAATATTTTAAATCGAAGGGAATACCTGGTCTCATGAGTTATCCCCGAAAAGCTCATCCTAAATGATTTTGTTAATTGCTCAAAGTCGGAGAGCTCCGAGGTCAATTGGTTATCCGTGCGCTGTTAGTTTGGCCACGCACCAAGCGAGCCGTCATGGAATCGAAATCAAGATTCCAACATACCTACCATCCTGAACCGAATATATGGATGAACTATGGAATTCTTATGAGAAGCGCATTGACGTGGACATCGCGGAAATCCAGCCTATCCGTCGCCCAAATATGCCGACTCTAAAATCAAGTATTCGGCCCGTGTCTCTGGGGATTTCCTGCACAAAAAACATGGCTCTCCGATATCGAATACGGATGTCCATGTAATATATATCACTTAAGGCTCTAGGAATATAACCAAAATCTAACAGAGAATCTCCGTAAAGCCTGGGAAGTCATTATCTCGGTCCATTAGTTCTCTTCCATTTTGATATCAGCGGCAAGCCTCCATTAGGGTTCCCAGAACGCCCAAGGAAAAACTTCGGCTACGTATCCACACTGTTACAATTCCACTATCGCCTGAGAGGATGGCGGCAAATGCTTATGGTTTTACGCGATTGAGCGCGACGGTCGGCCCTAGTTTTGCGATGCCCTCTCTGCTCGAGTACCCTTAATGGGTATCCGTCATTACTTTTCGGTCCTACGGGTTGTCTCTAAGGCGGTCAATTCGAAGACGCGTAAATCTTCCCCGCAATCCCATCAATGAAAGCTTCGTCTGGCTTCGAGGCTACGCTAGTCGGGATCAGGGCAGCGAATGATATGCCATGGGGCTGAAATACCCCAGGAATTGAGTTGAGTTTTATGCCCAGGAAGGGTAATCGATATGCAGCAAATCGGCCCGCGACGATGGTTCATGTCAGCCAGCAACGGCCGCACACGAAACTTAATTCTATTCTTACGATTGAAATATGCCGTGCCGCTCTCTTATAATCTAGGGTCCTCATTCCAGACGATCTAGCTTCATTCTTCTCTCATGAATACCTCCTACTCTGTGGAAGCTGACGGTTGGTAATGGAGCTGGTCATCTCTCTGCTGTTGTTTGTGCTTGGTATCGGGGCCAAAGGCGAGACGTTCGACTATGTAATCGCTGGCGCCGGAACCTCTGGGCTCTTGCTCGCGAACCGACTGTCCGAAGATCCGAAAATTCAAGTTGCAGTTATTGAGCCGGGTGGCGATGTCCGCAATAACCCCAATGTCACAGACGTCACCGCTTTCACGCGTGCCTTCGATACCGAGATTGATTGGCAATACACTACGACGCCACAAGCGGGAGCTAACAACAACCCGATCCCTTTCCACGCTGGTAAGGCGATCGGTGGAACTAGCACCATTAATGGTAGGATTCGTGTGGTCTCGTTGCTCGACCGTGATGGACTAATTGACTACATGTAGGTATGACCTACATCCGGGGTGACAAGGCTGAATTTGATGCTTGGGAATCTCTCGGGAACGATGGTTGGAACTGGGATACCTTATTTCCCTACATGAAACGGGTCGAAAATTTCACGCTACCTACTGAAGCTCAGTATGCTGCCGGGGCTGGTTTTGATGCGGAATATCATGGCGATAGTGGAGCACTGAAAACGGGCTTTCCATTCCAACTTTTTAATGGCAGCCTCCATGAAGTGGCTGAACAGACTTGGGAAAACTTGGGTTATCCGTTGAATCCGGACGTGAACAGTGGAGAGACGCGTGGTTTTAGTATATGGCCCCAGACATTAGACCGAGACGCAAACGTCCGTGAAGACGCAGCTCGGGCTTATTACTACCCCGTAGAGCAGAGACCGAATCTCAAGATTATCAAGGGAACTGTGACGAAATTGACGTGGGCCGATCCATCAACAAATAGCGATACACTGGCAGCTGATGGTATTGAATATCGGGACGTCAGCGGCAAAACTGTGGCCATAACTACAACAAAGGAGGTCATACTATCAGCCGGGTCGGTAAGAAGCCCGCTAATACTCGAGGCCTCTGGCGTCGGGAATCCCAAGTAAGTTCAGTACCAGCTCATTACGTTTTCCATACATATTGACATCGCTAGCATCCTTGAGAAACTCGGCATAGAAACGAAGATAGAGCTCCCAGGGGTTGGGGAGCACTTGCAAGACCAGCCAAACACAGCCCTAGTCTATTCCTCCAAGATCAATGCGGCAGGAACTGTTCCCTACGCAACTTTTGCCACGGCCCAGGACATGTTCGGGGACCAAGCTTCGGTCATAGGAGCAGCAACGGATGCGAAGTTGTCTGAATGGGCCCAGAAAGTCTCGGACGCCAACAACGGAGCGATCAGTGCTGGTCAACTGGAACAGATATTCCGCATACAGCACGATCTCATTTTCAAATCCAACGTCACGATCGCCGAGACTCTAACGACGGCCTCTGGTGACAATCTAATCTCCGCCTTTTGGCTCCTACTACCCTTCTCTCGAGGCAGCGTCCATCTAAAGTCGGTCGAACAAATCAACGATCCCGCACTTGACCCTAAGTACTACCTGATTGATTTCGACCTCTCAGTCCAAACCGGACTTGGGCGCCTTTCGGAGGAGCTCTGGCACACGAGCCCAATAAGCGACTTGGTGATTGAAAATCTAGTTCCAGGGGAGGCTACATTGCCTCGCAACGCTACTAATGCTCAATGGGAGACTTTCCTCGCAAGTTCTCGTAAGCTTACCGTGCAGTCAAAGTGGGAAAAGTAAAACTAACCGCACTATAGTTACGCCGAATCATCATCCCATCGGGTCTGCTTCGATGATGGCCCGCGAGCTTGGGGGTGTTGTCGACCCGCAACTTAAGGTATACGGTACCTCGAATGTTCGGGTCGTCGACGCCTCTGTGTTGCCCATCCAGATCAGCGGCCACTTGACGGCCACACTTTACGCAGTAGCTGAGAGGGCAGCGGAAATCATCAAGAATTCGTAGATTGTAACTCTTTTGAGTCTCGTGCATGATGTACTTGGTTATATATATATCTAGGTACCTACATACATGTATATATTGATGCTTCATTCGCGGCTTAGAAACACAAGACGACTGCAATGGGACGCCCGCATCGCGTGCCGAATATATGAACCAACCTTGCACTGCAACTTTATAAAATAAGTCATAATCAAGGGTTAATTGCTTATAATTATATAACCCCGGAGTCCTCTACGCGCGCCATTTAGCCCTCATCGTCTTCGTAGAGGCGCCCAGGATATGGCCCCCAGATAGCCAGGATATGCACCTCCTAGTAATTAGCAAATTCCCCCGTGTGGCGCGCCCTACAATCCGGACCCATTGCAAGCTTCTAATTAGCTTGAGAAGACTAGGAACGGACTGCAGAAGAAGGCGAAGACGGTGAAAGTCGTATTCCAGGGTGCCAACAAGATATGGCGGTTTATTGAAGTTGATTTAGGTCTTGGCTACCAACGGAGCCATAATGATTCCACATCTCGGGTCGATCAATCACACGCAGAATAATGCGCCCAACAAGTTTCCGTTGTGTACTTTAGTTATTGTTGTTCAAAATATGGGTATACATGTAATTGAAAATGCACCCGATCTGACGCGCCGAGAATCACCATAGCCAAACGAAGGCAATATGTTTCCATCCCGCATTTGATCGATTCAATGTTTGATGAAGCAGAGAGCGAGAAAGATCCGCTAACATTCAGGGGACATATAACCGAAATCCGGCTTGGCCCCAGCTATCCCATAGCACTGGGGTAGGTTACTAAGCGCCTGTGGGGGCCCTGAAACTTTTGGACTATTAGCGGTCATAGTGATTCCAAACACCTAACAAATTACCACATAGACTAAATCGTCAAAGGAGACGTCGACTAAGACTATGAACAAGAACTCATATGCTTGGATAATTCTATGTGGAATCATGGGATTAATAATTGCCCTTTGCAATTGTAAATTGATAATTCAAGCCAAGAATAAACTCCATTGAGAATATTTATACGTTTCCAGTTTCCCAGATGTGACCGAGTTAGTGATAGCGAAGGCAGACACATTGACGTGGTAAAAGCAGAGCCGAGTTCATCACAATATTACCAGAATTCTCAAATTTTACTTTTAAAATGGCTGGAGAAAAGGTGAGCTCAAAGCGTTCAGATAAGCAACAGTTTACATATAGCTAATGAGGTTCAGTTTACTCTTTACTCGTTCGTCGGCGCGCAGTGGGTTGGTGTCGCTCACCTTGGGTTGGTAGAAAAGGGCTTCAAGCAAGATGACTACGAAGTGAAAGAAGTCGATCTCAGTGAGCTCGCTAATTCACCCAAGAACCTAAGCATGTAAACTGACAAAGTTACAGTGGCGGCGGAGAACTTGAACCCCGAATATCTCGAGATCAATCCTAATGGCACAATCCCGTCCCTGACTTCGCCATCTCTAGCTCGGCCACTACTCGAGAGTGTTGATATTTTGCGATTCCTCGACGAAGCAAAAGGTAAGTCGTTGGCTCCCAAGGACCCTGCATCCCATGAAACAATGCAGAAGATCATCGATCTTGTCCACTCCGACGACGTCGACACGAATTTGATCTTGCTCAGAGCCCGCGACCGTGAGGAGATGAGCGCAAAGAGATCTGGCATGTGGAACGACTTCGTGAGTGCCCGACAGGCGAAGCTGGAAGAAAGGAAGGTCACCCATCCAAATCATCCGTTCTACGGGCCGAAGAGCGCGGAGAACGGGGCTCTGTACAAACTCTACACTTCACCAAGCGAAGACGAGCTGCAGAGCTTTTATGAGACGACGCACGATATGTACCGCAGATTTGCAGCTGGCCTGAATGAGCTCGATTCGTTACTCGTTCTTCCATACGCGGTTGGCGGACAGCTTACCGAAGCTGACCTGCACATCGTGCCGTGGCTTTCGCATGCACTGTGGGGGGCTGGTACGGAACCGAGCGATATCCAGAACTTCGGAACACTCGAGGCCTTAGTTCAGAAGACCGTGCCGGACTTCAAGGTCGGACCAAAGATAAAGGAGTGGTGGTCTAATATTGCAAAAAGACAATCATTCAAGGAGGTATACCCACGCCCACATTGATGATATCTCAGTCGCTAGAAGGGGTGTACCATAGGAGAAAGGGGGCAATTTTAGAAGAGTAGAAAAAATGATAGTGAACAACATATTGTTATACACGATATGCATATTTTATGCTATCAAGGTTATGCCATCCAAGTTAGGTGATGATAAATCATGTGATACCCAGAGATCATGTGACAACCCACGGGAGTAAGGTGTTTATCTAGAATTTTTGGTCTTTTGCCGTTTGCGGTCTGGCTTTAGAGATTGATCAGAATTCATATTCGATAATCAGAAAATATCGTCCATATTTTGAAGTGATTTATGACAGCATTTTTGGTATTATTGTGGCTTTTCCGCTGAGGCAGTGAGACCGTGCGTGACTATACTCAGCCACATAAGGAATGCATGTCCAACCAACCAACCGTCCCGGGCGTCCTGCGCCTCGATGAAACTCCTTAGGGCATTGGATATCTCAAAACATTTTAAGGGTGATTATCAACGTTTGGATTGCCGCGGTGTTCGGCGACCCATCGCAAGATGTATCTCACAGTTAAATGGCTACTACATTCGATCCAGCGCAAGCCGCCTTCGAGAGCGCCATTCGAGACTTTAAGGAAGGCTTGGACGATGAAAGGCTTTACAAAACGATCTTGGAATCAAAGTCTATAGACGACGTCTACGATGCTACGGATAAGCTCCAGGAAGAACAGGCCAAAAACGGGCATCTTCGCCATTTGTCCAAAATCGAGCCATATCTGAGAAACCTACAAGAATATGCTGCGAGCATCGAAGTATTCATCCAAGTGAAACCCGACATTATGGCCCTGATATGGGGACCTATCAAGCTTCTTCTCCAATGGGCCAGCGCGTTGAAAACGTCGTTCGATGCAATAATAAATACTATCGCCGAGATTGGGACTCTGCTGCCGGAATTTACACGGGTCGTTCGCATCTTCGGTAACAATAAGCAGATGAACGATGTCCTGGCTCTTTTTTTCAAGGATATTATTGAGTTCTATGCCATAGCTCTGAGGTTCTTCAAGCTTCCAAGTACGTGATAATGGAGTCAACATATGCCGAGTTAAGAAGTTAACGCTGTTCATTTGTTTTAATTACCTAGGGTGGAAATACCTCTTCGAGTCCCTTTGGCCGAGGCATCGTGAAAAGATTAAGCTGATCATGAATCTCATCGAGGGCCACGTGCGTTTGATGAGGAATGAGGTTCAACTGGAACATATTCAGCGAGAACACGAGGCTCGACTACGACAACTAGAACACTTCGAGATGACAGAGAAGGCTAACGTGCGAGGAGAGTATGAGCGCATCAAGACCGGCATCTCTCCAAAGTCTTTCGATGGCACCTTCTATCGACTGAGTGGCCAAACCTATGAGGGTACAGGAAAATGGCTCCTAGAAGATGCAGCCTTCGCTAGATGGATCGATATTTCGGATAGTTCAAGTAGGGTCTTGTGGTTACAGGGAATTCCTGGTGCGGGTAGGTTTTCAATACTCGGTCTGCGCTGATGAAGTCATAACGTCGAATAGGTAAGACTTTTTTGTCGAGCACCGTCGCGGCCAAAACACAAAAACTCGGGCGAACCGCATTTGCCTTTCTTAGCCACACCCTGAGCAGTAGCACAACCGCGATATCGGTGATACATTCGATTATCTTTCAACTAGTATCAGATGATCAGAACCTACAAACAGTTATTTGCGAATCCAGCCGTGAAACCCTTAAGAGAGATATCGGCAACGCAACAGACCTCTTGTCAAGAATTCTAGCGTGTGCTGGTCCATCCTATATTATAATAGACGGACTGGATGAGATTGGAGAATTCGAACGGGGTAGACTAATGGGATACATCATCTCCATATCTAAAACCTGTGATGAAAGTAAATTTCTCATCAGCAGCCGGCCAGAATCGGACATCAGCGCAAAACTGACCAACGAAGCGATCGTTATTCGCATCGATCGACGAAACACCGGAAGTATCCAAGCATTTGTGAACCAGTGGGTTCAACAGTGGTTCCTGGATCGCGAGTTTCTACTCGAGACAAGAGATGAGATCCTTGGGCATTTATCTCCACTAGCCTCTAAATCCAAAGGTGAGACAATCCTATACTTACACACTGGCAGTGAAGCTCATCATGGTAGGCATGTTCCTTTACGCAAAAGTCATATTAAGCAGTATAGAATATATGGACGACGTTACCGAAATTTGTAACGAGCTCATAGTTCTTCCGGAGTCCCTTGATGATGCGTAAGATCTCCTATGATAATATAGTTAGCCTATTCTTATGATGTTGTATAACAGGTACCACAGAATTCTTGAGCGCGTCAACACGCCGGAACACCCTTCTTTAAAGGAAAAGGCCCGCAAGATCCTTGGGTGGATGACCTGTTCGCCAAAACCGCTTACTATCCAGGAAATTCAGCAAGCTCTGACAATTGTTCCAAATGACAAAGAAGGCAGTGCCAAAGTTATCGGCAACCTTCCCTTGATTAAAATATGCGGTCCGATAGTAGAAGTTGTTGACGATTACGTACAGTTCGTCCACTTCACCGCTAAGGAGTATGTTCCAAATCCTCCCTCATAGCACAACCATTGCTGAACCAGGAGTAGATACATATCAAGTCCCAGGATTAAAGGTTCCATTGGTATAGCTGAAGCAACTCTTGGGCTAGCGATGCGTTGCGTTACTTATCTATTTCAGCCACACCATGATCCTAACCTGACGGATGAAGAGATACACGACAACCTTCTGGATGGGGCTTACGTGCTACATAATTACGCAACAAATACGTGGTTTGAGCTTGTCAAAAACTACGTCGACTTGAACAAATCACAAACCCCACCATCTGGCTTAGTTGATGTCCTTGAGACTTTTCTGCGTGAGAGGTATAATGGTAGGTTTAAGAAACCTGAAGACGATACGGGCCGCCAAAATCTGGCCACCTTCGAAAACGCGCAACCCGAATTACAATTGCTTCTGGTGCAGACGTCTCAGTTCCGTCATATCTGCTTCGCATCGGAACATCGCATACAACGAGGTATAATATAATATATACACTCCAAACCCCTTACACTAACTCTGGAAAGGTGCCCCTTGGATCGACTTCGACCCTACAACAACATCAGATATGTCTGTTCGCCTTCATGGAGGGATCGATCGTCTCGTATTAGATGCTCTTGGGAGTGATAAAGACTATTATTATACGAAAATTCGAAGATGGTATGGTCGGCGTCCGTTTAAGTGTAGATTTCTCCACTGCCCAGACCATCGCCATGGATTTGAGACAACCCAGCAGCGCAGATCCCACGAAAAAAACCACGATCGGCCGTGGAAATGCAGCGTGCCAGGCTGCCAATATGCAGAAGGCGGCTTCCTTTCTCGCAAAATGCGAGATACACACCTGGATTACTTCCACCAAAGTCGGGAGGAACAAACCCTATACTACTCGAAACCAACCCCTGATGAGATTGAGCCGCTAGTATTCGACCTAGTCAAAGCTGACAAGGTAGATGCCGTAAAAATGCTGCTGCCATCGTTCCGGGAATTGCCTTACAAGACTCAGGAGCAGATTACTAGCATTGCAGCATTTTCCGGGTCCACGGCAATGATCGATTTGTTAATGGATTTAACGGTTAGGGTAAGACATGGGCGATCTACGGACCCATATTTCTTAGAATTCGAATGTGCACGATCAGCGATTCGCGGTAGCAACGTTGAAGTACTCGAGTTCATTTTCGAACGTCAGTTTATAAATTCCGATAATATGGCCAGGATATTCCCGGCTGTGGTTGCGTCCGAATCCATTCAAGTCCGCGGTTGGTGGGATAAATATGTGGATACTTGCTTGAAAAAGGGGCAGCGGCGCGCAAGTCAATATGCCAGCTTTGCTTGCCTAAATGCGAAAGTCATATCGTCGACTTCTCTGAACCCATCGAGAGAACAATTCCTTCTTGATCACTGGGAGAAGGCGGACATATCCGACTTTGGTAGTCACATATTAGGGAGAGCATTAGTAGCAGTGGCTTCGACAACACGGTCGATAAGACTTGCGGCGTATTTGATTCGTCAAGGGGCGGACATAGAATATGGACATCCGACGCCGCTACAAGCCGCGGCGAAAGTCAGTACTGCACAGGGGGCAGGTTTGATGAAGTTTCTGCTTCTTCATGGCGCTAATCCAGAAGTAAGCACACCTACATCGAGCATTACCGACGAGGTCGGAGTCAAAGGGATATCGCAATGGTTGAACATGACCTGGGATGAGCTTGTGGAGCATACCGCGAAGGAAAGAGATCGTGTGAAAACCGAGGCTAACGTTATCATCCTCGACTAAGCACGGAAGAAGTCAAGATTGTAAATGGGTTTTTGGGGTAGTTGGTTTATCGGATTCATTTGCATGTTATTCCAGTCCACCGCACGTCTTTTGAGTGGTTAATCTATGTCTACGAACGAAACAGGTCCTGAAGCTTCTGAGATACCGTTAGTATTTCACAGGGATCTTAAGAGCGACGATAACTTACTCTCCACCTCTGGCCCTCGTGATCTATCGGCTCAGTCGCGGAGTCGATAGATTGAGCGATTAGCCTGAGCTTGTCCTTCTGCACCCATTGGATGTACTGCTCACATGTCAGATAACGTTGTAGAACGAAGCCTTAGTTCACTTCTCACATACCGTTTCAACGGACTCGGAGACGATATATCTAGTAACTGTGACAGGTCTCTTTTGTCCTATCCGATGCACCCGATCTATAGCTTGCGCTTCGACCATTGGATTCCAATGAGGCTCCACCAGGTGAACATGGTTGGCAGCGATGAAGTCAATACTTGGCACATGTTAGTTGAATAGCACAACGTTCGAGTAGGCAATATATTCTCAAACCCTTCACCGGCACTGCCAATAGTAGCCAGCATAACTCGGCAGTCAGCCTTTTCATTGAATCTTCGGATGGCTTCGCCTCGAGACTTCAAGCTTGTTTGGCCGTCAATTCGTTGCCAGCCAAAACCACTTGATTGAATAGCTATCTCGATCAGATCAAGCATCTTTGACCACGACGTAAACACAACACTAAGAGGATATCAGTAAAGGTGTCAGATAAGCGTAGTAGACAGTAATACCTTTTAGTAGCGTTTGAAAAGTCTTGCGTGACCAGTTCGGCGCGGAGGTTTCTCAATAGCGTTTCAACCTTAGCTGACGGCAGAATAGGCTGAGCATCCGGCTTTGGCATTATATGAGCTGGCCCCGGAGGTGAAATAAGCTGGGAACTTGGGCTTCTGCTATCCTTTCTAGTTTCATCCTCGTCTGAGAAAGCACATGAGGTACAGATAGACGGCTTGCTAATGTTCTCTGTTGACCCGGGATGGGGAGATTCAGACTCTTCGAGGTCTTCTCCACAAGTACGACATGTACTCTTATAGCTCTGCACCATTCGCCAATCTTCGGCGGTATCATTCGAGTTCTCGTAGATATTCAAGGCTGATTGGGGGAGGAGACTCTTGCCATGGTTGCAGATAAGTCGGAGACATGTTATTAATGATAAAATATTGCCATCCTTTAACGAGTCGGGCCTGCTTGAATCTCCAGTGTTAGAGCGACCAAATAAGATACTGGATGTCCTCTTTTCGAATATTTTGTATAGTTCCCTGTCCTCTCGATTTAGCGTTACGTGTTCGATTCGCTCAATACGCTCTGGTAAACCGAGCGATATCGAAGGCGTCTTCTTCGTGCGCCGAAGGCAGGTTGCGTTCACAAGATCCTTCAGGGTGCGCATGCCACTGGATCGGTGGTTCTTCACCGGATTTGCAATCAAGTAGTCGAATTGAGACTTATGGGTGAATGGATAAACACCTAGGAAGGTAACCAGGGCACCAAAGTCATCCAGCGAGTTGTGAACCGGTGTTCCCGTTAGACACCATCTATACCTGGTTCGAACCTTGCAGGCGGCCGCGAAGACTTTGGTTTTTCGGTTTCGGATGTGGTGAGCTATACGAAATCAGACGAGTCGCTACCAAGTACCGACAACACCAACCTTCATCCAGCACGAGCCGAAGCCATAATGTGGAGTATAAAACGCTCCCCTCTATGTTAGATTCGGATCTTAGGGTTTCATACGTAGTCAGTACGATATCCGCGTCTTGAAATCCCCTCGACAGACGCTGGCGATCATAACCGTGATATATCACAATTTTCAGTTTATCCTGATGTATATGCCTACGAGCCATAACGACACACCAATTAGCTATGAGTCAAGTATTAATTATGGGCTGGGAGATTACTCTACCTTAGGACCTGTGCTTCCCACCCGGATATTGCTTGACTTGGTTAGTCCATATGAACGGCCGCAAAAGTTGGTTATGGTTGGACTAGGTACTTGACTTGGGAGTTACAATCAAGGTAGCTTTGATTCCACCATCCGTAAGGAGGGACTCGTTGCCGTAAAGTGCATCTAAAGACGAGCATATCAAAGCCAGCGTGCTCATCGTCTTCCCTAATCCCATATCCTATATCCAGAGAATTGATTAGTGAATGAATGATCATCCATGATATTCAAGAAGACGTACATCTGCGAGTATACCGCCATTTATAGGCTTGGGGTTGACCTGGGAGGTGCCGGTTATGATGTGGCGGTACCTATATAATTATTTAGGCTCAAAACGTCGATAATTCGAAATAGGAGAACCTACGAAGTAGTAGTCTTGCCATCGGACATTGGAACCCAAAGCGATGGGAATTTCGGGCAATCCACAATTCCATATTCCTTTTCTACCATCATCCCGAGCGCTTGTAACTGGTGACTGGGTACTTTGGTTAGTACTTGGTCGGGCAAGGTCATCTGAATAGGTGCACTTACGCCAGTAAAGAGGAGCGTAGGCGAGGGCTCGGATTCACGTGGACGGACGCTCCTAGGCCATCCGCAAAGTCGAATATCCGGAAGATTTGACTCTTAGTCGACTCGCTCAATACGCTCGGCTGGTCTTGAGATGGCATGTTATCGTCCAGCGACAGATCTTCCAGCCTCGGCATTGAACCTCCAGGGCGGACAAGATAGTGTGGATTGTGATATTCCACCCCTTGATCGTATTCCGTAACAAACGGATGCTGAAGATACACATCGGCATCCGAGAGGATGTTCCCAATAGTATTCTTTTCGGTATTCAAGCCATAAACAAGAATGCGTACAGAATGCTCACTGGTTGGAACTATCCGATGATCCTTCCGTTTCGGAGGTTTCGAATCGGATTTAGAGACGTAAATTGTGGCATCTAGCCGTATGCCAGCATGGGGATCGCTCAGGAGCCCACATAAAGCAGGTATAGTTATGATCCCCGCATACTTATTCGAATCACGGAAATAGAGCTTAAGGATGTCTCCAGACGGTTTGATGGTAACTGGAAATCTCCTTGCCTCTTCTTCGCCCCGGACGGAGCTAACGAGTGTCGTTACAATCTTTTTTTTGTTAGGTAGTTTCTCGCTCAGGGCTGAGATATCTTACTTACGACTCCAAAGCAGATTTCATACGGGGTGCCCTCGGAATAGTCCTTGGTACTATCATGCATCAAGCTCTCATCGTGATGGCGCTCTCCCTCTTCCGACCTAGGAGTAGATACTATCGGCGTTGGGCTCGGAGCCTCGACACGGTTGGCTGTGAATCGATCTGTCAGGGATTCTATGAGAGGCCTTTTACTGACAGAGGTTATTTCGTCTCGTTCCAACACAAGCTTCCTCTTCCCGGCAGCTTTCCTGCTATCCATTTTGCATTAGCTTCCGGATGGTTAGTGCAGAATATCTAAAGTGATTAAGGCTCGTCGCAACATCTGTCATGTCGCCCAATCTTGTGGGCACTGCCTCCTAAATTCTCAGCCACAATGTCTAGCAAATCGGAACTCATGCTTCCACAACATCGTCATGTGATTTCAGAAAGTCTGCCTTGTTACTACCCAAGTCGATGCATATTTTAACATTGAGTGAGAGCCAATCATGTATTTCGTTGATCTTCTACCATGAATGTATGGCATCTAATTCTCGCCCAAAAGTGGTCCAATAACAAGGACCATTGCTGGTTACACGACGCTTATTGATGACCATGCAGTCAAATATTGCTTCTTCCCCATTACTCGTTAGGATCATATGATTACATGTACATATCATGGATTCGACGTTACTTATATCAGCTTACTTCCCATGAAAAATATTTTCATGTTACGTATAAGACTGCCAGCCCTACTCCATCTTAAGAACATGAACCTGGTTCTTGGGTGGCTATCAATCCCTCCTAACTCGAAATCATGAAAGTCGGCCTATTTATTTCACTAGCTGCCCTTTCATTTATAGGTGCCACGGCCATCGATGCTGAGGTTTATGATGCGGTTATCGTCGGCGGTGGCCCAGCAGGTTTCGTCCTCGCCTCGCGGCTCTCAGAGAATCCGAGCTTCAGGGTATTGCTCATAGAGAATGGGCCGGAAACATATACAAATGAAAATATAACGACCCCGAGATATGCCCGCCGGCTTCAGGGCAGTCAGTTCTCATGGAATTTCACGTCTACTCCACAGGCCGCCCTCAACGGCCTCACACCGCCATTATACCAGGGGAACGGGCTTGGAGGAGGCACCGCGATCAATATCATGGCTTACTGTCGTGGGGCTAGTTCGGTCTTCGACGAATGGGCGGATCTCTCAGGCATCGATGGACTACGATGGGAAACCCTAGTGAAATATTTCAAAAGGAGTGCAAATCTGTTTATACCCTCGGATCGCGATTATGAACAGAAAATCGACACTGAAAACTTTGGTAACGACCACGTCAATATCAGCTATGAATCAACTGGACAGCGGGTTCCAATCGATAGTTCTTTTGTTGACACCTGGGTTTCTAACGGGGCGCGTGACGTCGATCTGACATCGGGAGAAGGCATTGGCATGATGATTGGTGGTCCTCATTCGATCAACCCGACCAACGCGACAAGATCCTATGCTCTGCCTGCATACGGGTTCCAAATAGCTGCACGGCCAAATGTTCAGGTATTGCACGACCGTAGAGTCGTCAAGGTAAACTTTGAGGGGACCAGAACCATCGGTATCGATTATGTGAACCTCACAGATAACACGACGTATACCATAAAGTCGAAGGAGACAATCATTAGCGCAGGGGCTGTCAACTCTCCGCGGCTTCTACTTCTCTCAGGGGTTGGCCCAAGAAGTCACTTAGAGGAACTTGGTATCCCCGTGGTCGTCGATAGCCCTGAGGTGGGGTGGAATTTCTTCGACCATCACTACGTGGTCATGATGTTCAACGCCACTCCAGACATCATCAGCGACCAACAGCTGGAAAACCCAACGCTACTTGCCCCGTTCCTAGCGGAATACAGGGAGAATGCTACGGGTCCACTCTCAACACCGGGCGGCGCGTCGTTCTTTACAGAGAGATTGTCAGACGAGTTACTTGACAATTTTGGCGTCAACGTCACCTTCCCTAAGGGCTTACCCAAGGATCGACCACATTTATTGTATCAGTACGGCTCAGCCGCTATTCTTCCAACTCCGGAAAATACTAACACCATCTCGGTATTCTCGGCCCTTGTGCAACCTGAGGCGTCGGGATCTGTACGTCTGCAGAGCTCAGATTGGCGTGACGATCCCCTTCTGGATACCAGTTACTTCGGTTCTGAATCCGATATGGCTATTGCGCTCTACGGCTATAAGCATCTACTATCCATGATGCGTTCAGATACCATGCGGTCGGTAATCGTGAACGAGATTTACCCCGGATCCAATGTTACTAGTGACGCGGATATCAAAGCTGCGTTAATGAAAGCTGCACGGTCGTTTCGTCATCCAGCGGGCACATGCTCCCTCGGGAAGGTCCTAGATCGAAGCTTCAAGGTGAAGGGCACGCAAAACCTGAGAGTCGTTGATTCGAGTGCAATACCACGGTTACCCACTTGCCATTTACAGGCACCGGTATACGCACTCGCTGAGTTTGCAGCTACTATACTACAAGAGGAGCTTTATTAAAGGGCGTTAATGAGCAGATTCCATTTAAGCCGGCTCCCAATGGCCAATTCAGTACTTTATTAAGAATAAGCATTTATTTGACTGAAGGTAATAGTGGGGAATAGGGGAAACAGGGGAAATAGGGGTAATAGGATATAGCTATTGATACATTCAAAACCAGCCACCGCCCCTATTGGACACATAACAGAATATCAAGCCATAGGATAAGGTTACCCTTGATTCTAAATCCTTTAGATTATAAAGATAGAGGTAGGTTACTGATTACTTAGCTATACATAAAGTTAGACTATATTGCTCTAATCAGATTTGATATGGTACCCATCCTCGCCAGATTTTAGACAGCTCAGAATTCTTTTCAGTAATAAGGTCCATTCAGGAGATATTATGTACCTAGTTAAAGCCACGAAGAATTCTGAAATAGCATGATCTAGGCTAAGTACTATAACACGTCAACAAATACGCCCATACACGTGCCTTACGTCTATGTTGAGTTTGTGCCGCGTCCTGGAAACTGAAATTTCCTTGAGTTACGGTATAATTAAACGTTTTTTAACCTTTACTATAGTGATGGCGCCCCCGTGAGTCAATAGGAAGCCCTGGAGATGGTTCACACTTGTTTTCAAGGTTGTGATAGTTCCATAGAACTATAAATTAAGACGTTGCTGTAGTGAACGTCCAGCGATCGGCCCTCGCACACCTGCCATCAATCATCAGATGCACATGTGCTAAAGATCGATACGTACCTGCACAGTACCCAGTTCTTCTGATTTTCAATGTCTTTATTCACAGTTTTTAAGGTTTGCAACTCTAAGCATTGACAACGCCTTGTCCACTAATCACGGGTGTAAAAGGTTGGAAACTAATGCATTGTCCGTCCCTACTCATTTCGCACATGGAAGCTGTAAGCAAACGCGCCTGGCCTGGCACTTTCCACACGCGTCTTAATGGAATATTTAAATAGAAGCCACAGAAACTCTATTTCATTCAATGTTTTATTTGTTGTCATATCTTCTTCGACGTCAGACAAATCCACCTTTATCCGTTTTTCGATCCGTAATTCAACATCCATCCATCGGTCATACCAATCGAAAATTCGTAACATCATGAGTGCCAGCGCCTCCAAGCTCGCTCGTGCTGGCCGCCGACACGGCTCACGAATCTCTGCCACTACTTTGGTGAGTTTCCCCTTATACCCCTATTTATTTCTTTACCTCATTGTTGACTATTTTCAGGCCCCCCAGCCATGCCAACGCCGTTACACCTCATGGATCGCCTGGGAACAACCGAATCCTGCGCTCTATGCGCCACCTACGCGTGGAGCACCCACCAACGAGACCCAGCAAGCGGCGAGCAAGTCCCAGGGTACGCGGAACGTCGGTAAGGCCGTCACCGCTCCCGCAACTACCGTCGTCGCAGGAGGTATCCAGGAAGTGTCCACGTCCGGCAAGACCGTCCCGCCCTCGATCCAGGCAGGAATCAGCCGAGCCCCCTATTCCCAGACACGCTCCATCCGGACCCAAGCCAACAGCAACAAAAACGAGATATATCTCCCAACCACCCTCCTACGCATCCCCGGTATGACCGTAACCTGGCCCGAGGAGACCCCCGCGTATTCGGACCAGGCGCGCGTCCGCAAGCTGCGCACCGTGCACCAGCACGGCGGGCCGTCGCGCGAGCAAACGCCTTTGCCCGATCTCCGGGAGACCCTGCAGCGCGTCGAGGCGCACAGGGCGAGCCGCCCCGCGCACATCGCCTTCGGATCGCCGGCCCTTAAGGAGGGCTCGTATGCCACGGTCAATTTCGGCGTTGTCCTGAAGAAGTACATGGACGGCGTCCGAGAACGCGCGGAATTGGCGGCGGCGGCGGCGAAAAAAGAAGATGATTCTTGAGGCCGCACTGAGGGGAGGGAAAAGAAGAGTAGCGAATGGTTACGATCACCCGCATGAGATATGAAGAGAGAATGAGCTCCCGTCCCTCACACTAAAGCAAACGACCACCATAACAGCGATGGGAAGGGAAGCATGCATTGATAGCTTGGCTACAGGGCTTTACGCAGGGGCATTGATAATTGTTTGGCCTAGGGAAAGGCGTAAGGGTGTCTCGGATACGATACGGATGCGACGCGTTCCCGCATCTCGTTACGATGCGTAGATTTGCAATGGCTTGGCGCGATACCCATTTGATTTTACTCGAGGGGTCGGAATTCAGTTACGAGACCATAGAGAATTGAGAAATTGCTTTCCTTTGATAAGTTAGAGAGACTTCGTGAATACTCTTTGGTTTGGTGCTTTTATGTTGAGAACACAGAAGAATCTGAATAGCACGCCGTGGAAACATCTACCAATCATCTGCGGTAAGCCTGTCACTTGTGGATGGCACGTAGTTTTGCTAAAAGTCATGATCGCAGTTGTAATTGATTGAATACATACCAAGCGATATGCAACCTTGAAAACCGCAAAGTAGTACCTCTATTGCACAAACGCCTATACTGCCGAAAACGCAAACGCTTCGATAGTCGTACAGAGGAATAGGAATAGCTAGAGACAGAAAGGGCATATCGTGATGCAGTATATTGTTAGGTCCATCCGGCCGATGACGTGATTTCGAATCTGCGATTTTCGATCTCAGTCCTTATCCCTATGACGAAGCTTCGGGTATACCACATAGTCCGCGAGGTGTGGGGATTAGAGGTCCCCCGGTGGACTCTTAGGCATGCATCGTCATTGGTGGGAGCGCAGGTGTGAGTAGCGGACGAACAGGCGGTCGAGGAAATGTGAGTGGCGAATGCCGTTAGGCCGGGCTGTCGCAAATGCATCAATAGCTTCCTGAACTCCGAATCCACAGCGTTCGACGAGGTAACACACGACAAAGTAGCCGGTGCGGTTGAAGCCGTAGTGGCAGTGGACACCGACGACATGGTCATCGCTCCAGCCGGGTTCGCTGGCGGCGCGTACTTTTTGGTCCTCGCGGATCCGGTCGACCAGTTTGATGAAGTTAGCAACCTCGGCATCAGTCGGCGGGATCTTCGAAACCGTCGGGAACTTGTGGTACTTGATACCCTCGCCGAAGCTCTTCGGGTCGTAGACCGGGTCGTCGTGGCTGATGTCGATGATATCCTTGATGATATGTCCCCTGATGAACCAATTAATAAAAGATCTAAAAGCCGTGGTCTAAGAAAAGGGTAAAACTTACCAGTTGGCGGTGAACACTTTAGGAGAGTGTTCTTCATCAACTTCGCGGAGGGTCTTCATGGCGCGGAATACTCCGCCGATGGGCTTAGAAACGGGCTGGACGCTTTTCCATTTCGCAAGATTTTTGACGTCCCATTTGCCGTCGCGTGAGAGATGCTGTAGTTGCCAGCCACTATTCGAAGCATGTTAATTAATAGATCCTCATATTCAAATAAGGACGCTTACAGAGAAAATCGGCCCGTGATATGGTCGTTCATAAAATCGCCTATCAATCCTGCTAAGGTGCGAACAGTAGTCGGCATGTAAAGCATGGCGTGTCCGGCGGGTAGTAATTCCGTCTTGACAATCTTGGCGGGATGTCGAGGCTGCGGAGGAATGCCGCCGATGGAGTCTTGATCCCGAGGCGTAGTCGGGTCTTCGTAATGCTCCTCTACGTTTGTTCGCTGCTGCTTTCGCGTGAAATCTTCGTCCGTGATAGCGTCGATCGACTGTGGTATATGGTCTCGTGGGTTTGCGGCGGTATTGACCGGAGCTGCGGCATCTACAATTGCGCTCCTTTCGGTAGTGGTAGCGGGGGGATCGGCACGGGATTTTCCTTCAGCAGATGATTGGGAAGATGCCGAATCAACCTTATCAGAAACTACGCCGCCGGATACGGTAGCCGGTTTCGCTGCTGATTCGAGAAGCTCCCGAATCTTGTCTATTTCTTTTGGTGGCGTAACTGTGTCATGCTCACCGCCAATAAGGTAGACAGGAATGCTTAGGCCGGCCCAGGTTGGCTCACCGAATAACCCTCCGACTTGCTTCCCATCGCTAGAATTGATTGGAAGGGATCCCCACGCCATTCGACGGAACACCGGTGTTCGGCTTTGGTTATTAAATCTGTCTTGAAGCTGTCGAGCTTCGAGGTCTGCACCTGGACCAACAAAGCGCTTGACGCTAGCGCTCTCAGGACCTCCCCATCTATCCCATGCCCGCCAAATGTTGAAGATGAAATCCGGTAGCCAGAGTAGCATACGAACATTACGTACTGCTGCTGGTGGTAGCGGTCCGGATACGGGACAGATTGCGATCAGCCCCATAACGTGAGAAGGGGGTCGCAGATAGTAGGCCGACTGTCTATTTGCAATGCGAGCTGCGATTGCTGTCCCCATGCTATGAGCAACGAGGACGAGGCCCTGATCCTTCTCGCGATAAGTTTCAATGATAGTCTCGAGCAAATCAGTCAGAGCATCCGTAGTGTAAGCGTCCCACGACTTCGGCTCAAATTTGGAGCGACCACATCCAGGGAAATCAACAGCCAGGCAAGACGCGGAATTACTGAGACTAGTGAGAAGAGGATGGAATTGCGCGACGGAGCCTCCAAGACCATGGATAAATACCAGCAGAGGTAGTGGAGCAGGATCCCGGGGCAACTCATCTGCTTTGGGGTGGCGACGATGGAAAACTCGAATGCCGGGATAAGTGATACCAGTCCGGCTCGCAGTGCAAGACACTACCTCGGAGTGCTTCCGAAGGAGCGGGGGGTCGGTGGCGTCCGCATCTTTCGACTCGGGCCCGTTGGGTCGGGTCTTGGCCATTCGTTTATATCGACGCAAATACCATGCAGTCCCCAGGGCAATTGTAAAGCCGAAGGCGATGCGCCCGACCCTGAAAAAGGGGGAGGCTGCAGAGGAAGAATACATTGTGAATAATCGATCTTGTAGTGAGAAAGAGAAGGGTTGTGAAATAATAACAAAGGCATCGCCAAGAGGCGATGTAGTCACTAGTATTAGAAGTGGTTATGGGAATGCCTTGACCGAGCTCAAGGCAACCTATATCCACAGTCATGCACTGCTTCGATAACTCCAATGTCGAAGTTGGCAGGCAAGTGACAATCTTAATGATGAAGTAGTAAATAAATTGCACGCACTCACCGCTGAAATTTGCTGGTTGCGGCCGAAGAGAAGACGAAGAGCGCAAGTTCCCGAATTTAGATATAGTCAGTCACGACGCGGCAGCGCCCAAGGTAGGTTAGGTACGCAGTGACTATTTCTTGAGTAACGACCCGGGTAGCTACCCAATTATGAGTCCAGATGACCTTTCTAAGTCGGAAGTTGAATGCGACTGTTATGGGAAACGCCCGCGATGGCAAATAGATTTCAATGACTCAGGGCGTCGTTAGGTCTCAATAGCCTGCAAACAAACATAAGCAGAGGGAACAATGTGTTAAAATACTGATGCGACGACGAACTCCGTACGAAAATATATGTATGGGTGGTTCGATGCGCAACAAAAGAAAACTATTAGCTGTCAGTTGCTGCAAGATCTAATAATAAGAATAAGATAATACCGCTCGCTTGGTTGTGTCGTACAGCATACGCGTATGGTAGGATATTTAATGGTAGCGATTTATTTATCAGATACGGTACAGAATACTTCGCCTTGGCTAACACCATCTAGAGCCAAGGGTTGATAATTTCGGATTTGAGAGAGATATGTATGATAGGGATAAGATGTCATCAATACACCTTAGCCTGCATTCAGCCACTGAATCGTCATAGCGCTTGAACGTGTTGCCCAAGAAGGCTGCCATTGGACTGATACCATTGTCCAATCAAAAGTATTTGTTCAGCCACAATATGCAAGGCTGGGCTGTGCCGAGAGGAGGAAGTATTCAGGTATATATTAAGGCGTTGGCTCGGCCAGTCAGTTCACTCGCATAGAGAAGAGAAATGAGTCGAAGGAACATTGAAGATTCCGCAAATGGTGACTGTGCAAGCATCATTGTTACCATAACCTACGTACAATTATTTATAGTATAACCTATTAGAAGTTACCGTAACTCGAGTATGCCTTAGCTACACACCGAAACAATCCGGAATCTGGTTGATTGATGAAAATAATCTCACTCAAAGACGTAACGTTGATTCAGACATCTCCACTATACCTGAGTGCATAGTAATATTTTCATATATTCATCTAGGGATATGTGTGCTCTAAACTGGTGATAACATAGTATCATCACTCGTATTAAGCCTGCGGTGGATGTCCGAAGCAAACGTGTCCGAGGATGTAAGTAATGCATTTGCTTGGGGGGTGATTATCCGGGTCAACGCGTGGCCGTAACAGGATGGGGATATCGCCACAAGAGCCATCGTTAGCGCTTTGCCTTCTCTGATTATGATCCATATATAATCCGTCTGGCCGTGGTTGGCGTCGCGGGGGTATATATCTGTTATACGTGTATCGTTCACCGACTCGCCCCAATACCTTCCTTCCAACCGATCGGTATCAGCGCGGCCGCCACGTCGCTGACTCCCCTCTCCGTAGCCAGTAAGTTGAACTGCGCAGCTGCGTTTCGCGTATCTAAAATCTCTACCCTCATACCCAGGCTGCTAATATGCCTTCTCAACTCGGGGCTTATGGGGCGAATCTCTGGGCCGAGACCTAGTATTAGTAAATCTATGCAATCTCAGTTAGAATCAACGTCCTTATATTGTAAATATATGTCTTTAGAAACATCTTCACGTACCTGGCCGAGGCCAGAGCAGTCCAAATAGACCAAATGTCTCGTTGGGTACCTCCCATTGCCCCTTCTTGTTTAGTAATCGCTTCTCTCCCCGGGCGAGCCATGGTCGCCAGGCGAAAGCCTCGCCGCCGACTAGTAAGACACCAGAGCCATCGAGTATCTTCACGCCGCTATTGAGTTGGAAGCCATCCGACATGCAAACATCGACTGACGTTGAGGGTACGGGTGTATTTCCCAGCACGTCTAAGGCTTCAAAATCGGTAGGAGGTACCTGACCACTCGATTGATGTGGTGTAGTGGTATGAAAGGACGATGCGGCGTGGGGGAAGGCCCTAAGGTTTACCGCGGTGCGGGTTGGAAATAGTTTCGCTGGAGCAGATGGCAGCCGATAGCTTTGGGACCCTCGTTGTCGCAGAATCGTGGTAAGTTGATTAAAAGGTCGACAGGCGCGCGTTGAAGAAGCCATAGCGCGATTCATATGTATTAGCTTTTTGTCGTGGATGACATTGTGCTTTGCTCCATAGCTCTATTCGGTGTTACCTCCGTGCCGGAGTAGCTGGAGCTTGCGCAAAGAAAAGCCGAGTAAAACGTCATAACTTTGGAGGATTTATACAGTACATAGTATGAAGTGGGCTTCTTCGTACTGTTATCTCATACTCATATCTTCGTATTTTCACAACACACTGTTCATAATTAAAGTGCTAGAGAAATAATAAATCTTAACACTGGTAGAAACATAAGTTACTTGAGAGATTACTATTAAAGAAACTGGACTTTTAATATGTTTGAAATACTGCACTTAGCACATAATATTCTATGTGGATATTATCGAATGTAACTGTTTAAAATGCTTGGAGACGACTGGCTTTAGGAATGGCTTCGTATAAACCGTCGTTTCGAGTTATACACCGTAATATATGCGACTTAATTCGAGATGACGAAATCACTCTATTGGTATGATTATTGTAGGATACCGTGTCACTAAGCGGTGCTATAATACTGACGACATTATGCGGCTATCGTTTGACAAGCAAAATAACGACTTTGATACGCAGACGCTTGCTGCGGTGCCGTAATTATATAGGCTCAGGAATCTGGTCTTGTTGTCGCTTAATAGTATTTTCTTATTGGAGAACGCACAACCTGGTATTTCGTGAGTTCTAAGATTAACGTCCAACGTGTCTCGGAGGCAGAGCGGGATGCCCTGAAGTATACCCTCTCGAGACATACTCAGTCATGTAAACCATTCACATCACAGCAACTCAGGTAGTAAAAGACGACGCGAGAATGTTGGTAGTCCTGATGTCGATTATACCATTCCGATCATCTAGACGTGAGAAGAAGCCCTAGAAACAGAAACAGCTTATCAGAAGCCGTTTGACATGCAGCCCTGTCCCAGTGAACACCAAATCAATGACGGCCGAACCTTTCCATCCCAGAGTCAATCAACGGCTTTATTTCTTCTTGGAGCCCTCGCTTTGCTCCTTCAGCACCTTCTTGACGATCTTCTGCTCCTCGATCAGGAATGCTCGGACGATGCGGTCTCGTACGCAGCTACCGCATCTTGAACCGCCATATGCTCGCTGAACGGTCTTCTTGGGGTGGGAGATCTGGGAGTATTCACGGGGCCGAAGGGCAGGGATCTGTTGGAGCAGGACTATTAGCAACGGCTTCGTAGATTTCGGGTCTGATCAAATTCTTGTGTTGATGGATATCCTTCGTGGGGTAGCAATAACCCAATGATTCCGAGTCGACACAGGAGCCATCTTCGGCCATCTGCTGGTCGTATTCGAATATCTCATTGGGTATCAAAGATCAAGTGTCGATAGTGCACGTGTATTTACGCAAGTCGGAATTGATTCGAAATATTCCCGTTCTTGTCCCTCTTCCTCGATACGATCCAAAGATAAAATAGCCAGAGATTACTTACGCCAGGGAGCTTGACACCACAGTCACCGCATTTCGGGGCAGTTCCTCGCTTCTTGATGTGAAGGGCTCGTAGCTCACCACCCGGGGTCTTGACGACACGGGTCTTGTTGGAGGTGGTGTTATACCTTTCAGCAGCATGTTAGCTTTGCGCATCTTCAACGGTAGAGAAAAATCGAAATCGATGAGTATCTGGATCGGATATGAAAACGTACGGATTGCGACGGCGGTAGGTAACTCGGTTGTTCGCCATTGTGAGTGATGTTGCTGGTGGAATGGGATTGACTTCTTCCTTTGCAACTTTTTTTGTGAGGGATGAATTTTGGTGTTTTTAGAGAAGGAATGTGTGGGATGGATCTTGAACCCGCTTAGTGATTGATTTGAGCCAATGGGGTTGATAACTGTGGGACCCATCTTTTAGCCACGGATAACCAGCCTCAAGTGCCACAGTTGGATCCGGCTTATATAATTTGCACGTGACTAACTACCTGAAAGCGCGTACTGGGTAATAATCGCCCCCGGCGTGCAGATGCCAAGATTCTACGGGTGGGACCTTCGAACTGGGTCAGCTAGGTAGGTAAAGGAAAAATTGCCCCAGTCGACGATGTAAACCATTCCAATAACATCACTTCATCAAACTTTGAAATTTTCAACACCTTTTTCGCGTCGGTCAATCTGGGGGACGTCGCGTCTGACTGCGGATATCACTCTTCGTACCTATTCCAGGATTGCCAGGAGCCAACGCCTTCAACCAGGCTGTATTAGGCGTCCGTAGCATCCTTGCGCGACAGATCGCGCCGCGATAGCGACAGCATCAAAAGGTCGCGACCTTTCGATCCCTATCGACGTGAAGATGTCGTCCTTCCAACCCCCCCCACCACCTCCTGGATGGGGACCACCACCGCCACCACCTCCTCCCCCAGGTCCCCCATCAGATTTCCTTCCTCCGCCGCCGGGAGCTCCAGCTCCTCCTCCTCCTGGATACCGACCCCCTACCGACCCGCAGATCGCCAAGTTCGCGCAAAAGAAGAAAGAATGGCTTCGAAATCAGCGAAATCGGTTTGGCGAGAAGCGCAAGGGTGGTTTCGTAGAGACCCAGAAGGCTGATATGCCCCCTGAGCATTTGCGAAAAATCGTAAAGGATATCGGCGATGTCTCTCAAAAGAAGTACACGAGTGACAAGCGAAGTTACCTTGGTGCCCTGAAGTTTATGCCACACGCAGTTATGAAGTTGCTGGAGAACATGCCCATGCCGTGGGAATCGGCAAGAGAAGTGAAAGTTCTGTACCATGTTAACGGATGCTTGACGCTCGTAAATGAGATCCCTCGAGTAATCCCGCCGGTATTCCATGCGCAATGGGCAACGATGTGGTTGACCATGAGGAAGGAGAAAAGTGATCGAAGATTATTCAAGAGAATGAGATTCCCCCCGTTTGATGACGAAGAGCCCCCGCTGTCTTGGTCAGAGAACATCGAAGACGTGGAACCTCTGGAGCCAATCCAGATGGAGCTTGATGAGGAAGAGGATAGTGCCGTATATGAATGGTTCTACGACCATCGGCCTTTGGTCGATACGGAGCACGTCAACGGGCCAAGCTACAAGCAGTGGAATCTCACATTACCGCAGATGGCCGCGCTCCATCGACTTAGTCGCCCCTTACTGAGCGAGATAGTCGACCAGAATTACTTCTACCTTTTCGATCTAAAGAGCTTTCTTACTGCGAAGGCGCTCAACGTTGCGCTTCCCGGCGGTCCTCGGTTCGAGCCGCTGTACAAGGATATCGATCCGAACGATGAGGATTTCGGAGAGTTTAATGCTATCGACAGAATCATATTCCGTTTCCCGATTCGGACCGAGTACCGCGTCGCTTATCCTTACCTCTATAACTCACTCCCCCGAAGTGTACAGTTTAACTGGTACTCTCACCCGCAAATCGTGTATACTAAATCGGAAGACCCTAATCTGCCCGCGTTCCATTTCGATCCCATGATCAACCCCATTTCATCCCGCTCGGTTGCGCCGAAGAATATTACCATCAGCCACGAGGATGAGATCTTTGGTGAAGGAAACATCGAAGAGCCCGAAGACGAAGCATTTGAATTACCCGCTGGTGTTGAGCCTTTCTTGGCTGATGAGGAGCTTTACACCGAAGACACATCGTCTGCTATTGCGCTCTGGTGGGCTCCTTTCCCGTTTGACCGCCGATCCGGTCGAATGGTCCGGGCACAGGACGTTCCGCTCGTCAAGCAGTGGTACCTTGAGCATTGTCCCCCCAAGCAACCGGTCAAGGTTCGAGTGTCGTACCAAAAACTCCTTAAGACATACGTCCTCAATGAGCTTCATAAGAAAAAGCCAAAGGCGCTCAATCGACAGAGTCTACTGAGGAGCTTGAAGCAGACTAAATTCTTTCAACAGACGACTATTGACTGGGTTGAAGCTGGTCTTCAAGTCTGTCGCCAGGGGTTCAACATGTTGAATCTCTTAATCCACCGAAAGAATCTCACGTACCTTCATCTAGACTACAATTTCAATCTCAAGCCGGTCAAGACGTTGACAACGAAGGAACGAAAGAAGTCACGATTCGGCAATGCGTTCCATCTAATGCGTGAGATTTTGCGCCTAACGAAACTCATCGTTGACGCACAAGTACAATATCGCTTGGGTAACATCGATGCTTTCCAATTGGCGGATGGCATTCTCTACGCCTTCAATCATGTTGGCCAGCTGACTGGTATGTACCGGTACAAGTATAAGCTCATGCATCAAATCCGCTCGTGCAAAGATCTAAAGCACCTTATCTACTACCGATTCAACAGCGGTCCCGTTGGGAAGGGTCCTGGCTGTGGTTTCTGGGCACCGGCCTGGCGAGTCTGGCTTTTCTTTATGCGAGGCATAATTCCCCTTCTTGAACGATGGCTCGGGAACTTGCTTTCTCGTCAATTTGAGGGACGTCACAGCAAAGGCGTAGCTAAGACTGTGACTAAGCAACGTGTTGAGTCGCATTTTGATCTCGAACTGCGAGCGTCTGTAATGGCCGACTTGATGGACATGATGCCCGAAGGTATCAAGCAGAATAAGGTCAATACCGTCCTCCAACACCTATCAGAAGCCTGGAGGTGCTGGAAGAGTAATATCCCGTGGAAGGTCCCTGGCTTACCAGCGCCCATTGAAAACATCATTCTTCGCTATGTCAAATCAAAGGCGGACTGGTGGATTTCTGTCGCTCACTACAACCGCGAACGTATCCGGCGAGGTGCTACCGTTGATAAGACTGTCGCAAAGAAGAACGTAGGTCGTTTGACACGTCTCTGGCTCAAAGCCGAGCAGGAGCGACAACACAACTACATGAAGGACGGTCCTTACGTATCGTCGGAAGAAGCCGTAGCGATTTACACTACTACGGTGCACTGGCTTGAATCACGGAAATTTACCCCGATCCCCTTTCCCAGTGTATCATACAAACATGATACAAAAATATTAATCCTCGCCCTCGAGAGGCTGCGAGAGGCATACTCCGTGAAGGGCCGTCTCAATCAAAGCCAACGAGAGGAATTAGCCCTCATTGAGCAGGCGTACGATAGCCCTGGTACCACTTTGGAGAGAATCAAGCGATTCCTCCTCACGCAGCGAGCCTTCAAAGAAGTGCAGATTGATATGAACGACAACTACAGTACTATCAACCCCGTCTACGACATCGAGCCCATTGAGAAAATCAGCGACGCCTATCTCGACCAGTATCTGTGGTACCAGGCCGACCAACGACATCTCTTCCCAGCCTGGATTAAGCCGTCAGACTCTGAGGTACCACCTCTTCTGGTATACAAGTGGGCCCAGGGTATCAACAACTTAGAGAAGGTGTGGGAGACTGCGGATGGAGAATGCAATGTGATGATCGAGACAGAATTGTCTAAGGTCTACGAAAAGATTGATCTCACTCTCCTAAACAGACTCCTACGGCTGATCATGGATCACAACTTGGCGGACTACATCAGCTCTAAGAACAACGTCCAGTTAACGTACAAGGACATGAATCATGTCAACAGCTATGGTATGATTCGTGGTCTTCAGTTCTCGGGCTTTGTCTTCCAGTACTATGGCCTTGTTCTTGATCTCCTCCTCCTCGGTTTAAATCGTGCTAGTGAGATTGCTGGTCCACCATCGAGCCCGAACGACTTCCTTCAGTTCCGTGACCGCGAGACAGAGACCAAGCATCCCATCCGCCTATATACGAGGTACATAGACAAGATATGGGTGTTCTTGCGATTCAGCGCTGAAGAATCACGGGATCTCATTCAGCGGTTCCTGACAGAACAGCCTGATCCGAATTTCGAAAATGTTATCGGTTACAAGAGCAAGAAATGCTGGCCGAGGGACTCTCGCATGCGGCTGATGAGACACGATGTCAATCTAGGACGCGCTGTTTTCTGGGATTTGAAGAATCGTCTCCCTCGATCGGTCACCACAATTGAATGGGATGACACCTTTGCCAGCGTCTACAGCCGTGACAACCCGAATCTGCTCTTCTCCATGTGCGGGTTCGAAGTTCGCATTCTCCCAAAGATAAGGAATCAGAATGATGAGTTCCCCATCAAAGACAGTGTATGGTCCCTCGTCGATAATACCACCAAAGAAAGGACGGCACATGCTTTCCTGCAGGTTACGGAGGAAGACATTCAAAAGTTCAACAATAGGATCCGCCAGGTTCTTATGTCGTCGGGATCCACAACTTTCACCAAAATCGCCAACAAATGGAATACGGCTCTCATCGCACTCTTCACCTACTACCGCGAGGCTGCCGTATCGACGGTGAATCTACTAGATACAATCGTGAAATGCGAGACCAAAATCCAGACCCGAGTCAAAATAGGATTGAACTCGAAGATGCCTTCGCGTTTTCCCCCTGCTGTGTTCTACACGCCGAAGGAGCTGGGTGGACTCGGAATGATTTCCGGTTCCCATATCCTTATTCCGGCCAGTGATAAACGCTATTCACAACAGACCGATGTTGGTGTCAGCCATTTCAGAGTTGGTATGACACATGATGAGGAGACACTTATCCCCAACATTTTCCGATACATCATCCCTTGGGAAGCTGAGTTCATCGACTCACAGAGAGTTTGGACTGAGTACTCCCAAAAACGATTAGAGGCCAACCAGCAAAACAGGCGTCTAACCCTAGAAGATCTGGAGGATAGCTGGGACCGTGGATTACCACGTATCAACACATTGTTCCAGAAAGATCGAAGCACACTCAGCTTCGACAAGGGATTCCGAACGAGAAGCGAATTCAAGATCTACCAGCTTATGAAAAGTAACCCCTTTTGGTGGACGAGTCAACGTCACGATGGAAAGCTTTGGAATCTGAACGCCTACCGATCCGACGTCATCCAGGCGCTCGGCGGTGTCGAAACGATCCTTGAGCACACTTTGTTCAAAGCAACAGGCTTCCCGTCTTGGGAGGGTCTTTTCTGGGAGAAGGCTTCCGGTTTCGAGGAGTCGATGAAATTCAAGAAATTGACCAACGCTCAGAGATCCGGTCTAAACCAGATTCCCAACCGTCGATTTACGCTCTGGTGGTCTCCGACCATCAACAGAGCGAATGTCTATGTTGGTTTTCAGGTGCAGCTTGATCTTACCGGGATCTTCTTGCACGGCAAGATTCCAACTTTGAAGATCTCCCTCATCCAGATCTTCCGTGCTCATTTATGGCAGAAGATTCACGAGTCCGTTGTCATGGACTTCTGCCAGGTGTTTGACCAGGAGCTAGAGTCTCTGGGAATTGAGACGGTGCAGAAAGAAACTATCCACCCTCGAAAGTCATACAAGATGAACAGCTCTTGCGCTGATATCCTACTCTTTGCTAGCAATAAGTGGAATGTCACCCGGCCGTCGCTTTTGCACGACACCAAAGACACGATTGAGCCAACAACTACCAACAAATTCTGGCTCGATATCCAGCTCCGGTATGGCGACTACGATTCTCACGATATTGAGCGCTATACTCGCGCCAAGTACTTGGACTATACGCAGGATAGCATGAGCATCTACCCCTCGGCAACTGGTCTAATGATCGGTATCGATCTCGCCTACAACCTTTACTCTGCCTACGGGCAATATTTCCCCGGCCTGAAGGTCCTCGTGCAACAGGCTATGGCTAAGATAATGAAAGCTAACCCGGCACTTTACGTCCTTCGCGAACGTATCAGGAAGGGTCTCCAACTATACGCTTCAGAAAGCAATCAGGAGTTCTTGAACTCTCAAAACTACTCCGAGTTGTTCAGCAATCAAACAAAGCTCTTCATCGATGACACTAACGTATATCGTGTCACTATTCATAAGACCTTTGAGGGCAATTTAACTACGAAGCCAATCAACGGAGCAATTTTCATTTTCAATCCCCGAACTGGCCAACTCTTCCTCAAGATCATTCACACCAGTGTCTGGGCCGGACAGAAGCGTCTTGGTCAATTGGCCAAATGGAAAACGGCCGAAGAAGTTGCGGCTCTGATTCGATCCCTACCGGTAGAAGAGCAGCCCAAGGAACTCATCGTCACCCGCAAAGGTCTCTTGGATCCCCTTGAGGTCCATCTGTTGGATTTCCCCAATATTTCCATTCGAGCCTCAGAACTACAATTGCCCTTCCAAGCAGCAATGAAGGTTGAGAAGCTAGGAGATATGATTCTTCGTGCCACGGAACCCCAAATGGTTCTCTTCAACCTTTACGACGAATGGCTCAAGAGTATCTCTTCGTACACTGCGTTTTCACGTCTAGTTCTTATACTCCGAGCTCTTCACGTCAACCCTGACAAGACAAAACTCATTCTACGGCCCGACAAGACTGTCATAACCCAGATGCATCACATTTGGCCCACGCTGTCAGATGAAGACTGGATCAAGGTTGAAACGCAGTTACGAGATTTAATTCTCCATGATTACGGAAAGAAGAACAACGTCAACGTCTCTAGCTTGACGAGCAGCGAAGTTCGAGACATTATCTTAGGTATGGAAATCTCGGCGCCTTCGATGCAGCGACAGCAGGCTGCAGAGATCGAGAAGCAACAGCAGGAGCAGCAGCAAATAACTGCCGTTACCACGAAAACCCAAAATGTCCACGGCGAAGAACTTATTGTTACCACGACATCAAGATTCGAGCAAGAGAAATTCGCGTCCAAGACGGAATGGCGCACCAGAGCAATCGCTACATCGAACCTGCGGACTCGGTCCAACAACATCTACGTCTCGTCCGTCGATAATGATGTTGATGACATCACATATGTCATGCCAAACAACATCTTGAAGAAGTTCATCACTATCGCCGACCTTCGTGTGCAGATCGCAGGGTACCTATATGGTATATCCGCACCAGATAACGATCAAGTCAAGGAGATTCGTTGCATCGTCATGGTACCCCAAATTGGTAACCTGCGCTATACCCAAGCTCCCCTCCAACTTCCACAGCACGAATACCTCTCGGAGATGGAGCCTCTCGGTGTAATTCACACTATGGCCGGAAACGAGCTGCCTTACATGTCCGCGGTTGACGTTACCATGCACGCTCAGCTTCTAGATCGTCATCCGAAGTGGGACAAGGAGAAGACTGTAACAGTTGACGTATCCTTCACTCCTGGGTCGGTTTCCTTATCCGCCTGGGCGTTGACCCCTGCTGGTTACCGATGGGGCGCCGAAAACAAAGACCTGAGCAACGACTCTCCTTCAGGATTCACGACGACTATGGGAGTCAAGCGCAAGCTTCTGCTCAGCCCCCGATACAGGGGTTTCTTCCTGGTACCGGAAGACGGTAAATGGAATTACAATTTCATGGGCAGCAACTTCATCGGCTTGGAGAAAAAGCCGGTGCACGTCAAATTAGATACGCCTTTGCCATTCTATAGCGATAAGCACCGTCCTGAGCATTTCCATGACTTCACAGAGATGGAGGACGTTGGCGTGGACAGGAGCGACAACTTCGCTTAATGTTCCAATAATATAGCATACAGCTCGGCCGAATTACATACTACAAATGAGAGATAATCAGTTGGGGGCGAAATGATGCATTACAATGGCATTTCCAAAAACCGGTCAGATGATGTACTTTCTAGGACTTTCTTTCCTGTAGGCGTTGCGGAAAATGGATCGAATTGCGAAGTTCAGGGGGATAGAGGCTCATCTCAGCCCTGAAGGGCCTGGCCTGCCTGTACTTTTCATATTTCATATTATTACCCTACATATTGATTGCCGTGCCAGCCGGTACGTACCTCATTGTAACATCAGCTACTTCCTAGTTATGTATACGAGAATGTGATAATACCCCCACAACCATGGACTCGGAACCGAGACTGCGTGACTTAACGATCACCATATTCCGAATTGCGATATAATACATAGTAATATGTCTACTGTACCCAGGTACGCAAAGGAAGCTTGGACCCCCCAGGAACTCACATCGAGGTCCAATACTACCTACAGTACCTTGTAGATAACTCGACCACACACGTCGATTATCAAATTGAGGCGAATGTGGAGACCCAAGGCTGATGGCCCTGTACGTAGACTTTGACAGGTTGCCCGCTCTGGAGTTCAACGAAGATCTGGTGGAGCAGCGGGAGTGTGTGGCCACCAACTAGTCAGGTGTAGATTTTCCAAGGCGTATGAGTACTAACTACATATGTAGGATGCGACGAACTCTTTACCCTCTAGGAGGCTAGCCCAACGCAAACCCGGATGGGGAATGTAGATGCGGCGGAGAAAAAAAGGTGAAATAAATGAGGATGCAAGAAAAGAGGTCGCATAGATAGGGCCGTCCCTTGGCAGAGGTCGCATGGCCGATGACCTACAGTACCAACTACATGCTACTACTCTACGCAGGCACTTTGCATAAGAGATGGCAGCCACCTTACATCTCTCTCACCACCATCCACGCCGACGACATGGCTGGCTAACTACCTAGCTGGCTAGAACCTACAGTAGCGGAAACACCCAGGGAAAGAAAAAGCAAAAAGAGGTAGAAGGGTCTCGATCGCTGCCCAATCCCGCAACGATGTGTGTACCTAAATCCTACATGCTCCATTCGGTGTCCAACCAAACGAAAAGCGGAATAGATGCGCCGATCCCCTCCCAACTGACCGTAATCCTGGGACAGTAATCCTCCGCGCTGGGCAGTACGCTGAGCCTGGACTGGTTCTTCGCGTCTTTTTTGGATTCGAATTAGCGCAAGATGAGCACGCACGTACGCTGTCGCCTATGTCTGTGTAGACTTCCTAATGTATATATAGATTAGTGGCTTGATAATCAGCGGGAAGGGAGGGGTGGGGGAGGTTGGCGCTGGTTGGGTTTACAGGGTCTGTGAACTGACAGATTGGGGAGGGAAACAAAGTGAAAGGCTGCTTAGATTGGGATGTCATGTCAGGATGTAATAATGCATGGGATTGGAACTGCATGTTTCCCAGCGCGGACATGAGATGAGATGAGATGGAGAGTCGAGATGAAAAGCTACCGATTTAAGGAAGGAGCTTGGGTCACCTGTATAGAGCCGAAGTAATGGCGGCGCCGAAATGGGCGGGCTGAAAGAGGTGCAGAGTATATAAGAAAGCAAATTGCTCTTTTTTATGCGTTCATGCGCGCATACGCTGATGTACGTGGGTTCGCCCGTAGATCAGGTTAGATTCTCTTGGGGATCTTATTAGACATTTGTGATCCATTACCAGCTCAGGTTAGCCGTGGTGGGATAGCCCACTTCGTGTCCGTAATCTTCGAGCTACGATCAACTGATTGCGAGCTTCGTCCACTGCTAGCCTAGGCCATGTACAGTACATCTTGCCCGGATCTCTGGGCGAGCGAGGGTCCTGTGAATGTTGCGGAGATTTTCTTAGACCAGGGCTAGATGGCGCTCTGCAGCAGGCGGCAGGCCGTGGTAACTCTTCTGTACGTACTCTGGTTTGCAGTCCTTGCAGTCCTTGCAGTACCCCACCCGCACCTGTCAAGGAGCTTTCCCCAGTGGGATGTGCATTACCGACAGGGTAGCTCGGTACGCAACTCTAGGAAGTGAGGCTGACCTCACGCCGCATTTGTCATTCTCACGTCAACAGGTGGCATCGATATGAAGTTTCTCGATTGTCGCAAAAGCCACAGTTCTGCGCGCCTGGGCTTTACCTCAACAAGCAGAGATAACCCCCTTTAAGCGACAAGTTTGCCAGCTCATGTTTCATGCTTGCGAGGTGGAGCTCGTTTTCCTTTTCCAAGATTCGGCGATAAGTTTACCTATATAGGCACATCAGCGGAGTCGCGCTACTCGTACGGAGACATCAACTAAGAAGTGACCAACGTCCGGTCACGCGCAAGCTCGTAAGTGCTTTCAACCATAACCAAATCTTCAGATCCTATGCCGGTTAAACCAGCGGTATAGGATAGTGGGTCTCGAGATGGGCAGAGTCCCAAGCAAAGTCCCATGTGGCAGTGGGGCTTGAAACGTCCCAAACATTCAGGAGAAGGAGACGGAGAACATGTATCCATCTCACGTCTCAAGCATAGAACCCCACAACATCCGTAAGATAGCTTGCTGCAGAAACGAAATAACTTCATCGATTTGATGCATAGCATGTCCATATGAGGTCGGCGTCCATAATTGCAGAAGTTGCAGGCATCCGCAAAAGGACAGTCATCTGATGGCTGCTAGGTAGGTGTACACTCGGCTACGTAGATCAGGGGACTCGGATGCTTGCGGCAGCAAACTGCGAGCGTCAGAAGGAAGAAAGCATTGATGAGCAAACGCCCATTTCTTTCACGGACAATGCTCTTGTTATTAGGCCGAGCGCCTAGACGAACAGGGCGAGTGCTGCGTTGAACTAATAAATAGGCGATGCATACACCAAGACATAGGCGTGTATTCGTAAAGAATCCGTAAGCCGTGGGTTCGCATCACGGCCCTCTAAAGTTATCACCAGCCACACAACGCTACACAACAGGCCGAAGATAGCTTTAAATTGGGCTGCATTGTCCCTTGCGCGCATGCAGCGGCGTATACGCCGAACCGGGCGTACTAGATTGTGTGTGTGCTTGCGTGTGCCGTGGTGTCATGGTGTCATGGCCTGCAGCGGTCCACCCAAGCGGTCGGATGCAGGGACAGCAACGATAATGTGACAGGGCTGTGGTTTAAATAGAAGTATTCTAGAAGGAGAAAAGCCGAAAGGACCATAATTGATTGAATTAACATTGAACCAATGCAATTAATATATTTACCCGAGATAGGTGCTTTACTATGCTATGCGAGCAGATGTACATGTAACTGGGTACATGTAGATGTAATGAACACCGAAAAATACTATGGTAAGAATAAAAGATGAAATTATTTTAATTCGTAGTAATGAGAGTAATGAGGGGGGGAACTTTTGGAGTATCGATTCTGAAGAACTGCATAGTAGGTACATTCACCCTCATCTCAACCCCCCCTCTTTCCCGTCCGGTGCCCGAGAGGCAGGAAACCGTAATGTCGGGACTGACAGGTATGACAAGTATGACGGGTATGACAGACATCGCTAAACCTTCTTCCTTCTAACCCATGCTCACGAAAGCAGGTACAATGCAATAGTATTATAGTGGGTAGGTAGCTGTCGGCGGGAGCTGAGCTACAGTCTCCATGGATGGTAGCGGTTTTCTAATAATAGCCCCAGTCTGGTTGAAGATAGTACGGTAAGGTACTATGTAGGTCTGGGTAACTAGACCTACTCCGTTCCTGCCTATACAGATCGCTCGCAATTTCCGATCTTGCAGCTTTTTTCTAGAACGACTCTTAGTCGTTTTTCTTGGCCTCAATTCTACTTCTGTTCTTTCTCTCGCAACATCTTCTTTTATGCGACCTTTCTAGCTCGACGACGCAACGTCATTCGAACAGCAAGACTAGGACTAGTACAGGGACCGGTGGCTCAGGCGTTTGAAACACCCCTGGTCACGCCCTAGAAGCAATTTCCATTCTTCTAGAAGCCGAGATCATGGTCAAATTGCATAATTGATCTTTTAATTGCTTGGAAGCATTGAAACGTGTTTCGTTCATGCGAGAGCTCCATCCGCGAAGCTCCTGTCCTTCAGCTCTACACCCACCGCCATGGACTAGCTTGACCAGCCTCAAGGTTCCACCGTCTATTGGACCTCCCACTTCAATCGCATTGAATCGCGCAATATTACGATGCCCTAGGGCCGGGATCCAGAGAATGGGGACCACTCATCCCCCATCTCTGGTCCTTGTCCCTGGACATACTAACCAGGTACCGTACCAATATGAGATTAACGATACGATGACGATTTTAGTCACTTGACATGTACATAGACATAGACTTACGGACCTGAGAGAGCATGCCAGCAAGTCCAGCAAGCATCTCCGCTCTCGAGTCCAACATGGCAAGGCCCTGTCCTGTCCGGCTATCCCGCCAAGTGTCTCCAGCCCCCATCAGTGATCACTCCCGCTTGGGTCATTCAAGCATCTCATCGTCATGTCTCCCGAAACGTAAGTTCTACTAACATCGCTGCTCTGCTGGATACTCTCGTGGCCCTTCTCCATCGAACATCCCTTCCCTCCCCTCAGCTCCCCCTACGTTACCACGTACATACGTAATATCCCTACACGTTCCCAGCACTGTTTGACAATTTTGCTGACATAGAAACCAGGTTACGGGGCGTGAGCATGGGTTGTGTGACTGAATAGTCGCGGCTGCGCTGCCAGATATGCCTGGAGATACCGTTAGCGGCCCCTAGTGTCATATTTCCCTTGTTTTTGCTCGGCAATCTATCCAGCGTGTCCTGTGGTTACTTGCAACCTTACCAATTCCACTCGCCCTATGGCGTGTCAGGGATCCGAGCTCTTTTAATTCCTTATTATAGCCCACCCCAGTTCAATATATCCCCCTCCAAGCGGGCGAGGGAGAGTCAGTGGTCCATTCCTTTCTAACTGCCCTAGCAGCCGAAGCATGGGCGCGCCACTCATACATACACGTACATACAGTACATCCAGTCAACCGGCATTCTGACCCTCCGGGGATTGCCATTGCCTTGGCTTCCCTGCGTGAAAAGAGGTTGAGCAGGGGCCTTTCTGTCGTGAGTTCTGGGTGCGGCCCACCTCGATTATTCGCTTGTCATGCTCTACAAGACACTGCCCAACTGCGTGGTAGGTAGGGCCTGTTTCAGCTTTTTTTTTATTTCTCCATTCGGCTGTCTTGTTTTGTATTCTTCTATGCGTTTTCCAGACGTTCCTCTCTTTGGATTACCTTGACATTTTGGTAATCTTGTTTGGGGAATAGCTCGTCCAGGGTGTACAAAAGTCGACTTGTACACTACTTCTTCACCCTGTCAGTGACTTGAGTACCTCGCCCGTTGTGGGTTTGTCGTTGCCCCCAGTTGCATCATAACCTCCGGCTGGGGTATCTTCTATATCCGGCAAGCTGACCATGGCATAAGATCACCAAATTATGCTACTGTCATCGCCGGGCGTGGTAACCGAATCTCCACACCCGTTCAGGAACGATACTTGTCTCGCACATGGCAAATCAGGTCAAGTGCTTTAACCTGTGGATGAAAAGAGAGGTAGTCCAGGTTGTCTAGGTACTTGCGGGTCGTTCCCAAAGCTCGTCCCTGCCAGTACAGAAACGAGAAAAGAAGATCAGACGATATAATGCATCCCTTGCCCGCTCTCACTCATTTTCCATCTTGACGTTTTGTCACCATATAATAGACCCAGCTAAGGAATCCAAGAAAAAGGGACCGATCCCCATACTCTACGGGCCTAGGTGGCAATGAGCTGTTAAGTAGTCCGCGCGGGCTGCCCCGAACTTGATTTTTAATTCCTCTGGCTTACGGGAATTCGCCGCCTGCAAGAGACGATCTTACCTTGACACCGCACAATCCTACAACGTCCCGCACCACGACTACCGCTGCAACCAGCACATGTACCCGGCTGCTGGGCAAGTAAGTGCTCAGCCTACTAATTTACCAACCTCAATCCGACAGGACGGGCGTCATCATCGATACTACGCGCGAGACACGCACTTCTATCTCGCAACCTCCCGCGCATCAGCAGCCCCGAGGGGCTCCAGTCCATCAAATTCTTTCTATACAGACTCCGGCGACCGTCCAGAGCGGTTCGCTCTGGCGGAACCCATGTATCGAAGGCACACTGGCGGGCAACTATCGAGTAGGGCCGGACTACAATGTCGAGTACTCCCCACAAGAGTCGCATCCGGGCGAGCAGAGCCAGACTCCACACGCATACGACACGCATCACCACCGAGGAAATCCAATGCAGCACACGGGACACGGGAGCTTACATGAGCCGGCGCAGCCGCACTCTCACCACGCCATGTCGCAGCATCATCCCGCCCATCATCATCAGATCCTAATGGATCCGGCGCATCTGAGCGGTCATCCGGCCGCTCGGCACATGGCTCATCAGCCTTCTCATTACGGTCCAACACAGTCGCCTCATGCTGTTGTTGGACCGCCACTGTACCCAGCGATGGCGGCTGCTCAAACTCACAGCGCCGGATCGAAACGTAGCCGTCAAGACGATATTGAGTTGTCCGTTCCTGGCATGTCTAACCTCGATCAAGGCGACCTCGACGATATGCAGCAGTCCATGGGCGCCGCATATGCGCAGGCTGCCGGCGCAGCCCCAACCCACCACCATCACCGCCTACCGGATCAAGGCCCGCCTTCAAAGATGATGAGACGCGAAGGGGACGGAAGCATGGGGGCTGCCGGAGGTGGCGCTCCGAGCGTGGTAGGACAAGCTGGAATGCCAGCGCCGGCCCCACGACCAAGGGGGCCGAAACTAAAGTTTACGCCGGAGGACGACGCGTTACTCATAGACCTGAAGGAAAATAAAAGCTTGACGTGGAAGCAGATTGCCGACTTCTTCCCCGGACGTTCGTCGGGCACCCTCCAGGTTCGCTATTGTACGAAGCTTAAGGCGAAGACCACTCAATGGACAGACGAGACAGTAAGTTTGCCTTATCCGAGGCGTGCACGTAATCGGACGTTCCAGGACACAGATGTTAACTCGAGGCTCTACAGGATCAAAAGCTTCGGACAGCACTTCAAGACTACGAGAACGAGAAGTGGCGCTTCGTTTCCAACAAAGTTGGCCCCGGCTTCACTCCCCAAGCATGCCGAGAGCGGGCTGCGCAACTCCTTGGAGGAGAAGTCGGAGAAGTTGGGGAGGAAAACTTATAGCAATCAGCGTCCCCGCCAGGAGTGTCAGCTCCTGGGTCTGGGGACACCATCTATCCACAACAGCTCCAAGGCTAGTGAGCTAACGAGCTGGTGCACATTGCCATCACCAGCACAACGAGACGAGAGTAGCGCAAGACGAACACCCTACAGCGCCGCCGTCGAATTCCATGAACTACGTACTCCTACGTACCGGTGACCACGAATTAGAAGTTGATCATGAATATTATCGACTTAAAAATAACGAATTGGAGGGAATTACGCAATCCCCATACGACTATCTATCTCCCTTACAGAATCGCCGACCAATAACGCGCAACGCACTAAGCAAATATATATGCACAATCTTTTTACCACTTATTACCGATCGGATACTGTACAACAAATAATAACGGACGGGGTCCAAATTTCCTGCTTTTATCTCCAGAGCGGGTAATAACTTAATACTAGAGATACCAAACCACGACGGACATGCCTTTTAACTCGTAATCTTGGCTTTTTGACGACAAAAAACTTAGAGGTCATGGGGGAAAGGGGACGGGGAAGGCGATGGGGGGTAATGCTTTGAAACTTCTTTGATTCCCAGAATACTCAAGTCAATACATTTACGCATGCGTTCAAGACGAAGAACGCGTCTATTATCCTCTCCTATCGTTTTCTATTACCATCCGACTACGATGATAGTACTCTACCGAAGAAAGGGGGGGCATAAGATCATACGGAAAGAAGGTGCAACAAATTTTCTACGTTGACCGCAACTTAGCGGAATGTTTAGGTAGATTGGGAATGAGGATCCGAAAGGAGGCTCAAGACGGAGAAGGATTTAGCAGAGATACCCCGGGTGGACGAAGTACACCAGAGACGCAAGAAAGATGCGTTTCACCGTACTTTCGAGAGCCAGGCCTAGCTCTGCTAGGCAATACGTTTCGGCCAAAGGAATTTTTGGCCCCATTCAAGCGGATAGAGAGGCATGAAGCAGGAAGCATCGGGGGCGAATCAGAGTTGAGAGCTTCCGGGAAGGCGTTGACTTTCTGGGCATGGGGTTGCGAGAGGACTTTTGAGGACTGGGGAAGAACTGAGGGGTGTTTATGGGCGAAACCGTATTCCCAAAGGAAAGCATCCGTATACGATATTTCATGACTTAGCTATCCTTTGATCTACTTACTATCTTACTAATAATTGCCAATTTGGTTACAATGTTACGATTATTTTTTTTGTTATTCGTTGCGAAGAGGTCACGTTCTCGCTCTGGACATTTCACCAATGTGCCTTAGGTCCAGTACATGTGTGTATGGTGGTGTTGAAACGAGCTCGCATCTGGACCACATCTTAATCTCGACAAGGCGGTTATAATTTGTGGCATCTCGCGTTACATTACGACAAGCTTACTGCGGAGTTGTCTACCAAATCCCGTACCGATAACAAGTTACAAGTTCCAGATGATGAATTGTTGTGTATAATACCAGCCACTTATTTGTGTGCACGGGGTCCCCCCCCTGGAACTTCGGGCGTGAAACATCTAACGTGTTGTGGCTCCTCTTCTTTTTCTCCAGCATTCCTACCTACATAACTCCACAGACTAAACACCCTTACAAACAGCTGATAGATGCCTAACATATTATTACCTAGTATTACTTAGTACCTATTACTCACTAGGCAAGTAGATATGCTTATCCCAAGGTAACTTTTATTTGTACTGTGTATCTACGAAGAGCGGAGCGGGATAAGACGAGGCGTCGCGCGGCAGTGCCTGGCAAAACCGCGGAGATACATAGCCTCGAGTTTCGAATTCGAGAAACGACAACTCCTTAGAGCGGGCATATGGCCTGATCTCGCATTCACCGCTTCACTTCCGGCATATACGCGTAGTCGCGCAAAAAGTCCAGTATCATCGAGTCAGACCCTCGAACCAGACCAGCCAAGCGAGCGAGCAGCAAGCAGCAGTGGCAGCGCAAACGGCATACATAGTAGAGCAGGACCAGCAGGGGAGCAGAAACGTGCAAAAAGGCGCTAGGTACCACGTTCCCTGATCTGGGAACTTCGATCTACAGTACCCTTCAAAGCTGCACGCTAATCACGCCGGCTCTTGTGCTTCTAGGCTGTTTGGTTCCGAGGTTCGCCACCGAAGTACTGGATTGGCTTGACATGGTTTGTCCATTATGTGTGTGTGTCTGTGTGCTGCTGCTTGCTGCTTGCTGTAGCTGCTCGCTGCTGTGCTGGTGTGGTGTGTGCGCTGTCATTGTCACATATAACACGGCTGCGATATAACCCCCAATCCACTTCTTTAGTTCCTGTGAGCTCTGCTCCCCTCCAATGGATCAGGTCTGGCTTAAACTGCCCCTGGCACACGATGCGGAGGCCGTGGGGAGTCCGAGGCTGGATTAAATGCGCGCTGTTGGCTGAAGCATAGTGTGCGTGGTCTCATATAGATTTGACTACACAACCACGCATCGCGGAAGACTCTCTCACACATTACCGATGAGACGCCATTCGACCTCACTCGCTTCTGATCCCTCATAAGAGGGATTTCTTGAGGGGGTCTTCTAGTTGGCGGTGCTACTCTGACAGCTTAGAAGGATATGAACAACGCGGCAATATATCGTTCCGCTGTTAGGCTGCTGTGCCTTCTTAGCCTTGACCTAAGGTAGTTCCGGTTCCATCAGCTAGACTCGGCCGGCACATCCTGATCTAGGATCCCGGCGGAGAGCTAGTTACGTGCTGACAAGTCTACATGCTGCTGCTTCAGCAGCAAACGAGGGTCTTGCGGTGAGAAAGATAGTGGTCCTTTTGCATATGGTGCGCCGCCTTCCTGTCTGTTGGCTTGGATATCAACGTCTCATTCGTCCGTGGGTTCGTCATGCCTAATAGCACCTCATACATGCTTCAATGCTTGCTGATACACACGTGGTATGGTTGAATCCCATAAGCTATCGATTAGATTTGGTGTCGAGATTTCCGTAGCATCAGCCCACCATTCATTTGGGATAAATAGCCCATGCCCAGGGAACCCATCTCGGGAAAAGGAATAATAACATCATGCTTCAGAGGCCGTCTTATGCAAAGGGACAACGAGGGACGGTAGTAGTATGGTACTTTTGGAAACCCTACCAGTTAATAAAAAAGCCATGTGTGTGTAATTTATCGTTGACCACTCGGTCGGTAGTTGGCTGTCCGCTTAATTTATTAATGACAGTAAGCAATATAGTAGAGGACTTAAGAGGCTACGAAGAGACGATGGAACCGTGTAAACAGGCTCGCAAAAAATGGTCTAAAATATCCCTGTCGATATCGTTGCAAGATCTCCAAGTCCAGTTTTGCAAAGCAAGATGGGATGGGTTGATTTACCCGTCGCGTACCGTACCGTCCCGCCCTCGCTGGGAATGCGGAATCTAATGCTGCTGACGTGGTTTTTCTGCACAGCAATAACCAAGAAACCAAGATATTCCAGCGGTGTGGGATCTCGTTTCAACTGCCGCCGGCCTTACAGTGAGGGGTCTAGTCCAGAGGTGTCCGTCCCCTGTTTGCTGCAGCATATGTGAGAAGTGAAAGTGAAAGAATTAAGAAAAGTTACAATCGTTTGCACATTAGGGGATTTTTTTTTCTGCTGCAAGAAAGCCATCTGCAATGTGAAAGCGAACATGGATGATGGCCAGGTCCAGGTCCAGCCATCATGCCAACCGGTCAGCCCGCCCTCGGCAATGCAGCAGCATGCAACGCATTCCCGCAGCACCAATTGAGCATCATACTTAGAGCCAATATAGTACCTATAGTTACCTAGAAACACATATGGTGCTTGGTCATTATTCCCGGCATCACATCGTCTTGTCCACAGGTTAGATTAGAGTTGAAGCTCGGATCTCTTGATCCAATATGACAGGTTCCGATTTGATAGCGGGCGCACAGAAGAAAGATTCCGATCGATCCGGATCTTTCATCGCTAATGGTGGGACACGGAGAGAGCCCTAGCCAGGTAAGCCATGGTTCCATCAACGGCATTTCGAGTTTGAGAGGCTGAGTGATGTCCCCATGATCGGCGCGAGTCTAAAGACCGAGCCCTTTTCAAAGCGCTCTGTGCTTCCCATATGCGTAATGCATCTCACTTAACAATGTTGTCTGAGCGCGAATGGCAATCCCGATTTGGGAGGTGGTGAGGCTGAAAAGAAAAGCATTGCCTATACGCGGTAGTCTTGCAAACTCAACTACCTCGCTGTTCCTCGCCTACCAGAAATGTTCCTAGGGTCGCTGCAAAGCGTCCAAGCGAGTTGAGGCTGAAAGTAGGACCTCCTTATCTGAAGAGGTCCGTTGTATCTGATTGGAGGATGGTTTGCCAATGAATGCCAGTGATGTTTCGACCAGCCATAGCAAAGCTCCTGTATAGCACAAACCTGTCTAATTCGAGACGTTCTACCTCGCTGAGCTTGAAAAGCCACTGAAGAGAAAGCGATTACTATGGTATTCCCACAAAATCAAGTATAGCGTCGAATGTGATTTCCTCAATGTATCGCCTCCGATTTGCGGGACCAATCGGAGATTTCTATTCGACTTCGTAGTATGCAAGTCTTTGCATTGTCGTTGTGGCGCCGCGATCGAATTCTCCGTATCATCGTGAACCTTCCCGGATCAGCGACGTGATTATAATTGCCACAATTATTTGCGAAACAACTGTTACATGAGAGTTACTTATCGAGCCTATTAGTTAGGGAGACTATTGAAACTGCAATTGCGCGATAACGAGTAATCCGATTCTGCACAACGCTAGGTAATTTTTTCTAGCAAGGTATCCATTCTGCTTGCCACGTAGATATAGCGAGATAATGTGTTTCCTTGTTCTGACGGGGAATCCCAAGTCCATGGATAGGTCGGAGACAAGTAGCTGCGCCCAGGCTTCTCATTTACTTGATGTCTCTTTTAAAAGCTTCTAATCGACCAGCCTAGGCTCTTCTGAGGCTATCGGACATTACCGCATAGATATAAGCCATCACACTCATTCAAGAGATCATTATCGCGTACCCCATGTTCATTTGGACCTTAAGGCGTTACCATCGCACGCCTCATACAAAGATCCAAAGGTAGTTAGCTCGAACTTAACAGTAGACGAAGGCGTTATACAGTGTTCGCGCATCCACGAAATGAGGCTTGAAATCGAACGTTTTGGAGATGTGATGGGGCTGACTGCCCTGGCGAACTTTGCGCCTTAGTGTTCGTCAGGCTGCAAACCCCCGTTTTGACTCTTGAGGCCTAACGGGCGACGGGGGGTTGACGGATGGTGTGGTAAGTAAGACAGGCACAGGGTTTGTTCAGTGGTCTAAGTACTTGTACCTCTCCAAGACCACGGTTTAAAAGTCCTAGACGGGTTGAGAGAGCGTTCGAAATGACGGTGCTAGGGGGAGAGAGGGGGTAATAGTACGGGTGTTAAGGGATTACTCGACCCTGTCGTCGATGGCCTATATTGATCTCGTATTAATGAACCTCCACGCCTCACCAAATAGAAGTCGTGTTTAGCACAACAGCATGCAGCCGGGCCAGCTCAGCCGGCTCCACGAAAAGCTCACGGAACCTTGCTTCCCTGAACAACCTGCAGATGGTGAGATAATTCCTAGCGACTCAGATATTGTCACCCATCAAGAGGAGGGGGGGCCTTTGCAGCTGCAGCAGAACGAATGCGTATTCCTAAGCCAATGTGATCCTCATTTGCGGTGAGGGTAATCTTGTCTGTCTTGTCAGATAATCAGGTAACGAGTCCGTCGGTCGCCGAAAGGAGCAAGTTGACGGATGAGACATAAGTTTAGGCGCATTGATGGAGGATGGAGAAACGTACGTAGGACGAATAAGAATAACTTTCAGCACACGGAGACATTTTAGTAGTAGACCATCTTGAATGGAACCCGGGCCACGATTTCCAATGCCATCGGCTCCATGTTGGAGTAATAAGAACGTGGCTACCATCCTCTTACCGACCTCTTACCTACCTACCCTATCCAGCTCTATTGGACGAGCCTGCTCGGTTGGAGAACCGGCCGAATTCAACTTAGTTGTGGGTCTTCTTTTGGGGGCTCGTTTTTGTATGTTTTAAGGGGTAGGCTCAGATATATGCAATAAATGCATCCGTCGTATCTTTTACACGTATAGGAGACACCGACGGTTATGACTCAGGTATACGATCACGGGAACTCTTAACAGATAGATATTGGTGAGACTATATCTAAAAGCAAACGTAGTCGCAAATACTTGTTTGTAACGGCTCAATATATTAATCAATTTAGTCAATACAAGGGGATATAGCATGGATAAACCCTACACTTCTAATCCCATCCGTACCCGTTGTTGACTTTGTTCTCTACTCATCATCTAGGTAACTAAAGGACAGAACTAATTAACGGATGTATGTTTTTGGGACGATATAGTGTGTTAAAGCAAGTTTTGGATATTAGATTGTTCCAGCACGTATCATGCTTGTTACCGAGACCTATACCCGTAACGAATAATGTTACGAGTACTAAACTATTAAGTAGCTCCGAAGGCAGTTATAGCTGAGGTTACATTAACCTAACTTCTGTGCCATCTACAAACGTACTTGTATTATCATTGCCATTCTGGTACAGGACGGAAGTTATAGTCCTCAGTTATAACCCATATACGTTTAGCCTTGATTTCGAGACACTCCGAAGTTAGCACGAGAGCACAGGTAGCAGAGACAAGATCGCCTTCCTCCAAGACCAAGCTACACAAAACACGCGCGGCGTCAACCGAGCTCTAGTGTCCTCGTACGGGGAGGTTTACGAAACAAAGGACTTCGAGGAGACGTTAGCCTATAACTGTTAATCAGCTATATTGTTATTGACAGTCTAATCGTATCACTTGAATATATACCCCTCGTTAGTAAATGGCATGATTATAATAGATGGTCCCCATACCAATATGATGTTCATGTTAAGTCTTGACCCTGGAGTCTTCTCGTACCTATACCCTCTACATGTTCTTGGAGGAGAAGAAGAAAGCAATAGAGCCAATACAGATAGTTGAGGCGTACAAAATAGAATGGTTCCTGCAACTATTACTCCGCGATTGTCACCGGGCGAGATGACCTTATAAAAGCTTCGAATACGCAAAGGTAGTATGAATTGCAAGACATCAAAATGTTTACATATGAGTGGAAGAAAACGATGGGGGAATTATACAACAGCCGGCACTGTAATTATCCTAGAACATGAACTTTGACCCAAAGCCTAGGGAATTTGGTGAATTCAATCCTATACTGACCCAATAGTATAACATCTTGAACAAGTAACTTTCGTTGTACTAGACCATGGGTGTTTAGCAATAGGCATGTGCTGTTAGTAATAACCACTGATTTCCAAGAATAAATAGTCTAAAGCTACCCAGAGATGTTAACACATTATTTGTTAATTTGGAGACCCTTCCAACCCGGTATTCCTTGGCTACGGATGACAAGCTGCAATGTTAGATTCTCTATCGAATAGACGAGTCGTCCTACTTGTAATTGTCCACAAAGAAGAATGCAATGCTATTATGAACACCAATAGATACCCCTACTACGCCTGGTGCTATAACTTGGATGACGACTACAAAGATATCTCGTAAATCAAGGGAACGGGCACTGGGGGGAGCTATCAAAAACCGGCGTACTCAACTATAAAGCCATCAAGCCATTGCATTATATCGAATACGAAGGATCGAGTTTAGGCGAATACTAGCTCACAACCTCCGAATATTCATGATGTGTCAACAGACTATAGAGGGAAATTTCAGGTTACGGCCTGGTATTACTTGTTGTAAACTCTTGAATGACGAAGCTTCATGTATGCAATCATCAGAGAGCTTCGCAGGGGCCGAGTTCAAGTATAATAGCTACTAGTATTGGTACTGTCAGAGGCTGGCTTACGTACCACGGCCGGAGGGTCTTCCTAGAGGCCAAGAGAGGAGTTCATAGGAGACATGGACATAGGACCTTGGAGGATATAGGTTGGCAGCTTTAGCTAGATAGGAGTCAGGGCTCCTCGCGTAACAACGCAGTTGCATCCTAGATTCATTGGTCCACCATGTGACTGGTACAAAAGGCTCTCACGTAGAAATACCAATTCTAAGACAAATATTGTCCCTTGGGGATATATACTAAGTCTTAAGAATATGTCGACTTAGTTCGCCCTTCGAAAGCGTCACCCCATCTAAGACAAGGGAAATCATCTTCTCATGCGCCGGTAGCCCGCACTCATGACCGAGGTACTTCGCGGTTTCCACCAGCCAGCCATTGAAGTCCTTCACCTCGGTCTTCTTACCGGCCCGGACGTCCTGTAACATCGAGCTCGTGTTCTCTGCGACCTTTTCCCCAACGCTATAGATCATGGCTCGTAGTCGTGGGAAAGAGAATCTCTTTACCAGCTCCTCTCGGAACCTCCGGGGACTCTCTGCCGTAGTTGCTCCCGTAGCCGTGTTTTGGTTCTCGCTCGCCATTTGTGGCAGGAGAATACTGTCAGTGCTTGGGTGCTCAACCAGAGCCGTCAGGGTCCGGCTCGCCTCTCCCAGCAGCGCATCGATGACGGAGGATAACCCATCATTCCGCCCCACGAAGATCTCACCGTTCTTACAGCGCAACACAGCAGTCAGGGGGTTGATAACGGAGTTGACGACTAGCTTCTCCAGCTGCGACACCCACAACTCCCTCGTAGAAACCCGGCGGCCAGCAAGGCCCGGAGCGCTGGCGATCTTCTCGGCCAGGTAATTGGTGTCGGACCGGGCGACTCCACCACGGCCCGCCATCACAGTCCCGACCAGCACAGTGGCGGGCGACGCGTGGACGCTGCGGAAGGGTCCGAGCGACGTGACGCCGTGCGTCGTCACGCACGCAAGCCACGTCGGGCTCGCGCCGGCGGGGAATCGCGCAGCGACATACGCGTCACCCAGCGGCGGCCACAGCTTGCACATGCCGTTCTGGGCAAACGCAACAGTGGAGCTAGCATCCAGATACCCGCGGACGCGATCGATCTGGGGCAGCGCGTCCGGGGCCTTCGTCGCGACGAGAAGATTAGCGATCTTGGCGCCGGCACCGGGTTCCTCGACGGGTCCCCGGGGCGGCTTTGCGTCCGTCCACCATTCGATATCGAACGCGGCGTTCCGCTCGGCTTTGCCGTCGCGCACGAGCTCGATGCCCGGCTGCGATTGCCAATGCTCTAGAAGGTCCTGTCGGTGGACGACCAGGGTGATAGGGGGCCGGCTGGTGTGCTTGCTGAGACAACTCGCGTACAGACGCCCGATGTTGCCGACGCCTAGCACGTATATACGGCGGCGTTCGTCATCTAGCTTTGACACGCCTTCTGCCGACGGACTATACTTAGAATTTGCGCCACCTGGGAGATTTTCCAGCGTCCAAGCATACAGTTTCGGCGGCTCGGTGCGGTCCTCTACGACTCGTCGTAGCCATTCCACCGGAACTTGCCGCGGGCCGGCGGAGTACGCTCGTATCGGCATGGGGAGTTTGACACCCGATATACCCGATACCTTGATGCTGTTCCTAATCCATGGGATAGGATTCATGGCAGTCCTCGTACACTAAGTGCCTGTAGATTTACAGCTTCCATGATACCCTGACCGAATAAATGCTATGGATCAATGTCATAATCAAATATGAACTTTATAGTACTCCTACACCTCGTGCCTTGCTGCCTATAGCAAAGCTTCGTGCCTCAGGCTGCTAAAGGCTTTTATTGATACCGTTGAAAATTGCGAAGCTATTTCTATTGCGCCACAGGTGTGGCTTACCCCTCTACAAATTGAGCCAATGGGATTTTTTGCCAGAGTTACACAACCATTACGCCACAAAGAGAGGGCTCCTATAGGAATTCTATTTAAGCAAAGCTTCCTAAATTTTTCAAATAAATTTGTAAATTTAGTTAGAAGCTTTGCTAATTATCCTTGTATCGGGCAGCTTCAAAGATGGGAGACAAGCTCCACTGGTGGCCGCCAATCAATAACCTTCCGATTCGGAGAAGCTCGTGAAACGTCCTAGCGTCTCAGGAAATAATCGCCCGCTTTACCTGCCTGGGTAATTACCTATGTAAGCCTCCGAGGGTTATCACGTGCCACCCGTCGAGAACAACTCCTAGGGCGGGAGTGAGTTGACTGCAGACGTTCTACTTGTTACACTCCTTATTTGAATATTTCCGGGGCTTCTACAGTAACAGTCTTATGGCGGCTGATTATCCAAGCCTGAAGAGGTTGAAAATATGTTTCGAACTATTAGGACAGGGCGTAGTGTTCTAATGGTAATTCCCGACGCCCGTATCGCGTCTCGCCGGTCATAAATACTGTCTGGCACACCTAATAGAAGAGGTCAATGGAATAAGAACTACGCATTAACTGGAACTGCTATCTAACTGCCTATTGAAGTCAGAGTTTCCGCACCTGGATCCGGCTGCTTGGTGCTGACAATTTTCCGTGCAAGACACTCGTGATAGCCTGTGGCCTTTGAAGTCTCATAGTAGCTGAAGTCTACCTATGCCCGACGTTCAAGACGCGATGTTATTTCCGATTAAATTTGGGTAATAATGTCAGGTAGTCCCAGTCCGACGTTCTCCTCCGAGACTGCCACGCCGTGGTCAACCTCCAGGGGGCTCTTATGGAAAAGGCCTTCCTCCAATTCCTCCTTCATCATCGGGCTGGCGTGTGCGTTGAGACTTGCCTCCTCGCCTAGTGTAGGGGGAGGAAGGGGAGTTGAATGAGCGGCGAGCAACATAGGTCCAGTGCCATCCTTATTCAGGCTAGGGGTAGGAGGCAAGGGCGGCAGTGTTGCGTCTGAATAGTCAGAGTGGTGATCTGCCAGGGTAACGGACTCGCTATCTGCCGATGATTGAGACGAGGACATGAGAGTTGCCTGCTCAGCCACTTGCGTTCCGGCGATAGACGAATAGTCCGAGGACGAGAATGAAGATAGAGACGATATAGTCGGAGAGGTAAATGCCTTTGGCTATCGCTGGTGTTAGTAATGTAGGTGGAACAACGGGGTTGAGATGGTCTTACCCAAGGCACAGGTCTCAAGCCAATGTTTTTGAATCTGTCAGGATGGTGTACCGGTCGAGCGCCAATCTCGTGGAAGCCGAAGCCAACAGCCGCAGACGGGGGCACGTCGCCATTTACGATACCGTCTAGACTCAGATAGGATCGGGATTCGCAAGGACGACATCTCTGACAGCATAGAAACTGGCACTCCGCATCTTTACTGGGAACCCAGGGCTTTGTACCCTCTAGATGCTCGAATCCTGGTGGAGGCTCGGGTGAAGATTTTCCCTGATTAGCAGCCTTAAGGACCTACCCTATATGTTAGCACGTGCAATACATAATATTGTTGCGAGTGGGCACCCAGCATACCTGCTCTCTCTGTCGTAGGATCGTGAATACCTGGCTAGGGGTGTAGTTCTCCAAGTCCTCTTGCGTGATCTCCTTGAAGAAGCTGAACTTGTTTGATCTGGCCTCAGGACCACGAGGTCGGACCTGTATATCCCCGACCGATAAGACACCAGTAATGTCGAAACACACCTAGGAAAATCCGAGTAAGCCAATGTAATTGCCTAGAAGTGAAAACCATAGAAGGATCTGCTTACCGGGCGGCCCTTCTTCAAGTCATCCTCAATCATCAGTTCTCGGTCTTCGGTGCAGCGCCAGAGCCATCCCTACTGGCCGGGCTGACCGCAGAGCGAGCACGTATGATCGGAACCATACAGGCGTGTCATGGTTAGGTGAGTACACGAGGGCTGAAAGCGTCGAATACGCTTGGGCTGATCAACAGGCGTGTAGTACTTGGATACGGGTAAGGATTTGGCGACCGTCGGGCGTTGAGGGCTATCCCCTTGCGCCTGCTTGTCAGCGAGTTGATGAGCGATGTGCGACGCCATGTTGATGTTGTATTAAGAATACCGCGTAAGGCGTGCTGAGTCTGGTATTATGTATGTTTCGCTGTACAGCGAGAGTACGCGATTCGCTGTGGCGAACGAACAGTGTCGAACGGATTTGGTCGCGAAAAGCTAGCACCGTGACGAAAGGCTATGACCAAAATTTGACCAGTTGCCTAGGTAGTGATATTGGTTGAGCGCAGGTGGTGTGTCCGAGGAATTTGGTACAGTGCTACTTGTAATCAAGATTAAGTCATTTGTTAAAGGTCCCTAGCTAAAACTTGTGACTTTGGACCTAGTTCGTAAAGTACATATGAATCTAGAAATGATGGATGTTTGGAAGAAAGCAAAATGTATTCGGACGACATGAAAGCGAATGTTCCGTCTTGTATTGAATATTCTATGTGTTTAACTGGTATGATGTCAGTGAGGTCTGGTGCCTGACTCGGGGAACAAGGACATTGTTCTACATACCTAGTACATTACCTAGCAGTAGAGACGTCACGTTAAGAGGCTAGAAAGAGGTAGGTACCTTTTGACTACCCGCGAGATCAGGTAGAGAAATCACGGAGGTAAGGGAGGAAAGGAGGAAGGCACCACTTCAGCCCCGAAGTGTGGTCGCAACTTACACATTTACCTGCCCAGATAAGGTTCGAATAATACCCCATTATCTTCAAGGTTTCTCTTAGCAAGAAACTTAGACCAGATTCCTATGATATTCTGCCCCCGCCCATAGTTGATAGTAATACCCGTGGACCCCGTATCTGCAAGGGATTCCACAGCGTGAAGCTATTCCCAACAACGTCGTTTCCCTTTCGAATTTTCTTCTTGGACTCTGAGCTGTTCGGTGGGTAGGTGGTGTTGCCACTCGTATTATGTATGTTCGAACCCATCATGGATCAATATCAGTACATTTCATACCGTCTTTTCAAGTCCACTCCTTTGCGTAAACGGGATGCATTAGTGGCATGATAAGCCTGTGCCAGTACCCAAAAGGTCTCCATATGCTTATAGCTACCAATTAAAGATTCTTCTCCTAGGTGTGCAAGTAAAACATATTCTGATTCTTGTGGTTCTTTGTGGTCCTTGTGGCTCTCGCTACATACGCTACATACGCAGCTGCATACACATCCGTACAGATACCTAGGTATAGCAGCGGGCGGCGGAAGAACGAATTGGCCGGTTAATCGAGCCAATAACGAAAAGGGGATGTTCGAGGTTTAGTACTCAAGTACGATACGATCGAGCTTGAATGTTTTGTGGGTCGCAGCTGTCGTGCAGCAACCAAGCAGCCAAGCAACCAGACCAATTACCACACATGAGCACACCCCTGTCCACCCCTGGCCCCTAAAAAAACATTGGACCCACAGGTCTAGTCGCGACAACGAGCAAATGAAAGCAGTTGCGACTTGCTGGCGGCCCCAGACAGCCCGACTGTTGTCCAACCTCGTCCTCACCAACCTCCTCCACATCTACTGTCCATCTTCAACGACCTACACGGATGAGCATCGAGAGACCCGCAATTGCTTCCGGTGACTTTGTCCTCATCGACAATGTAAGCTACCATCTCTTTTCATTTGCTTGAAAGTTATTCCAGCTTGATACACACGCTTTCGCCTGCAATTTCACCCCTAAATTACCTGATCCCGTTACCTCGGCCCCCCTGCTCAGCTCGAACAGGCGAGGTAAACAAATCAATTGAACTCAACCACCAACCCTCGTATCCGCCGTCCATGCTCGAAAATACCCTCCTCCGCCCGCACGTGCATCACTAACACCACTCCTGCTTAGAATTTTCGGACTAGACCATCTGTTATCGATTGATATTAGGGGATCATGTCGCTCAAGGTCGAGAGGGAGACGATTCGCCATGCGACCGAGACCGTCGGCGGCGCTGGTGTCGGCGCCAGTCTCGCGAAGATAGGTCGTGATGGTCCTCTGCCCGGTACGAGTGGAAAGCATCCTATTGCCGAAGCCATCGGTACTGCGATTACTGGAGGCAAGAGAAATGCTGGAACGAAAGGTTATTTGATGGTATGTTATCGCCTTTTCCTTTCAATTGCGAGACCCGATGGACCGTAATCGACTAACCTCGGTTCTCGTAGGCCTACATTACCGAACTGGAGAAGAACCCGCTGCGAACGAAGATGCTTACGGCCGGAACTCTTGCTGGTCTGCAGGAGCTTCTCGCGTCGTGGCTAGCTAAAGATCGTAACAAGCATGGGAACTATTTCACTGCTCGAGTGCCGAAGATGGCGGCGTATGGCGCTCTGATCAGCGCACCCTTAGGCCACTTCCTGATCTGGTGCCTCCAGAAGGCCTTCAAGGGCCGCACGAGTCTCCGCGCCAAGATCATCCAGATCATCATTAGCAACCTGATAGTACGTTCCCCATCCCGCTGTCTTAACATCCTGCAGGACTGACGTGCATTTCCGTAGATTGCCCCGATCCAAAACTCGGTCTACCTCGTTGCCATGGCTCTTATTGCCGGTGCCCGAACTTTCCATCAAATCCGTGCAACAGTACGCGTTAGCTTCATGAAGGTTATGAAGGTCTCTTGGATTACCTCGCCGCTCTGCCTCGCTTTCGCTCAAGCATTCCTCCCCGAGGCCGCCTGGGTTCCCTTCTTCAACGTCGTTGCCTTTATCATCGGTACATATATCAATACGGTCACTAAGAAGAAGCGTCTCGCTGCCCTACGCAAGAAGCACTTCGGTGATGGCCGCTCGGGCTCCATCGCGGGCCCCGGCGGCCGGCCTGGACCTCCCGAGTCCGACTATCCTCCCCCTCAAATGGGAGGGCCTAACCCACCATACTAATCTGTGAATTATATCTTGGAGATGGGGGACGGTGTGTTGTGTTGACGGTAAATGTGAGAAAAATCTAAGCTATTGTGGATGATTTTAGGAGGCGGCTTACTCGACATAATATCGGGGACGCAAATTTTCACATATAACGTCGTATACAAAGTTAACGAGGGAAAACAGGGTGGATTTGGGGTTATCTTGGGACGATCCGTGATGTGTTCAGGAGTATCCGCGCTTATATAATTTGCTTTCGTCCTGTTTTCCACAGTAGTAAAATATTTCCTCCAAGTAGCCCATAAACAAAATATAAATACCTTCTATATATTTATCATAGGCTTTCCAACTTGTTACATACCTCACGCATAAATAACTACAAAGCATAGTTGGTAAGAATACGAGGTTGACCGTAATATTCAAAACTCCTAATTTCTATCGACGTTCTAATCTGATCCTCGTTTCCTTGTCCCCGAAACGCCATCTCGGCACGTCCTATCCGGTGCCGTCGATTCAACAGACTGCCTCTAAGCAGTGAAGTCGACGCAACTCTCGTAGGTCTGCTTGGCTCCGGTGCCGTACCACCACCACTGGAGAACCTGTTACGCGTGGGGCGGTTAGTATCATCAAGCATTGCAACAGAACCGGGAGAAAAAAACCACTTACGCAGTCGCCGGCCGTGGAGCACTTGGAGCCGAGGTCCTCAGGGATGGTGACGTCGAACTTGGTCTGGTTGGCGGGGGTCGTGTGGCCGTAGAACTGGCGCTCGTCGGCGTAGCCGGAGGGCCAGTTCAGGAGAGGGGCGCCGATGATGGTGTTGGTCTTGGTGTCGACGATGGAGACGTTGGCGGCGCCAGCGTGGGGGATGGTCAGCTGGACCTCGATGGTGACCGTCTGGCCGGGCGCGTACTTCTGCACGTTGGCCGCGTTGTCGGCGTACTGCAGGCCACGGCACAGCCACAGGTTGCAGAGCTCGCCGTGGTAGCCCGTGTCCTTGGCGGCGAGCTCGGGGAGACCCTCTACGTGCGACGTCTTGTCGCCCTTGATGTTGTCCACGACGGACTTGCCGCATGCCGCGATGGAGGCGTCACCGGGACCGCGGGGAGTCGGCACCGAGATGAGACCGTGGGCAGAGACGGTGGCGGCGAGGGCCGTGAGGGTAACTAGCTGGGGAAGCATCTTGACGGTTTTAGATTGGAGCTGCAGTTTGTTTATTGTCTGTGGGTAGCTATAGTCGCAAGGGATGAGTTGTCAGAGCGCCTGTATCCAGATCGTGTCTTTCATATGATAGCTAGCTGGATCATGGAGCTCTTTTGTAACCCCTTTGTTATTGCCCCTGTATTGCCCCTGATTCCAAATACTCCGCCTAGAACCCTGTTTCCCAAGAAGTGTTTAATCAAAATTTAAGGTTGAGGACCTTCTTTTTTGCCCGCGAGATAATATATTCGAGGGCGACCTTGTTCGTGGGGGGGCGTTGACGATGGAGCGCGATGGAGCTCCCATATTGCCGGCAAAAATGGTAGGATCATCGTACTGGAGCGCGGTTAAAAACAACGATGCGCGCGAGTAAATCCAGATTCCCACATTCATTTAAATTCGGCACGTATGGTAACCATCGAGCAGACCGTCCCTGCATAGGGATGAGTTCTCCTCGGAACGACCTGTTTCCGGCGGGAGTTGATCCAGGCAAGACAAAGTCAGGCTCCGGGACCAATAAAGCAGGCACATTCCTAGCCTTAGAACCTCATTATACATCTTGGGTAAGAATTATAGCATATCTGGATGAGCTTCTTCCACTTCGATAGCACGTAATAATCGCCGACGCACAATCGCCGAAGAGCCACGAAGACTTCTCTCTGCATCATATAGTATAAATGATACTCAAGACTTTCGACATTTCTTGGAGCCGATGATAGCCACGGCGGAATACCTGTTTGAGAGGCGATTCCTCAAGTCCAACTGCAAGGAAAAGAATGTTTCTGTTTTTAGAAACACTGAGACAAGACTGAGCGATAGTGCCTCAATATTTCCCACCGGGATAGCCATTGCTCGCGTGAGCTTGGAAGAAAGGCTATACTTATCGACTGACTTCGCTGCTTGATCAACAAGGGTCTTATCTTGACGGACATTATATCTTCACATTGCCAAGCTGGACTGGACCGCAAGTCTCCATCATGTCGAGTTGCGTGGGACTGATGATGGTTTGGACGAACCTTTGTTCATCTGTGTTGCTTGGGGTTGTTTCCCAATAAGCACTGATGCCACATTCTTGAATGCTCTAAGTATGATAATGGGGTAGAATGCTAATTACCTAGCTTCCGGGCCTGGAAAAGCGAAACGTGATATAAGCTGAGTAATCACATGCCTCTCTTAGCTGGAGTCTTGATATGTCCATACATGATAGCCTCTTAGGTACAGTGGGTGGCAGGAAGTATGTATCAAGTTGAGATAGATTGGTACATTCTTGGCTAACACGCATCATTATTTCACCAGGCTCATATAATTCAATATAACTTTGGATTGGGCTTTTCACTTTATTCAAAAATTATATTGTTTAGAAGCCATCAATCCAGCGATTCTATAAATATCAGTTTCGTATCATATATCGCTAGACTTATAGTGTTATTAAATAAAGTCTTTAACATAATCAAAATCAATTGCCTTCTCGTCTCGAGACTAGTGGATAGCCAGAAATGTACCAACCTATCTCAACTTGATACATACTTTTTGCCACACACTGTAGGTTAGTAATAATCCATTGAGGAGCCAAAGAGTTGCTTAGCCAATGTTGAACCAAATAACCCAGTATTGTCAATCACGGTTGCTTAATTGGCCATTACTAATATCGCACCTTCGCAACGGCGTGCCTGCCCCAACGCCGCCGATTCTGCCGCCGTTCACCGGCCCCTGTTGCGCCGAGCTAGACTCACCCTTGACATCATCCCACGTTCCAAAAAATTATTCTCTCCTCCTATCGGAGATCCTTCACTTTCAAGCCCACCGAAAATGCCTCCTCCTCTACCTATGCGCTGCACCAGCACGTATTCGTCGTCCTCAGCCGCTGGGCTGTTCGTACGATTACTATGCGCATCGTCACCTACACCTAAAGGTAGTAGCAGCAGCCCCATCCTAGACGTGCTACTGCCCCCGAGGACCCGAGCCTTCCACACCGGCAGCACCCGGGACCTCGGCACTCGATTCCGCAACACCCGGCACCGGAATCAGAACCAGAACCAGAAGAGCAGCGTCGTGGCACAACGACCCTTCAGCGTCACCACGCCATGGCGCAAGACTGAGGTTGCATACAACCCCCAGAAGGACGAAGATGGCAACGACATGCTGCTGGAGATCACACCGCGCGCCGCAAATGTAAGTTTCCTACAAATCTGTAACCTAACTGCGTAAAAAAATGGTAGATAGCTAACCAACCCCGCTCTCGAAACAGCGCCTCTCCCAGATCATGACCAAGGACAACAACCCGCACCTCGCGCTGCGCATCTCGGTCGAATCTGGCGGCTGCCACGGGTTCCAGTACCTGATGTCGCTGACCTCGCTGCCACCTCTACAATCTTCCGCCTCCTCCGCCTCCGCTTCCTCATCCGAAACCTCTCACCCACCGCCCGAAACATCCATCGACCCACCCAACCTAACGAGCGCAGACGCAGAGAAGACCGCGGCCGAAGTCGCCCCCTCCACAACAACCAGCGCCTCGCCCTCCGCACCCAGCATCAGCGAGGACGACATCATCTTCTCCTGGGTCAAGGACGACGGCGCCCCCGGCCCCTCCAGCGCAGAGGAATCATCCAAGCCCGACCTCCTCGCCCCCGGGGTCCCGAAAGTCATCCTCGACGCGCCGAGCCTGGAGCTGCTCAAGGGCAGCAAGGTGGACTTCACGATGGAGCTGATCGGGAGCCAGTTCAAGATCGTCGACAACCCGCTGGCGACGAGCAGTTGCGGGTGCGGCACCAGCTTCGACATCAAGATATGATACATATGATATGATGGAGCTGGCTAGGCCCTCTACTAGGTACTTACGGGTGCTGCGCGCAATATTGCCTTGCCTTTCCTATTCATGTACATACTTCGGCCTCGAGACCTTTACATATAGAGAAAGAGAGAGTGCGTGAGAGGATGGATGTTACTACTACGACCGTCCTAGAGTATTCATGACATTATATTTAATTATAAGAGAACTGTATATTTCGGCATGGCGATGCGTGGCGAAGGCAGCTTTCTACGCTTTCAACTCGTGGATTAAAATGTGTTGGGTATCTCAACCCAAATAGCCCTTACCAACAAAGTGAAAGTACTGTATATTTCATGGGGAGAATGAATCTGAGGAACCAGATAAAATTCGCGTATGTATTCTTCAATGAAACAGGCAAGATTTACGTCGCAAATATATATCAAGTTTTACTAAATTGGCTGCGAGTCTACTGAATATCGAACAACATGGAATCACTAAGGAGAATTTGTATGTAGATCACGACGTAGTCTTACGATCTCGTGTTAAACGACAAGGCAAGTTCAGAGTATGGGGTTGCCATGATCATCAAAGTCTCAATTCATTGCTAGCATCCGAAGCTTTTAGGAACGCCGTGACCCATGCATACAAGCAAACCCCATAAAACCAGACCCATTAACCCTCGACCGTTACCTTAGTTCATCTGTCGGATGAGGGCGTTGATCTTCTCCTCCCGGTTACCAAGGTCACCACCCTCGATGAAGTGCTTGAACTTGCGGGGTCGGAAGCCACCGTTGGGGTTGCTGAGCTTGAAGGGCCACAGGAAGTTGGAGGCCTGCTTGAAGTTGGGGCCGACGGTGTAGATCTCGTGGACAAGATCCTCCATGCAGACAATGCCGTACTTGCCGAGGTTCTCCTCGATGATGGCGTTGTCAGTCAGGGGAATGCGCTGCTTGTTGATCTTGCCGTATCCGCGCTTGTAGATGAGCTCCTTGACGCTCTTGAGGTTGGGGTAACCGTAGGCAACCCAGGGCTCGACGATCTTGATCATCTCAGCGGTAGCCTTGGTAACACGGACGAAGACACCGTTGTTGATCTGGAGGAGACGGAGAAGCTGGAGGATCTTGCGGGGCTTAGGGGCAATCTTGTTGATACTACTCGTTCATTAGTAAGGGTGAAATCAAATGTGACAGATCGTATCAACGTACCCCTTGATTCGGATGACGAAGATCAACTTCTCCTCAGCAGGAACGTGGAAGCTGCCCTCCTGCTTGGCGATACGGTTGAGGCGGACCTTCTCGCGCTCCGCGTCACGGTACTCTTTGACGTACTTCTCAGCACGCTTGAAAATAACGCCGCGCTTCTCCTTGTTGAGCTAGACAGCACCGTTAGCTTGCGGTCTAAATGTGCAGATACGTATAAGAAATGCATATATCATTCTCGTCGATCAGACCCGAAAGATGGTTATTTTGCAACAGCATTGACCTTGGTCTAGTCGCAAAGGGTTTTTATGCATCACATCGCTATCTCCTTCCTAACTGAACGGAAATGACTAACCTTCTTGCGCTGCTCAAGCTCGGCAGTCTTCTCAGCGCGAGCCTTCTCCTGGCTCTTGCGCTTCTTGAGGAGGGTCTCGGGGACGAGGACCTGGTCCTTGGTGGGGATGGTACTATAGTCAACGTTAGATTAGTACGTAGTCCACAATCATACACAAATGTATGAATAGAGCGCCGGTTAGAGAATTGCCGACTGTAACGCGACATTCTCAGCGGTGGCTGACTCGGAGGAGAATTTTTTTAATCGGTGAGATGCTTAGAAGGGTCTCACTGCCTCTATGAAGAGGAGGCAAGAGCTTCCATAGCATTCCCTCTCATCCGACAACGCCTTAGACATTAATCTAAGAGATATGCTCGCTCTGTATCAGCGCTAATTTGACAGCTATCTCTAGACTGTCCGCTGAAAGTGAAAGCGGCAAATGATTTTAAGAGAGAAGAACGACGCCTTCATCCCCAACGCCCCAGAGCGACATCTCTCAATCTCCAAGCTATGTTTCAAGCATGAAATATTGAGGGAGAAGCCTAGGATAGATCGAGCTGGCTTGCAATATCTCCTGACACCATTTTCAGGTGTTCAAGAGAAGCAATAGACCCAGCCGAGAGGACCACGACAATCTGCAAAACCCATAGGACCGGACATCGATACGCTCATTCAAAGGAAGCAGAGAAACTAGGGAGGAGTATCATACGTGGTGGCAGCCATTGTTGTCGAATTGGGCGATGGCCGTGATCGTGGGTTGTCGACTCTGATGTTGATGGTTAGAAAAAGAAGTTCGAGAAATTTAGGAAGAGAAAATTGGATAAAGTTTCGGTGGTGGACAGCTTCGTGGCCTAACCTAATTAGCACTAGCGTAGTTAGTCAAAGCCCAGTGTGCACACCGCTTCCAAGCGAGAATTCGGTATGGTTTTAGGGCTAATCCACTTAAATCATTCTTCTGCCGCGACTCACCGCCAACCTCTCATTCTCCACACAAAATTCACACATACAATTTTGTTAACCGGGCGACTTTCCTTTGAAAAGAATTCGCGGTCAAGCTTGAGATCAACCACCGTCAACAGCAAAGGCTACACCCCGAGACAACAAAAGATCAATCACCATGCCCCCGAAGAAGGCCCCCCGTGCTCCCCAGGAGAACATCTCCCTCGGACCTCAGGTCCGCGAAGGTGAGTCCCGAATCTATTCCGAAGGACAGCAGTAAAATGAGGATCATCTACTAACGAGTGCCCCGCGCCCACCATAGGCGAGCTCGTCTTTGGCGTTGCCCGTATCTTCGCTTCCTTCAACGATACCTTCGTCCATGTCACCGATCTCAGGTTCGTCTAAGTAATTTCCGAAATCAATTCCAATCTATTGCAATCCACACTTGTATCGGGTTCAAGCGAATGAGGGGGAACGAATTTCCACTACGACCTTCTCTCGCTATGCCTATATTGCTACATGTGATAGGAAGAATATATCTTGTGTGCATGGTTCATGAGGCTAACATTCTGGGTGATTCCAGTGGCCGCGAAACCATCACCCGAGTCACCGGTGGTATGAAGGTCAAGGCCGACCGTGACGAGTCGTCCCCCTACGCCGCCATGTTGGCTGCCCAGGACGTCGCCGCCCGCTGCAAGGAGCTGGGCATCAACGCTCTCCACATCAAGATCCGTGCCACCGGTGGTAACGGCACCAAGACCCCTGGCCCCGGTGCCCAGTCTGCTCTGCGTGCCCTCGCCCGTTCTGGCATGAAGATCGGCCGTATCGAGGACGTCACCCCCACTCCCTCCGACAGCACCCGCAGAAAGGGCGGTCGCCGTGGTCGTCGTCTGTGATCGCGCCATATCTCATCCTGCTTATGGTTTTTGCGGACACGATTCGCGAAATCAAGGGTTGCATCTGGGCTTCTTCATCTCTGTGGCGTTGACAATTACGAGGAGAACGGCGTGGGTCTAGAGATAACTAGGGCATGCCTGGTCTCCATGATACTTAGGGTAGCTTTGCTTATTGTCACATGATGCCTTTGGCACGGCTACAGAAATGAGAAAACGTTGATCAACGAAATTTCTATTCGTACATTTTAGTGATATGTTTATGCTAAGCAGTACTACCTTTTCACTGGGAAACGCGCATCGAGTCTAGAGGAATTGAAATCCATTTATAATATCGCTAATGAAAACTAGCGCGAATATGCATAGAAGGCCTTCTATAACGCCTGTGATATGCTTAAATATGGTTTGACCGGAACACCTTGCCAAACCGACGGTTAAGTCTTGCCCCCTAACCCCCCGATGCAAATGTGACGCCTCTGAATCCGATACTCCGCAGGTACATATCAATAGCCGGGTTTAAGAGCCCAGATAGCCCTCATCCTTGATCCTCTCTTCTCCATCACAGCAACCCGTTCCAGCGCGGTCTTAAATTCGTCGGATTGCTTGCTCGTAACACAGAGCGGGTTGAAATGTGTCACTAGCGATGCCGTTGGAACCTGGCCCCCATGCGTCTTGATGAATTCTGGGATCAACTTCATGAAGTCCTTCATGCCCAATTTTGTGCCTCTGGACGATGCTGAGCGAGAGCTCTCCGCTGTCGCGTTGAGTCCCTGTCTATCGGCTAGCCCAGCCAGGACACTAGCCGAGCCGGGGCCGCCGCGGCCGCGGCGAATATTGGAAGGTCCGCCGGCCTCGCCCACCTCACCGGTCCAAGTGACGGTGCCTATTGGTACTGAGCGTGTCTGCTCACTTGCACGTCGAAGGGATGCGGCAGCTTCAGCTGCTACGCGATTTGCCTCTTGCTGCAGCATTCTAGGGTCAGCTCTAAGCTGTTTCTTGCCGTTGACGATCTTATCATGCTCGAGTGCTGAGTGTAAACCAGACCGGGCAAAGAGACCTTCCATGATTCGGTCTTCCTCTGTTGGTGCTGGCTTTGTGTCGGGATCAGGCTCGAAGTCCTCCACGCCGGCTACGCCTTCGATGGCACGGATATCTCGGTCACCGTCGTCCTTGGCTTGTTGGTTTCGTATTCCTGTGGCCTCTGTCGGCTCAGCGGCTCTCTGTTTTGAGACGGGGGAACCATCTCTGGTTGCAGCATCGGAGAACTTGACCTCCGAGCCCTCGAATAATTTCTCCGTTTCCGTCGCCTCGTCCCCGGAAGACCCCAGCGTAAAGAGATCGTGCAAGTCTTTGAGTTGAAAGGTAGTTACCTGCTTAGGGTCTCTCAACACCTTGTTGCTCAAGAACTGCTTAAAGATCTGGCGATGATACATTTTCTCTTCAATTGTCCCTGCGGTCATAAGTCGATAGATTGTGACCTCCTTCTTCTGACCCAGGCGCCACGCTCGTTCCCGAGCTTGGATATCGTTGGAAGGGTTCCAATCAGGGTCGAAAATGATGACACGATTTGCGCCAGTCAGATTAACACCCAATCCGCCAACTCTCGTAGTCAGTAAGAAAAGGTCGATCTCAGGGTTCTTGTTAAACTGGTCGACAAGGTTCTGCCTGTCTTTGATGGCGGTGCCACCATCCATTCGCAGGTACTTGATATACCCTAGACGTTTCACAAATACTTCGAGAATATCGAGCATTTGTGTACCTTGGCTAAAGAGGAGCGTCTTATGCCCGAATCGTTTCCACATCTGTAGTAGTGCTTTCACTATCTGCATCTTGCCCGACCCTGCAGACATTCCCCAGTTGTAGCCCTTTTGCGTCTTCAAACTGGCATTAGTCAAATCAGGATGGTTGCAAACCTTGCGCAAGTAGTCAATCCCATAGAGGGAGTTCCTTGATCCCTTAAGGATGGCACCCATCTCCTTAGAGTCGAGGAAACGCTGGTACTCCTGGCGTTGTGTTGGTGTGAGCTTACAGAAAAGCACTTGTTCTTTCTTCTCTGGAAGGTCGGCTGCGACGTCAACTTTGAGTCGTTGAATTAGGAACGGGCTGATTGTATCCTTGAGGACTTCGGCGCACTTTTGAGCCGTCATGATTTGAAGGTTGCTAGCGTTGGCGTAACCTCCCTGTTTTATGGGGATTTCAAATTGGTTGCGGAAGTCCACAAGTGTCCCTAGTCGCATCGGGAAGATGAAGTCAAACAACGACCACAATTCCGTGAGATTGTTCTGCATCGGAGTGCCAGAGAGGATCACCCGGTGCGGCGTGAGCAACTCTTTGCAGTATATTGTTACCGCACTGTTTGGATTGCGAATCTTATGACCTTCGTCTAGGACCGCGTAGCCCCATTCTACGGGGGTTAAGATCTCTCCGTATGTCTGCAAACCTGCATAGGTAGTGACTAGGACATGACCGTGCTTGACGACCCGGCTTACGATTTTCTTTGCAGCTTTGCTAACATTCTTTTGGCTGCCTGTCTCGTCCCACTTCCTCTCGTCGTCTTCGATTCGGCCCTCGGCCCTCACATTGAGCATGCCACTACCAGACGAATGGAGTATTGATACGCGTAGAGGAGGCCACCAACGGTGAAACTCATTTACCCATTGTCTCAAGACAGTGGCTGGTGCGACGACGATGACGGGCTTCTTGAGTTGATTGCTGTGATGAAGAGTGGCAATAAAAGAGATAAGTTGGATTGTTTTGCCAAGACCCATCTCATCACCGACGATGCCTCCAGCCTTTTGGTGATAAAGCTCAGCTAGCCACTGCACTCCGGTCTTTTGATAGTCAAACAGGGCAGGGTATATATCACCGGGTACTCGAAGGCCGTTATCAAAATGATGGCTGTCATGGTCTGGAGAAGGTTTAAGCCACTCCTCTTCCTCACTATCGCTGTCGGCTTCCTCGAGACCCTCTTCCCTTTTCTCTTGTCGTCTTCGACGTCGAGCTCTACTTCGTCTAACCACCCAGTCTGCAAGCCGTTTCTGGTAACCAGCCTCGTTTCCATCGTCAATCTTACTAAGATCAACTTTGTCATCATCGGTGGTTGTCTTCTTCGGCTTCTTCCGAGGTCGGCGGGCGTCGTCTTCTTCCGACTTCAAATCAATGATAGAATTCGCATCGGGTGAAGAAGCTTGCGGTGTGAACTCGTCTGACGACGCAACGTCGTGCTGTACTTTGCGCTTCTTTCGCGAGCGCAAACCAAACTCGCTCTCTACAGCCACAGCAGCTAGATTTGGCTCTTCGTCAAACCCAGGGGCGCGTAGGTTCTGGTGAGACTGAGGTTCGTAATTGGCTTCCTCGTCCAGCATTACTGCCGCAGCCTCGTCCTCCGCATCAACCAAAGCATCAGCTAGCCCCCCTTCGACACCTTGAGGCCGGGGACCTCCAATATTGGCGAATGGCGTGATCTTTCCTGTGCGAAGTAGGAATTCACGGTGGGTTTCATTAGGCAGCTTGTGGTTCCCACTTTGGACTTGTTCGGCCAATTCGCCATCTTGGTGTCGCTTCTCAATGCGAGCGCGAAGATCAACCATGTCCTTATGCGCATACTCAATGTCGGCTTCTATGCGTGCGATCTTTTCTCGAATGGTTTGCTTCAGTTGAGGTCTACCGATAGCTTTGCGAAACTGCTCCTCTTGGGTCTTCTTCTGAGCTTTGAGCTTCTGTATGCCAGCCTGCACTTTTTCAATGCGTTTCTCATCTTTCTTGTCTTCGGCGTCTATGAACGCAAGGTTCGCTTGGTGGGTGATATCGCGCTCGAGATCATCTTGATCGCGCACATCCGCGGTAAGGTTCTTCAAAGCAGAGGCTTCATCCGTAAGATCGGTGATATCGTTTTCGACATCGAGATCAATAGCGTTCTCTTCTTTTTCGATCATGTCTGGGTTTTCAGTTGCTGGTATGTTGGATTGTTCGGTACTGTCTAAATTTGTCTTCGAGACATCCTCAATTCCGGAATCGGACGTCATGATTAAGGATAGTGGGTTGCGAGGCCATAGAAAAGCGCACCCAGATCTTTGTAATTACAAGTAGGTATAGTATCGGTGATTTTAGGACGTAGATGCGTGCGTACCAGCGCAGAATCAAACGAACTAAACCTTGAAGTGATGGAGGTAGTAGTTTGATATCAGCTCACGTAGATATCAAAGTGGAAAGTACAATAGGATGATGTCCGCGATAGGGGACACCCGAGGCATAAAGCGTGGGTAGAAAGAAGAATACACAAGTAAGAAAGGAAGGTTAGGAGAGGGAGAAATTAGAGAATAGTTTTGGCTAGGCACCGGCGCAGATGAATTAGGTAGAACTTTGGAAGTGGTGGGTTGAGGCTCTTTGTAACTCTAATTGTCCGACGCCACCACCTTATTATGCAGGTATGTAACTGCCTTCGAAGATTGGTCCCGAATGACGCATCGAACCCTGCCGCTGATTGGCCCAGATAGGTTAGTAGCACTTGAGATGCTGTTATCTGTTATCGATAGTCCCTGATAATGTTGAACCTTGAAATTTTAGTGGGGTACATAGTACGATCTCCCCGAGCTTTTCTACAGGTACTTAAGTATCTCCATCATCCATAGCCTTTCAAGTTATGATCGAATCTTGAGATTAATAAGAAAGTATAGTTCTCCAATGGGTCAGAGTGACTCATTAAAAATTTGTCCACTGAAAGAGTACGGCTCTCGCCCATTTGTAAGCTAATACTATTCATCCATGATACCAATAGATTAGGTACATAGTTCTACATGTAGGATGGCCCAACAGTTCTAACATTCAATGTTCCAATATTAGACTCAAGTACTTGTCATTCATAAAAAGAGTTTACAGGAAAATAGAACTAAGTCATATCATAGATCATTCCACCGCGACTAAGAGAATAAGACGAGCCAAATGTTAACTTATTACAATAATAGACGAATTTCGGCCTGCCTAAATATAGGCAGCTAGAAGCACTCGAGTCGCCAAAGCCACAGCTTCGATCCTATCGTAGTTTATGGTATCGCTAGGAAACCGCGCTTATATACGGATGGGTCTAAGGAAGTCCGAGGTTCATAAGATATCGCAGGTGCGAGTGCGAAGGAATCCACATTAGCTGAGCTCTAAATCCGAGAATAGAACTTTCGAATTTCCTTCATGTCTAAGCCTTTTTTCTCTCTCACTCTGTCCTATCCCGCCTCTCACTCGTTCCTGATCCAATTCAGCGTATAATCTCTATTGTCAGCCAAAATAATGAATAATGCATCCACAATTGAACCATCTTCAATGTTAGTCGGGGATATTACCGTAAATGCTACGTCACCTCTGCCAAGCTCGCAGTCCTCATGCCCATCACAATATGTCGGTGATGCGACCAACACAGTAGCATGCGGTGAGCGCGTCAAGGCCGTTTGAAGCCTGCTCGATCGTGAATGCACACGTCTGGGTTAGGTAGGTCTATGTAGGTATAACTCTATCCCCGAATTCTTCAGCGCATCCGGGGAGAAGCACCGTGTCTTCCTCGATTGCGGTGCAGGCACCGGTGAACGAGTTCAGTTGGAACAAGGTTAGAAAGGCCCGACTCGGCCGCTTCTATGTGCAGTAAATGGATGCTACGGCGCAATGCCACCATCGCTATTCTCCCCCGGCCGCCTTGCCAAGTTATGCCCCTCAGTTTTTTCCTTTCGCGGGAGGAGCCTAGGTGCGGATGGGACGGACAATGGAGTTGGTCGATCGTGCGCGGTGGACCACCTGCCTAGTCCAGAGCTGTCCGGGGCGCGAAGGCTGCGAACCCTTGATGACCTCATCACGCGAGATTGAAGTGACACAGTGATAAACGCCGTTCCTGTTAGCTGAGGGTGAGGCAGTTTATGTCATTGGCCATCTCAATACGTTTCTTGCAACTATGTGGACCTTCCTGGCAAGGTACCCGTTGGCCAACTCCCGGTGATAATGGTACTTGCATACATGTACTATACGGCAAAACCCCCTGGCGACCCCTTGTTGGCGAAACGTTTCAACTAACTACCGTCGACAACGCCCTTGCTCTTAGGAGAGCGGAGATGCTTGCTTATGATATGGTGCAGTGCAGATCCCTTGGGATGGAAATAGAACCTCCTTGCTGTTCAACTACTTAAATGAACTGACTACGCCTCCTCGACGCATAGCCCTATAGCTAGCTAAGTAATTGAGGATCAAGTGTGAGCTCATTCGAGCTGCGGACTGAACATCCTCGAATACTTAGTGAAGCACCTCCCGAGCAGCTTGGGGCAGGTAGATCTGCTTCTATCGTCGACTAGGTATTCTAAAAAGAAATATTCATAATATCAACCATCCAAGATGTTGGTGTGTGACGCGACCAACTGGATGACGAGGCTTATGCCTTTCCTCATCCCGTCGGCATGCGCTGAAGCGGCTGTCAACGATCACCGTGTTGTGCTCTACTACCAGACCACCAATTCCAACAACAGCGCTTCCTCGCATATCTCGTTGCTGCCGCTCATCAACAGCGCGCCCCAGATCTCCGTCACTCACGTCCTAGTCGCCGCCATTCACATCAATGAAGACGGCGGGATCCACCTCAACGACTACCCACCTGAGGACCCCTTCTTCGACCAAGTATGGACCGACACCGCGCAACTACAGGCTGCCGGTGTGACCGTCATGGGCATGGTTGGCGGCGCTGCCGCAGGTTCGTTCACACGTTTGGATGGCGATGACGCCTCGTTCGAAAAGTTTTATGCGCCCCTGCACGAAATGGTCGGCACGTACAACCTGCAAGGCCTGGACCTCGACGTCGAGGAAAACATGTCGCTAAACGGCATCATCCGGCTTATCGACCGGCTGAAGAAGGATTTCGGCAACGACTTCATCATCTCGCTCGCACCCGTAGCCTCGGCCCTGACAGAAGGCGGCGGCAACCTGAGCGGCTTCAACTACTTCGACCTGGAGAAGCAGCGGGGCAGCTCCATCGCGTTCTACAACGGCCAGTTCTACTACGGCTGGGGCAACGCCGGCAGCGCGGCCGACTACGAGGCCATCCTCGACGACGGCTTCCCCGCCGCCAAGGTGGTCATGGGCATGGTCACGAACCCGTCCAACGGCGGCGGCTACATCGACCTCGACCGCGAGGCCCCCGTCCTCCAGGAGCTCACCAGCGAGAACCCGACCTTCGGCGGCGTCGCCGGCTGGGAGTACTTCAACTCGAACCCCGGCGGCACCGCCTCGCCGTGGGAGTGGGCCGCGTGGATGGCTGACCATGTGCGCTCCGCCGCCGTTACCGCCGCCGAGAAGCGCGAGATCCCGGCTACCGAGGCCGTGTGGAGAGGCGTTAGGAAGGCCGGACGGCGCGTACGTCGCGAGGTCAAGAAGGTGTACAGGGATTACATCGCGTGAGTTGTCCGATGAGTTAACGATATATCTGAGGCATGTATTCCGTTATAGGGGCGTTACTAGCGATCTTATGTCTGTTATGGTCACGGGATATTTTGGGATTATGGGTTGTATTTGCAACCGTTGAATGTTATCTAGGTACCTAGTATATATCCTATAGTATTATTCATATACCTGCGTATATATGCTATGGTCTTCAGAATTCTTTTTAACTACCAAAAATCGACAGTATCAATTCGTGTCATTGTTAGTTGCGGGGCTGTTTGTCAAGTACAGCACCAATCCATGGACCCCTCAAGTACTTGAACAGTAATATGTAGGAGACGTAGATATTCCAAATTAGAGTCTAAGTGATAAGGCATAGACAATGATGCTCATTCACACGATGACCCATGTCTTGTTGAAAGAGAATAGCAATTTAGCGTGAACCATCTTAAGACGTGGACGGTCGTATACTCTAATAGCAAGGGGCGAAGAACTACAACTTACTTAATGTTCTCGAGGAACAGTGCTTTGTCGCTTTACGCGGAAGAATCAGATTTGAGTCATCAATTACATCGCTGTGGATCATGCTGTTCATATTTTCGTTCAAGTTTTATGTATGAGTGGTCTGCTGCTATAAAATGTACGCATCTATGTGACTCAACAGCTTTATCGGGACCATATCTACCGCCTCTAACCACAGCAACCTCATAACTCGACTTAGGTATCGCCATCCCACAATGCAAATCGCTTGCTCGCCAGGGCTCATGTCAGCATCCATATAAAGTTCTTCCCGACTCTAATAGAAGATTTACTATGTCCGTTCTCCAGTAAGGTTTGGTGGTGAAATGAGACCGTCCTCCTGCCTAGTTGGGCATTCATGCAGAACATTGAACCTGCAGGATGAGCTGTCAGATTTCTCCCGTCCCGAATTCTCCAAACCGTAGAGACCCAAGGTCCCTGCGTCTTCCACCGCGGATCTAGACTTCCGCTATGCACATTAATATGCCGCCCCATGTCCTCGTCCGATGTAAATTTTATGAATGAACCCCCATTTATGTCGCTCCCAGCTGCCCCAAATGTACAGTATATATGGTCTTCCGCTCTGTCTTCAACGCCGGGCAAATGCAATGGCTACCCAACTTAGCCGAATACCTCCCACTCAGGAATAGAAGTGGTTCCAACTCCGCCCATATGTGCAACAAAACACCGCTGATGAGAAGGACGAAGCAAATATTCCGAGTGTGGTGTAGAATAAACAAAAAACCGGTCCGGAAATAGTAAATCGTACAACGCGAACGATAAGCAAACCGGCAGGGGGTATTTTGCTGATGATACACACGAATAACATAAGAAACCAAAAGTCAATAGAACGACGGCTGCGTAATCGAAGCCAAACTCGCTGTATGCATGCCCCAATCTAACACAAAAGCAAATATTGAGGTGGTGTGGGATGCCACTGGGACATGCGCAATTTTCTTCCTGACCGCCAATGGCTCTGCCATACAGGAACGTTGCATACCCCGTGGATCCCACGAGGGACACCCAAGTGTGCGAAATATATATCTCGCATCCACTATATTGAGGCGGCTAGGGTTGAGGTCGTTAGGTTTGATTGCAAAGTGCTGCGAGATAATGCACCTTGGGTTCATGGGAAGACTCGTGCCAAAAGAGTGGAGATCCATTCATGTTCGGTAGGATAGAATGCTCCTGTCTTGGTTTATCCTTGTTAGGACCAGTGCCATCCGAACCCGGTCGTTCCCAGCGGACTAGACATTTCGGAGTCTTGCGCCTCATCGCACGTCGGAGTTATTTTCGATGTTAACAAGAACCTGACTAGGCTTGCTGGGTTTGCTAGCCAAAACGAGACCGGGGGCGATGTTCTCAAGATCCTTGAACCATGATAGCCTCGTTTTGCTTCCAGATTCGAGAATGTTACTGTGGATCCATTCCGACTGGCGATGTCGGAAAGATGGAGTAATAGAAAGCCCTGGATTCGTGGGAAGCGCCAATCCACTCCACCAGTTTTCGCAGTTGACGTAGTGTACGGAATGAAAGACTCTTGATCCACCATTTGAATGCCTATCCTATCGAGTCTCGACCATTCGTTAAGCGTGGCGCACAATGCCCATTGTCCAAAATTGCTCAATCGGGCTCCATGACCCTTTCGAGTGGTGTCATGGATTTTCTGGTCTCGATAGTCGCGGTTCAATTAACGGGAGCCCGGTTGGTACGAGAAGTGCCGAGCCGGTAATTGCAGAGTGCCCCCAAGTTCAAACGTCCTGTGAGATTGCAACCCACCTAGCAGGAATACCGTCAGGTCCAATCTCGTATGGTTTTGACGGAGACTTCCTAGGAGGTAGAAGCCAACGAGCATGTCCTTCACGTTGGTCGTCTAATTTGCCGCGCTTGCGCATCAAGTGTTCCAGAACAGCAATACGTATAAAGTCCGAATTCTCACGTATTTCCCGCTGGCGAGGTCCTAGCGGAAAGACGTACGCGGCCGGGGGTTTGTTAGAGTTGCCCGCCTGGTTAGTTGAACGACTAGCTGCCGGGGCACTCCTCGAGCGCTGGATTTTATAGGTTTGCATCTGAATAGAGGCCGTATAGCTCCGAATTGATGATCGGATGCGTGATTCTGGACGTAGGCTAGTAGTTGGGTTCAAATAACGACGCATGGCCTCGCTAGGTTCTTCTCCTAAGACAGGTGGCATCCTCTCATCGGTAAATGGGACCCGCGGGTCCATTGTAAGTATAGATCTAGTAAGAAAGTCATCGGGGGGTATCGACGAAGCAGTAAAGTTAGACAAGGACCGGGCGGCGGAGCGTAATGCACGGAGTGACGCTGTTAAGTTTGATTTAAATACAGATTTAAGGGGGGCCAGCCCAGTCTGTTTTTGCTCTGCTGGACCTGGCTTGGGGTCAAAAACTCTAAAGTCAAGTTCTTCAACCTGTACATTGCTCTTGGTAGAAAGCGGATGTTCCAGGTGTTGACCGGGCGGTGAAGAGACTGGCTCTAGTGAACGTCTTGGTGGTCGTATTCTCCTTCCACGTGGTGTCACGGGTGAGTCGATAGAAGTGACCAAACTGGTACCAAACGAATCACCCAAGGACGGTATGCTCTCAAAAGATGCCGCGCGGGTCGAAAGAGCCGACGTAAATGCACTATCGCTATTGATGGATGCTTCATCTTCGTCGAGTTCGTCTGGTGGACTGAGTAATATGTCCATCGGACTGCGGTCATAGGGTGCAAGGCTCAGGTCCCTCAAATCTTGCGCAAATTCCTCTGTTAACTCCTGGCTCAATTCCTTCTCCGAGACCTGCGATCGATGCACGATGGAATCCACCGTCATCCGCGAATCTCTAGACGAGTCCCTGGAATATCCTCGCTGTGACCTCCCTCGCCGATTTGGTGGAGGAATGCTAGTAATGGCGAGCAAGGCCGCCACCGACGGAGGGATGGCATCGGGAGAGTGCGCATCCTGAGCATTTCGCTTTGGCGACGAGTGTTTCCGATGAGCTTGCGCATGGTGCCGGAGCCTGTGGGCGTGTAGGGGATCTTGCTTCGATCTGATGGGAATCTGTACGGCGCTCGAAGGAGTATTTGGTCGCGCGACAGCATGCGCCGTGGTTGTACTTGGTGGACTCCCGCTTGGTGAAGACAACTTATCCGACTGTAGACCTTCCCGCTTAGTCATGATCCGCTCTTTTGGTGTTGTCCTGGCGCTCGTAGGCTTGGTTGGAGAGGCAGCGACCTTCTTGGTCGATGTGTCATCCTTTCTCTTGGGCGAAGATCCCTTGGACGTCACAGTCGTCGTAGAGGTTGGTGGTGCCGGCTGTCTGCGAGAGTAGAAAAAGGACCTCGGAACCATCATCATTACTCGAACCTCGAAAACTAGACCCGGCTTTTTAAACGATTCTCGTTAGTAAGAGGAATAATTCGTCACCCTATTGCTTCAATTAATCGGGCTGGCGGGTCCACGCGCCGCAAGGAACGTGGATGTAAGTGCCTGTAAGTGCCCGTACTATAACTCCTTATTTTCTTTGCCCGTGGTGGCCACCGAATCGGAAGCCAAATGCCGTAATTGGAATCGTACGCCAAGTGAGTTGTTGGATTGGTGGTCGTGTGCAGCCCTCCGCCAGGGGTTCGCGATTCTTGTACGTAACAACGTAGCGTGTCGTCGAGGGTGGGATGCAGCTTAGATGCACGACAGAAGTCCCAGAGACGTGGAAAGTCGATATATAATAATGATGATGTCGCCCTCGCAGATCTCTGCAGCTCACGATATTTTGGCCTTTGGGGTTTCTCACTGCTACAATCCGTCCTGACGTGGACGTAACAGCTCTCTCAGTAGCTGAGTTTGGTGAGAATGGTGAGGCATCACAGTACGAACAAGTGAATACGAACTCCCGCGGATGTACTCGATTAGATATAGATGATGACGTTGATGTTGACGAGGAACGAAGTGCTTCAATGGGCCATAGCTCTTAATTCCAGGAAATACACTATAACCGCCGCTTTGTACGCAGTGAAGTTAACAGGTACGAACAAAGAGAACGCCGTAGGGAAATAATGAAAAAGGGAATCGAGGCAGGATGAACATATTATACATCCATTTCAATGCCTAACAACTAAATGAAACTAAGAGGGACGGGAACAGCGGATGTTGATGACAGCCAAGACCAGGCCTATCTAACAGTCGGACTCAGGCGGACCAAGTACTGTAGATAGCACGGGGGAGGTAATATCGTATCTACGGTTTCTGACTTGTCCAGCAGGATTCCCGATTGACCCTCAACCTTGACTTATGAGTGAGTGCGCTCGGTATGTGGCCTGCCTGATTCGGGGAAGATAGAAAAGAACAAGCAAGATAGTCACTTTTTTTGTCGACGAGTCAGGTAACGGTTAGTCCTTGTTTTAGACACACACCCACGTCATGTACCCTATAAGAGGTATCCCGTACCTTTTATACAGCGGGATGTACCCCTAGATGGTGGGATCGATTGGGGACGCGCAGCATAGCTCAGGTGCTGTAACCACAATTGCAGATGCTACTGATAAGCTTTGACATGCGACATTGTAGCCACCAAGAGGGTACCTGCGGACAATTTTATTAATAACCAGGAGGTGGGCTTTAGGTCGACTCTTCTAATTTCTTCGATATAATTACAGTATGTCTCTAGAGCCTTCCAATACCCCCCTAAGTACATCACGAAGCCTTATAACACTCACATCATAAGAAGTCGGAAAAAACTTGAGACTCCAAACTGCCCTTTTACTTCTTAATCTCGACATTTGTACGTAACAAAAAGTAAAGCAATCTGACAGGAATGAGGCATGATCTAAGATGTTTTATGTATCCCACGAATACTAAGCCGGTATTCGCCTACATACTATGTATGTACATGTACCTACGCACATACTTAATGTACAGTATCCATGGATGCGTTGTCACGACTTACGTAGCTGAAGAATGGGTGTGTTTGTAATTGATCGGCTGATCCGATAAGCCCCTAAGTTAGCTCTTTGCCTTGTAGGATTTGCCCAGGCGTGGCTCTTGATCCGAAACTCCACAAATCAACTTCATCGTATTGCAATCCACCCCTTCCGAACCTCGTGAGGTACCTTCAGCATATATGGCAGCACTCTCGCCCTTGCAGCACAAGGCGATTGGGGGTTGTTGGGGGCTGGACCCTGAAAATCGATAAGCACGTTCCTCACAGACCACACCGCAATATTGAGGTTATTTCCAGAAATGGAGACTACAATGTGTCACGTTTAGAGACCGCCGAGTTGCATCCGGAATCAAAGCCCGAGCATTGTTCATCCAATTTGTATCACTCAACGACAATAACCATTGATATTCCCATCGAAAGGGCTATGGCAATCAGCCTGTAGTATTGAATATTGAGTCAAGGCTACGCTAACCCCTGGGTTAGTAAGTCTCTCCAGCTCTACTACCCTTTTCAGGAGTAATGTGCATATAATCCATGCATCCATTACTTATAAGTTAATCTATCAAGCAAGACTGTGGGGAACCCTGATATTCTCACATGGGTAACATGCTGGTAGAATGTTGGGCCCAAGTTGCTCAGAGGCACTATCACGAGTCGTGGTAGATTGGTAAATATTATATCTACGTAACAAATTCATCTTCCGGCAATAATGAATTGCGACGTTATGAATAAGAGCCTGCCTAATCTAACATCTTCCTACTTCTCGCCGTGGAGACGAGTTCTGCAAGTGGTAATTCAATGTTGGTAATTGGTGCCAAAAGCTGCGAGTCTATCTTGCCAACTCACCCATCCATTGATCCGTTTCCCATCCAATATGAATGACCAAACAAGGACATTCCGAACCAACGGTTTCCTAAGCGCAGTAAGCTCAGGATTGTGTCTTTTACTCCGTCCTGAGGGAGATCTAGAGTTTAATAATTTAAATTCTCAAGTGTATCTTGCATACCCGTGCTTCGCCTCTACCTTTTCGCCCCTTGACCGTTGACCGTGGATAGGAGATTGGCTTCAGCACCGCGACCATCGTTCTACGTGAAGATAATACGTAGTATGGACAAGCAAGGGCTGCCAAACGGAATAGTGGGCTAAGATATAGTCTCATGCATCTTGAACCTCATACTGCATAGTATTCATTCCCGTTCAACCATTTTCTTATCACAGAGACCTGATTCGTTCCCCCGCATCTTAGCAAACCACCGTTTCGCACACGCGCACATACCCATAGTCGCGTGGTGGGCCTCCTTCGCGAAATATAGCTTCGGTAGCCAAAATGTCTTTAGGCCTTGGACCTACGATCTTCGTATCTAAAGTCCCATTAAGAGTGCGGGGAAGATATTGCGAACGAACTGATGAGCGTAGCTGCTACTCAAAAAGAAGCCGGTGATCTGGGGACCCCGGGAATCATCACGATCGATCTTTAGCTTACATTACTATTAAGACGCCATTAATTCACGACGCCTCGGGACCATCACGAGCCTCAGTGATGGCTTTTGGCCAGTGACGCACCAATACGGCCGCACTACCAAGTCAGGAGGCGGCCAAAGGTGCGAGATGACGTTTATAACTTGAGCTAATACGGGTGCTTCTCCGCGGGACGCTAGATAAGTCTACTCCGTATACCGGGGCGACACAACAGGCTCAACACACACAGAAATCAGGTGTAGTATTCTGTCTTCAGTAAGCATTCGCCCTGTAGATCACCAGCTGAGTTTTTTCGAGGAGAATGGCCTCGAACGCATGTGTAACACGGATAGGCAATTTAAAATTCTGATATACCTACATACTGTACAATGCGTCTTAATACCATGATCGTCAAACACTGGTAGCACGGCATACGAAGTCACTTCATAAGCCTGATTCCAGGCCCGGGATTTCCAAATAGCTGGATACCTACTAAGAATATAGTTAGGCAACTATACGTCAAAAGCAGGACATCCCGAACGCCGTTATCATAGCAACTTGACTTGCCCACATTTTGACAAAATGCTTTTCGTATGACTTACTGTATGTAGTAAACTTATCAAAGCGCCGCCTAGATAACTAATACCGGTAGTGAGTCTAAGGTTACATATCAACGGCAGGCGTGAGAATATCATTCATTTGACCATGAGGAAACTCGTACTACTGTAGTCACGCGACAATAATATTGAGAATTCGAGAACGCCTAAGAGTTGGGGGTGGTTATTGAATTATCCAACACTTGTGACTCACTCGTTACTTGCCAGTTCTCAATATGAATTGGCTTGGTGGTTTAGAAACTCGAAACAGGTTTAATGATAATGATATAGTTGAATCTCATATCGAATTTTGAAATTCATCATTGTATGTATCTTAATTACAATATCTCGTACATGACCTCAATTCCTTAAGATAATAGCCATTATTACACAATTCGTAACTTATTTGAATCGTTTGATTTACTGTATACTTGTAGATTGATACATGCCCACCACGCAGGTAGGTAATTATGGCATGTACCTAAGTATCCCCAGTCCTGCTGGGGCCAGTTCAGCTCTTCCAACATCAGCCCCACAATTCCTAAGCTTCGAAAAGCAACAAACTACATGTAAAACCGTAAAACCGAGCCGACCAGGAAACCCAACCTGTTGTACATACAGCCGATGCGATAACCACCAATTAATCCCTCCTCCCGGACAGAAAAGAGAGAGAAAAAAAGGGGAGCGATGGCGGCGCCCGACACCTCGACGCTGACGACCTCGGCGCAGGTCTTCACGGCGCACACGCTGCCGCAGATCCGCGCCATCCACAAGACCCTGCACGTCCAGATCGACGAGAAGGCGGCGCGCCTGCGCACCCAGGTCGGGAACAGCTACCGCGAGCTGCTCGGCACCGCCGACACCATCGTCCGCATGCGCGACGACATGCGGGCCGCCCAGGACATACTGGCTCGCATGGGCGGCATGTGCGGCCGCGCCGCGGTCGGAGCTAAGATCTCGGGCCTGGGCCGCTTCCGTGGCGGGGAGGACGCCGATGCGTTGACGAGCCGCGCTGCGAGGGTCAAGTTGTTGAATGCGTGTGGGCTGGCTATTAGTCGTTTGTTGAAGGGGGGTGGAGAGGGCAGAGGGGAGCGGTTGGTGCTGGCTGCTAAAGTCCTCGTCTTGAAGCGGCTGCTTGTCTCGAGTTTCGGTGCTATCGATAACGTGGGCGAAGACATTCGAGCTTCAATCGAGGGGTCGAGGAAGAGTTTGAATAGCCTGCGGAGGAGACTACTCAGGGCAGTCGAAAAGGTGTTGGAAAAGAGCAGTGATGGGGTGGACCGAGGTGATATTCTCAAAGCCCTGACTGCTTACAGCTTGGCCTCTAGTTCTGGGGCGAGGGACGTTCTACGCCATTTCCTAAGTGTCAGGGCGGAAGCTATAACATACGAGTTCGACCTCAAAGAACACGAGAAGGAACGAGACGCTGAAAACGTCTTAAAGGGGCTGGATTTATATACCAGGACTCTATTGGACGTACAAGCCCTGGTTCCAAGTAAGCTCTCGGATGCCCTGCTTCAGTTAAAAAAACAGCACCTGTTGGCAGATGAGTCTCTCCAGGGGTTAGAGGGCCTTCGGCTGGATGTATTTGAGAAGTGGTGTGGGGACGAGATACAGTACTTCACGCCCTTCATTCGACACGACGATTTGGACGGCAAACAAGCCAGAGAGATGCTCACAAATTGGGCAACAAAAGGCGGCGAGATCCTACTCCAAGGCTTACAAGGGACTCTCGAACATGTCTCCGAATTCAAGACCATTGTGGACCTCCGGACAAATATTCTTCATCACTGGATCAAGGATGGTGGAAAGGCTAGAGGCTTTGACCCATCCGTTATGCTTGATGGACTGCGGGAAGCTGTTAATGACCGTCTTCTGCGCATTCTAGAAGCCAAGGTCGCTAAACTCAAGCTGGTCGGATCTGAGGTGAGTGCGACGCTTGAAGCATGGCGGCCTGGTTCAACAGACCAGCATCGCGGTCTGTGGGATGAGGATATGTTAGATATGGACGTCTCAGTGGGAGCTAGTCATGTCACTCATGAGATCGTCTCGCGTTTATACGGTAGGAATGACGCAGTGGCACGAGTGGTGACGAGCTACGAGTCGTGGCATCATCTCATAGACAGTGTTGGCGACTTAATTGAACAGCTCAAGCGCCAGCGCTGGGACGATGATATCGAGGAGATAGAGGATGAGGACGTCATTGCAACTCGGCAGAAGTTGTTAAGCAAAGACGACCCTGCATTGCTCCAAAAGAGGCTAAACAATACCATTACGGCTGCCTTCAAAGACCTAAACGACCATCTCACCAGTACTTGGAAATCTAAATCAGATGCCACGGATACTGGTCCCATTTCTATGTATCTTCTGCGGGTCCTGAGGGATATCCGCAGCCGGCTACCTAAGCTAGAAGATATCAAATCTTTTGGCTTAGAAAACGTCCCATCTTTACACGAGACGCTCGCAGCTCACGTGTCGATCTCCCCGCTTGAAGAGTTCGCTTCCACAGCTCTAACACGCAAACGAGTAGCTGGTCGAGCCTTGTGGGAGGGAGAACCTGCTTTACCGACACAGCCATCACCGGGTACATTCAAGCTATTACGCAACCTCGTCACATCTATGGGAGATGCTGGCCTAGATCTCTGGACACCTACCGCCGTGAATGTCCTTAAGCGAGTTTTTGCCAAGCAACTCGTTGACGTGTGGCGTAAGGAACTTAACTCTGAAGTAGCAGACAGGCAGGAGGCAGACAAGGCGAGCGAAGAGGATCCATCGTCACAGGAAAGCAATCCTACAGAAACTGATGAGAAGAAGCCATCAAGTAGCGAAGAGACTACTGAAGGGAAATATGAGAAGAGCAAAGACATTTTTATTCAATGGCTTTACGACATCCACCTTCTCCAACAATGTCTCGGACCTGACGTATGCTCAGAGGAGTCGTTCGGATCATTTGTGGAGGAGGTATTCGAAAAGACCGAGTTGGAAAGTAGCGCTAAAGATAGGTTGGCGAAGGCATCACAAGATTACTGGAAAAGGACGAGTCTTCTATTCGGGCTATTTACATGACGAGCATAAAAGCATATGCAAGAATGGGAAATAGCTGTCTAAACCGCGCAAACCTGTCTCGAAAGCTCATAACTTGTGTCTCCTCTTTCCCGTCGCGAACTTCTCGAATTCCTTCTGCGGAATACCCTTGACGAACCTGTCCAGACCCGCAAACACCTCAGCCACGTTTTGCTGGTCCAGAATGTTCTTGTCGGGCTTGTGGATTAGGGCCTTGATACCGATCAGGCTGTCGTTGTTCAAGTGGTCGCCCAGGCTGTCGTCGATCTCCTTCATGACCTGCTTCAGGAAGCCGTCGCTGTCGCCCTTTGCGCAGTTGAAGACCTTGTTCACAAAGCCAGTTTGCACGAGCTCGTCGCACGAGATGCGCTTTGACTGTAGCAGCGCCTCCTTGGCCTTGCTGATGCCCAGGCGCTGGACCATGGCGTGCGATGCGCCACCCTCGGCTACCAAGCCCAGGGATGCGAACGGCATCAGCAGGAAGGTGTCCGGAGTGCAGTATATGAAGTCGGCGAAGGCAGTCAGTGCCGCCGACAGTCCGATGGCGGGCCCGTTGAGCGCGGCGATCAGGATTTTGGGGTGGTTATAGAAGGCCCGCGTTATGTTCAGGTTGTTCAATGTGAAATCTCGCAGCCATTGGAAATACGGGTCGGACTCAACCTCCCGTTCTTTTCCCAGGGAGACGTCGGCGCCGCTGCGATGGTGAGTCTCACTTACGGTATGACGAGGGTATTACGATTATAGAAGTAATAGAGTGTAAGCTAAGGGTGACTTACGCAGAGAAATAGCGGCCCTTCCCTGTTAGGATGGTGATGTAGATATCGTCGCGCTCGGCGATCTCGCGCAGAGCCTTGGATATAGCATAGTAGCCCTTGAAACCGAGGGCGTTCAGCTTCTTGTCGTTGTCGATGGTGATTGTGGCAATGCGACCAGAGTAATCGACCTTGATTTCCTCGGCCATCATGTCGCTTCTTTCTTATGTCAAGCTCGATAATCTGTCAACAGAAGACAACGAATGTATGGTGTATAATGCTACATGAATCTGATTGTTTGTACAACTTGACACGGGACATCGGGTTTCCTTTTACCAAGATGTTCGGATAGTGATGGATAGCACCGTGGCTTATTATAGGCTTTTAGTCGGGATCCATATTGAATCCTTCTTTCTCTCTGTTGGACCGGTGTACCGTAAGAGTGAGCTTTCCCTCGGGAACCGCGCCCCACTTGTCCACTTGCCCACTCCGCCCACCAACACTTGAGTGGGTACCTCGGCTCGAATAGTAAGGAAGCTCTTATCCGCTTGCCGTCTTTCCCCACGATTGCTGCAGACTCTGCCTACTTAGTTAAGCGCATTGCAGGCTTGTTGGTTCCCTTTTTGTTTCTCTAACACCTTCACTCCGAACCATCACTAGTCCAGTTAGCTTGGTAAGGCTGCGAATTTTGTGTCACCAAATGCGTCTGACTTTCTCCAACAGGGAATCCTAGAGGATCATCTCATTGGTAGTAAGTCATTAAAAGAGTGGGTAACTCCACACCAAGATCGAATGAGGTAGGCCAACAGCTTGCGACCTATACAGTCTACAATTCAAACGAATTCACAGTCGTTCACAATCTGAGAAGTCATATTGAGAGTTCCCAAATCAGTAAGCTGACAAGTTGACGGACGCACTACGGCTGCGGACGTTTCCGAATTGGGATTCCTACGTCTGAATATAGATCATATTGAGCGTCTTCCTAGCCTCCATCAAATCAGGGATGGATGCACAGTGTTATACCTAAACATCTTTAAAACTATTGACCGATTCGCAGATCGTCACCACCACTGCCAATCACGTTTGTTTCTTGTAAACCGACCGACAACGCAACGTGGGAACTGCCTAGCTACCAGCACAGGTAGGTAAACAACGCTTCACCCCCCAGATAAGCAAACCAAGAAGTCTATCGTATCTACCGCCATCAGCCAAACTACATGCATCATCCGCAAACATGTTCGCCCGCCAACTTCTCCGTCATCGTTTGCGTCTCGCTCCGGTAACACGCCTGTCTCGCCCTTCCCAGAGACCAATGGTGCGTTTTGCGAGCACTGAGACACAGGGCAAACCCTTTCCTACTAGTACCGCTGCTATCTCCTTTGCCGCAGGACTTGCATCAGCCGCAATTGTGTACTGGTTTGCATCTCCTAGTCGGGAGGCCCCAAGCCCGGAGCCAACACCAGCTAAGTCTTCGAGCATTCTAGACGATAAGAGCACCGGCGTTAGAATCCCAGACTTGGATGAGCTGGGCCTGTCCGATCAGGTCGCTTATGCCCCAGTCCCTACCTCAGAGGGAGTCACGCGCCAGCTCAATGAGCATGCTTTCTCGTTACTTGGAGGAGGAAATCTCGTGAGGAGATACGACGGCACTCAACTAGGTTCCAACGATCCTTGTGAAGACGCATTCGTCCACGGTTCTTTCTCCAATCCCTTCGATAAGAAAGGAGGCGATTGGTTGACATGGGGTGTTTTCGATGGACATTGCGGCTGGCAGTTATCCAATCTCCTGACCAAGCAATTGATACCATTTGTGCGACGTTCTCTCGGCGACGCTAGGCCGGAGAACAGTCAACTTGGCGACGAGGACGTCCAGCAGGCCCTTAAATCGGCTTTTACGAAACTCGACGATGCCATAGTCAAGTCCGCACTGGAGACGATCGAGAGCGACCTGTCCTTTGCCGAGAAGGCGAGACGCCTCGAAGCAGCTTACGCGGGTGCATGTGCCCTCCTAACCCTGCTTGATCCGGTAAGCAGAAAACTCACCGTGGCGTCTACAGGAGACTGTCGAGCCGTGCTAGGCCAGAAGTCGGCGGACGGCAAGTGGACGGCCACGGAGCTCTCTACCGACTGCACAGGGGCGACTCCCAGCGAGATCGCCCGTATCCAAGCCCAATTTCCGGACGAGCCAGATGTGGTTAAAGGCGGTCGCATCTGGGGGATGCAACCTTCTCGAACTTTTGGCGACGGCATGTGGAAATGGACAGCGCAGCTCAAGGAACGGCTACGCGACTATTACAACGGACTAAGTCTGCCGTCTGCTGCGCGGTACCGCGGCTACAAGGAAGGCCCGTACCTCACGGCTGAACCCCTGGTCACCACGACCCAGCTCCCTGCCTCCGAGCCCTCATTTCTGATACTAGCGACCGACGGCCTCTGGGACGCAATGACAAGCGCACAGGCCGTCGACCTGGTCGGTAGGTGGTTCGAGTGGCAGCAGATAGGGGGCAACGAACCCGTGAAGCCACCGACAGCAGACTTCGGACCGACGGTGCTGGGCAGGAAGAAGCAATGCCGATACGAGGAGCAGAAGACCACGCTACAAGACGACAACGTGGCGGTCCACTTAGTGCGGAACGCGCTAGGTGGCGCTGACGAGCAGATGGTCAGGGGCGCGTTGACGTTCCGGTATCCGAATTCGCGGGATATCCGGGATGATATTACCGTCCAAGTCGTGTTCTTCGCTCCCGTCTCGGGGAAGAGGCAATAGTTGATGGCTAGGGAGACAGTAAACGAGGGAGCCATGATCATCATCGTACGAACTAGCGGGCGTTTTGATACCACAGGCGTTTTGGTTTCTAGTGCTAGGCCGGATGCATACTAAAATGATAAATATGGGGTTTCGGGATTTTTAATTTGATCATGAGATGTTATGGCTTCCTAATGATGTGATTTTTCTACATGGTGAGGCTTCCCATTCGTTTCGTCGCGTGAGGATGTATACGGCCGAGGGCCCGGCTGCCGATGATAGTTACATGATGTAGTTAGATGGACAACCATGCAACGATCACAAGATTTGGGGCATTCTGCTCTTTCGCCTTTGATCGGCTCCACGAGGAAGAGAACGATTACATAGACGCAGTGTGATATATTCTAATGTGAAGGAAATGGAGAGCGCTCTCGTATATCGGGAGCCAGCTTTCTCATCTTCCGTTATACAGACTTTTCACTTCAACCTCCACCCCCTTTATCGAGTAACCAGCTCAAATGCACATCCAGAAAATCCCCCCCAAAGACGGTCGCCGCCGCAACCGACTTACTTACGGGACATCCTTATACAACTCACGAACCCTCTCGCGGTGCGCCGCAAGATGGTCCCTGAAACTCCGGAACCCGAGCCCGAAGTCATTCGCGACCTCGTCCTTGTACTTCCAGTCGATGCGCGCCAGCTGCCCCCCGACAATCGGGTTCGTCTTGGCGAGCTCCTCGGCCTCCGCGCGCGCGTACACGCTGATGCTCAGCTTCTTGCCGACGGCTTCGCCGAGCTGGGCCACCAGGTCCTTCAACGGGAGCACCTCGCCGATGAGCGTGAGCTCCCGGTTCTTGGTCCCCGTGAACGTGGCCGGCGCCTCGATGGACGCCGCGGCCGTGCGCCCGATGTCGTCGTCGTCGATGGCGCACATGGGGAAGGACTCCGGGAGGGCCGTGGTCAGGACGCCGGTTTTGTAGAAGGTCGGGTACTGGAAGGAGATGGTTTCGAGGAGCGTGTAGTTGGACATGAATTCGGTTGGGCGCAGGATCGTGTAGTGCTCGAAGCCGCCGGTCTTGACGAGCTGTTCGCCCTTTTCTGCGGGTTGTTAGGTAATCTGATCTGATTTAGAAGTTTATACCTTGCCCCTTTCTCTTCTCTCTCGCTTTTTTTTTCCGCTCCTCCATCCGAGTCCGAGACACGAGAAATAGGGGCACACCCGCATAGGGAGGTGTAGAACATGACAGGGAGGGCACACACCTTTCGCAGTCCAGTACTTCACCAAAAATTCATTCTTATCCCAGTTGGGCAACTCCCTATAGTAGTCCGCACCGGCAACGGTGCTATACACGACATGGCGAACGGTACCCGCGCGCTTCGCCGCCTCGATGATATTCGTCGCGCCGCGCACCTCGGCGGTGTCGTCCGTGAACGACGGCAGCGAGACGAAGAACAGCGCCTCGACGCCCGCGAACGCGCGGTCCAGCGCCTCCACGTCCTTGTCGTAGTCGCCGCCCTGGAGGACCTCGGCGCCGGCCTCGGCGAGCGCCTTGGCTTTGGCGGACGAGGGGTCGCGCAGGAGGACGCGCACGCTGTGCTTCTCCTTCGAGGAGGAGAGCAGGGCGCGGGTTGTGGCGCCGCCTTGCTTGCCGGTGGCGGAGAGGACGAGGACTTTGACCATTTTTGCTGTTGCTCCCGTTCGATCGCTACGACTGTGCTAAATTATATGTGACTTTATTGAAATTTACGTTTAAGAGCTTAGTTGCAGACAACGAGAACAGAGACAAGACGGGGAGAAACACGTCGGTATTTATAAAGCAATATCTACGTATATAGCTAGCTTCTCTTCGTAGCTACGACGCTGCATCCCCCCCGTATAGCAAAAGCACATGAGATCGTACCGTACCCCGAGCTTCTCTCCCGAGCACGCGATCTCCATGCTCGGTGGTCGTCATTGGAATCCCTCCGCTTCTCAGCCTCCCTTGCACGTCTAACAGCTGGTTCGTTGCATCATTAGTTTTATAAGGATCGCATTACTTCAGCAGTAGTTAATACGGTGTTAATAAACGAATGCCGGAAGCCTGTCCGTGCCGTACGATCTCCCAGATCTGGAAGTAGGGGGGACTTGGCATTCGGGGACTCGTGGGTCTCGGCTGGATGCCTCGCTATTGCAGTCCCTCCGTAGTCCGGGGATGGGTTGCAGGTCATTGGCTGGAATCCGCTACGGTCGCATTTGCTGTCTCGCCCATCACCGGCCAATTGACTCATATCTCAAGTTCGGACTCGGAGACATTTCTACAGCTTCCTTTCTTATTTTCAGCCGGAGTGTTCTATGTGTACAGTTATTACTTCGTAGGAATCGTCTGAACAGCGTGGCCTTAGGCTGACCGGCCTAGTCCGTGGTATCTGTGCGATGGCCCTCCTATATCTGCCATGTTACCTAGAAATCCCTAAGGTAATTTTCCTCCTAAGTGTGCATTCGTTCACATGAGCTTACCTACATAGTATCATCCAACTTTGTAGACTAAAGAACAATGCAGGTTTTGTCTAAGAGGGCATCGTTTTTCACTCAATAGCTACCTGTTTAACATAGCCCAAAGCATGAACCAGACGATCTGTGGTATGATGGATTGCTCCGTATGACGCATACACCGTATTACCGTGTCTGCTTGAACATTGCCCGTCTATCTAGCTACATGTAAGCTATAGGTAGCTGACCGATACGGAAAACACCAGGCCTGTACCTCTTGATCTTCTAAGTCTCACAGAGTCGATAAGGAGCTATATTAAATACGGATAAGTTCGACGTTATAGTGTGTAGTTGTAACGAGTACTATATCTTGTTTGATTCATAGAGCATTTGCACGCCTAACGAACTAGGAACTAAGCGCCCTCCGACATTGCCGAATTCTATTTCCTTAAACACCACGATGAAAGGAAAAAGGGAGAGACGTATACAATTAGGAAGCGAGTCAGCATGAGCATTTACTGGTATGAATAGGTCGGTATCAAAAGCATACATGTAGCTATATCCGTACTAGGTACGCATTTCGATTGTCCATAAACAGGCACTTTACGAACCAGCCTCCAATGCTTAATTAGGATAGATACGAATTGACAATCAATCTACTTCACAACCCTCTTCCGTTTTGGACCTCGAACGGGCGACTTAGTAAGTGCCCTTCATCTATCTGACGCAAAGGCGACCAGCGCATCAGACCCCAGCCACGCAAGCTCTGCTACCTGTTGTATCGTCTAGACTAGATAGTCGCAGTATGTAGTATACCAACCGGAGCAAATCCAACTCCCCACTGATTCAGCCCTACCCTCTATAGTATAACCTCTACTACTACTACTACTACATACTCAAACAAGCTTCCCTCCCCTCCCCCTCCCACTCACCGAAGTCGAAACGTAACCACCCAAACCGTTGGGAAATGCGGGATGTGTCGGATGTCGGGAGACGATTCAGTAGCGAAAAAGGATCCGAGACGTAGGGCCAGGTAGGGTTGCATACATGTACATTAGCCTCACTAGGTACCTAGTTAGGGTATGATACCCCTATTTTCATGTACATCCGTACGAAATCTTGTTTCTATTTTCGTTTCCCGGAGTGCTAATGTACATGCATGGCATATGCATCGACAAGAGACATACTACCTAGTATAGTACATTCTAACCTTCGACGGTACCTATCTATATGTAGATACTACCCACCTAAGTACCATAGATATATATATAAAGGTCTCGGAGCCGACCATACGCAATAGGCGCTATTCGATGTATGATACGACCTCTCCAATCGCTTTGGTCCAAAAGCCGCGGCCAGCTAAATGATACCCTATTGTTCCTTCAACCGGAACAAATACGTTTTGTAACGACTGAACTGTAGACGTTTGTTTCACCGAAATCCTTCGGGTCGGTAGGGCTATCCGTTTATATTTTGTAAATGCGACATTGACATTGGCACTTGGAGGGGTAGCATAGAACCACCTTCGATGTTCCTATCAACATACTGTAAATATGTTCAACACAGCGAAAGACGAGGGCCATCAACCTTCTTAGTTTACCCACTGAATGAAGTTCGATTCTATATGTCATATCTAGGCTGAGGGTCTACCCGTCCACACCGGCAGGGAAAAATACATGCCGTCGAGTAGATAGAAATGCAAACGCTGCTCTGTGATTTCTCGCCTCTTTTGTGTTCGTCTGGCCGCTGAGCTGTTCCCTATAGCGGCCTACAACTCTTTATCCCGTCCGAACCCTCACGCCGAATGCCTTATGCCCTATCCCGCAATTCCCAACCCTGATAATCATTTGTACGCCCATACGCCTACCCTGATGATTGCGGTCGACCGTTCTGCTTGGCCAGCAGCGAGCATCAATAACCCAATTTGGAAAAGACACAGCAGAATGGAACCGTTAATGCGGAACAGACCATTAAAAATCCGATATTATGTAGAAGTTGTATGTCGTATGGTGTCAAGCCAACCCGGCTAGAGATCTTTGTATCTCAGTTATTTGCAGTGGTATGCTTCTTGTGCACCAGAGTCATTTGCAGCTCGTTGAAAATAAATAAAAGAATTCCCAAAAATGTTTTAGTGTTCGGCCCTGAGACAACCATATAAGGCCGTTTGTGGCGAAAGGTGTAGATTATAGACTCATTCTATAAGCGAATGATTGAGGTGTTCGCACGACCTCATGCTTCATTTACCTCAATTGTTCGGCAAGGTTGGCCGTCGAGAGAGGACGGCTTAATGGTCTTCTCGTCGACAGACTCCTCTATGCTAGCGTTAATGCTTGGCGGGCTACTACTCTGCGGGCTGTTCTGTTCCATGGTGAGCGACGGGGTCTGCGCAGCTGAGTTAACATCGACAAGGATGTTTGGCGTGGTAGGGCTGGTAGAGGCAGTCGCCGTGCCTGAAGCTCCTAGAGGGGCCGAACTGGCAGACATCAGTCTATCCAGAGCCGTGATTTGCCTTCCGGTGCTGTACTTCTTCAGATTCGCAAAGTGAGGTCTCATCTCTTCTATGAAAGACTCGCGATCAGGGCCCTCCAGATGCTGCATCAATTTCTCTATACACCAGTTAGTACTCATGCACCCATAGGGTTAGAAGGGGAATGGTGGACTTACGTATTACGTAGTTTCCGAATTGATCTTTCATCATAAGCTGCAATGGGCTTGTGCCATCGCTATGAGGAGCCGTGAGCTGGATCCGGATGGCTCGTCGATCTTCGTTTGTTCCATACTCAATTGACTTTTCAACCACGTTTGATGCGAATTTGTGCTTCGAAAAGAAGAGCAACTTCTGGAGGACGAGTTGGATCACTTGCTGACGGTCGTCTGGTTCGCCCTGCGCAATGATATGCTGAGTAACATAGTTTCCATACTGATCCGTGATCAGTCTGGCCGCGCAAGCATGGAGATCGGTCATCAGACTCTTCTTCTCCGCTTCCGTTCCGTGCTCTAGGATCCGCTGAATCACTCTGCAGCCATAGTTGTGGGATGCCAACGATTCGATTTGGCTCTGGAAAGCGTCCATGATGAAAGGAATGCAGAGCCGCGGGACCATCTGGATGATCTTCTGAATGACGTGGTTTCCGTTCTGGTCCTTTACGATACGCATGATGTCGGGTTTCAGCTCTTCTACGATCTCGATTTGCTGTTCGACTAGGACGTGTTCAAGGGCCTGATATGCTTCGGTTAGCAACCTATTTTCGAGGCAACATACTTAATATCGGCCTCACCTTCTGGACAACGCGACACGCATACATCTGCGTCGAGAGTTCTGCAACCTTTCCCTTCATCTGCGCGGCGATAATCTTCTTCTGGACTTGATTTCCATGCTCGAAGAACTTCTGTATGACGTAGTTGCCGAAGACATCCTTCATGAGCTGGAGTGTATTGGGCTCAATTTCTCGGAAAACTTGGTCCTTCTCGTCACTGTTGGCAGTCTGAAGTTTTTCCTGAATAAACCGCGAGCCATGTTGGTCCCCACTAAACTCCACGATATGATTGTAGATATCCTAGACAACCGTTAGTATCTCGAATCCGGTGATTTCTTGACACCAGATACTCACCTTAAGCTCGTAGCGCTTGTTGGATTTGGCATTACCCCGAAATTCTTCGAGAAGTACGCTGCGGACACCTTTACCGGGGTCTTGATCTCTGCTCGGTCGCACAGGAACCGGAAGGCCCGTGACATAATTCATGGGCAAACCATATCCCTGGAGTGGCATTTGAGAACGGAAGTTCGGATTCTGCACGTACTGCTCATAAGGCATGGAGAACTGGGAGAGGTTTGTGTTATAGTAGCCCTGAGGAAGGAAACCAGACTGTTGTTGTAAGTACTGGGAACCATGCTGCGTACGGTCAAGGTCTTGAAGCAGCCTTGGATCTCGCGAGCCTGGTCGGCTCCATGGATCGGCCCTCGGGTTTGGTGTTCCTGAGAAGGCCCTCGGACTACTGACGCTGGGACGGTACGAATTTGCAGCAGGCGATGATCTCTCGCCCGGGCCTCTTCTAGCAGTATAGAAGGAAGCAGCGACGGGGTCTGGCCAGGACTCTTGTATAGTCTGACCGATCGTCCTCGAATTGCTTCCGAGGTCATGTTGCCATGGTTGGGAACCAGGATTAAACTGGAATGGCTGGCTGGTAGGAATAAAGTGCCCATCATTTGCATATGTGGCAGCGACAGACTCGGAATTGTCGTCAAATGTAAGGGCTCGGTTGAAAGTATCTTCGAGGTCGTGTCCAGAAGCGTCGGTCGTCCCAAAGAAACCATTAGTACGACCCGAGTCTGACGGCATTGTGTTTGCGACGCCGGAAATGGAGGGGCGCTGAGTTGGTTTAGGATGGCTTGATAACTTGGTGAACGGATATTGCGAAGTATCGCCGTAACGATGAGAAGGTGCTTGAATGTCTGGTTCGGACTGCCGAGGGCCAAGGGTGCCCTGTCGACCATGCCCGATATTGAGGAATGTGGGGTCATTCGAGTTGCGCCGGTAGAGACCAGAAGCCTCGATATCTAGTTGCGAGTTATTGTTCGATGCGTATATATTGGAGCCGCTACGATCGTCGCCGACCGACTCCCCAAAGGAAGTCGGATATTTAAAGGATGACGTTGCGGGATCAAGAGGCCCAGGCGGCAGTGTTCTGTTCGCAGTCACGGATCCATTCTGGGCTGCCGAAGTCCGTAATGGGAAGAGGTGGGAGTTACTTGGGACTTCGGGGAAGTTGTGTTGATATCCGTCCCTCGTGCGTGTCGGCGAAGTACTACCGGAAGATGATGAGCCTTGGTGTGCATTCGCCTGGTTCCAGATTCCGCCTCGAGACCCCCATGGAGCGGCTTGAGAATGTGAATTCAGCTGCGCAGATCCTGAATGGGCGCCGGGAGAGTGTTCGTCCGAGTCTATATCCTTCGTTAGCATTATCCCTAGAAGACATCTCCCTTTCTTTTCCTATCTCCTGGCGTACCTCTTGAACCCGCTACCTCTCGTCGTGAATTCAACGACCCGCCGATGCCATTTCCCCAGATGCCGCCAGACTGCCAAGTCGAATGGCTGAAGCTTGATCCAAGAGGCTGCGAAGCCTTGTCATTCGAAGGGTTTCCCATGGCGAGATTAGGAAAGCCGTTAGATCGTGTCTAATTTGTAGAAGGTGTGTCAGCCCCAGCAAGAAATTCCGTAGTCATTCCACCTGAATAGGATAGATGGTAAATAGCTGAGACCCTTCTCACCCTGGGGACTGCTCCCCATACTCTAGAGACTGGCAAGAAGCCAAAGCAGCGCCAGCCCCCTAGTTATATCCCGGTTGGTGATCATATATAAATCAAGATGCACTCACTGCTGTAGCCATAGCTCTCCACCTTGCCTAAGGCTGCTGTTTAAGGTATTATGCGGAATAGAAAGACTGTTTATGTGCAAGGAGACACCGTGTCGCGCGCCACCCCGTCTCCGGTATACCTCCCGGTTCTCGAAGCCTAGTTCTTGCGGCAGAATGATCGTGGTAGGCGGCAGGCGTCCCCGGTCGTGATGATGAAGAATGCGAATTCTATTATATACGCTGTATGTATGCGAGAAATTTCTTCTAGCTATATGAGACTGTAGGACAAAGGGCAGATTAGGTACTAGCTCAAAAGTTGATCGTGTAAGGGAGGGAAGTGTCCAGGGCCATGCTGGGGGTTGACCACACCCATAGAAGGGGCATTTGTCGGTTTGAACATCGGGAATGAAGCCTCAAAATGAATAAGGCTACGAAGAGCGATAACTTACCTAAGTTTCGCTACAGTTGCTTTCTTCTTTGGTCTCGCCGAGAGATGATTCGCAGGTAATCGTACCTGGTGGTAAATTCTATTGTATTGGAGTTTCGGTAAGCATACGTGCAAGTTCGCTACCGTCATCCGTTAAGAAAAACAGATGGCAATGAAATCAGAAGTAAGGAAACGGAAGATGTGAAGCGAGACGGTCGATAGGAGGATAAAAGGCTCGAGTGTGTAGGTAGGCAGGTAGGCAGGCAGGCAGGCAAGCAGGCAGTCGTAGGAAGAGGTGATGTATGTATGTGTGTATGTTTCGTACGTATGTAAGGTTGTGCGCGGTCGTGGATTGGTCGGGGAGAGATGGCTAGAGATGTTTTTTCGGCTACGAGCGCAGAATGGTTGCGGGAGAGAGGTTCGAGGTTGGCGGAGTAAGTACCGTAGACCGTAGGGTTAATAAGGTTGCAGATGCGGCAGGGTCTTGTTCGCAAGGCCTTGGATGTTGTAAGACCAAGTAACTGTACGGGCCTAAGGATAGTTGGGTACCCCGTGAGGGCTGGCCTCAACAGAGTATTAACGAGTAGCGTGCAGGTTGGGCTATTGTACCGGATGTGTATAATTTGAACTTGAACATGAGAGAGCCTTATTTGAATGGGCCCCGCGATAGGAACCCTCTCGGGGCGTGTCTTGCGCAAACCGGGAGGCGGATTTCGTGGTTTAGATTGGTTGGATTGGCTGAATTAAGAAATGGAGTTGGACTCTTTGCGTAAAGTCAGAGAGGGCTCGAGTCACAGTCTTGTCCGTACTAGCCAGTACTAACCAGTACTAACCAGTACTAACCAGTACTAACCAGTACCGTCCGTGTCCAGGACCTAGGCAGGGGTATCTCCAGCCCCAAAAAAGAAATCAATCCCAGACCAACAGCGCCGAGAGTCGTAGTCTGTAGAGAGAGACGGTCGAGTCCAGGCTAGGGCCAAACTTAGAATAGGTCGGTCGAGTTCGATGTAGACCGTTTCGGTGGTAGGGGGTAGTGGTGGACCCCAAGAAAGGACGATTCACGAGTTTGGCAGCGTGTGAATCTGATAGATCTTGGGGAAAAGATGGTCGGGGGGTTGCAACCAACCCGACTGTAATGGCAAGGCAGGGCAGCACCGACAGGGCAGGGCAGGGCAGGGCAAAGAGAGGATTTAAAACAGGATGTACCTAAACATACGTACCTATGCTTTTTTACTCACTACGTAGTGCCTCAACCTATACTACTCGTCGACCAGGACCTGGTATGGTAGCAGGCAGCGCGGGCAATGCAAAATGCAAGCAGTAATAAGCTTGAGAGGTTCGGGCTGGGCTGTAAGGTGTTATTAGTTACGGGTCCCAATGCGCTCTGCTCGTGCTTGTGCGACAGCCTACATAAAATAGTCATGTACCGTTGGGGGTACATGTGCAGTCCAGTGAGTTCCAGTGACAGGCAAGCACCTCGACCGCAACTTTCTCTCGTCCGTAGGGTGTACCGAAATCTGTACCGCCGCTTGTACTCTTTTCACGGGGTATGTACTTTGTGCTGCAGCCCACCCGGACCAGGGATTTGACCACGACGCTAGGTGAATCGAAATAGTAGAGATGTTGCGTCAGGATTCTGAAATCGTTCCGAGTTATGCAAGTATAGGTAGGTATCTGTAGATAGTATCTATAGATAACCGCCAAACGTCTTTTGCGTCACTGATGCTATAAGCACTATGAGCAGAAAGAACAGAGGCACACGACCAATATTGTCCAGATACCTAGCGTCGCTAAATTTTTAGTGTTTCCGACGTGCAGGTAGTTGGTAGTTAGTCCAGATGTCCAGGTAATCCGCTAACTAAGGTTCTCCAGCGCCTTGGTAAATGCCGTGAGAGCTCTTTTGTAATTTGCTGGAATAGAGGGGACCACTTTGCAAGCTTGGACGGAGTAAAGTAGATGAAGAAGAGGTTCGCTGCACAGGATTTAATTATGTGTCGTTAGTAGAGGATAGATTCGGTTGGGCGGTTCTGTAAATGTCTGTGCTTTTTTCTTTCCCCAGTGCAGAAAGAGCTTGAGTGCAATAAGGTTATTGCTTTTTTTCCTTCACCTGATCCTTCTCTTCGTGTTCCCTTTTTTTCGAGGGGTAGAAACTGCAAGTGCAAGTGCAAGTACAACTTTAGAAGTTTGAGGGCGTGGATGCAGATGGGGCGATGGGTCCCTTGGATGGGACTCCCGTTCCCGTCCTCTTGCCGTTTCTTCTACTTAAATCTTTTTAGTGGCGTCACTTAGTAGGTATTTAAATCTCTTGGTGTCCGATGGTACTATGCAAGTCGTCAGTCGTACGTCGCGCGACATCCACCAATTGCAATTGGCGGTCTTATTATATTATTCGGTAGACGTGCGAACCTTGGAATCTGACCTGATCGGCTTATCCTATACAGTCGAAATAACCCTGGGCGAGATCTCGACGTCTTGAGTTAAGCAGGTGTGCTTCGGTACCGTCCACCAGGTCCGACTCTAATAAGTATTCTGGGATACTTTTCGCTCGAAACGGACATATGATTCGTTCAGAACCACTGCGGGACCTTTCTTCTTGCTACGGCCGTCGAGCTCTAAATCTGGTTGGCGACGTCTTGCTGCAGGCCAAGCCCCTGGTGCCGATCAACTATGCCGCTATGTCTTGACTCAAATGTGGGATTTTGAGCCAGGCCGGTAACCTCCAACACTGCTACAATAGTTAAAAATGAGTAGACTGCCCACTTACTTCTTCTATACGACTCTATGTTATATTCGGGTGTGGAAGTACCAACATGTATTTGATAATAATAGTTCGCCTTGTCGCGAATAAGATCTGCAACCTGTCTACAGACTTGAAATCGGGGGCTGTTGGTGGCGGTGCCGGCTCGTTACCCGTCAAAATGCTATCGATCTTCGTCGGTTATCGTAACGGTAATATGAAGCGGTTATGTATGCTTGAAGAGCGGCGTGCAGTAGTATGCTGCTGCGCCGTCTGAGGTATATGCGTTTGGGGGCCGTGGGATTTCGTTTCCTTTTTTTTTTCTTTAGGTATATGTCTCCGGATGTTTTACATTGACACGGCCTCAATTTGATACAACAGGAAATGGTCGTGAGAAGAAAGGCAAGAAAACTATCAAGGCAAAAGAACTTTATAAGGAATGTGGAATGTGACAAGTAGTTTTATACGATACGAATGAGGCCTTATCGACACTTGAGCTTTACCGTCCTCGAGCTGCTCCCTTCAATTGAAGACTTTGACTGGCTAAGGGCGAAAGAAAAAAGAGATATATTCAACATGAAGGGAGGAGGAGACAAGATGGGAAGACGATCCACGATACTAATATTCTATCTAGCATCTCCTAGTTGTTGTGGCCAAGATGCACTATTGCCGCAGTTACCAGCAAAGCATGTATAATAAAAGCTCTCGTAGTACAGGGGCGACTGCGGACGTACGGGGCAGATCACTAATGTAGCTCCCCTACATGTCTTAGAGACAACCGCTTGCCTGTTGCCCATCCAATTGGACCAAATGGACGAGCCCGATAGTCTGGGGAAAAGGCATTCTCTCTAGGACGATACATTTGATGGTAATGGATTGGCGGGCGCTTTCTCTCCCAATCCTCCCGTCAAGGATGAGGCCTGGTACCTTGTTTGAAGCTTGCTGGAGATATCACATAATAACGACCAGACTCAGCCTGTTGGCTAATTCTCTAGTAGTCTCTATCCACATTGTTCCCCCTTCGTTGCTTGTTGGCAGCCCAGACGTGGTTAAACGCCCACCGTGTACACGTTTCGACGTATATATGGTAGAATAAAAGAACCCTGGAGCTCAGGCCTGTGGCATGTACAGTTTATGCTCCAGTTTGTGCTTCCGCTCTAGGGCAGCTTGAGCTCTCCTAGCTACTACTTCGGGGCCAAAGGGAGATCAGACGTAGGTCCCGCGCCAGTCCCAAAAGGCCACAGACCCGGGAATGTCATAATCTTCATCGTCTGCTACAGGAACGAAGGTGGCTATCCTGGGGAATGCAAGCCGATGCCAATCTCCCGCTATGGGACGATATGTCGCGGTCTCACCTAGAGTATCCTTCGCGGCCGCTCGTGGTACCGTATTGCCCGTTAGTCTCGGCATGTCGAACTGTTGTCAACTTGACTGACGCGCTCAAATGGTCACACTACAGCTGGAACTCGCCTCGACGAGTGAATTCGTTGGCTCGCTATCCTACATCCAACGGCAGATGCCTCCCTGAAAATACGTTCTCGAATACCATCAACGTCAAGAGCCTGGTGGCCTTGCCTCACGTACTCTCTTGAGGTCGCGCAAGTCCCACGCCGCGCAATCCTAGGTCTAGTTCGTCCCTCTTGATAACTAGTTCAAAGGGCGCTGGTACCCTGTAACAACGAGGTCCTGAGGTATGTTTGGTATATGTATCAAATTTTTTCCATTCAAGTGTACATAAGCCCCTGAAACATATATCAAATCGTTCAAGATGACTATGTCATGCTATTTGCAACCATGGTTGCCTTGCCTTGCCTTGCCTCGTCCCTTCACATACATAGCGAGGCGGACATACGGCATCGAGAAGGTCGCACTGCTAGCAAGATGACCAGCAAGATACAAACGTAGCTGGTTCGAATGCAGTCTCCCGGTCGAAGATCCGAGGTATGATCCTGCATAGGATTTGTATCGATAGCTCGGGCACCTTGTTTGTTGCTTTCGATTCTCGTGTGCCTATCTCGTACCTAGGAATGAGACATGCTGCACAAGCGTGGAAGCAGATCCCATCCACGGATAGCTGCAGGCTATCGAGCCAAAGAGATAGCGTCTTCAACCGATTTTTGTGAGACATTCGATGTGGGGTGGCCTGGTATATGCACGGGGTTGTTTCCCGGGCCCGGGAGGAACTCGAGATGTTGACCAGCAAACCTGGCCATCGGGCGAGCGCCCCCTAGTGACACAGCAAGCTTCGTGACCATCATCTGGGCCAGTCAGCAACCTACGGAGTATACCTTGCTACAGCCGGGGAATTGATGATTCGAAGAAAACGATTTCACCGGCACATGGTTCGGCATAGTCATTCTGTAATGTCTTACTTAGCGGCAACTGAATGCTGATGGAGTTGCGGGGAATAGTCCTAGATGGTGGATTCTACAGCCGTTGCCAACGAACGTATAGGTCCAGTGAGACGATCGATTTATCAATGTGGCTCTAACTATGACTTTGAGAGTCTTGCTAACTGGGTTTCTAGCCTTGTCCCATATGTAGATACTCTGTTAGGGTTGCTAAGCTTTATGGCTAGAACAAATGTGTATGCCCAGCAAACATCAAATACTATGATGTATTCCCTGAGAACGCTTAGGCGTAAACTTCGCGGACTGGAAGCCCTGCTGCGGTGTACATTGATGCTATATCTTATAAGTACAGACGTATCTAAGATGTAGGTAATTCAATGCCTACATGTATGTGCTTCTAGGAGTCCCCTTCGGCGAAATTCTTGTGTCTTCCCCAGCTTTCCCGCAGCTCGCGCCTACGTACCGTACTGTACGGCTCCGAACTTGGCAATCTGGAGTTGTGACTTCGAATAAGAGATGGTGGCGTAGAACATTAAAAGTTTTGCGAAGGAAGCTGGAAAGCTTAGACCACCCGACAAAGCCCCCCCTTTCCCAATAATAGAACTAAGACTGCACTACCTAGTAAGTTAAGGCACAGCTATTGATGTTCATCATGCCACTGAAATGACAACATAATGAAGAAATATGTATGAATAATAATGCGTACTCAAGGCCGAGTTGAAGCTTAACTTATGAAGTCATTCCATGATGCCCGTAAGATAATAATCCCAACTAGAAAATGCCATTCCCTCGAAGAAGGCATCGCATTGAAGTGTTAAATGGGATATGTGGGTACGTATTTACTGACCACAGTCGAAACGAAGCAGACAAGTGGACGTGATTGGTTAAATTTTCAAAACGAAGTCCAGAAGCTTTTAAGGTAATTATCCCGCTCTGTTTTGGGTAGTTAGCGTCATGGGGTCATGACCGTTTTTGTGTATAGCTACCCGCTTTTTGACTGCATCGTCTAATACACGATTGGTCGATCTCGAAATTAAGCAGCGTTTAGCTGGGGCTTATCAACAACTGCGCCGAATCAGAGAGCTGTGCCTGTCAAACCCTTGTCCGCTATGGTCTGTACGGTTACCAACTTCCCTGCAAATGAGATTTGTCGATAACCAATCCCCTTTTACCGCTCGCCTAAGTTGGGCTCCACTTGTATCCATCCGCATCCACCGCACGTTGATCTCGCTCACCCTCTTCAACTCCTCCGTCCCCCTTCTTTTTCTCTCTCTTCACGATCTTCATCGTCGGTCGTTGTCGTTGTTGCTTTGTCGGTTCAGAGAGTCCATTCATTTGGCTACCTCGTTACACTCCCTCTTATTCGCTCATTACTTGGTCTCAACTTCACTCTTTTTAGTTGATTCCGTCCGGTCTTTTTTTCTTCTGGAGTTCTCCGAAGTCTCGAGACCTTACCCTCCCTTACGTACGTCTATCGATGTCTTGATGCGATCAATCTAGGTATTGAGTCAAATATCTAACTTTGTTTCAATTTAGCAGAGCCACTCATTGCTTATTCGACTGACCCGACTGAAATCCCTTGACGCACGACATCAACCAACGGCAATCTTGCATATCGTCAGATCAGCATCTTTCATCATCATCATCATGTCTACTTTCAGCAACTTTATTGCCCGTGGCAATGCTATCCTTTCCAGGCGGGACCTTTCTATGGGGGGCGAGTCAGATACTGTCATCAACCTCATGATTGCTTTCCTTGGCATCGCTTTCTTCGCCCTTGTTATGGTGGCCCTGCTCGTCCTGCTACGACGAGCAAGGCGGGAGCAGCAGCTGCAGAAGGATACCCTCCCGCAGTATAACGACATCAAGCATGATCATAACACCCGTCGCCTGACCATTCAGACCGCTGATGGCCGATCAAGTATTCTGGTTGTAAATGGTCGACCGATGCTAGCTGACCCGAGCTCTCCTCCTTATTCGCCCAACAACATCCCCGAGATTCACATCACCTTCCCCGATGAGCAAGATGAGAATGGTCGCAACAAGAGCGGCCGTGTTTTGGTTGTACGAGTTGGTGAGACTACCGTTGGTCTCGAGCCTGTGAAAGAGGAGCAATTGCCAGCATACGAAAAGGAGAGCAGCACCGGTTTCTATTCGATTGATATGGACCAAATCGGTGGACTAAAAGAGAAAGATCGGTCCCAGTTCTCTTAAATACACCCCCCAGTGATCTTCCCGTTCGACTCTACGAAGATCAGGAATTGCCAGCTCGCTGCTAATCGACTTACTAATACATGATGGGGGAGTATGGACGATATATATACATATGCATGAATAATGTTGTACCTATACTTTACAAAGCAAATGTTATTACTTCTTCCTTCCAGGCGTCTCTTGGACAAGGCGAGGAAGTTGAAGGACGGACCGTGGTGAGGAGCCTGATGGTTATTTCTAGCCTTTTCAAGGCTCTGGGTATAAGGTCCTGTTAATAACGATACCCCCTTGCTTTCTGTCTCCCCTTTTCTGAGGCCACAGATAAGTTCGCCTTCAGTGCGAAGAACATCAGCAAGGCCCCCGGTTACGGTATATATTCTCTGGTGTATAGCTAAATTAATTCCGTCACATAAGCCAAAGATAACTCTCCAGTCTCCTCACGTTTGAAGCTACAATGTCATATTTGTAATTCACGAGGCACAAGCGTTCACGGTAGTGTCCAGCCCGAGCCTTCGCCGTGACCTTATAATTCAATTACACACGATCGCACCTCTACCCCTTAGTCCGTTCCAAGCCGGTTCCAAAATGCCCCTCAATTCTAAGTTATCACCGTGAATCGGAGTCGGGGAATGTATGACCATTCGCTTCAATATTCAACTGTGAGCTATTTATATTTACTCCGTCGCCAAGCACAGTGGGTTGAGCTGGTGGTATTATCTGGCTTTACACATATGCGAGAGACGTACATACACGCAAGATGAGGCAACTAATACATAGCCAGTGAGCATTGAAGCCTACGTCAGGCCGTGGTGTTTCAGTAAACGCAATTGGTTGAGTTTCTAAAAGCCTTATGGTACATGTATATGAGGGAATGGTATCCGGCAGAAGAAAAGGGGAGGGGTTGGATGTCGTCTGCGGCTCTAGCCCTAACTAGAGACGCCACGCAGCCCTACGTAAGCAGTGTGAGCGTCATCATGCTGTGTAGATCCGATGTAGCTCTTAAACACGGCTGGCTGGGACGAGGGAAGAAGCGCATTGCACGGTCCGATCGTACGGAAGCGACCAGCGGTGAGTATCTGCACGCAATTAAGTAGACACACGGGGCCCGGGATCCCATACACCCGCATTCAGTGTGATGGTTTTACGCTTCACGACGCTTACAACTCCTTACGTAGATCTGTAGGCTCGCATATCAGTTGAATGGTTAACTGGGTTGGTGAAGTATTCATGCAAATAGCCTCGGGATTATGTTATACTTCATCACGTTTGCCGATTCTATTATGTACGGCAGATGAGGCTTATTGCAACCATGTAGTACTACCTTGTTTACACATTATATATTAAGTAAATGTTACGTGCTGGTTTTGTTCAGAACTTGACGTGTAGGTCTCATATAATTACCTCCGCTTATACCACCCCACCAGTTCTATTCCCATTGTTGATAGATGGTTGTTTGAGTCCCGAGGGGAGTTGTGACTAAGAGGCGTGGATATAAATCGGTCTGTACCCGTGGAATGTCGATCCATTTATGGACATCAATATATGACTCGTTGACTTATATTATTTCGAAAGAGCACCCAACAGAAAAAGGTGGTTACACTTATTCATGATAGGAGAACTGCGTGCACAAAGCCTATAGAGTCTGGGAAACTTTACTACACTCAGTATCGTTCTATGGGCAGCATCATAATGTATTATTATCAACCACCATATCTTATATCTGACTAATGCTTTTCCAAAGCACGTTTTGAGACCTCTACTATAGCTGCCACCGTTCTAGTGTACTGTAGGACGACTTATGTATCTCTCCTTATATAAACTACATGTACAGTGGTATCGACGAAGGAAAGGGGAATAGTTGATACATGTAATCAGGTTCCAGCTCAGATGGTGGCATACCATGGACTTATATGATGAGACCGGTATGCTCATGATGTAAGATACTAGTTTCGTCCTTTCAAAACACCCTCCGATATTCCCCTCAAGGACTTGTCGAAGGCATAACCTGCCACGCCACTCTGTAACTGAGTATGATTCTCTATGATAATATTATATACAAACTTCCATATTAAGATAATCCACGGGCCTGTCCATATGTACGGAATGAAAAGACCGCATGTTGTATTTATCGACAGAGCTTGAACGTTACAATTCCACAATCAAGAAAGTGAGTCATATTGACACCGCATTGCATGAAGGCCGTGCTGGAGATCAGTCACTATCTACGAGGCGGGACGGGGCCGTGGCGTGTCTTAGTCAAGTTTCCCGGCTTAGTAGAGTAAGGTGTGTAAAATGAAGCCGCTCGGGTGTGGATGGTGATCCGCTGGGACCTGCAATTTCCTGGCGGCATACGAATGTTGCAGCTTTCTCGCTGTCCCACTAGATATGTAGTGAAGCAGCTAGGTATATGTTTGCTAAAATAGGTCGAATAATTGAGACATTGACTGCATTAGTTGAGTTGTGTACGCAGTTGATGTGGATACCAATCCCTGACTATTAAATAATCCGGACTATAAAAGCCGAGATGGCGTACGTCCGAAGAGCGATCGCCAGGAGTTAGCGTAGCTCGCGTTTATTCCGTCCGTGGAGTATAAGTCGGTAAGTCTCGTAAAGCATCATGATATACCACTCAACATAGGTTGATTACGACATCATTGGCTGCTTTTAAGCACGGAGCGGCGTTAATTGTGCCCTTATCGAGTAAGACAAAGGGTATGGGGCAATATCCATGGGTATGGTATGGCTCAATAGATCCGATTAGCGCCGGTATCTCCCCGCTTCCGCGGGTGGTGACACCCAGAAGAACAGCACCGAGTCATGCGGACTGGGCCCCCTACTGAGGTATTAGATATACATGTATGTTTGTCAGCTACTTATATCGGGTAAGTGGGTAGACGAACGGTTGTTATATGTTGATGCGCAAGTATAAATTGCTATAAACCCGAGCATAGAATTCTTTGCACGGACACTCACTAGACAAGTGTTAGCATCAGACCAGAGAAGACCGTCAACCATCACTCACCATGGCAACGATAGAAGCGAATAAACAAGCGGTTTTCAAGTTTACCAGCACCTTGCACAATGACACGTACGAGTACATATCTCCAAAAAGGTTGAACCTTCAGGGGAGATCGGTTTTCATCACCGGAGCGTCGAAAGGCATCGGGAGAGAGACGGCGCTCAGCTTTGCTGCAGCCGGCGCTTCGATGATAGGAATTGGGGCTCGATCTGATCTATCGAGCTTCGAGGCTGAGATTAAGGAAGCAGCAAGAAAAGCAGGCCGCAAAACAGAACCTAAGGTTGTCAGTGTGAAGCTCGATGTCACATCGGAGGACAGCGTCAAGGCGGCCGCAGAGACTATCTCAGCGGAGTTTGGAGGAAAGTTGGACGTGCTAGTCAACAACGCCGGGTACCTAGCAGAATGGCTACCTGTCGCCGAGTCGAAGACAGACGAATGGTGGACAACGTATGAAGTTAACGTTAAGGGGCTCTACCTATGCAGCAGATACTTCATCCCGCTACTTCTCAAAGGCGAAACTAAGACCAACATCCTAATCACGAGCGCGGGTGCTATCAATGTTTCATTTGGAGCATCGGCCTACCAATCCACCAAGTTCGTAGTGTGCCGACTTGCGGAATTTATGGCCACCGAATACGAAGACAAGGGATTAGTCTGCTTCTCCCTTCATCCCGGTGGTGTGAAGACGGAGCTAGCGGTCAATATGCCTCTTGCAATGCACCAGGTTCTGGTTGACGAGCCTCAACTCCCAGCAGATAGCATTGTGTGGCTAGCGGCTGAGCATCGCCCGTGGTTGAGTGGAAGGTTTATCAACGTGAAGTGGGATATGCAGGAGCTTGACGCTAAGAAAGACGATATTGTTAAGGGAGATCTGTTGAAGTTCAGATTGACAACTGCAGCTTGAGATGTAACGAATTATGATAGAGCCCTCAAGCCACCTTACGTAATTTATCTAGGTGGTTACACACATGCACCAGTCGACCTTATGCAGTGGGGGAGTGGGGAGTGAGGGACATGGATGATCTGTACCGGTAGCCCCCTTGATGTACTTAGGTGTCATTAGACTCTCAAGGTTCCCACATCGTAAAATGTAGGCTCTTCAATTTTCCTCTTTACAGCTTCAAGTTTTATTTTCTTCTTAAGTTGTTACGCTTTATACACAATGACTATACGACCTTGAAGTTTAGGGTTCACCCATTACTCCTAACCCCGTATTCTTTTTGTATCTCTGGTAGAAACTGAATATAGATGCCAATGGCTGGAACTGAATCCTACGCGACGCGTTAATTTGTTCCCTCGACTTACGAAATATGCCCTCCCGCAATGCGCGATCAAAACCTCCCCCGACCGACTACAAGTCTATTGCGGCGGAATGGGCTCGCGCGAAGCGGCTAAAAGAACTGGAGAGTGCGGCAGAGAAGGAAAATGACTCTCCCTCGACCGATGAAACGCAGCGCGTCGCTCTTGAGGCTCGTCGAAAGACTGCTTTTGAGCGCCGCGGCTATTGGACTATAGGATTTTGGATCTGGCTCTTATGTGCGCATGTTGTCGGCATATTACTCTTTACGGATGGATTCCTTTTGGCCAGATTTGTTTTGGACGAGCGGTCTGAGTGCGATAACCCGCCAATTGATCCGTTATTGGAGTGGAAGGGGAGAGGAACCGTAGATGGTGGTTGCTGGCACCCTAAGACGTTCAATAAAGCGGTTGTTGTCTTGATAGATGCTTTGCGATACGATTTCACAGTCCCGGTTGAGGACGCGGGTCTTGCAGAGGTATACCATAATGCATTCCCTTTTCTCTACGAAACTTCGATCCAGTCGCCGACAAATGCCTTCCTGCGACCATTTATTGCGGATCCTCCCACCAGTACTCTTCAAAGATTAAAGGGTCTCACAACTGGAACTTTACCTACGTTGGCCGATATAGGGTCTAGTTTTGCTGGAACTAGCATAGACGAGGATAACCTGTTGATGCACTGGAGGGACCAAGGGAAGCGGATCGTCCATTTGGGAGACGACACTTGGACCGCCTTGTTCCCCGATTACTTTCAACCCAATATCAGTAGAGCCTACGACAGCTTCAATGTTTGGGATCTCCACACGGTCGATAACGGTGTTATAGAACACATATTCCCATTGCTCAACCCCGACCAAACGAAGAAATGGGATATTCTTATAGGACACCTTCTTGGGGTGGACCATGCTGGCCACCGATATGGACCCAATCATGCTGCTATGACTGCAAAGCTCCAGCAGATGAATGTTTTTATTCAGGACCTTGTGAAAGAAATCGACGACGATACACTTTTGGTCGTCATGGGCGACCATGGAATGGATAGCAAGGGTGATCACGGTGGCGAAAGCGACGACGAGGTTGAGGCTGCTCTGTGGATGTACTCAAAAAGGCCAGTCTTCGGTCGGACGCGGCCGAATTTTAGGGAGCCGCCACCGACTGCGAAAATCCGTCCTGTTAACCAGATCGATTTGGTTCCGACTCTGGCCCTTCTCTTAGGCATTCCTATTCCATACAACAATCTTGGTCGGCCCATTGACGAAGCATTCATTGGTCCTAAAGGCACTGCATGGGAGAATCTTGCTGCTGCTTCCAGGACAACGGCTGCGGGAATTAGGAAATACCAAGCATCGTATTTCAAAGCCCGGGGTATCGAGCAGAGTACTAAACCTGGGTCTCCTACTTCGCTCTGGAGTAATGCTGAAAGCCTGGTTGAACCGGGAGCCAAGTATAGGCCATGGAAAACTATACACGATGCTTATACTAATTACCAAGAGGAGACCTTACGAATCTGCAAGGAGCTCTGGACCACATTCAACATCCCTAAAATGGTATTAGGTATTGTGGTAATGGCATCCAGCGTCATCATACTATTCCTCTACGTTTCAAGAGATGAGGATGAAGACTTTGCGGTTTTAGATGACGCCGAGTTAGATTTCGCCGAGAAGAGTCTAGAGTTGCAAAGCTCGACGACAGAACCCGAGGTCGCATCTTATAAAAATCTCAGCAAGTCGCTTGTCAAAGCAGGGCTCTTCAGTAGCGGGCTAGTAGGACTTCTCAGTTCTGCGCTTGTTATCTTCACGGGATCTAATGACTTCCTATTGGCGGCGGCCGCAACAGCCATTGTGAGCATCGTAACCGTGGGCGCCGTTCTCCTTCAGATACGCGGGGTACAGCTACTGAATTTCTTGCCGAACACTTTATGGGGATGGTTAGCTGTCGTCTTCACGTTAAGCCAATCGATTGGCTTCGCTTCTAATTCATACACTATTTGGGAAGATACCATTTCGCTCTTCTTCCTTTCAACATTCGGCTTCGCAAGTACAATCGCTGCGCTTCAGCGACCCTCAGTTCGTGATCGGACCCTGGGAGTGTACCATTCCATCGTGTTCGTTATTCTTGGGCGGCTTGCTTCGTTTTCGAAGCTCTGCAGAGACGAACAGATGCCCTATTGTACCTCGACGTACTACGCCTCTGCCAATTCGTCGACCTCAGCCCCTTGGCAACTAGTCATACCATTCGTTGTGTTTCTCATTCTCCCGTCTATAATCAAATCTTATATGAGCATCTCACGGTCGTACGAAGGTCTGGCTCCCGTGTGGATCGGTTATGTGTTCCGGAGTGGTCTCTTCCTCGCCGCTGCTTACTGGACCCTTGATGCCGCGGATAACGGCCAATGGTTCCCTTCGCTTCCGGCGAAGATGCTGAAGACCATCCAAGTCTCCGTAGCCCAACTGGTCTTGGCACTAGCTTTCGTAGCTGGCACTACGGCTTTCATATGGGCTCCACCTTGCGTCTCTATCCTCACGACAGCATCTAACAGCCGGAGAGCGCAGATCACTGTTCTAGGCTTTGGGAACGCGAATGGCGCCCGTTATCTCTTGCTTCCTATTAATATCGCGGCGGCATGCATCCTCCTCTCCAAACCCATGGGCAGTGGTGCTATCGCTATTATGCTATGGCAGATCCTCTCGCTCGTCGAGATCCTAGACCTCAACGATATTTCCGCCGAGACTATCGGACCCGTCACGCTGGCTCTACTCGGCAACTTCTACTACTTCAAGACGGGCCACCAGGCCACGCTCGCGTCCATCCAATGGGATAGTGCCTTCATCCCACTCTTTACCATACGCTACCCCTGGAGCCCGCTCGCTGTCGCCCTCAACACGTTCGCGGGCCAGATCCTAGCGTGTGCGGCCGTCCCGTTACTCGTCCTGTGGAAGACATCACCTAAGCGAAAGGGCGTCCTCGAGAGCGCCAGCCGCGCCCTCGCCGCTTTCATTGCATATTATGCCGTCGAGAGTCTCGCGACGATGACTTGGGCGGGATATCTCCGTCGCCACCTCATGCTCTACCGCGTCTTCAGCCCGCGCTTCATGATGGCCGCTGCGGTCTTACTCGTGGTCGACCTTGTGGGTATACTCGTCGCGCTGCTAGGCGTAAGGATGAATACACTTGCTATTGGTGAGGTGTTTGGATTCGCCGATTAAGGGATGCGGGCATAGACTCAAATGTGTTGAGTGAGCGATGCTATGCTGGGATGTTAGATACTAGCTGGGTGAAGGATTATGTGTACATATGTAGAACAAAAAAAGGTAAGAAGACCAGTGAATAAAGAGTTAAAATATACACCATATTTCGTATAAGATCTTGACAGTCAGGGTGTTAGTAGGCCGATCCAACAAGGTCCAGTTGGTCTAGCCAATACGCCACACCAATATGCATACCTCCTTCCCCGGATATTCATCATCTGCAGGCTGTACATAGACACCGAAGAATACGCGTGCAATGCATACTACCTATTGATCTATAGAAGTCGAGTCTAAAATAAACCAAGCCAAGCAGCCGCAACAAATCACCAGGCTGAGGCGTCAAGCCACAAGTCCGGGACATATGCCGCCTCCCGGCGCCCGCTGCCGATCGCACGGCAGTAGGCAGGAAAACGTGATTGTTGCAGATCAGCCCGCGGGTAGATGCGCCGTGTGTATTGCGTACATCAGAATGAGAATCAGTATACGGAATTATGCCACAACGAACATGATACTCTTCAAGCTAGGTACCTGAGGAATTTATATCGTTCCTTGTAATGTGCCGCAGGTGATGGAATATACTGTACGTCGATTAGTACCTACCTACATGTAAGTACGTGTGAAAGTGCAGTATGAGACATTCGTTCGTGGTCTCAGACAATGAATGGGCAGGTAATTCTTTTCTTCAATTGATCCCGCCCGTACGTATTAAGTACCAAGTCCTCCTAAGTAGGTAGGTAGCTAGGTAGGCTGTAAAGTATATACACGAATCCTATTTTAAAACCGGTGGGAGGATGGATTGATGTTTTGCGTGAGCATTTTGCTTCGCCCCCGACCAATGTCTCAGATACATACTGCGCATCGTAAGTATTATCTGATTAACCACGCACGATCGCCTCCGCGACTCTCTAACACCCAGCACCCACTGTTTCTACCCGGTCCCCCGATTTCAGCCTCGAAGTTCGAAGATCTCGCATGGAATTATGCGGTAGTTCCCGTTTTATGTTCCCCTTCTAGTGTCCCATGATAATAATGGAGGTAGTAAGGTAGGTAGGTAGTAGGCGACAATTAATATAAATAGAAGAAGCGAAAGAAAAAAAAAGTATGATGTAGTATATGCGTAGAAAATAAGGCCGGGAAGTTGTTGAGTGGGTATCAAAAAGAAAAAGCGCCGCTGTAAATGTGTATTGCCGATTCGTAAAAACAAGTCATCCCCTCCGGTATCCGAGGCCCGTATCCTAAAACGAGCATATATAGGTGTGTATACGCTCTAGTCCCATCCCGAAGACGCCATTGAAATGAAGTACCGCGCGGTTGATTGAAAATGCCGACCGCGAATCCATAGAAAGTATTACCGAATCCAACGCGAGACAGTCACGAATAATAAGGATAGTAAGAGCAAAGACGGCGCTTGTGCCATAGATGCTGCGGCACTACCTGGGAGCGGATCAGGGAGCGCGGCGCTGACAAACGTTGGGCCGCACTCCGCGTCTATTTGCTCTGCCGCCTTCACGTACGTATTCGCTATGAATTTCGATCGGTCGGCCGACGCGGATTGATATATCTTCATCGTCTCCCTCGTGCAGAAATCGCAATCCGGCAAGGCCGTCTTGGGGAGGGATGAGTTCAGAGGTAATTTGTAGAGATAGACGTTCGACGCCGTCGTCAGGTTCGTGACCGCGTTGATGAAGCAATACTGCGACGTCTCTGGTTCCGTCAGACATGTCGCGCCGTAGATCTCCTCGTACGCGGTCATTCCCTTGTAAGCCTGGACGACGACGGCATTTTGTTTCTGGAAATCCTCTCCGCAATTGTCATTCGATTTGAGCTTTTCGGCGAGGTCTTTGAGAAAGCTGGTGCAGGTCGTCTTATTGGCGTGGCACCCTACTTCGAGGACCTGTGTTATTTGGACTCGGTTTTTCATAGCCTGGAAGAATGCGACAGATCCCTAGAAAGCTTGTTAATTACAGCCGGTCAGGCCGACGAACTTTGCGGGGACCAACCTCTAGTAACATGGAAATTGGATAACAGGCTTGGAATGTCGGGTCTGCCAGAACGCTGGTAAGAAAGGCGAGGCAGGTTCCGCCTCCATCGTCGCCAGAGAAGTTGGATGCGAGTGCGCCGTCGAAAGGGGTAGGAAGGGGACCTGACGCGACGGTGGACGTAGGCTGCACCGAAGAGGTGGCCGTGGCAGCCGAGACATCGATCGTAAAGGTCTCCGTGCCTGGCTGTCTACGAACGAGTTGGCGATGCTCGTCTTCGGACATGATCTGCCAGTGACCATCGACGAAAACCGGTATCCGCGGATCAATTAACAGCGTTGTCTCAGTCGATCGCGGGGTGTCGTCCAGTGAAATAGCAGCGCCTAGGGGGATCCAACAGGAAATGATCAGGATGATCACTGCCGTATATATCCATTGTTTGTGGTATGGTGAAACGGTAGCAGGGTGAGACGGACCACACCCGCGGCGCAGCGACTGGCGCCCGAAGGAATAGCTTGTGGGCATTATAATAATTTATAGCACCGAAGCAGGTAACCGATCAGCAGCTTGTTCATACATCACTTTTGTGATGCAAGAGCCTCCGATCTGTAGCGATCCGGGGTAACACACTACGATATAACAACTATTCCAATGTTTGCGATTCGAAGATTCAAGTTGGAGTTGCGACCAGGGGGTGGGAGAAAGCTGTAGTCGTTTTTAAACCATTCGCCTTAATTATACTTCAACAGGCTTACGCCCCCGGACGCGGTATTGTCCTGCGGACAGTAAAGAGATGTAGTTCCGTTCGGGATGAATTGGTCAATATAGCGGACCCGGCGGGTAAATGAGTGCGTCCCGTGTGCGAAAGAGCGCAAGACCAATGAGACAATGCGATTGTATACACACAGCGTGCGGGGATTGTGTTGAAGCTGGAGAGACAATCCTAACTTCCCTATGGCTAATGGCAATGGTGGCGGCTGCTATCCAGAAACCTGTTGGGAATAGATGATGGATGCTATGGAAACCCCCAAAGGCATGGGTTACGACGGAAGAAGGAGAAGGATCACATTTGTAGGCACATAGGCATCAGCAACCCCCCAGGCTTTTCAATGAAATTCTGCAGAAAAAACACCGATACATAAATGGTCAGGGAGTGCTGGTGGCATGAGCGGCTCCGAGCGTTCCCAGTTTAGGTGCTGAAGCCGGTTGGCCTATCCAGTCTGCCAGTCCACTTCCATGTGTGTCCCAAGAGACGACAAGACGCTAGTCTAGGCCGGGCGCCTGTTAAGAATGCGACAGAGTCCCAGCGGTACCAGAGACGATATATCACAATTGGGGTCCGTCAGTACTAGGTATGTAATAAAAGGGCACATATGCTTCTTGGTAAATGAAAGAGTCGACCCCAATGGCGATTGATTATGTGCCGCCTAACCCCTACTATAGTAGTCCTGGTCAAATATGCCAACAGACGACCAAGATGACTTGTCAGTTTCTTTGAAGAGAGGCCGGTATCTGCTACTTAAGTACCGGTAGTCAGGTCGGCAAATCCCATCTCTTCAGAAGCCATAGGAGGTCAGGTTGCTAACAAGAAGATTTCTTGTTGTCCATATCGTACGTAACCCGATAGCTTCAGAATCGATCTACATGTAGGTCGATATGTGGTGGTAAAATCGCGGGCAGAGCTCGGGGCCTGCTTTGGGGTACTTTACCTGAGTAGGTCTTGGAGCAGGGCAGTAATCTAGAACGTTTCTCCGATTCGATTTGACTCGATCCCGATTTGGGACCATTCGTTATGGAGCTAGGAGCTAGGAGCTAGTAAGAGCTGGGGGGATTTGGTTGAAGGATGGTACGAAATAGTACGGATTTGCATAAGCGAAATTTTCAGCAAATTCGCTCTAACCAATCACAACCTAACATGAGTCGCTATTATTCGAAGTCTACTCAAAACGTGCTAGCACCGCATCATTTTGACACTAATGCCAGGCACAGCCGCAGCTCCTCGTGTCCTGCCTGTTCGCCAGCAGCCACTAGGGCTATTTTACTCAAGGGCTGTATGTAGCGTGACGGGTACCTGCTCGTACTAGTATACATAGCGTAGAAGACGCGTACAAGTACGTGTATACCAAGTCTGGACTAGCATACCGAGCCAGGCTATCGAGAATCGAGGATAGTCTTCACTCCACGAACTAACCCTCGTTGGACCACCGAGCCTACGAACAACATGAACTCAACTTCCCTTCGCCATTGCTACCTTTTAATATATATGCAGTATATATGCGTAGTGTCCATATGGTAAGTACACATATATCTATCAAGATGATCATTCAAAACCTCATACAAGTGCCGCAAATCGCAACGTTTCCAACTCCGGCTCAACCGCCCGGATCATCACCACCAGCAGTGTAAGGTAACATAGTCAAAGTAACATCGGGTCAAAATACAGTATCCTAGACCAATCTGTGCGTACATACATGCATACACTCGCATGTTTTCCCTTGCTGCTGCGAGCCAAGATAGCCCGTCGATTTAGTTCCCTTACCAGGTAATTAATTCATCTTCATTTCTTTCCATATTGGAATCCAGGAGCTCGGGTTGTGTTCGCCAATGAGGCTTCGGGAGCGGCTTACCTAGACACTTCTACTCTATATATCGCTATATTAATGAGGGCCATATGAGGTCTTACTGATCTGGACATTTGAGACACATCGAGCTGCCCAAAGGACGTAATTTCTCTTTGAACTATCTTGTTCAACATGGATATTAAGTCCGGAACTCACTCCTTGAGCTCTTCATCGAAGGTGACTTATGTAAGCTTAATATAAGTAATACAGGCACTAGCTGCACTGCTGCAGGCACGCGGCTTTTCGACGCACCACCTTGCTTTTTTTCATCTACGTCGTTACCGATAGGTTTCACAGCTCATGACTCGTAATAAGTAGTACATACTTAAGTAGCTTGAGCTCGGATCTGACCTCCTTGCCACGTAGCCGAGAACGTGGCCAGGGGAAAGAAAAGAAAAAAAAAAAAAGCAAGAGGTATGCAAAGCTGTAACAAGAGCAATGCTAGAAGTTATCGTGAGAAGATCGATCGCCCTTCTCATACCCCTTACTAGCTAGCAGATCGGCAAAGGATCATCGCTCTTAAGTTTGGATACCCAGCCTTACGGGACAATAACCTTATTACACGTTGTCGTGGCTGTTTCTTGACGATCAACTCTAACCTGACAACATCCCTTTTCTCGTGGTGATACACCTTGCTTCCCGGTGCTCGGTCCCGCGGGCGTAGATGTTGTTTCAGGCCCGTATTGAGCGTAGTAATAGCAACATCGTATGAGCAAAAATCTAGCTTCAGCTGTTACAACCCTATATCTCCCCGTCGCGCAGAGCAGGGTCTAAGTCCGGAGGCAGAGTCAATAAGTTATCCGTATAAAACATTCTCGACCCGAGAGTCAATACGTGTGTCGTTTAACGTGTCTACATCGTATGCGGGTGCGCAGCGCACGTGTGCGACATATGTTCCAGGAGAAAGACATTTATCTACCCGCATACCTCGTGGCAAAGGTGAGACACCGTTCTTATTATACTGCTGCCACCCGCCGAGACTGCCGACATGAGACATCTAGATATAGATTACTTGTGTGGGTACCTACCTGCTCATCGGGACTTGGGAGGGAGTTATGTGGTCGCACAGTTCGAGGTTGCGAGTCTTGTAACAGCTGGGAATCGACTAGGAGTCTCAGTTATCGATATTTCGCTTCGTCTGTTTCAATTCTTGCCAAATACTTCTCGTATATCCCCGTCAGTTAAGTCCCGCCTCGTGAAACGCAAGATATGGCCTCCGATAAGTAGTATCGGGCGGTACACCTCACCACCTTACCTTTCCCCCCATTCACGTAAGTGCTGGGCGAGATATATAGGTCCGTATTGTAATTACGTGTTCCCATGAGATGTTTATCTCGTTCTATCGGACGACTAACTATTGGCTACTCGCCGCTCCGACGAAATTAATGGGGCCGATACGCCTCCGTGTCGGTCGGACATAAGAGGGGCGACATCAGGTAGCAGCACTGATTCATCTATAAAAGCAAGTGGCTTATTCTGGATAATACGTGTCAAAGAAGGATGATATGATTGACCTTAAATCTCCTACTATGAAGGAACCGGATGGACTGCCAAGGTCGCCCGGGAACATGACATCTACACCCGACGCTAGACTTAGATCTGCATTCACACACAGCATCTAAAACACCATATATGGCCTTATTATTATTATTACAAGAGTGAGTATATTCCTTTTTTATCTGTTTCATTACGGCTACGTCCCGTAACAAGCGTTTGCTCGGGTCTATCAACGCCCTACAATGCGGTGCCTGTGTGTACATCGTCCGCAATTTGCAACTATGCATACCATGATGCCATATACCAATGGGGGAATCTCTGATGCTCTAAACAAAATACACCTAAATCCAACAAATATAACCGCCGCCTCTCCTAAGCGCGTAGCTTGTTTTTATATACGCACCCAACAAATTAACTCAACAACTGACTGCACTACCGGTTCTTCTCGAGGCTTTGCAGGTTGACCAGCTCGGCGTATCGTCCGTTCTTCCTCATGAGCTCGGAATGTGTGCCCTCTTCTACAACACGGCCCTGGTCGAACACATAGATGATGTCGGCCTTCTGAATGGTACTAAGACGATGCGCCACGGCGATCGTGGTACGGCCCTTTGCCGCCTTGTCCAGGGCGGCTTGGACAACGTGCTCTGACTCCGAGTCGAGGGCGCTTGTCGCCTCATCCAGGAGTAGGATCTTGGGGTCACGGATCAATGCTCGCGCGATAGCAATACGCTGTTTCTGGCCACCCGATAACAGGGTACCCTTGCTACCCACGATCGTGTTGAAGCCGTCTGGCAGGGACATGATGAAATCATAGATATTAGCCTCCTTGCATGCGAACTCGATTGCCTCATCCGTGACAGTGTCCAAAGGCGAGCCGAGGAGGATATTCTCCTTGATTGTGCCTTGGTACAAGGTCGGCTCCTGAGACACAAGAGCGATGAATGATCGGTACTGGTTCACATTCAGAGTGCTGACTTCTTTTCCATCGACGAAGACACCGCCAACGAGAGGGTCGTAGAATCGTTCCAGTAGAGCGATTGTGGTACTCTTTCCACAACCTGATGCACCGACCAAGGCGACGTACTGGCCGGGACGAATCGTCAAGTTCAGGCCACGTAGCACGGGTTGCTCAGGTCGTGTAGGATATCGGAAATGGACGTCTCGGAATTCAATGGTGCCTTCAATTGCCTCAACCGGGGCTCCGTCTTGAGACCATGTGTCGATATTGGGCTTCCGATCGAAGAGCGTCTTCAGTTCTCCGGCGGCTTGATGAGCCTTACCCATATCGGGAGCAAAAGAGAAAACGACACCCGCTGATTGTGCGCCAAAGATGACTGACATGAAACAGACGAAGAACTTGAAGAGATCATACTCGAACTTGGCGATAAGAGTACCACCATACCAAAAGCCGAGGGCAAAGACGAGGAAGAGAAGCGATTGAGCGGCGGCATAAAGGAGCGAAGACTTCAATACGGAAATCAAGCTGGCTCTCTGCTGAGCGGCGAGAGAAGCCCTGTAATGCGCTAGGACGTCTTGTTCTCGCGTAAGAGAGGCAACAGTGCGAATTGCCGAAATGGCCTCGGAGGCGTACGAAGCACTCTGCTCATAAGCCTTCTTTGAGCGACGCTGGAAATGCGCAAGCATATAGAAGCGGAAGAATCCACAACTAAGCAGGACAGGAACTGTAGCGATACAGACAAGAGCCAATTTCCAGCCGAACGCCAACGCAAGAGCCATAGCGGATATAAGCGTCGTGGTGACCATTAGCAATGTCCCGAGGGTAACACCGCTGAGACCAGCAACATGAGTAGTCTCGGTAGACAGGAAGGATGTAAGAGCGCCAGCAGTGTTCTCGTCCTTGTCGAAGAAGGCAACGTCCTGGCGTAGCATGGTACGGAAAGCCCTGTCTCTAACACGGTGGATGAGTCGCTCGGAGCATTTGGCAAAGGCAACTCCCTGGGATATCTGAGCAATGAGCATAACGAATGCCAACATAAGGAACATAGCGCTCCAGAAGTCGCTATCCTTCTTGACTTGCGCGGCGTTCGCTGGGGTAATTTGTACACCCAATGTCTGGGCTAGGTCAGTTGACGCTCTTGGTAAGGGGAGAGATTCTTAATGTCGACATGACGTACCAGAATTTGCTTGGCGAAGAAGAAGGCCTGAGTAGGGTTACCACCTCCGCAGATGATGGACCAGAACAGACCCCAAACCATTAGTTTCCACTCCTCCTTGTTAAACGATGCAATTAGCTTGATCAAGGTCCATAATCCATACTTGGGCTCTTCCTCGGGTTTACGACTCTGGAGAGCTTTGCTAGATGCGGACCCTTGAGTCGCCGACCGATTAAGCTTCTCGCGGATGTTGTCGTCGGGGTCTTCGGCGTAACCGGCCTCACCTGCCCTGGAAGCCTTCCGAATGAGTTTCTCGTCCTGGTCGTCAAATTTTTCTTGTTCCTCCGCGGTCAGTTCATTCACAGCAGCAATATTCTGTGCCATAACCAATTTAGCATACGCGCCGTTACGCTCGAGAAGTTCATCGTGGGTTCCCTGCTCGACAATAGTGCCTTCCGACATAACTACAATATTGTGAGCATCCTTAATGGTAGAAAGACGGTGAGCGATGGTAATCGTCGTTCGGCCCTCCGCCGCGGCCTCCAACGCTGCCTGAACAACACCTTCCGACTTGGTATCCAGTGCGCTTGTAGCCTCATCAAGTAAGAGAACTGGAATCAACGTTAGAATACTAATACACTACTCCCCTACATAAGTATAACTTACTCTTGGGGTCTGAAACAATGGCTCGTGCGATAGCAATGCGTTGCTTTTGACCACCAGACAACAAGAAGCCCCGTTCGCCAACATTTGTTTCGTATCCTTCCGGGAGAGATGAGATAAAGTCGTGAGCGTTCGCCTTCTTGGCTGCCTCGATAATGAGTTCTTTCTGTTTGTCCTCGCTCTCATTTTCGAGTGCCGTGCCGATAAGGCCGTGCTTGATGTTGTTGTAGATGGTGGTGCCGAACAGGGTTGGCTCCTGGCTGACTAGTGACATTTGCTGGCGTAACCAACGGAGATTCAATGTGCTAATATCGTGATCATCTAGGTATACCTTGCCTCCTACGGGGTCGTAGAATCGTTCGACTAATCCTACGATTGTGCTCTTTCCGGATCCAGATGTTCCAACCAGTGCCGTCGTCTTGCCTGCCGGGATTTCCAGTGACACGTCCCTCATGACGACAACCTCGGGCCTCGAAGGATATATGTGCTTGATATTCTCCAATCGAATCGTACCAACCACATGGTCGAGCTTATCGCCATCGTCGGTCGTGGGATCCAGCGGTGACATGCGGTCGATTGTGTTGAAAATCTTGGCGGCCGCCGCAAGTGCATTCCCGAATGCTTGGAGGTTGGGGGCGACGTTACCCAAGTTGAACGCACCAACGATAATGGACATCATGATGATGAGGACACTGGAAAGCGGGATGGTGCCGTCAACAAGATACTGGCTGCCCATCCAGAAACTCAGGCCGTAGTTCATGTATATGATCCACATCATACCGGCAACCATACAGGCGACCGCAGCAGCTTTTCTAAAGCCGAAAAACTCGGCTCGAATCAAGTGGGCGTCATACTGCTTCGCTAGATGATCCTGGGTGCCGAAAGCGACGGCGTTGCGAATGGAGCTGATGACCTCTTCGGCGACACTACCTCCCGTCGCATACGCTTGGATCGAGTCTTTCGTGTACTTGACGACGAAGCTGGATCCGATTCCCATGTCCAAAATCAGAGCAACGACGGCGGAGCACAGGATGAGCGTCAGCTTCCAGTAGAACACAAAGCCGATGACGAAAGCAGATACGAATGTCGCGAAAGCTGTTAGCGTTAACCCAATTTTCTCGGAGATTCCCTCCTGGATCAAATTCGTGTCGGCGGTAATGCGAGTGGTGACCTCGCCGGCACCAAGCTTGTCGAAGAAGCCGATGTTCTGACGCATACAGCTCTCCAGATAATGTTCGCGGATCTTGGCACTGATATGCTCACCGGTATAGATGAAGCCGACGGTTGCCACATAGATAGTGATGAACTCGCCGATGGCCAGGTACACGAAATACAAGACAAGATTAGCCATCTGGTTTAAAAAGGCATCGTAGGATACGGTGCGCAGGAAATAGCCCTGGAACGTGTTCTGGAGGTTACCGAAGATGACAGTCATGAGCGGCAAGGCAGCTCCGCCTGCGATGGCGCATATAGCGCTCACAATCATAATGAGGATGTCATTTCTCGAGGAGTAGCGATAGAGCGTGGCGATGCCGGTTTTCACTTCGGGGGTGATAACTTGTTTCTTGAGGATCTCGGCCTCATCGGCGGGAAGGTGCTTAAAGGGATCATTGTTGGTATCCCTAGGAGGTGTAACCACTTTTGAGTCTGCTTTCTCCAGAGCTGTCCCGGAGCCAGTGGAGATTCTCTCCTTTTCTGGGGCACCTGCACTCGAATCGTTATGACTCGAGGTACGAGTCGACGGACCTTCAGCAGCCGCAAGCTGAGGCTTTTCTATCTGGTCGGCCATTGCTATGTCTCTGGCGAGGTAGACGAGAATGGGCGAAGTGAGGATTCGCGCCGGACCAGATATTTACAGGGGACTTCGACGGAACGGTACAGGACCGCGGAACCCGTTATGGTGTGTGCCCTGACCTATTCTTTAAGTTTATTAATTTTCCCCTTTTCGAATGTTTCGGCGCTTCTCTCAAACGCAACATGCAACGTCAATCGATAAGTATGAGGTAGATATAATGACCGCCTCTGAACTACATATACATGTATGCAGCTGTAGATTTCAACCTTCGAATTGTTCCGTAGATCCTAGAAGATCAAATCCAACATATGTAAACACAGACAGGGACGGAGAAGGGTCCAATTCCTTTATACGTTAATGATTATTATGAAGATAGGAAGGAGAAAATTTGTACGGGATTAAAATGCGAAGTCCGAAGATGACATGGGAACAGGGACCCCCTTCTATATGATTCGAAGGCCGACGAAGGTCGAAGGCAACAAGAAAGTGAATAAAAGAATTTGGTCCAGCAACCTGGTAGGCCTAGGCAAGATGCGATCGCCCAATATGCGAGTAAATACCTACTTGGGTAGGTAGAAGTATTCAAAAATATCCCAATCGATGTAATTATACAGGGCGCGGAATGCTAGGATTCCGAGCACAACGTTATCGCTAGCTTCGCAACCAGAGGTACCATTACTCAAAATGGACGATGTTACCGAAATGGCAGATGACACGGATCCCGCTCGGTATTCGAAGTTGCCAATACGAAGTGCCAAAGTATGCATAATACTTACATACTGGGAAATACTAGGTATGTAAGAGTCAGAGTCTAGATTGTGTAGGTATACGCCGCAGACTATGATTTCGCCGACTCTCGCCTTCTCGCCTACTTTTCGCCTGTCAACTAAAGTTATTAGACTAGACTACATCTTGTTATTAGTACGAATTTAATATACAGGCCGGACTAACCTGTTAGCTTTTTTTTGACATTGCGTTAGTGTAATTACCCCGTTACCTACTTCTCCAATGAACGGAAAATCTAGATGACTCGTAGACTTCTACTTTCGGCTAGTCACAAATGTAGCACATTGGGCTAGAATTGCTAGAATGCTACTACAGAGTTAGCTGCATAGAGCTGTATCCTCTTCTAATCCACCATACGAGTCTCATTACATCGTCTAATTATCAGATCCATAATGGCTTCTCATGAAGGGATTAGAACATGAAACCATGTTAATAAAAAGTCATGTTTCTCCTATCAGGATTTTAGGAGTTAGGAGAATCGTCGGGTCCGCGTCTCGTCCATCGTTACATTAGAATCGACGGCACGGACGTGGCGCCGCCATTTTTTAACAATAACCTGGGAAATGTTCGTCGGCCAGACTGTTTGGGAATCTCCTAAAACGAGATGAACCAATCAGACAGGCTTAAAACAAGACCTGATCCATTACCACCCATTTAGATTTCGGCCCTACACGTTGCAGTTCCGGAATGACGAACACTTGCAGAGCCTGGTTATATGGTAGGTGCATCATTGACGATTATGCGCATCGAAGAAAGCCGGCCGGCCCCTACCACACCTACATGTATTGTAGGCATCAGCGTATCTAATCGGATGCAGATTTGGATCATGGATGAGTTCTGCATGTCTGTGTAATCACACCGAAGAGTCATCGCAACCACACACACCGCCGATAAATTGTCTGCCTACAGGCGTAACATATAGGTAAATATGACCTCCCATAAAAGAATAGTCGGGACAGGGGTCGTTGGGTAAGGAGACTCGGCTCTTTCATAAGAATACGGTACCGAATGCGGTGGCAGGATCTAGGATCGATAAGGTATTAGGGGGATGTGTGTGTACGGGAAAAAGTGCAACCTCGGAGCTCGGGTGCTATAAGAACCCCGGCACCGAAATGCAGTAGTGCTTATCTCCTGAGGTCGGTCGGTACTTATAACTCGGGGTGGTTTAGCGTGCTAGCATGGATTGAATTGCTTAAGGTGGGATTAGTATAAGCCGGGAGTTTAGACTTGCCCCGAAGATTTGGATCCTTCCAGCCTATTCACTGGCCTGGCGGTTTTTATATCTGCATAGGGACCAAATTCCCGAATATCCATATGGATCGCATGTCCATCTCTTTTCCACATCAGCGCCAACAGTTCGCGTACTACCCAAGAGATGAGATCTGGATGTTTCGAGAAGCTTAAGGGTGAAAAGCCTATATGCTGGATTGGGTACCTAACCGCATTACGCAATAGGGGGCAATAGGGGGGAGCCTCAACACTGCACCAGTCGGCATCGGGAGACTCAACGACCGGACTTCAACAACAGACTTTTCATTGACACTTTACAACTGCAGAGTTCGTTCACCCTGGTTGACTGACGCGTCAATCGGTTTCTAATGCAATGAATGCGGTTTGCCTGGGACGGACTTAATCTCATAACTCCTCGAAGCGAAGAGCGGGTTGAAAACTAATAGTCCGGACAAATGACTCTTAAATGGTAAATCTTATCTAATCCAGGCAGACAACACTCAAATTGTTCAATATATTAAAACGTTACCTAATGCAAATCCTACATATAAGAAATAAGTTGCATTTGCATAAAGTGCGGCTGAGAATTAGGTAAGTAGCACGAGGCGATTCCCAAACTAATACTAGGTCCATACTCTTGGCCTGGACATCCATGATCTTACCCAAAATCCGCAAGACTGGAAATCGTTAGGCGGCCCGCTTCCGTCCCCTACAGCCTTGCCGCCGCCACATCCCAATGACGCGGGTTCGAAATCGAATGGATGCCTTGTCAACTTGCCAAGTGTCCTTTGCCGACTCGACAATTCAGAGCTTAAAGAATTTTACATCGATAGAAAACTATTGTTCCATTCAATAAACAATTAAAAAACAATAAAACAACCTACTTGTATCCTTAAGCCTATAATTACATACCTACCTATATAATCCATAGAAAATTCCCAAGCATTACCCGGGTAACATTCGACTATCTGGTCACCGGAAAGCTGGAATACCGACCTGGTAGCATGCATTAAATTCGACGCACCGCCACGTGCGACATCACCCGTTAATCGTTATCAGACGCTATCGTATGCTTATCGGCTACGCGTCGTAGCTTCAACACCGGGTATAGCCAAACGAGCCGATCACCTCACCTAACCAACTAATCAACCGACACATCATCAACGGGGAGCATCCGCGCGGCCCAAAACCACAGGCACGATGCACACCTCCCTCCCGCGGCCCCTCGCCCTCCTCACCTCGCTCCTCCTCCTCTCACCCGTCGGCGCATCCAAGCCCCCAAACGCCATCCTCCTCTCGGACGTGCAAACCCTCACCCTCCGCGGCGGCGGCGCCAAAACCGCCCACCGCCGCGTCCCCGCCATCCCGCAGCTGCGCTGCGTGTCGTCCCCGGCCGTCTGCCGCCTGCACGAGATCGACGTGATGCGCTGCACGAACCAGGGCGCGGGCTACGACGCCGAGGACGTGCAGTGGTCGTGCGCGGCGGCGCTGCCGCCCGAGCTCAAGCTCGGCAGCACCGACGTCGTGTGCGAGGGCTACGCGGGGCCCGACGACCCCTACGTGCTCAAGGGCAGCTGCGGCGTCGAGTACCGGCTCTCGCTGACGGAGGCGGGCGAGCGGAAGTTTCCGGATATAGCGAGTGGAAGAGGCGGCTGGGGGCTGGGCGGTGGTGGTAATAGTAATAATGGCAAGAGGTCGAACCTTGGGGCGGCCTTGTTTTTCTTGATTTTCGCCAGTGTCTGCCTCTGGATCCTGTACAGCGCGTGTATCGCTAGTGGGCGGACTACCATCCGTCTTGGTGGTGGTCCGCGGAGGCCGGGGACGTTCTGGGGAGGAGGCGGTGGATTTGATCCTGGATTTGGCCCTGGTGGTGGAGGTGGAGGCGGTTGGACCGACTGGAAGTCCTCAACCACAGGTCAGGGTTGGCAGCCTGGGTTCTGGTCTGGATTAGCTGGTGGCGCTGCAGCCGGCTACATGGCAGGAAATCGACGCAACAATCGACAGGAGCGCGACAATGGTTATGGTTGGGGAGCAGGACCATCTACTTCGTCGTTCCCGAGCAGGTCGAGTTCAAGCTCAACGTCTTCCGCGAGATACGAAAGCACAGGCTTCGGGTCAACGAGCCGACGGTAAATTAATCAGTTAGTAGCTTCACGATCACATACAATAGAATGGTTGAGTATTTTTTATTGAGTGACTTAACAAAGCCTTGCATTGTTTGCACTTCTATCCTATGCCCTAGGCGATCGCGAAATGCATGGATTGTATATACACTTAGTAAGAGGGCATCGGCCTCCCGTGCAAACTCAAATTGGACGTCTCCCCCCGTCTTAACTGGCAAAACAAGTGTTGGGAATCGTCCTCAAAAACGTGCAACATCTTCCCTCCGTAAGGAGATGCGAAAATCAGACCGAACCATCTTCGGCTCTCAAGTCGAGCCTCCATCCGCGAATCCCTAATATGTACATCGACTGTTACATATGACGACGCAGCCTTTCTCCATTATATCGTAATATACAACGCGTCGTCATTCGGTTGTTCTTAGGTACCTTACTATAGGTGAACAGTCATTGCGTCTGACTTGTCGAAGGCTTTACTGCATGCGGGACACTTTCGCATACGGTTAGAGATCCTATCGTCAATACATCCTCTGCAGAAGATATGACCGCATGTGCGTAAAACCGTGTTCTTGAAGTCCTTCTTACAGATAGAACAGGTTGCCATACTCTAGTAGAATCGTTAGAAAATAAACTCCCGGAATAATAATAATAGGTTGTACTTACGCGTAGCATCTCCTCTTCTTCCGAAGAGTTGCTTAGGCACTTGACTCTCCACTTGTCGCGGTCCTTTGTCGCGGATTCTAATCGTGCTTTGAGCTTCTCTACATCAGCCTCCAACGTGATAGCCCGCTCCTTGGCTATGGCGGTAGTCGAATCTTTCGACTTGGCCAAATTCGTCAGCTCCACAACCTGCTGTTTCAATGCGTCGAAGCGTCGGGACATCTCGGTGCTGGATGTTTCGAGTTTCCTGTTCTCGGTCATGACCGAAGCATTCGTCGTCTTCAGATCGGCAAGTTGCTTGTCCAGATTGGTGACGAGTGTTCGATTATGGGCCTCGACCTCCTTCAGCTGCGAGATTATCTCCGAGCTCTTGCTATTCTGGGTCCGTAGTTTTTGTATTACCTCACCCTTCTGGTCGCCATCCTTGCGCGCCGTGAAGTACTTCTGATCGGCCTTGCTTTTCTCGGCAATGGCTAACGCTACGCGCTCTTCCATTGCGGCTTGGTCCATAATCTTCTTATGTGCAAGAGACTGGAACTTCTTCATTGCGTGCGTCATACCTGGCAACTCGCTCTCGATCGAATTGTAGTCCTTCAACAACTTCTTGTACTTCTCCCGGAGTTCTTCCAAGGGAAGAGCGTCGATTTCCGGTTGCGGTGTCATGTCAACATCCTCGCTGGGTTGCAGTCGCTGTACTTCTGACTCCAGGACGGTGATTCGGTCTTCCTTAGCGCTCACAAGGTCTTTCATGTGTTCTAAGGCTACCCGCTCCTGTTCCTTGCTTGCTCGGAGCATCGTGACGTCCGCATGAAGTTCGTCTCTCCCGGATCGTACTCGTGCGAGGGTAGTGTCTGCCTGCTGGAGTTGGTCCTCGAGTTCTGCAATGAGCGCTTGAGCTTCACTCTCGACTTTCCTACGACTGGACTCGCGCTCGGCCTCCAGTTTCTCAGCCGCCGCTCTGAGGTTCTTGTTGTCTGCTTCCAAATTGTTGACTTTTCGGACAAGGTCCTCCATCTGGGTCTTGAATACTTTGAAAACTTCTGTACGAGAGTAGTCTTCGTCGGTTAAGTTGGTCAGTCGGGTCTGTACGGATGTGAGTTCTTCCTGTAGGTTCTTATTTTGTGACAGTGCAGACTCTAGCTGCTCTTTTTGCCGCTCTGCAACGGCATTGGCCTCGCGAAGAGCCAACTGCAACGCTTCGGTATTCGTATTGCCTTCGTCTATCGCCATGCCATTCTCCTGGTTGGTAGCAACGGCAGGTCGGGTGGATACATGATTCAAGGCTTGCTGCTCAAGTTTCTGCACTTGAGCACTCTTAGCTCGATCCAGTCTTCGTTCTGCTTTCATATATCGGAGTGTAGCTTCATTCAGCTGGTCAGAGAGGCTATTCTTATCAGAGCTGAGGCGATCGAGTTTGACGAGGAACTCTTTTTGCTGGGCTAAGAGTAAGTTGATCTGTTTCTCCAGGTTCGTAATATCCGGGGCCACTTTGCTGCGAGTCCCACTAAGGCGGCCAAGTATTGTCTCGACCATTTTTTTAATGGTCGAGGCGTTTTTACTCAGATGTGACTCGAATTCTTTTACGTCTTCGAAACTGGTGCGTGTGGGGAAAAGCTGGTCTAAGCATTGTCTCAGTAAGCTGCACATTCTTGTTAACCTTGGAGATTCTTACCATCAGAGTCTTGCTGGAAGGGTATGGTACCCTCAGTTAGCAATTCCAACTCTTGTAGCAGCTGTCGCGAGTTAGCATCCTCATGTCATTCTCCGACTTGGCGAACTTAGACGCACCTGCAACCACCAGTTGTCGACGATTCGAATATGATCGTCATGATGTACCGACTTTTTTTCCACATCTTCTAGCCGCTTTTCTAGGTTATCCTTCTCCCGCTTGTACGCGAGCATCTGTCGATAGATTGCATCCTTTTGGTAGTCCTAGCCAATCCATATCTGTCAGCGACCTACTTGCTTTATACTATGTGTGTTGGCTGGGCGCGAATATACGTAATGACGAGGCAACTCGGATTAGGCTGTACAGTCAAGCGCGGGAGGATATCAGAGTAGGGAAGGTGGTAGAGTGGAACGCTGATGACAGCAGAGCCGCGCATCAGTACTGAAATGGTGAGTAGAATGTCCCGATGACAATTTGAAACAAAGGCTACGAAGGTCTCGTGCTGGGGTGAAGTCATCCGATGGCGGCGACAACAACGCGTTGGAGGCCGACAATATTGTTTCAAGGGAAATAAGACGTGACGATAACACTTACCTCGATCCAGGCTTCATCCTTCGCGTCACCGTCGTCTTTGGATTTACTACCGCCATTCACGGCCTGGCGCTTGCTGGGAGGGGCGATGTCATCAGTGCTGCTGATAGCAGGACGCTTACGGTCCTCCATCTTGACGCGAGTCGATAGAGGCGCAGTTGTCGGCGAAGTAGACAGAGGCATGAGAAGAGGATAGATTTTTTGTAAGGGATACGTAGATGTTGGTTACGGAACAAACGAGAGGCGGGAAAGCAAATGGGGTCGGCGAAAAGGAGGAGCGTGTAGCGTAATGAAAATAGTAGGCGAAGAGGCTCCAGGGGAGAAAAAAAATTAGAATGTACAAGTGCCTCCCTGGCGAAAGAATCCGTATATTGATCCGGAAGGGATCGAGGGAAAGGTGTGCCTTCACGCCGATGAGTGCAATTGCCGTCCAGGGAACGGGTGTTGAAAGTAATGGGAGGAGAAGGGTGAAGACTGGGCTCCAGTCGTAGAACGAAAAATCGAAGTTGAAATCGAGCAAAAGGCCCTAATCCAAATTTGGATGGGACAGAATTTAGTCTGTCTGGCTTGCCTTCAGCATCTGTCCTGCCGAACGGTCTGTGATAAGGACCGTTGGCGTGGTCCGTGCCTGCTTTGTATTGAATTGGATCTCTTTCGCAGCGATAGTTCAGCAGTTACAGGTCAAACTGGTAGGTGATGTGGGTACATAGGTACCTACCTAGGTACCTTCTGGTAGGCTATGTGAATTAGTAGCGTTAACCTAGTAATACTAGGTAGGTACCTAGGTATCCATCTGGATGAACTAACTTTTTTCTCATTTCAAGGTTCGTATCTAAAAAAGTAATCGACTATCTTAGCAGGAGATTATCCCACCACCCCACCTAATCATCCATCTCTTTCAACTCAATCGCTTTTCAGTCGCTACCTTTAATCAAGCAGACCAATTGATACCTACTCGTTAAAGACTGTTAATCACATTGTTGAAGGCGCACAGTTGGACAATCCTTAGTGAGGCAATGCACACCACAAATTCTCGGATATAGCACCCGTAGGCGTCAGTAGCCATGAGTTCCATGCTGAAGAAAACCGGAGGCTTGTCCTTCAAGCCAAAGGTCGCTCCTCGCCGACCAGGCGGTGCTGCCTCATTGTCACAAGTGCCTCCTGCGCCTGCATCCAGCAGCACTACGCAGGCTCCTACCACCGAGGCATCTTCCCAAGCAGCGACTCCCACACCTACCGTTCCTCCCCCTGTTCCTTCGATTGAGTCATCTAGTCATGAAATAGGAGCAGCCCAGAAAGAAAACCCTAAGGAGGCGCTGCAGGTAGAGACAGAAAAGCCGTCCGCTCAACCACGGCCAGCTCCCGCTGTGCCTCAAGTATCTATATCAACAGCGACCTCGGCAACTCCTTCCACGACTCCTTCCGCAACCACCGATGAGCCTCTACCCCGAGCACCATCAGCACCCACTCCAGCACCCGCCAAAAGAGCTGCCGAACCGACACCAAGTCCAGCTACAGATAAGCGTCCCCAGTCGTCTCCCTCAATCTCTATATCGGCCTCTGTTGAACGACCTACACAACCGACTCCAGCGCCTGAGATTACGGCGTTAGGGACCCCACCAGCTACACAGCCAGAAAAGCCCACGCCCAGCACTTCGGCCGTGCCGGTTGTTGCTATATCCCAACCCGTGGTTGCCACAGACGCACCGACGCCACTCCCTTCCGCTCCAGTACAAACTAGAGTCGCGCCGCCCACCGCTCCTCCGTCTCCCGCTCCCGTCTCCGATACGATTGCAGTCTCTACTCCGATTGATGAAACCAACGCTGCGGCACCCAAGAAGAAGAGGACATATCGCAAGCGCCAACCCGCCACAGCCAGCAATGTTGGAACAGAAGGCGCTGCGCCAAAGCAGAAGCGGCCACGCAAAAGGCCCGCGGCCGAGGCCACTGAAACAGCGCCGGCAGAAGGCGCTACAGAAGGCGGGGAGGCTGGTCCTCCGGCCAAAAGGGCATACAGACGACGCAGGACTTCTCCGTCCCCGGAGGAAGATCCTGAGAGCCAGACGGTTGACCACACTACGATGAAAATGGCCGAGCTAACCAAGGATCTGGGCATTGGGAAAAGATTCAAGCATGCGGATGCTATCGAGGAGCGTGCGCGAGAAGCACGGGAGAGGTTCCGCCAGAAGAGACTGGCAAAAAAGAAACGAGCTCTAGGTATTCCTACTGACGAGGAGTCAGACTCGCGCGCGGGCACCCCAGCAGAAGGCGAGGAAAATGGAAGAGAGTCGGCTATCGCCCGAGCCAGAAATTTGGGAGCTTCAGTCGGCGCGGGTGCGCAGCAGTCCGTCGGCTACGAGGTCGTGGATGGTCAGATTATTATCAACCAACAGTCGCTCGTAGTGGATCGACACGCAGCCCACCGAGACATGTCGGCTCTCGAGACCGTTGAAGAAGATGAATTCTCCAATTTGACTACCTCGTCATCGTATAGACGAGAGAGCCGCAGAACAGGGCCCAATCACTGGACCGACGAGGAAACCGTAAGCTTTACCTCATCGAAGATTAAGAGGATATACGCTAACATCAATGCAGGAAAAATTCTACCGTTTACTCAAAATGTTCGGAACAGACTTCGAGTCCATCTCCGCCATGTTTCCGGAGAAGACCCGGCGCGCCGTCAAGCTCAAGTTCAACCGGGAGGAGAACTTACGCCCCAAACGCATCAACGCCGCCGTCATGGTTCGCGGCGAGAAGAAAGTCGACATCGACATCGAGGAGTACAAGGCCCACCAGACCGAGTGGCAGGAGAGTGATAAGATCATGGCCGAGCACGCTAAGTTGGTTGAGGAGCACAACGAAGATATCCGCCGTCTCAAGGAGGAGAGACGCGCTGCGGGTCTCATGGACGAAGACGATGACGAGCAACCGGCCAATGGCCAGGAGGGCCAGGCTGATGGAGCGGCTGCCGAGGAGACCATTGAGGAGGAGGTTATTGAGGAAGATGCTGCTGTCCCTGCAGCTACAAACGGCAATGTGGCCGTGTCGGCATAGGTAGGTGGCTGAGGCAACGCTTGCAAGCTTGTTTTATGATACCCCGTTTCCTTAGCTTGCATGCTTGCTTAGGAGCTGGACGAACGCCGCGAAAGGGGACTTACAGATTACTAGCGTAAAGGACCGAAAGGGGGAAAGGGGTTTGGCGTTACCGTGCATCAATGAAAGCTTATGGGGGCTTTCTTTCCCTCCAGCGTCTGCTAGGACGCTGCATCTATAAAAGTAAATAGCGAAGCAAAATAATACCGTGACTACTACCTAGGTATTAATGCTAATTATTCCCCTTGCATCAACGGTCTCTCCGTCTGGTCGCATGTCAATATACTTCACAAGTACACCGAAAGATTAAGTAAGCATCTACGAAGACCGACAATATGGAAATCAACGTGTAGAATTCAGAACTAAGCTACGGACTTGGTTCATCTAACCTTCCTTCAACTTCCTTTCCCGCCTTCTCCACAGGACAGAAAACCCGCGAACCGAACCAGGAGGCCTCACTCCCGAAAGTACGTATTCTCGGGATAAGACCGGAAGGGGGAAATCGGGAGACCCTTGCTGTGTGCGTATGGATGGAAGGGAGGGGCTGCCCTATCAAAGCCTGGGGGAACTTCCGCCCCCGACAGAACGAAGCATTATGCGGAGCAAATAATAGCCATTAACAGAGGGGATATTAGCGCGAGGGTGAGGCGCCACGTCGGATATCGTAATAAGGTTGGCTTGTATGGATCGGAGATCGTGATTGATGGAGATAGTATGGCATCTACGCTACGCAGATCAGTTCTGAGGCGGTTCGTCATCCTCCGGTTGATCGAACAAGAAATTTGCGGCCAGCTCCTCGTTCTTATCGCAGGCGAAGTAGGCTTGGATCGCCGCGTCTCGGTCGAAACCCAGTCGGCACAGCTATTTATCAGTTAGCATTATATATAGCAAAAAAAGAACCCACTCGAGAGGCGGTAACTCACACGCTCGATAGCATCACGTTCCTCCTCCGTCACTGCGATGGTCTGGGCTCCAGGGGGTAAAGGCGCGTCATCGTCACCAGCTTCGCCCAACAGGTTCAAAAACTGCTCAGGGTTCTGAGAGATTAGTTGCGCGAGCTGAGGGTTGCCAGCGCCCAGTTGCTGCAAGATCGGCTCAAGCATCTGCGGTTGCTGTTGGACCACCTGTCGGAGCTGCTGGAACTGCGCGTTGTTGCGCAGCCAATCTAGGTTGCCGAGGGTCTGGCCACCAGCGGCGGCTGCGGCGGCTGCAGCTGCTTGTGCAGTAGCACCTGCTCCACGGCTTCCACCTCGACCCTGCTGCGCAGCCAGATCAAAGAGGTTTACCGGACCACCCTCAGCTTCAGCCTCGGCTGGTTGGCCAGCGGCACCAGCGGCACCAGTGACTGCGGCCGCGGCTGATGGGGACTGGGTGGGGGCCGCCTCTCGCTGGGTCTCCTGCTGACGAGCATTTTCGGGAATACCCTATACGAAGTGTTAAACTTGAAATAGCCTTAATGGTGTTTAGCTGAACTTACGTTCAGGAGATACTCGACGGCGCGATCCGGATTGTAGAAAGCTGCGCGCAAAGCAGCCTCGATCTGGGATCGCTCAAAGCCCATGGCCTCCATGTTAGCGATGACACCGGCTCGAGCTTCGCCCATTGCCATAGAGTTATCACCGAGGCCAGTACCAGCGGGGGCAGGAGAGGGTGTGGCCGGGGGGGCCGCCGCGGCAGCTGATGGTTGAGAAGGAGCGGCGGGGGCAGCAGGAGTAGCGGCAGCAGATCGGGCGGGCGTCTCAGGGGCCGCGCTCGACGAGGACGCAGCGGCGGCCGCGGCAGGCGCAGTCTTAGGCTACCAGATGTTAGCGACAATCTACGTACGGAGTTAAGCTAGCTCATCCATGATACATACCTTGCTCACCATGCAAACAACGTAGCCCTTCTCCTCAATCTTGTGGGCTGCCACTGTCTCTTCATCCTTGAGGATCTTGCCTGTGCGGAGTTTAGTATTCAGGTAACATCAGACAGGTAGGACGAGAGGGAAAGTATACCAGAGTAGATGAGCTTCAAAGCCTTAGCATCCCATCCCTTCTCTTCGGCGACTCTTTGCTTCAGGGTAGAAACCTTCATCCAAGTCAGAATTGATAAAAGTGGTATATACATCGGTTCCGGAGCTAGGTCGGGGGGCGTTAATGTTTAACGATGATGGAATGACGACATACAAGGTCGGTAGGCTCGATATCGAGCGTGAACTTTTGGTTCGAGAGCTCCTACAGACGAGTTGCAAATGTCAGCTTGCTTGAGCGGGGCAAAAGGCACGATGGGTAACAATTTAGGTCAAAGCATAAAAATATTCAAGCAAGCAATCGGCAATGCATACCTTAAAAGTGACTTTCATCTCGGCGGCGGGCAGCTTCAAAATAGCTGCGAGTAGTCGGACAATGTGGGATGTGAAAAATGCGGAGGGGTCACAGAATGTGTATGTAGTCGGCAGGGAAAAGTAGGGCCGGCAACGTAAGGCGAGGATAGGAAGATAGAATTTATGGTAAAAGAGTTGGGAGCTTTTGTGCTCTGAGCTCTGACCAGAAACAGTTTTATGGTTTTATGGCTGATGGTGGAAAGCGACGGGAGTGGAAAGTCTGATCAGAGTCTTGAATTTCAGGTAGCAGTTTATGATGTGTCGCTGGCGGGCAGTGGCGGCGGCTAGCGTTACTGTACGTACTTGCTACTTCAATGTTCTAATGTTGCTTACCGCACTATAATCAAAATGTACCCGTACTGTACCTAGTAATTTTAGGTAATGACCATGGGATACTGTATTCGGGCAGTTGTGACTTCCAGGTTGCGACTTCAACGTCGCACCCGCCAGAAAGATGCGGGGTCCACTGGTGGGGTATCTCCCAACATAGCCATATGACTGGTTCCCTACTCAGGCGTTAAAGAAGGCGGCGAGGCTATCAGTTGCCTTTCACATCAATGTTTTATTCAATACTTGGTACAGATGAAGACAATTCGAAACACCGTCTGGTAGGAAACAATTTTTGAAACTACTGTACAACTATCACTATTTGCTGTCATTCAGTGTCGGATCTACTTGGATCAGGACCTCGGAGACAAGCATTTCATTGGGATGCAGTTGGTTACCGCAAAGGACTCAAGAGTACTCTCTCCAACCTCCCTATCGCACGGTATATACAACTGTTAAACCAATCATCGCCAAATCCACCGAGAACAAAATAGCCCTGGGTGTACATAACGTACATGTATATACAGGCTACTACTATGTAAGTGGCCTTGGCATGGTATACGAAGAACCTTGGAATACACTCAGTCCCCGATCCGAGGCTGAATGTGCCCAATTACTCTCTTACCGAATCTCGAAATAGCCAATGTTACGATATTAATATTGCGAAATCCTCAGTGGCCGGCTACCGAAATCATTAACCCAGATCTTATGGCATTTGTTATTTTAATTTATTTCATTTCTCACTAGAATATCTACCTTCTACCTCCCACAATGTTGCCGGGAGAGAATGATAGGACCCCCTTCTGAGGTGCAGAATGTAGTTCAACGCCGCGCTAAATGACAGTGGTATCTTCCAAAAACCCAATCCCCTTTCCCAAGCCTTATCAAGAACACAAGTCAATCACGGGTCATACACATCATCAGTCGTACCGTCCCATTAGGAGACGCTTCCGATTTCCTCTGCCGACTCACGATCCCGCAATCGTTTGGTCTGGTATTCCGTCAGACTCGTTCTTGATCCAGCACTCAGAATCCACTCAGGAATCGGAGGTGTCATTTTTCTCTCCCCGGCTAGTTCCTCGGGGCGAAGCCGATCGGCATTGGGGCTCGGTGTCTTGCGGAAGCTATCATAACTCCCTTGGCGGCTCAGGTTACCCGGCCCCGTAGGCAGACTACCGCTCCGCATTCGGGTGAGAGATTTTTCCGATATCGTCTGTCCCGCGTTAGGGGCCGCAATGACCACCGTTCCGGGGGTCGCCGCTGGAGGGGCTGGTGAGTCGGATCGGAAGAGCGGATGAATATGTAGTTCACCCGATGTCGACTGAGGCGTCACACTGCGTTCATATTGTGCTTTGGGGAGAGGACTATAACTCCGACTTCTACGGTTACGCTTGGGAGGTTCAAGGTCCAGTGGACATCCCGGACTCGGACTTCTGCTTGTCGTTGGGCTTGCAGGAATTGTCTCCAAGAAGCGAGCACGGATAGGAGGACTAGTGTCCACAACAATCTGCCGGTTTTGGGGATCGACTGAAGACGTATCCCAAGAGTCGAAGCCGTCCTCTGTCACGCTTGACCGCTCTCGATAACCAATCGACTCGATAGAGGGAGGACGGCGGCCGGTCCTTGAATTAATAGACTGCACTTTGGAGCTGGATCCCGCGGGGCGTACGACTTGAGAAATGGAAGTGCGAATGGAGCTCATAGTCTCGGCCATTGAGCGACCACCACTTGACCCTGGTCGGCTCGAATAATCCGCCATTGCCCGGATTTTGATGTTCGTCTGACTCGTTGCAGGCGTCGTTCGAGCGTAAGGAATAGACTTTACATGTATCGCCGGCATACGAGAGCTGTCCTCGTTAGTGTGAAGGGACAGCGCCTGCTCCGAGTCCGGCAGCCGATGAACAACGAAATAGACAACGACGAAGGTGAGTTGTCCCACGAAAGCACACACGAGTGCCACGGAAGACCCAACCAGGAAATTACCCGATGGAAGTTGAAGTAGGGTCTCGGGCATGTCATCAGATTTTCCCATCGTAACCAACATCACAACAGATGCGGCAGACGCCAGAACACTCGTGACGAGGCTCAATGCAAACCAAATGCCATTGGTTTTCCTCCTACCATACTCCGTGGTCCGTTCAAAACATCCGGCGAGGAGAATGATCAATATTATGAGCATCAGTGCTTGCCATGCCAGCGCGATGACTGCGGCGATTTTAACCGGGGAAGCCAACATCCAGAGTCCCTGAGCGATAATCGATTCAAGTGCCAGGATCGCTGCTGTTGCTAACAGGGCAGCAGTCCCCAGCGCCATGCCGAGAACGCGGGACCTGGCCATGTTGAAAGCGGGATTGTCAATATAAGTAAGCGATGGCCACCACATACGTTTTTCGGTTCACTAAGGTGGTGCAACCTAACGATAGTTGAACGGCTCCCAAACGCTCTGAGATTGGTTGGGAGTTGCGCGCAGAAACACCAGAGGTCGGTGCGTCGGTTAGGGGCAGCAAAGGCCCACCACCTTCAAGGAATTCCAGTAACAGTCTAGAGACTCCCAGTTCAAGCTTATTTCGTATTCCCGCTCCCAGAACAAAGTCGGAGGGTGCGAGATTTGAGGCCAGAGTTGAGACTCTGCCTTCGAGGCGTAATTAAAACGCGAGGCTGAGCAAATAGCCAGGCGGTCGACTCTCTCAAGTTAGACACTTGAGTAAAGGTAAAACAGACCGGGCCGCCGCGGGAAGAATAGCGAAAAGTTCCGATACAAAGGAATTAGCGGTCTAGGCGGTCGATTGCCGCGTCCGCAAGATGTCGGTATATACTATATGCACCTGGCCAACCGGGATATACATGAGGCGATATGTTCCCCGATGAGTGCAGGATGTTTCCGTAGTGGTCAATTGCCGGGCTAGTTAAAGCAAAGCAAGACCAAGAGCTAGAAGCTGGAGCAAACGAATGGCGGGCCTTGGGCCGTGATATGTAGGTATAAGCGAGAGGATAAACAGGAAAAGAATGGATATTGACAGACAGGTATAGGCCGTTAATACCGACCACCTAATCCAGGATATGGCGATATAAAACGGATGTAGAAAATTAGTAGTAAGTTCCTCAGGTACGAGGTGAAAGATAGGGCAGGACAAGAGGATAGAGAAAATAGAGGGTCGAGAAAATGGGCCGGAGTTGAAGTAGCTTGTTTGCTATTCGGCAGACCAGTCAGGATAAAAGAGGAGAGACGGTTGGACGCGTCCTGAGGGCGGTCGCGTGTATGTTGGTGTAGGTGGTATCGGATGGATGCTCACACAACATACATACATACATACATGGACACGACCCTTGCTCCCGTCCTTTTGGGATCTTTTTTTTTCTTTCTTGCAGCCTTTACAAGGCGAGCAGGGGTATGCAGGTACAGCAGCCTATCACCGCGCGATGCACCCGGGAGCGACCCCGTCAAGCCCGTCGAGCCCCTCCTCCCAATGGTTGATGCCGTTCAGCGGTAGGATCTCTACCGTAGGACAAGACGGCGGATAGGATGACAGGATTGGACACGGCTTGCTGGCTAAGCTTGAATTGTCCAATATGATTCGCAGCTTCGTCGCTTGCTAGGTGTGCCCTGGCGTAAATCGATCTCGTAGTCCCTGCTCTATTCCGCCCCCAATTGAACCATTTCCTGATTTTTGCTTTGACTTATTTTTCCCGTTTGCTGATTTAACCTCAAGCCTTAATTCCCCCTTGGATCTAAGCGTTGCTATAAGCCTGTAACAGATTCGACTACACCTCCTTCGCCTCCAGAGCTTAGTTCATGATCCGGAAAGATTGCTAAGCAGAAAATCAGTCGGGCAAATTAATACCTGGGATTTCTGGATATTTCGCTAATAGTATTAGGAACGAAAGAAGGCGTAATTATTGCCGTATCCAAGAACGAACGAATGAGGTAGTTAAACGTCAGCCTCCTTTGCTCAATATGGAAGGATGTAAGAATCGAAGCGAGAAGAAAATGAAAAAGTAAGCTTGTCAGACGTTCTCCCACAATTTCATTGAAAGAAAAGAAAAGAAAAATTTGACCGAAAATATTGAGCGAATATACTTTCGTCTTATTATTGTTGTTATTATTTTTATTATTGTTATCATCGTTGCTATAGCCCACCACGAACAAGGTCGTTGTATCTTCAACTTCGCTAGGAAAAGCCCCGGTAGCATCAAGTTTAATGATATGGGTCGGTGAGAAATCCACTTGCAGACGCCGTCCTTACAAATCTATCCTCTAAGTGGTCCAAACGGTCTGGAGGCTCAAGGTTCTTTACACTTGAAAGCCGACACCATCTTCAAGATGCGGTATTCTCCGTCTTCTTGCGCATCTAGAATGCATCCCACACAGCATCGTTTGTCATGGCTTGTACACATAGTACGTACCTCCTACTTCGCAAGTTACATATATTGACGCTATGCCAGGGCCATCATTGTTTGCCATGGCGTCGTTAGCTCACTAGCCTCACGCAGAAGTCCATATTTTACCCAACTTCAGAGCCATAAATTCGCACCAGGAACCGACTCAACAAATCAGACTTGTCATACCTACCATAGTAAACTGTACCATACTAGTAGTATGATATGACGCTCATGTTCCTCAACTCCTCCGGAACACAACACAGTAGCAGTAAGGATACATGTATGTATGGATTGATGGTGTCTATCCACCATCTCCACCCTGGTAAGAAAAAATTCGTTAAGAGTCGTTTTACATGTGCAGATGAAACAGCCTGTCGATTTCATCATAGCGTTGAACAAACACATGATATGAACAGAGAAAACAAAAGCTCATCACCACTTTCAATCAGTTCATATCTCAACTACATGCAGGTACACGCACTAAAACTCAATTACTGCATCATCGCTACATACCGAAGCAGACAGCAAACTCAACCTATGATTATACGTAGGTACCTACATATGCAGTAAGTATTGTACGTACACGTATATATTTATGCAAGGAAAGCTGAGGGTCTGTGAGTCCTGGAGATCAGCGTTACTAAGTTAAGTGTACCTTAGCCCGGCAAGGAGAAAAAGACAATAATAATCTCCGATGCAAAACATTACGCCAATGAGCTTCTAGAGTCTTCGTATTGAAGACAGGGTCCGCTCAGCTTGGCTTGCCTAGAACCCGACTGCTGAATCTCGCCTACAGTAACCTACCACCTCGACGCTTGGCCAGGGCCAACTACTTCGACAGGACATCGTCAACCTACTGGTTCATGATTACGAGCTCACAACCCGCAAGTCATAATGAGGCTCATTGGACAATGGGGCTTGTGCGCTATGAATAGTCTTGTAACCTCTTTTCAAGAATTAGTACTACCGCCATTAAGAAACCAAGGATCATCCATGCGGAACTCAGCATCACCCTCCAGTTCTTCATTGTATCGGCATACCGATACCCCGTCTTCTCGTGATGCGAACCAGCCACGCCACACCCGTATCAAGTCCGCCAGTGAGAAGATCTATCAAGGCCCGAGACACGCGCGATATTGCGCATATTCAACGTGGCCGGCTCGTATATCCAAGACATCAGGAACCGCTATCAAAAGGAGACGTAATCCCACCTCCCCAGTGGCCAGTAGCCTCGACTTCTTGTGCCTTGGTTCGTAAACCTGTGGTTGTTCGAGTCCCGACTATATCGGGAATGACGACATCGTGCGATCTCTTCATATATTCCGTCAAGGGAGACCCAGAGAGCCTCGGGGTCATATCGCGAGCCAGAGGGGCAAAGGGCCGCGGTCGTTCCACATCGGCGAGCGCCATCGGGCTCCGCAAGATCTTGAACGTACCACGGGCTTCTCGTAGCGATGTCGAGCTCATGGGATGTGCTCAAGATGCCTTGGGACTTTCATGCTCCTCCCAGGACTCGCTGGAGGTATCCGCTAAGTCCCGGCTATCCCAGCCAAGGTTGACAAGTGTTTCCTAGCTCCTTAGCATGAGAGCCATTGCGGCCGGCAATCTGCGGAAGTCCGGGCTCGTCATCTGAATCACCTCAACATCTACGATCCGGAGCTTCGTCCCGAAGCTATACGTCACTGATCGCTGGTGACAAGTTGAACACGAGCCTTCGTGCCTAAGCCAAATGAGCTAGCAGCAGCCCTACTAGATCCACAGCAATCTCGCTTTCCCATCTTACCCGCAGCGCTAAGGGCTTGGATAGACTAGACCTAAGGTATTTGACCGATGTTCTTCACAGGTGGGCGGTTTCTGCAAGGGATACCATCAGTGAGTTGTCATAGGCATCACCTACATATAATCTTGGGGATATCCCCATGATGAGACCATCTCTTTCCGGGGGTAAATATACATGAAATATCAGCAGCGTTTCGTGACTAGTAGCAAAAGATAATGTAAGCGCTATTCGACATCTATAGTCTATCTAAACTACCACAGTAGATGAATAGCAATCGGTACCGAGTATTCAGGGGTTCTCTTTCCGTGCCGAACCACACAAAGCCCCGGAGCCACGGCTAAGTCTACGCGGCCACGTTTTCTCCATCGATTTTCCATCAAATTTCCGAGATATCCGTCACGACTAGTGAGATTGTGGTTAAGGCCGCAAAAGTCGAACCTCTCTGATCCTTCCACCGAAATCCTTCGCAAGGTTGAAAGCAATACGTGCGCTCTGATTGGCCGTCGCGCACTTCTTTCGGCTGCAACATTCCTATCAGCTAGGACGCCCCGGGCTGCTCCCGCCTCTCCATACGCCGCAATAATATCATGTTGTGCGACTCGAGAAATAGTTATAAAAAAATCTGATAGATCTCAATCACGCAATTGTTCCTTGCAGAAGGAGCTCGACTGCAGAGAGGCTGTTTCATGTACTGGTGCCGTGTTGATATATACTCGTGGCGCGTTTCGCAGCTCGCGGTTATACCTAAAGTAGGATATATCAGCGAAATGAATTCCCTTTAGACGTTCTTAATTTCAGCCCTACCTCCAGGCTAGGCTCCCTCGTGTTTAAGGCAAGTTTGCAAGAAGACGCGACTTTTGACCGCGGAATTAGCGCTGATATCGCATTTTACTGGTGTTGTCTACATATCACAGCCAGCATCATACATATGACGCATGCGGCATATCCCAATGTAGTTTCTCATGTGGAGTGAGCATATTCATATACATCTCGACTAATCCCGGGAATAGCCTCTCCCGTGCTGCCCGCAGCAGGCAATGATACCGTGGTATTTCCCATAGCCAAGCACGCCGTCTGTAACTGACATGAGCGTTTGGACAGCATCTCCGGATTATCGGAATTGGAAAGGCTCTGATATATCCAGGTATCTTACATGCATATGTCTTACTATGCTCGATGAGACAGAATAAACATCATATGGAGACTCGTTTACTAATTCTCATGATCTTCCTGCGAAGTTAGATAGGGAAGTGCGACAGACTCGGATTACGCCAGGGCGGAAGACGGGTTCCCTTACTCTTCCATGGGGATTAGTCGAGAGACTCAGTGTCTTAGTGATGGAAGTAAATTCGCTTAAGCTTAAAGCAAGTTTATATTGGTAGTCAAGTTTTATTTAATACGTATACTGCTCCTTGGAGGCTTGTTCCCTTGTTCCCTTCTCTTCCACAGGGACAAATTCTCTACTATTGAACCTTTGATTTATATACTTAGTCAATTAGGTATACTATCTTCACGTAGACGGATGCTTTCTCGTTGCTAGCTTACATGTGAATCACTTCCACGTGCCTCCTTTGCCTTTGTTAAAAGGTCAGACTTTGCGCCTCGGTGGCGGCTCTGGCCCCCCTTAATTCTAGACAGGAGGATTGCGCCACGTGCTCCTCCAAGAGCGGAAGTTTCTATAAGAGACAAAGGATCCTTATGATATCTGTATATCTGTATAAGTCGATAGTCTTGGCTAATAAGGGTGAGGCTCCTGGAGCAATAGCACAGTTCCTCTCGGGCTTCCTGGCTTGCATTGTGACAGCTCTTGTATGAAGAAAAGCTACTATATACCGGATACCTATTTAACGTTACCATGTCTTGCTAGAGGCATTCTAAACAGCAGCGGACATTATTTCGAATCCTGGAGAGAGCTCAACGCCCCCAAGAACGCTTCCAGATGACGTTCTTTACTAATTTCAAGGCTGGTTAATATGATACTGTACGTAAATCTGATTAACGACAAAGTGTTCTGTCAGTTTGGGCACTTTTATGATATCTTGATAAGGAGAATATCTATAATAAGCTTGTCATTTGAGTATATGGTTATATTATGAGACTCTCGATGTATAAAGTCCCGCGGTTAAGTTTATGGGCTTATATACACGGGATCCGTCATCGAGGTGCCATCTTCAATCATTGGGAATAACAATAAAGTTGTATAGAGAGTCCTCGACTTAATCGTACCTCTCACGAGGTAGACCAAGAAGGCTGGGAAGCAACTATATTATCGCGCAAGGAGCCCCAGCCCCTATCTACATGTAGCTAGAACTACAGACCTATATACATATGTACCTTAGGGATCCTTCATTCCTTATGAACACCTCTATCCCAGGATATAGGCCCCAAAGGCGAGCTCCCTGGTATCAGGGACAACTCCATCCGTATAGGCTACTAAGATAGCCTTCTGAGAGTACTTGGAGAGACATATCTTGTGCCCTTGTCTCTCCTCCTTTAGTATAAGTATACGTTTTCAACGTGCAACGCCTGCTTCAACGAATATCATAGTACCTAATTGCAAAAGAAGAGAACACTCTAATATTCAGCGATAAGTCAACTAAGGTCATCATGTATGTGACCCGGAAACAAGTGAATTAACAAGAAGCTATACGGTCAATATTACGCGACGTTTTGAGTATACTCACTGTTGACGAAGTTTGAATTATGCCACGGTTCTAATGGGGAAATTGAATACGATATAATATATTCCAGCTCCTTGGGTATCTTATAGTCACGAAGACTTAGAAGCAACCTATTTACTATGATAATATTCAGAGACCATGAGGCTCATAGACTTAAGAGTTGATAATAGGAATACTCGATATATCAGATTATGATATATGAAGTTTCTCTTTCTACATTTGTTATGCTGCTTATCATTCTGGATGGTGTTTAGCCTGGAGATCTAAGTATTAATACCTACATAGTCAGTGGACGTTCGACTATAGGGTACTGAGTCCTTTTCGTCCCTTTGAAGTAGATTGGTCTAGACTTCATACCCAATGCGCTGAATTCGCTAAAGACGTTGCATGCATATCCGCTTCCGCATCTGCTGGATGCCACATACGGCCACGAGTATGCAACTTAAATTATATTGACTGCTGGTAAGGTAAGATAGACGTTGCATTGGGCCATTGGCACATTATAGACGAGTAATATACATGTTCATCTTTACACCACTTCGATAACCCGCTCATCCTTTTCTTGCGATAAATGTGTCAACGTACGATAACCGTAGTCGTAGCCGTAACACTCGTCTAGTTTCATCACGACGTCGAATTTCGGCTACTTACAGCGATGTCGGGAACTTGGTGAGTGGATACGTATCATGAGGCGATATCGCATAGACCTTCCATATACTGCAATTACCAATGCTAGCCCTTCACCTGGGGCCGGGGTAATAGCGCTCGGTCAGGGACCCGAGGCTCGTCCAACTACAACCAACTGCTTTAGACTCTAGTAAATTGCGGGGCAGGCGTCACGATAGGGCGGGTAGTGTCCTATTACTGCCCCGTTACGTAAAGAACTGTCGCCCGAATATCGCCGGCGGTGCTGACGTAGCTTCAAGTAGCTCATCACGTTGCCACATTCTCCAATCAGAATACCTCGCCAGGACCCCGCAAAAGCTTGGTTCGTTACCTAGTAGCTCCTACCCCCGCTAAGAATGATAAGGGCGATAGCTACTGCTGCTTCTTCCATTGAGGCCTGACCTTTATTAACTCGCTCCCGTTTCTCCTTTTTCTTCTCTTTTCTTGTTGAGTTTCGGTAGAAATCCCCATAGAAGTGTAATAGAATTCTTTCACCAGAGCCAATTCGGCCATTCATTTGCTTACCGGTACCTCTCTAGTGACCTGGGGCTTAATGAGACTCGGGGTGGCCAACAGCTTGGTCGGGAATTAGACAAAGATGGCCGCTCTTCGCCACGGAGCCGCCTTGCGGTCTCTTTCCGCTGTTTCGAGATCGTCTCCCGCGAGACCAACATCCTCTCGAACGGTAAACCGTCAACTCGCGGTATCCGGCGTCAGAATGATTAACAGCTACTTTCCTGGTGAGCCAAAGACTCCTGTAGTAAAGACGGAGATTCCTGGGCCGGCGTCGCAGGAGTACATCGCCAAATTGAACAAGGTCTTCGATACCCGAAGCTTGAACATGCTTGCCGATTATTCGAAGAGCATCGGGAACTACATTGTCGACCCGGATGGCAATACTTTACTGGACGTGTAAGTCTTCCTACAATGAGACCGTTGCTCTCTACCTACCTTGGGGGAGCTGACCGTTAGTTACCAAGTTACGCCCAAATTGCCTCGATACCCGTCGGCTACAATAACCCGGCTCTGAGGGAGGCGGCTGAGAGCCCTGAGATGATCAGGGCACTGATCAACCGGCCCGCGTTGGGCAACTTCCCTTCGCACGACTGGGCCGACATTTTGGAGAAGGGTATCCTCCAGGTATCACCCAAAGGACTCAACCAAGTCTTCACAGGTATGGCCGGATCCGACGCGAACGAAACGGCGTATAAAGCGGCCTTTATGTGGCGGCGCCAACGCGATCGGGGTGGTCCTGCCGTCGAGTTCACCGAGGAGGAGCTGGAGTCGTCCATGCTGAACCAGGCTCCGGGTGCATCGGACCTCTCGATCCTCTCGTTCAAGTCCGCTTTCCACGGCCGGCTCTTTGGCACACTCTCCACAACTAGATCGAAGCCTATCCACAAGCTGGATATCCCGGCCTTTGACTGGCCGCAAGCCACCTTCCCTCAACTCAAATACCCTCTTTCGGAACACGAAGAAGAAAACGCCAAGGCGGAAGCTGACTCCCTCGCCGAAGTCGAGCATCTCATAAAGAACTACCACCTTCCCCCGGCCGCCGTCGTCGTCGAGCCCATCCAATCTGAGGGTGGGGATAACCACGCTTCACCGGCCTTCTTCCGAGGCCTGCGTGCCCTGACCAAGAAGCACGGCGTCCTGCTGATTGTCGACGAAGTCCAAACGGGAGTCGGCGCTACCGGAAGGTTTTGGGCTCACGACCACTGGGAACTGGAAGACCCCCCGGACATGGTGACCTTCAGTAAGAAGGCACAGACAGCTGGCTACTACTACGGCGACCCGTCATTGCGGCCCAATAAGCCATACCGCCAGTTTAACACGTGGATGGGCGACCCGGCACGTGCTATACTCTTCGGCGCCATCATCAACGAGATCAAGCGTTTCGATCTGGTTTCCAACACACGTGAGACTGGAGACTACCTATTCACAGAACTCGAAGGGCTGGCGAAGAAATACCCCGGCCAGTTCGAGAACCTGCGCGGCAAAGGTATGGGCACTTTCATCGCCTTCGACAACCCCAAGCGCGACGAGTTCCTGCGCAAGGCCAAGCGCTTTGGCATCAATATCGGCGGCAGCGGTGAGAAGGCCGTCCGTCTGCGGCCTATGCTCATCTTCGAGAAGCAGCATGCCGACATCCTGCTCGACGCCCTCGAGAAGATCGTTACGAACTGATTTAGATTTCTCGTTCGTTCGTCCGTCCGTTCTTTCCGAGCGAGAATTCCTTGGCGCGGACATTTTATTTTATCGTGCGATGAAAGCTAAGTAATATGGAGGAGGGAGGGTATGACAAGATGAAAAGAGGGGAAATATGGGAAAAGAAATCAATGCACAGATGGATGGATTATCTCATCCTACTGCAATATATGGGCGGCTACAATGCTCCGGGATACTACGTAACCCGGCTTACAGGTGTGGCTATCTGGTTCGTCTTAATTATCCGATATCTTTATGCTGGAGGGACATGTACAGGGAACTCTACATTACGTAGCATGACGAGAATGAGAGAAATTGGTCGCTATCAGTAACCTTGGAAGTTAAGTAATGTGCAAGAGAATTTATTTAGCTGGCCGGCAATCAGTCAGTCAGTCAATCAATCACTGGGCGAATCCATAATGGGGTATCACGACTCAGAACGAGCACACAAATCACACATCTTTTTGAGACTTTGTAGACACAATGTTGCAGTCCGAACGAGGCTTCTTTATAGGAAGCTCGCTTGTCTCTCATATTGACAGGATGGCTTAATCACCGCAGATATATACTCGACACGAAAGCTGGTTTCCCCCCTTGTTTGTTATGGCACACAAAACCCAGCAGTAGTGTCGTCCACACATCCATCGTCCTCTCCTCTCGCGCCCGGCCACGCCATCTAAATTGTCGATGCTCACTTTTGATATTGGTGCGCGATGGCTTTTCTTCTCGCTGCACCCCCCTGAGCATCCATCTGTCGTGTCAGACACATCACGGGTCACGAGGCGCCTTCGTCTGTCTCCCTTTCTTTCCCTTCTCCGAGAAACATGCTCACTCCTATTATTCAGCCCACGCGTGATTGGTATGGCTTACTGCTGCTGATCCTCTCAACTATAAAAAAAAAACTCCCTTCTTCTTTCGTCGATGTTCCGTTACCGGAATGATGAGTGGTTGGATGCAAAAATGAAGCAAAGATATTCCCCCTCTACCGAAACGCCGCTGATGAAAAACGCGAAACCCTTGAACCACGTGTCCCCTTTTTATCCGGGCAAATGCAATCAGAACCGGGCCTGTATAGCGTAAAGTGGAAGAGTGTTGAAAAAAAAAAAAGACCAGTTAAAAACAACGAACGGAAACAGAGCCGTAAACCTTCTGTATGAAATGCATTAAGTGTTGGTACGTTGGATGGAATATAATAAACAAGAAGGCGTTAATGTTATGAGGGGGTGGTGATATGGATGGCCTTAGAGATAGGTAGCGCCTGTTTGGGGCTTAGGGGAATGCACAAGGAGGAGCCATATCTGTCATATGGAGACCGCCTTTAAAATGTGAATAACGGCAGACCTTAATATCGTCCTGACCAAGTAGTGTCGAAAGTGCATACCGCTACTATTTCAGGCTGCCCTCTAGTGGCTCATGACCTCATGCTTTCTGGCGCTGTGCTGTATTGCTGCACCACCATCTCCAGCCGAGGTTAATCCATTGCTCAAATCCTCCTGCGCTCCGGGAAGGTCGTTAGGATCCACATGGCTGCTGCCATTCGCTAATTTGTCGTGTTGCTCCCTTTGGAAGTCGAGCATATTAAGCTCGTTCTCTCGTTCAAGAGCAGCTTCTTGTTCCCGCAGCTTCTCGCGCTCCGCTTCCTTCTCACGTAATAGCGCCATGTCCTCTTCCCCGAGCACCTTATCCTGCTCGGTTGCCGTGTCCAACCCATTCTCACCATCTAGAGGGGGAGGCGGCGGAGGTGGTGGGCTTGGAACGTCACCCTCATCGTCTTTGAGGCGCTTCACGGATGGGGTCTCAGACGGAGTTAAGCTTGGTGAGTCGACCATATCGTCCTCACGCTTCCGCTTTCGATCTGTGCTGTTAGGGGTTGAGGCCACTTCCTCATCTGTCATCTCAATGTCCTCGTCATTATTCGTAGCTGGCACCGTGGTAGACCCGGCCTCATGGCCTGGCTGTGGTACATGCTGCCCATCGCCAGGTCGCTCGGTCTTCTTTTTCTCATGTGCCCTATACTTCTCAACTGCACGATCGAAGAAATCCTTGACATACTTCTTCACCTTCTTCTCCTGTTTCTCCGTGATCGAAGTTGGGTCACTGACGCGATTATTCTTATAATCTGATGCGACGAGTTTCTTGTTAATCTCCTTAGCAAACTTTTTCAAGTCGTCCCTCGGGAGCTTCTGGCGGAATTTATCCACAACATATTTGACGTGTGGGAATAGCTGTCATATAATTAGCGATGTAAAAGAAATACTTGAGGACAACACTATGCATACCGTGTTCTCATATATCTTCATCTGCTTGTCGATCGGTAGAGACCGCCATTTTTCTTTCTTAGGCTCCTGAGTGGGTGTATTGGCTTGTGGAGTTTGCGACGCCGATCTTCTGAGGGGAATATCCGGCTTGGTGAGAGAATCGATGATGTCCTGTAACGTCTTCTGCTCCTGAGCTGCTTTAGATGGTCCCTTTGGCTGGGACGGTGCTGACTCGGGCGGTGCGGTTGGCCTTTGCCATGTTGTAGTGCCCGTTCGAGTGTAATAATACAAGTTGCCACGTTTGTCATGAGCGGCAAACCAACCCTGGGGGAGGTTCTGAGTAGGAGGACGTCGAAAACGTGGATTATTGAAATAATTGGGATTTCGCTGAGGAACATTGCTCTTCGGTCCCTTGGGGGTATTGTCAGGAAGTGTGAAGACAGTTTTAATGAGTGGTTCTTCCGGACGATTAGCGCGGCGTTCTTCGTAAGAACTGACAGGCTGTGCGCTGGGTCCTGATTGGGCATTGGGATCCAGCTTCTTCCTGGGGATCCGGTACGCAACCTCCAACTTGCTCCATTCATCCAAAAGCCGTACAGCTTCTGCAGATACATCTTCGTGCTCTGATTTTGTCAGCAGCTCGACGGTCGACTCAATCTTGGAGTCAGAGATCTTGTTCTTGGTCAAACGAGGAAACTTGTAGAGAATGTCAAGGATCTGGAGGACGACGTTATTGTCATCCATGAATGTGTTGAGTGCGGTTTTGAGAATTTGGTATCCGTGCATCTGAACGACTCTGTTGCGCACCCGGTCGTCATCGCATTGCTGGATACGTTGAAGTAATTTGACGGCAATCCATTTCTCCTTGCACTGCATGAGCGTGGCCATGACTTTTGTGACATCCTTCTCATCCAAACCACGAGCTTGTACGCTATTAACGTACTCCTCGTCGTCTTCAGTAATCTTCTTCTTGCGTGGCTTCTTCGCGACAGTAGTATCCCAGCCGTCGCTGTCATCAATTCCCAGGGCCTCGATTGTTGCGTCGGACAATTTCGTCGCGCGCTCGGTCTGGGTTTTGCCTCCAATGAAGCCAATGCAGTTGGATTCCCCGCAGTAGCAAGGTTGAGGGTCGGCTCCGTACCTGTCAACATTGTAGTTGAAGACTAATTCTTCACCGGGTTGAATTTTCCTTCCGGCGAAAATGCCCATACGAAGCTTGCTGCCAACAACCCATTTGTCTACGTAACAGTTCGGGTTACAGGAGTGATTGCAAAAGCGGCCGAGATTGCCCTTCTTGGTCGCGTCCACGAATTCGTTCTTAGTTAGAGACATAAAATAGAAATGGCGAATGCCCTCCTTGTCGTACTGGATCATTCGTCTTCGGAAAGTGGGCTCGTTGATAACTTCTCCGATGTACTCGAAAATAAAGTCATTAGCTTCCAGAGACGTGTTCGCTCGAAGTCCGAAACCCTTCTTGTCGGTTTGAATCACTGAAACATTGGCGTATTGTTTGCGCTGGAACCGTTGATTTTGGCAGCCGTCGCCGCAGTTGCAATCGCCATCGACACACTCCATTTTAGTTGCTCGATTGATACAATCAGAATCGTCTCCGCAAGCATGGTTCATGCCATCCCCTGAAACATGCCGGTTAGCGCACTGGAGACCTCACCGAGCAGTAGAAACATAGAACACAATACGTACGCCATTCTTCACTACAGTCGCAGTCCAGCGCATCGTGATCTGTAGACCCAAGAGACTTTGAACCGTATAGGCAGTCTGGAATTAGCTGGAAATGACTACAGGAGTCTGATGTGACGTCGGGTAGATCGTCGTAAAGTTGAACGCATCGAGCGGCTGGTTTGCTTGATGCTTTTCGCGTCAGTTTAGGGGGGTGACCGTCGGGTGTAGAAGCACTGTCACTACGCGGTTTCTGGTCGTCGGGCGATAGGCTCGCCGATCGGGAGTCCTTGCTCGCATTCGGAGACGAAGCAGTGCTTTCGCTCTCCTTCTTCGGGATAGTCTGCTGCGACTCGGGAGTAGTATCGACGGCAAGGCCTTCTAAGCCGTCCTTGAGACGATCCTCGTCCTCCATGATGGTGACGGCGGCCAAGGTCCCCTCGATTTATTATCGCGCTGGTCTCGGTAATGGATGGATGTAGATGGAAGAAGGTTGATATAAGACGAAATTGGTGGGTTTGAGTTGCGACGGGAAGAGGTAAATTAAGGCTATCCAATAATGGAGGAAATACAGTTCATACGACCGCAATCTCCTGTTTGCGGACATGAGAGAGCAGGGTATGTTGACACGGTGAAGAAGGGAAGATTTGAGTGGGAGATGAGAGGAACTAAGAAGAAGAGAAGAGGGCGGAGGGCGGACGGTACGGTGCTATCTCGTGCACAGCGCCTGTGACATTGCAATTAGATAAATCGCCAATTACTCTAAGATGAAGAGGCCCTGAACTTGCGCAAGACGCGCAGAAGTCACCCTGTCCTTTGTCCAAGGGAGTTGGAATGGTGTAGGTGGCTATTAAGAAATGAAAATATCGTGAAGGCGTGGTCATGACCGAAAAAAAGAGTTGCAGGCGCAGGTTGCAGGTCGCTGGTGCAATCCTGCCAAATGAGATTGTTGGAGGTACATGCCTGTACCTATTTAGGTGCTGTTTTTGGACTGTACTGGACCTAACTACAGCTTCTAAGCACTACAGCTACGCTTATTATAATTAAACTTTTCTATGTACCTAGGTAGGGGGGCGAGCGCAAGTACGTTGGTACGTGGAGATATGGAGGCGCGTCTGCCCTTCGCAAATTCGGGGACAGAATTCAATTATCCGATGCCTTAGTACGGTCTACTTATGGGGCCTTTCCATAGGTTGCGGGTGACTGCCCCGCCATTGCCCTGACCAGAAGAACTAACAGTAGCACTATTCATTGGTCATAGCACTGTTTAAGCAGCTCAATACCTTGTACAACATTGCCCTGTATTGGAAACATAGAAGATTGGAAAGAACAAATACCATCCATGGATGTATCCAAGTACGAATTACACATCACCTAGGTACCGCAATGTCCATATGCGGCAGAGCGTGGGATCCATCCATATGTGTGATTAAGGTTGCGTCAACCCCAAACGCAATGAGTGGGAGGAAACTGCACGCATGGTAGGTACCTACCACTCTTGGTATAAGAACAACCATATGTGTGTACCCTTTTTGTTTTTAACCTAATTACATAGTACTAATGTCAGACAATTGACAATTCCCTGATCTTCGCAAACCTAAAAGCATTCCGGCCGATCTCCAATCGCTAATCGTCAATTGTCAATCCAGGTTGCTCCAGATCCCGCTCACCTGTCATTGATTGCAAAAGTGGCATCGGCACATTGACATGGGGATTGGCCAGCAGTAAACATGATGTTGGAAATCAATTGGATTCAACATCTGGAGGTATCGTGGACTTTGGGAATGTTTATTAACATTTCGCAGGTCAATGAAGAGCAAAATATTCTTTATTCTTCCCATCGATAAAGAGATGTTCGCTAATTCATCGCTCCTACGGCATTGGGTCTAAGGATGAATTATGTACAAAGGCCAGTTAACCGATACCCGACGAGATCATCGTTGAGAGCTTAGACAATCCAGCGAACATGGGATTCGAATAACCGGGCCATACTATCATTGATCGTATTGTGCAAGCCCAAACTCTCTAGGCCTAAGTCTAGAATCGGTCCAATCGGCACGAAAAGGTGGTACAAGAACTAATATCAATTGATCCGGCTCATGAAGTTGCGATGATGGTTGCAGCACTTGAGGCAACACGGGCATCCAAGGATGGTCCGTTCTCAAATGACCTTGACATACATACGTACATGATGACGCTCGACGCTCAGAACGAGAAACTAGCTAGCTAGCAAAGCAAGCAAGCAAGCGCACTAGGAAATGGATGCCATCGTCGTTATCGATGTCTCGCGTCGTGTCAAGATCAACGTCTAGGATCTTTGCCATGCAAGCAATGAAAGGGTTCTCCCTGAGCGGGTGGGTCCCCTATGAGGAATTGCCAACTCATTATGCATAGAACAGAGCCTGAAGTTGAGGCAGGAAAAAGGCGGTATGGCCGCTGGTGCGATATACATACCTACACATATATATAAGGGTTGGCGTCCTGGGCTACGCAAGCTATGCAATCCCCATGTTGTAAAAAATTGTTGGAGCTTCCGCAGAATGGTGCATTTCGATTTCATTCGGATCGAAGAAATGATTTATATACCCAAAAGGCCATGGTTGAGACCCTCCTGCGGCTCACAGCTCGTCATATGTAACGAACTCATGATCTGTGCTCATCGCTAAGCGTGTGAATTGCGCTTGGGAAGTCCTGTTCCCCTCCAGCGCTGCGATTGGCGAGATTTCAGTCCCTCTCGGCCAGTCAAGCGGCCCCCGAAGAGGCCCGCTATCGAGCGACCATGACCTCGAGAGAGATCAAGATCAATTGATGCGCACAATGTCGACCAGGAAGGACGACCAATGAGATTAATCCCCTCCTCCTAGACAATAGCTTGGTTGTACGGGAGCTAATGGGATTCTCAGTTCTACTGCTTATGCTTATGCTGTTTCGTTTGCCTTTTCGATCACATTACACGCCTCATCACTGATCTCGTTGGCGTCTTACTGTTGCCCTCTGGCGGTGTAGGACACTGCTAGTAGAGACTTGCGATGAGGGTGGTGTGGCCCGTGTGGGAATTGTCCTCTAAGAAGAAGGGCGAGATTCATTGTTTCTCAATTCTTACCAGCCCAATGCAAGAGAGCCTAGTCAGGCGACCCGATTTGTCTAAGTGGTCAGCGGGATTGGCTTACAGCCAACGGCATGGATGTATTGCGCATCTGCAAGAGGGAAAAAGCTGCATATGGACAGTCCAGTCAAACCCGCGGGCCCCAACCGTGATGGTTGCAATGGCCATGCACGATACTTCCTAATGGCATATATTTTCAGCATATGACCTGCTGGCTAGTAGCGGCGGCACTGCACCAAACTGCATCAAACTGCACCAAACCTGCGCGTCTCGCGAGCTCACATCTTTCTGCTCGTGCTCTTGCATGGGTTAAGGTGAACCAGAAAAGCCTCCGAACCCAGATCCGGGGCTTGGGCGGCCAGCTCTAGAGCCAGCAATTCTACCGATCTCTTGTTCCATCTCGATCTAGCGCCTCACCTCACGACTCATGCGCGACACTGAATAGATTCGTCTGGAATCATATAATTATATCGGTATCAGACGCGAAAAGACACGGAAAGGAAGAGGAAATAGTCGGCACCAGCGCTTCGTTGGATAATCAAAGGGTTTCCTCTTTTTTTTCTTCCTCGCTTTCCCGATTTGGCTTATTACATAGGTGGTTGGTTTCTGCAAGAGGGCGCTCGTTTGCTGGGCGTGTGGAAGTGTTTTTGGGGCTCCTTCGACAAAGGCAGACTAGGGGAAATCAGGCCCAGTCAGTCAGTCAGTCCCGTCCGTCCTTAACAATTTATTAATTATTATCCATTATTATTATTACTTCGCTCCCAAGTCCCCGTCCCCGTCCCAGTCCCAGAGGTACGGAGTACCAATACCAAGGAGGGCCCTGGCAACAAGAAAACCGCACTGTTCCACCACGCTACCCTTGTACATAGACGCAACGCAACCTAGGAGATCGCCGCGCACATTGTCAACGACCACGGCTCATACTCCCTCGTTTGTACAACTTAACTTACTCAACTGAGACACGCTCGCTTTACTCCTCGGTTCACTCTCGTTGAAGACGCGCGCTTGGGTCGTACATTAATTTTTTTGCGCGCGTCTCTCTACCCTCTTGGGAGACTTGCACACCCCCCCTTACCCTCTGCCATCCCGCCGCAAGTACACCACCCTGTCTGCCATCTGAAGTTTACCTAGCCCATCGCTGCCACCTGATGGCCTAGAACTTTGGGCACAACAGGCTTCTGTTGCGATTCACTCCACGTCGTCCCAACTTCTGTCCTAGCATCTGCCTTACCACCAGCTAGCTGTCTTCAAGTATCGTCTCCTACTATTTCTGTCCTCAAATGACTTACTCGCAGCTCTGCTGGCATACCCCTTGTCTTCCCTTCCCCTCCCCTCCTAGTCTTTGCCGCTGTCAGACTTAGTCGCTCGCCATGGATACTACGTTTTCGGACGACGAGAAGGTAATACAACTGTGTGTGGCCACCCCATTGCTTCCTAACTAATATCTACCTGCTACAGCGGTTCGTCTTGGGTGAAATGATCAAGGTCAGCACCATGGATGTTTCCACACTCGTCGAATTTATCAAGAATCATCATGTCGAGCCTAACTGGATGCTGATGCAACTTCCCGGTGGTACGTATTCGGGGACCGCCTTTACGATTCTCTCCCCCTAATGATAACAGGCCGTAATATGAACCAGTGCATTGGTGCTGTCGAGAACATGTTCCAAACTAAATATCCGCCGCCGAACTTGACAAGTTTCAAGCGCAAATCCCTAAGCGATCTGGCCGACCACCCTGCGAAGAGACAAGCAATGATGGGCCCTATTGAGCCTTCCATAGCTCCTCCGGCGCGCATTATTCAGCCGAGGCCCCCTCCGAATGGTTATCCGCCTGCTGTGCCCGTCAGTATAAGTCCGCCTGTGACCTCGACGGCAAAGAAACGTGGGCGGCCTTCTAAAGCGGACAAGGAAGCTCAAGCTCGCACGTTCTACTCGCGGCTTAACGAGTTTACGCCAATCACACCGGCTCCCCCTTTGGCCCCCATCGCAGTTCAACCTCAACGCGAATACGCATCGCCTCCCGGCTACGAAATTTCAAGCAATCCGGGCGACCAGAAGGCCAGGAAGCGCGGGGGCTTCGGCCCAATCGACAGCCCTCAACAAGCAAGTAGTTCGTTCCCCTTAACCTCTCCGGCATCGACTACAGATACGCCTCGCGCTCTTCCGGAACCCCTCGAACAGGTAGAGAGAGCTACCTTGTCACCTCGTGATCGAGGGCCAGTTACGATGGATTCGCGATCGCCTCCGCTTCTTCCTCATATGCAGCAACAAGACTCATCGCAGGGGCTTGCTCATCTGCAACCTCGAGGGCAACATCCGCCTCTATTCCCACCATCCCCACGAACTCCGCAAGTGTACGAGCCTCACCGGACTATTGATCCTATATTCCCCAATAGAGACAGGACGCGAAATATCTCGGATCAGCTAAAGGACGTCCCTCCTCCTGTGACTACGGGAGCAGATCGTACTTAGAGAAAAGGGTAGCATATTAGATAACCAGGGTGGTCATACGATACCCAAACTCATCGCTGGTATCTCCGGCTCTTGGAGGAAGGTACCGACGGTCTTCTCCTTGTTTTCCCCAACGCTTGGGGCTGTTTCAGCAAATTTCCCCGTCTATTCTGGACGCTTGGTGTTTGGGAGAGGAATAGGATACTAGATTACGGACTACCCATACGGTTTCTCTTTTATATATACTGCGGGACGGCGGCTGTCTCTGGCAATTTCTCTACATTATGTCATTGGTTGCATTTTTCTACCCGTCTACTACTGGCGAAGGAGTGAATTCGGTCGGCTGATTCCAGCTCGACGTTTTCCTCTATCCCCACGGCGTCTAGGCACATGGAACAATTGGGATATGATCGGCCCCTTTGTTACAGCATTTACTGGCGCAATTCTGTTGCCGGAGGCGCAGGACCACGATTTCACGGTTGGCAAATGTTATCCACTTATTCTTGTACGATTCTCGGAGGCGTTCTTAGGTAGTTATATAGGGGGCCAACAGGAGGTAAGTGGTAACGATACATACATGTATGCACGGCCGATCAAGTGTACGTTTTAGGGAAAATACCACTGGTGTAGGAATTCTACTGCTTAGAGATATATTGAACGTGTACCTCGTTGTATTCGAAAGTGTACATCGAATTGCGCTCACAATTTCAGTGTCGAACAACAAATAACTGGATAGATTCAGTCCCAAATTTTCGTCAATACTAGCTACAGTATGCAAGATTCTATCGGATGTTTCCTAAACTGTATTCAGATGTAAAATAACGCATAAAACACACAGCCATAGATAGACCCTCAAGCAGAGGTTTCAAGGTTACGGTCTGGTCTAGCCAATAATAAAGGCTATCTTCGTTCATATTGTTGCTATCATTTTCCACGAATATTGCAGAAACCCAAGCTAGGCTTCGTGCTAATCTTTACTTGTTGTAAGTACTGTAAGAATCTAGTAACATCACATAGTCGATATATTCAAATCTGCGGCATTATAACAGCTTGGGTCACGAGAGGTCATACGCAGTAAGACTTATAATAGGGGCTATACAACCAGCCAATAAGACAGCACCAGAAGTTCCAAGACACCAGACGTGATTGGAACGCTATGATAGGTCGGGACTCAACCTCATTACTTATACTCAATACGACTTAGTAGGATTAATATGAGCATTTTTGGGCGGTCCCCCTCAGATCAGCTTATTAAGAAACACTTGCTAAATTTCCGGAGATTAGGATGACTTACTTGCTACAAAGGGCTAATCATCTTGCCTTCTGGCCTGGTGCGATGGGAGTCGTATCTAGAGCTACTTGGGTTGGGATATATGGCTACAGGAATATACTGTTTGTGAGAAGATGCATGATTCCAACTAACTGGAGGCAACGTTTGGTCAAGATAGAGAACCACGGAAGTTGTATCTTTCAGAATGGATTCACGCAGACAGAGAATACGGAACTATGTCGATGCTAGAGGTAGCGATGTCGGATGGATCCCGGATCAGCCGGGTTGTCTTCGTCCATGTAGGCAGCTATGTAGCACGAGTCCTCGGATGAGTGTACGCCGACTCGTATTGACTCTCGACACAGTAATCAGGACTAGTGGCTATAATAGCCAGTAGGCCATTACTAACGCGGTGCGTCCGTTTAGAGTATATTGATTAGAGGTAGGCTACGTAGTAGGAGAGGGTGTGCTTAAATAGTTGGCCGTTCCCGCGACTTGCGTAGCCCGCTTCGTCATGGTAAGCATTGTGAGTATTGATATTTGACAATGTACGTAGAGAATACCTAGTGTCTATAGGAACTTGGCAACGATAAGTTCGATACTTGGGGAGCGAGTTCACTACGCCTTTGAAGTCCCTGTTCGTAACACGTAGATCAACCTTATTGGAATATATCATTACAGCACCTTAGTATCCGGGAACGAAAGGTATTTCATCGTTCAAAAGGAAAGCCACCGTATTAAGCAGGGCAACTAGGAAACAATACCTTCATATTATGTCCATGATAAGTGGCTTCAAGCTCACAGCTCTTATCCAGTTGATCAAGTTAATACCCAGATAACTCAAAGACAATCAATTCAGGAAGGCTCATCAATCAAACATAAAAGACTAGCGTTTTACCTCTTAAGTCGACTGCTATGTATTCCAGTCCTGCTTTCCTGGAAGCGGTTCTTAGCTGAAAGACTTCGGCGAGCTAAGGGCTTCTCGATATCGATGCCGTGGCCAACACCACATAAGACCAAGTTCATTAAGTACTATCATCTGCCCATGCCTTGCAGAATGCTCTTCTTCCAATTGCTCTGAATTAATACCATCTAGCTATATAATTGGGAACAACGCCTCTATAAGTATATGGGTATAACGCGACATCCGGAATGGGTCAAATTCGAAGCCTTGTAGCCGAGGGAGACAAGACTCTGCTCAAGTTTCTAGAGGCGCCTTAAAGGGGCATATACAATGCGTCATCAATCGTCGCCCGAAGACTCATCATCTGGGGCTCTGGATCGCTTTTTACCGCTTCTCGGAGCCGGCCGGCCCTCTTCGTCCTTCCGAACGAAAACGTAGCTTCTCGCAGCCCGATCCTCGCCCTTCCAGCCGCCGCCAACCTCTCCGCTTTTGCTCTTCACGACCCCGAGCGTTCTCGCATGGTGGTAGCCGGGATACGCGCTCGCCTGAAACTTGAAACTACGCTCGACCTGGAGACCACTATGTCTCGCAAGGTCTCGGATGTTCCACAGCGTATAGGGCTCGCCCTCGAAGAGCGTGACGATGACGGAGCCGCCCGGCGCAAGGGACGGCATGGCGCGTTTGAAGAACTCCACCAGTAGCTCCTGGTTGTAGCGGACTTGTCGGTTTACATCGGTGCTCTTCCCGCCGACGTGCGGGAAGTTGAAGATGATCCGGTCCATGACACCCGTGCTGTCCTTGCCTTTCTTGTCTAGAAACGGCGCCATCTTGGTGGCGTCAACGTTGTAGAGGACCCTGCTGCCCTCGGCCTCGATCTTCGCAATGTTCTCCGATACGTGGGGGTACTTCTCTACCAGTTCCTCCAAGTTCTTCTCGAGGACCGTGGCAGTCACGTCGGCGCAATAGTGGTGCTCGACTAGAGAGGCGGCAAAACTGAGGTCGCCATCACCAATGAGTAGGATTTTCTCTTCGGGAGCGAACGGTATCGTAGGTCCATCGTGCTGTGCTTGCGGCTTCTTCTGTTTCTTCTGTTTCGGCTGCGCTCCATTCTGCAGCTTTTGGCTTCCAGCACCAGGCTTCTGCGGTGGGTGAGCATTATGCGCGATCTTCCGCCGCTTCCCCATGTTCCCTAGCCTAGCTGCGCGTAGCTAGCCGCGCATGGTGTCGCTCGTATAGAAGCGAAGCTTCCGCGATGGGTGGTATGCGCCGCAGCGGGAACCGGGGTTGAAGGCCTTCGTCGTGCGAGATATGAGGCGGATATTCGGGAAGGTGCCGGAGCTGACGGCGGGTGAGGTGATGTCGGTGGTGCGGTAGTCCCGAAAGAGGAAAAAAAAAAATTAGTGGTTCACAGCCCTCCGTAACCGCGGGCCATCCCACCTTCTGCGGCTGGAGCGTTGCGGGATCAGGCATGTAATCAGCTAGACTTAAAATAGCAATTCCGGGGTTCGAAGGCGGACCGGGGTCTCTGTGGCCAATGAAATCTCTTTGTTACAAATAGCGTGGTACGTACCTGAGGCACTATTGCGAATTCCTGAGGTACATACATTCAAGTATCCATGGTACATACGTAAGTTCCAGTGACACGTGCATGGGCATATCAACCTACACAGCATACATGTAGAATTCGAATAGTACCTGAACCCTCCTAGAAATAAGGATACGGCGGCACTTCTTCTAGTTGCTAGTATTTGATAGGTACATGTACACATGTTTATATTTCCAAGTAATCATGAAGGCAAGGTATCATTATGTTCGGCCTTGCATCGTACTAATAGTTCACGCGTCAGCACATCCATGGAATGGTTTACGAAGATAACACTTAACTACCTATTTGAATTCATTCTATGTCATGAGTAGGTCTTAAGTAAATAAGAAAAGATAACATGATATTAGCGTCTGAGAGCTCCCCCACCACCTGTAAAGTTCACCGGCGCCATCCCAACACTTTACGCCGATGCGGGCGAATATTAACTGGGTGATCTATGATTACTTTCATATTGGTTTTATAGGATGTCGTGCACTAGCTGGGTAAGAATTTTCGTCTCAGTCTATGAAGTATGGGACGTCCAGGTGGCTGATTACACATTGACCTACCAAGTAGGTGATTTTTAGAATATAGACATCACCTGTTCAAATAAGACGAGTCAATTCGAGGATAAAATACCGCCTAGTGAATAGATTTTCCATTGCTAATTTTCATTATTGGCTACATGTACTTATTTACCAATTTGTAGATAGCTTTCAGCGTAAAGGAGTTACAGTGAGGCAGTGTCCATGTTAGTGGTGGGTACAGTAGGTACAAATACCGTTACCTATGCCTAGTTGGTATATATATTACCACCTTTTTTTAAGCTCTCTTTCTAGGTTAGTGCCATAGAGATAGATGTCCAACAAAAATAAAATCAATTCCAGTGCAGCAAATCGAGGCGCCGTATTCGCTCCTTTTATTCCTTAGAAGGCTGATTGATATCCAAGCAAAGTGTGGTGTAAGTTGTTGGTTCCACTAAAGTGTGATTTGATAGGTACATAAAGCAGGTACGTACCATACGTAAACTGGAGCGGATACGGATGAGGGGTTTCTCCGAGCCAATCAGAATCAAATCAAGCTAACACAGAGGGCCAAGCGCAGCTAGACTTGTGAGGGACTTGACTATATCGGGAAGTCCAGGGTGTCTCGCTGTTTAATTGTGCTGGTCGAGAAAATCTCATGGCGATATGAGAGAGTGAGCCTTCGCATTGTCTGTATTGCCACGACTCTTGCACCTTTTAGAGGACGACGCTGATTATTGTACGGGCTGATTCATGGTTCATTGAATTCTACACTTGATTCTCCGCCCAATTCTTTTTTTTTCTACTACTCATCTCTTAATTAAATTCTTTCCTCCTTAGACTCGCTCGCCTTTTCTCCGTCTTTCTTCTGCCACCGCAAGTACAAGTACACAACTTGACCAATGCAACTCACTTGTTACGAACCTACTGTGTATTACCGTTTTTTTCTTCTCAAGAAATCTTCCTGATATTACGCACGACGCCGTCGACAAAACTCAATACGCTGGCCTTGTTTAATTTTAATTCTTCCACCCAAATCGCTTTACGTCCAGTTTTCCGTCTAATTCCGATCCCTAACGAATTTGACGCATCTTTCACACATAACCTTTCCATCTCTCCATTCCTAAACCCGTCTTTCACACTGACTACCTACCTTCCATCTGTACCCGTACCCCATTCACCGCAATGGCTAGCACCCCCAAGGCTGCCCAATCTCCGGCAGCAAGCCCTGCAAAGGGAAAGGCGGCGGCTGCTAAGAAACCTTCTAGCAAAGGTGTTTCTAAGCGGACTGGACGCAAGCCCGTTGCCAAGAAGGGTGGTAATCGCGGCAAGGGAAGAGGCCAGAAGAAAGCCTACAACGATCCGCTCACCCAAGCAGCTTATGAGCGCCAACGAGAACTAAGAGACCTGTACTCCCAAGTTGCTCTAGCGGTGAAGCCGGCTCTCGATGAGATTGCCGATCAGTCGCTCAAGAAGCTGATAGAAGACAACTTTGCCTACAAGGAGGTACCCGAGTACTTGATGGTAAAGCAGCTATTGGATGGCCACCTCGAACGAGCTCTTCAAACTGCCGACCAAGAATACGAGACGCGAGTCCAGATTGCGAAAGACAAGCTGGAGTCTCGCTGTGACTGTGCCAAGAAGACTTTCGAGGTATGCTTCATTTACCTTTCTATCTAACTACCTCTTGATAGATACATCACTACCATTTCCCATCTCCCTTTTTTTTCTCTTCATACTCCAATCCAATCTTCTACGATCGTATTATTCTTGCATACTCATATTCTACTAGGATTCTTTCAACTACCTTACTGAAGAAATCTACGATGGCGCTGAGAACCGCGCAAACATTCTAGACGAACTCCGTCGTGAGGGTCATCCCACTGATGTAAGTTAATCGTCCGCCAATCTTCTTTCCCCTCGATAACCGAGTCTAATAATTATCTATAGACCCCCGACCTTACGTATACGTACGTGAAGGAGATACCCTATGTCTCCTTCCTTGGTCCTTCAGCTGGATCTGAGGCAGCTCTCCTGCAAAACCGCAAGACGAAGTCTGCCACTAAGCGCAAGGCGGGTGATCAGCCCGATGGCGAAACTAATTCTAAGAAGCCTCGGCATACCGGTGTCTTATTGGCGTCGGAGATGCAGCCAGATGGCGTACCCGAGTCCAATGCCCCATCGCCGACACCAGTTGATGACCAGGACCTTGCGCCTGTGCCCGGGAAGGACCTCCCAGATCTTCCCAACGGGGCAACCGATCCTGATGAGTTCGGCGTTCGGTCTGTCAGTCGAAGAGGGAAAGATCCACGCAACCGCTACATAGTCCCGCCGCTCTTCCAGTTTGATGAGGGTGAGATCGGATTCCGAGACTCAACCAATGATTCAACTAGAAAAGCTACCCGATCAACGCGAGGCATGTTCCTCGACACGCCGAATTGCAATACTTGGCATTGGGATCACACGGTCAAAGAATACGATTGTCGTGAGTATAAGGACGACACACTTGATCCTGAGATCGTGAAGAAGCATGGATTGCATCCACGATACGGGATGTTTCTACCTACTTCTACAAATGACGCCGAACCACCGACCGAGCGCGTCGATGGTACACGACCCGTCGTCGTCGTACCCGACCAGACCACTACACACCATGCATCCCGCTCGGTTAGACCTATGAAGATGGACCTTATGCTCAAGGAGGATGGCACAAAGGGCACCATGGCGGCCATGCTCAGTAGCTTTTGCGCCAAGGAAGACATCAGCCCAGAGGACATTGTCAGTGACGAGATGCGTGACCGTGAGCGCCAGATATTGGAGAGACTGGCTGCTACCCCGGATGATGACGAAACTCCTTCGGAAGAGTCGGATCATCCTCAGCTGACGGAACTTAATGATACCGCCTTCATGGACTCTGTGGGTCTTCTCTTGCAAGCTGCCGAGGAGGCTAACAAACCGATGCTCTCGTCCCCTAGTAAACGTCAGTCCCGCCCTTATGATGCCGTGAGAGACGTTTTTACTGGTGCAGAGCCGGCCCCCCCTCAACATTCAGAGGGTGTCACCAATGCACTTTCTATCTTTGCGGATATAGCTGGAGAAGTCTCACGACAAGAGGCGCGCGAGGTGCAGGCGCGTGAGGTGCAGGCGCGCGAGGTGGCTATGGGCGATTCTTCTATGATAGATCCCCGTCTCCTTGGCCCACCCAGCCAGCTCCCACAAATGCCCAACACGTTCTTGCAGACCGCGCTAAACCCTGCCTCCCCTTATGCGCATATTGCGCCAGCTCCCGCTCCCGCTCCCGCCATGGAAGTAGTGCAGCATCCAACGTCTACTAGGATTCCCTTCGCGAACCAGGGCAGTGCTAGGGATAGCCCGGTTCTCCCACCGCTCCGTCCAAATAGACCGGACGGTATGGGGAAGGCATCCAACGTCCCGCAGACGCAACCCTCCCTGCCTCCGCCTGCGCATCGGCCTCAGGAGTTTAGTTCTCCACATGGCTTAGTTCTCAGCAACACTGGATCTTTCTACATGTCGACACCGTCGCGACCTTATCACCAGGGCATCTCTTTCCATGAGCCGCTTTTGGTGAATCACGGCCAGCCTATGGCCGCATCTAGTTTGTTGCCAAACCAACCCCCGATGCCCGCCCACATTCCTGGTTATCACCCAGCAATGTCTCCTCCCCTGTATCCACACTTGGGTCCAATGACAGCACCGATGGAAGTTCCTGTGCCGTCGACATCGCCACCTGCCCCTCCCACGATGGCGCCTTCGCCGCCCGCTCAGACACCTCGTGGCAGAGGCTCGGGATCTTCGAATGGCAGTGGATCGGGCAAGTACCGCAAGATTGCCGCGGCGCCTATTCCTCACAACCGCTCGTGGCACTCTAACGGCGGTACTGAATTACGACTCGCTCATTACGACTTCAGAGAAGCTATTAAGGACTACAGCGCGGACGAGCCGCCGCCGCGAAGTGGACCCACGACGATTAGAGGTTGGAACGTGAACAATGTCTCCAAAGGTCGAAATAAGAGCATCAAGAAGGAGGATTCCGACGAGAAGGATTCTCCCAAGTAGGTCTTGAACCAAGACGGCTTCTCTGTGACAGTCGTATTGACTATTGCCACTTCACAGCATGATATCGCCGTTTATCAGCAAGTGGAACGCCTCGGGAAAGAATTGAGGCGGCCCCTATTCGAAACTACATATCGACGAACCGACGAGTCGTCGCCCATACGAAAGGACAGCTATGCGTACAAAGGAATAATCTTTCCAAAACGCAACTCGTCCACTATTTCTACTCGCAGACCCCCGTAATCCCCCGCCTCACCTCCCCCCCCTTCGTCTGCATACTTGTTTTTATCTATTCCCACACCCACTTTAGTACCCTAGCATAGCAGGCAGCATTGGGCAGGGACATCATGATTTTCATCGGGGACCTTCACCACAGCATGCCCCCAGATTCTGCATGGACGTTGGCGTTCAGGAAAATGCTTTCGTTGTTTACTCTTCTCGTCTTGCGTATTTGGCACAGGCTACGGTCTCACTGAGACGGCCTTGGGTCTCGAGACAGATAGATAGATGGTTTGCGTTGTGCACTAGTCGTTTGTCTAGTTGCTACGATTCCCCTAAGAGGGAGAGAGAGAGATGAGAGGGGAAGGGAAGAGTCGAGAAGAGGAGTTACGAGAGATGCCACCTGATGATCGCTTGGTAGTGATTACATACATATGCATCAATCAATCGATATTACATATAACCACCTTGTTGTTTCCCTTCGTGATTGTATCGTGACTATCAAGTAGATGACTGATACTCGTCCGGTAATTTGAAATAAGTCCGAGCTGATGATTAGAGAGTAGGACGAATCGTTGTCGTCCCTCCTGTACTTATACCACCTAGTCATAAGCCGCCACTCTTCGTTATGCTAGGAACTGGGTAGCTACAGTAACTTAGGGCTCTACAGTCACCACTCATAGAACACAAGATTGGAAACCGTGCTGTTGTTATATCTGTTGCTATCAAAGCCTAAAATTCCCTAGGGGTCTTGTATACTGGGGAAACCGTCTTCACGCGAAACCTATGCATTTTTTCTTCACTTCCCAGAGGGACCAAGTAAGGATCTACCTAATCACCAGTCTAACCAGACCAACTGACTGCTAAGACAGATAGCTGAATTGCTGATATTGACGTAAGGAAGTTGGTACCAGTAGTCATAGAACATGACTAAAGAAACCCAGTAGGACCCATTGGGATCCCAGGTTTATAAAGAGTGATGCCATTCGCACTTATTTGCAGATTACTTTTGAGTCCGCCCGACAGCACCTGCTCACGCCCATCTAGCTACAATTCGCACCATAAATCTGGGGATACCTTCAAGTATATCCGTTGCCGAGTTGACTTTACGTCATTACTACAACAAATCGTCCTTGATAGCATACACCCATTGCCGTAGTCGAAGTTCGCATACATACATACTTACCTAATTGCCATAACAATATGAAGCATTGGGCGACGTCCCAATAGTGGGTGGATGAAGCCAGGTGTAGCTAAGTGTACCCAGGTAGTTTCAAGACTAAAGGCTCTCTTTGACTATAGCTAATGGAGGCCGTGATATCTTCTCATGGGCGTAGTGGCCTCCCTTGATTTCCTGGGGCCATCTCAAGACGACAATTGCTAGTTTGAATTATATGATTCTTACGATAGGAGCCAGTCACATCGTAGCGATATAGAATTCAATGAACTCATGAATCGTATTCTAGCACCTAGTGTACAAATGTAATCATTTCATTTTTCATCTTTCCTTTTCTTCTGATCTTCCCTTCCTCTCTCTCGTCTAGATTGTTTCATAAATGTCATCATCAATGAAATAGAGAATAAAAGAGGAAAACTGAACGAGATATTAACTTGTCCACTTGCGCGGCGAGGGTATTTCCCTAGCTAGCCTTCTTTTAATCTCATCGCAATACTACTGGAAATTGCCACGCCTAGCTTGAAATACAGACGCGCGCTGAAAACGCCCGAGCCCTTTTGACCAGTGTCCCACTGTAAATGAAGTGCCGCCCCCTTAGATCAATCGCGCAAGCGTACTATTATTGCATTGCGGGCCCCATCATCATGGTGGTATGGTCGATGGGATATATTTGCGTGGCGTCAACCTGGCCGACAGGCATCATGGGAGTCGATAGTTCTAGCTGAGCTCTGCCGAGGTTGCCTTCGGGGTGAAGGGGGTATATTTCAGCTTCCATCTTGTCTCCGTCGAATATGACCATATTCTGGATCGGCTGCTGGCGCTGGCCACGTACGTTGATGACGTCTTGAGCGAGCTGCCCGCCAAGTATCGCGGTCACAGGCGCGATCTCGCTGCCGATATTCTGTAAGAAACTGCGCAGGAATTCGGATCGCAATGTCTCGGCAGGGAGGGAGAGCAGTTGATGATTGTGGGTAGCTGATCTGGTAAAAGCTTCCAGGTCATATTTGACGGGGCCGGGGAAACGATCATTATGGACTTGTTGGAAGGCCCAAAGTGCGCGCAAGCAAGATAGAGCTGGTGTAACAGCCTTGAGACGACGTTTAGATCTAAGGTACTCGGGGGGCAGTAAACTGGTCTCAGAAGCGAGGTCCCAAGTAGAGTAGAGCTCTCTCTTCTGGACCTTCTCAATAGTTTTGCCGCCTTCCTTCTGGGTTTCCACCTTGATAATGCTGCGTGTTCGCGTCTCTGGGCCGATTGCTGTTGGTACGTTAGACTTATCACGCTGCAGAACGTAGTCATGCTCGATCAAATCGCAGAAGATATAGCCGTAGAATCCATAAGTACCGGCCGCATAAAACTGACGGTTGTGGAGGCGCGTGGCGGTGTTGATGAATGCGAGAAGCGTAGGGCTAAGATCGGTCGCAATTACTATGTCGAAATTGCCGAAAAAGGATGCGCCTTTGGTCATGATGCTTCCCGAGTCGGCGATGACCTTGACCCGAGGATTCAGTTTTTGGATTTGAACGACGGCGGCCTCGGCGCGGTTCTGTCCGAGATTCTCCTTCGAGAGGAAGAACTGGGCTCCAAGATCGGCTTCGGTGACTGTCTGGTCATCGACAACGGTCAAGGACCCAATACCAGCTAGAACAAGATTCTTGGCAATCTCGTTCGCGAGAGCTTTCATTGTGATGATGACAATGTTGGCGCTCTGTATCTTCTGTTGCGCCTCCATGCCCCAAAGCCGTAGTTGGCGGTCATAAAGCGCAATATCATCTAAAGCTAGCGTTAGACAGAGGCCATGCAATTAAATAAGAAGTTACTTTACCAGCACTTAAACCATTTCCGTTTGATGGCTGACTGACGGCTAAGTTATTGATACCCATGATAGGTTGATTCGGAGGTATCATCATATTCGGGTTGACGAAGGCACCATTATTGAAGGCGGATTGGTGGAGTGCGGTGAAGGTATCATCTGGGTTGGGAAATGTTGGAAGGCCGTTACCCGCAATCGAGTTGTTAGGTGGTAGAGACATGCTCGGAGCTGTCAACGGTTGAGCTCCTTGTCCGGTGACATTTCCGTCTTGGACTGGTTGATTTGTCTCAGCAGCTTGTGTATCACCTAGAGGTGGTTGCTGGTTTAAAGCAGCAGATTGGTCTCGATTCTCCATCGTGAGACGAACCCGGAAAATAAACAGAACCGTCGATATGAGCAAAATCAAAGGTATAAGAGGAAGTGAATGAGTGTTTGGTTATTTAAGTTAGGGAGAGGAAATACGCCTTATTCCGGTCGACTCTGGCGGCTACGAGAGTGAGCAACCAAATGGTATGCGTGAAGACGAGACAGGCGTATGCAGGTATATGCGTGACGCGAGGCTTCTAGATGCTCATTTGTAGATGAGTCTCTTTCCCGATCTGAGAATCGGATATCACAAAGATGCGAGGATTTGTAATTCGTCTCGATGATATTACCACCTCGCCCTCGCCTTCAACACCTATTGCTGTAGGTAGTGGTTGCAAGATATGGATTGGTTGTTTGGCATCAATGGGAAATGTAGATGAGATCGATTGTAAATGTAAAGAGCCAGCCTTGCCAACTTGGAACTCTTTTAGGTACATCCTAGTGCTAGCAGTACCCCAGGGTACTAGTACTGTACTCAGCGACGTAATGCGTCAATCCATGTGGCCAAGCCTGGATAATAGAATAAGGCCTGCTACTAGTAGGTCTGAGGCTGACTGAAGGCCACTAAATCCTTGTTGTAGGTTGCTAGATACACGGTCTCAATATTGATAAGGAAACTACTATGTATTCTTAAGTGAGACATAATAAACGATAGGAACATTTGGACTTTGGAACCTTTGAAAAAAAGGCAACATCCCGTCGGATACCCGATTGTCGACTCTGGACACTTACCTTACATGTGCATTGTGATTGGTAAGTACCATGTGCTTGCTCCAACGAGATTAGAAGGCTACACAAGGTGTGACAGCCCGGTTCAGTAGGTATTCTAATCAATGATTGATACAGCTGAGGGACAAGGAGGCATTTGATGTAGCCAACCCTTGCCTTTAAAATTATATGTACCTACTATATAATTATCCATGATATGTACATGATGTGGGCGCAGCAGGGCTCATGTTGCGGTGGGCACTGGGTTATTACTATCCATGGATGTAACAAGTCACGGGTGGTAGTAACTGTTAAAGTGGTACCCAAATTTGTATATCATTCCACGCGGAGGCACGTGTATACGTTAGCATTTACTTCGTCATTACCTAGTGTGTCTGTACAACGAATCTGAACACTGACCCCGCCTATCTGAACTTAAAGAACTGGTCTACCCGCTCGAACTCACCAATGCCCTTTCAATACAAAACCATATCCTACACCTACATAATACGCCTACCAGCCTACGCCGCATTTCCATTCCTATTCCCACGGGATTTCCCATTCCAACTTCCAACTACATCTCATTGATCTCCCTCTCGCCATCCCCACTCATCGACTTGGCTATCGTAGCACATACCTGTCAAGACCTCTTAAAAGCGCAAACCACCATTTGATTAACTTCCATTTAGCTATTCGTACGCAATACACAAAATACCTACACATCGACCACTCTCTGGCCCACCGGTGTGTGGCCTACTTCTCTTGGCATATACGTCTCAGTCCATTGCCTCTTCATGGTGAGTGTCAACTTGGTCTTCTACGCATTACGACGTATTGCGACGCACTGTTTGTAGCTCGCTTCTACTCTAAGTCCGAGCTAGAACATAAATTTTATATTTAATCTATTGTTTGAAGGAACCTGCGCTCGTCGTACTAATTATAGCGTCATCCGATAGTCGGGTGATTATTCCGAGCAGTCCCCTTCCAGCCCAGGACCTTTTCACACAGCCTCCGAAATAGTACGCTCCATACTCGATGTTGATGCTTCAGCCTCCGAAATCAGCCCCTCCGGAGAGTTATATCGCGCTATAGAGAGGTATTATCCGTATCCCCGGCCTCCTAATAATCCACGACAGGACCTCGTCCGAAATCATTTGACCCGCCTGGGCCAGCGCTCTTCGTCACGAAACAGCATGCCAGTTGAACCTGGCTCGGAGGGCCAGCGCAGATTCTCACGGGAGCCTCAAAATTCTGACGCATCGCCCGTGTATAATCTGCCGTCTTCTGCACCATATCTGCCGCCGTTACGTTCTTTGACGAGCACCCGACGACCGTCAGCTATGTCTGGTCCTGGAACTCCTGGTGGACGGCATCCACGACCGCGCGGGACGGATCGCTATACACCTAGGCTCCGAGAGCCACACGAGAACCGGAGTAACGCAAACGACGAAGCGGGAGACTTCTGGCACCGTTCCTTCGAACGTTCGCGTGGTACACGGCGCTCTGCTGCAGCCATAATTGATGCACAGTCAGCTTTGGACGAGGAACGTTTGTGGGAGGACACCAATTCGCAAATACGAGCGCTCCTGGATTTTACACATTCTCCCAGTCAACCGCTTCCTGACCTCGCATTTTCGTCGTCCTCGCCGCCTCCACCGCCGCAGGATCCCGCCGAGGAGAACCGACGAGTCAAGAGGCGCAAATTGGACTCGGACCGTCTGTCCAGCGGATTCCAAGGTTTTCGATACGGGAAGTATGGGCAAGTGGAACCAGGTCAGCTGACTATGGAACTGGTCAGCTGCGATGGTGGCATCTATTCGGACGATAACCAGAGATATGTGGCCGAGAATATCTTGAAGAATGATTCTACGGTCTACTGTACTGAAGGGCCCAGGTGCAACATTATCCTGAGGCATCAGGGCAACACTGTCTTTACGCTCAAGGAACTGATCATAAAGGCGCCCAGGTCAAACTTTACCTCCCCGTGAGTGGTACCATCCTCTTGAAACTTTCCTCTCATTAACACGATTCACAGTGTACAAGAAGGCATGGTATTTGTTTCTATGACGTCCGACCATCTCCTGACACGGACGGCCCAGTACCAAATACAGTATCCAACCTCCAGGAGTTCGCCTAGGCGGACGGAACCCCTGACACCTATTGTGTCTATTAGACATAATGACGATGGGAGCACCATGACACACGCACAGATCCGCGCGAGACGTCTATATAATATTGGTATGGACGACGAGGACATCAACGCGCAGGTTGCACAAATCCCCCCCGAATTCAACGCATCACCACCCCCTTTCAGGGTCACCACCGAATGTAGCGACGACGAGTCGGATGATCCGATCCCTAGGGGAGATTGGCGGGCACCGAATAGGATCGGTATCTTACCATTTGAAAGTGATTCAAGTGATGAGGATAATAACGTGAACGAGTATTCATTAAACGAATCCTATCGGAGAATCCGTCGGCGAATACGTAACCGATCTAGTACCGGACTTGCAGAAGCGGTGGAAGCTGCCCAGGTGGCCACGCAGGAAGCAGTCCGCGCCGTAGGGGGAGAACTCATGGTCCCTCACGCACGATTTTTCATCGAGAGGAACAAGAGCAAGTGTACTATCAAATTTGATCCTCCGGTATCCGGACGCTTCATACTGTTGAAGATGTGGAGTCCTCATCGTGACCCGGGTGCGAACATTGACATTCAAGCAGTCATTGCTAAAGGATTTGCTGGGCCGAGATATTTCCCAGCCGTGGATGTACGGTAATGGCAATGGTTAGGGGTCTGAATCGCAACAGTTATCCGTGGGGGTCCAGGGACTGGGCTGGCTATGGTGTAATTCGAATAGTTCTAGCATAATGCATGGTTACGAATCGATTACATGTAAAAGATATGATGATATTCTGTGCTTGCATCCTCTACCCCTATCCTTTATGGTGCCTCATATTATTGTGAGGCTTGGTCTCTTGTAAAACGGCACTTTTACGATAAATGCTGAGTCATACCGTATTTAGTTAGGTATACATCCACGTCCGTATCAAATCTATGTAGGTAAGGGTGTCTAGTAATGGCTTAGCTCTGGTAAAGAATATCATTAAGACGGGCAAAATGATGGAAAGGGGAATTACCTGGATGGAATTAGTACAGAACGTTGAAGCGGACCTTAGTCTCGATGATTGAAAATGAATCATCGTGGCTAGGTGCATATGCATCATCTTTTTTGTGGCAATGCCAAGTTTACAGTTGAGTCACAACGGGTTAAACTCTCTGTAGAGTTGTACGAGTTGTACCTACGGGCGGTTACATCGATAGACGCAGTCGCGACTCCACATAAATCTTTTAGATTAATATGCGGAGCTATCCCACCAAATCCACCAAATACAGTATCTTTGCAGAAAGCGTATCCTCACAACCTCAGTGTAGCTAATACTATCCATTCTACAACCAACTTGCCTCTCCCAACGTTCACGCGACTTCTAAATTCGCCTACGCCTCACTTACACTCCGTCAAAATTACAGCTTTTTTGGTGTTGGGCGATATTACTTGCTGCAATACCATGGCTGTACGCGCACAATTCGAGAACTCCAACGAGTAAGCCCCGCCATTAGTTCCAGTTCCAATTCCAATTCCGATTCCATGACCCCGCGGAACAAATTTGTGTGGTAAATCGGATCGGATCGGATCAGATCAGCTAATGATGCAACTCAACGTAGGGTCGGCGTCTTCGCGACACTCACCAACTCCTATGCCTTGACTGCCGTTGGCGCAAGCGAAAACTTCTACAGTGTCTTCGAAGCAGAACTTCAAGATGTCATTCCCATCTGCCGCACAACCATCGCCGGCACGCGCATTATCGGCCGGTTAACAGCAGGGTAAGAAGGATTATTCCGGCAGCTTCGTCCTGTATGCGTTCTGGTATTCTAACAGGTTTCCCTTTAGAAACAAGAATGGGCTCCTCGTACCCACGTCCACAACCGATCAAGAGCTACAACATCTGAGAAATTCTCTACCCGATACGATCAAGATCCAGCGAATAGAAGAACGCCTTTCCGCGTTAGGAAACGTCATCGTGACGAACGACCACATAGCTCTCGTCCATCCGGACTTGGAGCGCGAAACGGAGGAGATTATTGCAGATGTCCTAGGCGTCGAGGTCTTCCGGCAGACTGTCGCAGACAACGTGCTTGTTGGAAGTTATATGGCCTTAAGTAACCAGGGCGGTCTCGTACACCCCAAGACCAGCATCCAGGACCAAGACGAGCTGAGCAGTTTACTGCAAGTGCCGTTAGTTGCGGGTAGTGTGAACCGGGGCAGCAACGTGGTTGGAGCCGGTATGGTTGTCAACGATTGGCTAGCTGTGACAGGACTGGATACTACGGCGACGGAACTAAGCGTCATCGAAAGCGTCTTCAGGCTGGGTGAGGGTGCGGCGCCAGGCAATATCGGCGGTAACCTGAAGGACACGATGGTGGAAAGCTTCTACTAAGCCAGAGAAACGAACCTGGTGGTTATCTAGGATTCGATTGCAAACTGGCTTTGACGACTAACACCTCGGGCCACTCTAAAGGTGTAGGAATCACCAATGAGGGCTGCTTGCCATGTGGTCTCGGGGTAACTAGAATAGCCGCTCGTATTGGTATGATGGACAGCTGCATATCAGCATCATTACGGTCGTTATACCAAGAAAAAAAAGAGCATGGTAGTTAGTTATTGAACGAAGCATTCCGGCCATTGTGTTATCATCGTAAATGTGACTGCAATATTTGTTAGACGTCTTATGCACTATTCCGATATGTATCACCGAAGCCGATTTTGGGATGGTTGAAGTTTGCAAACCTACCATCCAATCAGGGGGATTGTCGTAACCGCGGCCTTTTGTCCAATGTCAACTTAATTTCCACGTGCTATACAAGTTATTTCAGTCGAAGTTCACGACTACCGATTATGCTATAGGAGAGATGGGCATCGGACTTGAAGGCTGCGCCATCAAGCAAGTCTCAACTCTCACGTATGAAAGGTTGACATGTAGCTTAAAATTCCTAAGACCTGCATGGCGCCTTAGTGGAGCAGCAGATTTATGACGGATACATCTTTTCGGGCTTGATGTTAATTATCCTTTAAATATTCGCCCGGAGAATATGTCTAGGTTAATAAATCCTACTTCGATACTTCAAACGGACCCAAGAAGCGTAGGGTTTAGGCCTTTGGCATCATGGTACCCTTCACGAAAAACTAGGCACCTATCAAACTAAATGCGGCGGTTCCCGCGTGAGCGAAAGGTTGAAGAGCTTGCTATCCACATATTATGGCCTCTCAGATGACATTTGATATTAGGACGTATGTCGCTTTACCTCGTTCGGGAATGTGGAAATCCAGTCGTGTCTGAGTTGACCAGAAACTTTTGACGAGATGAGTCCTGACTCAACCCGAATTGGTCCAAGACAGGGCCGTCGTAGGCGTAACACGGGTTAAATAAACGGCACGGCGTTCCAGCTTCCAGCTGGCTACATGTCAGTGGTCAAGTTCCTTCAGAGAACCAGAGCCGATGGCATAGTACTACGTAACCGCAGCTCGGAAAGCTCCAGTCATTGTGAGTTTCTTATTCATTGCCTATCAGAAGCCAGAGCACTCGAAGGCCTCGAAGACGTAGGGACCCACGCCCACGGGCCACATGATAGGCGATGGCTGGTTTGCGTTGCGTTGCGTAGTCGGGGTTCTCTCTGGACTTGAGTTCTCAACTCTTTTTTCTTCGATTCCCATATTCAAGACATCAAGAAATTATCGTCATACGTCCGGTCAAAGCTAATCAACTCAAAACGAAAACATATGCGGTGTCTGCCATTCTCGTCTTCATCCGATCTACACAGTAGCGATCTCCCGCCATTTGGGGTGGGTGTGGCACCGTGCTTAAATACTGTATTACATACCGTATCGAGCAGAGGTGTTGATATGATTGGTCCTAGCATTCTTCATCACCCTTGCCAACCATCGTCTTACACCTAAACCTGGAATCCCGGAGTACCGGACGGCCCACTAGCTACGTTAGTCGCTTCATCTTGCAGCATCCGCAGTGGGAGACCGGTTTTGCTGTGTAATTTGTGTTATTGTTTTGTTGATTGGGTTCTGGGCTCGTGGATCGGTCCCTAGACAACGTCTATTCTTTCTTCCTTCCTTTTACGTTTTCATTCAAAGAGTAAAGAGTTTTTCGAGAGATGTGAGATCACTTTCTAGATCCTATTACTTCAGCAAAGTTACGCCAGTTGGTTGAAACAATCCTTAAAAGGGCAGTTCCTCCAAAAGCTGAATCCCTTTGGACCCTGGTAGCATAAACTTAGGCTCCGCTCCTCGCTCAGAAAGGGGTCTACACCCGAGCTTCCTTGTGCCACACCCCGAAACAACACTCGTCAATGCTAAGGGGTACCGCCTCTGCGAGATCTTCAGCTCGAGATACAAGGATGACCACCGAAGCATACGCGGCGTACGACGAACCTGGGGGAATGGTCGAGTATGACGAACCGGCTATGACTTTCGAATCCTATGAATCCTCCTCCACCACTTCGATAAAGCCACCTAGTCTTACGCCAGTGATCGATAGTAGCAACGTCTTGCTGTCGAATCTGCAACATCAACGGCAGCAGTCGGCTCCGAATCTAGCAGTCTCGCACGCTGATACGCGGCCAAGATCATCCGGCCGAGGACATACCAGACATCAGTCTCAAGGAATGCCATTCACCGGCGATGGCCGCGGCGGTCGACGCCTGGAGAACTCTCCAGGACGGTTCGGCGGCTGGCTGGGTGCCGCATCAACGTCATCCGGCGACGGAGCCGCTTCTCCCAACACCACACCCAAGTCCAAACGAAGCATCACCATGGACACAACGCCGAAAAGCGCAACACCCTCCCGCTTCGGCTTCCTCGCGTCATCGATGTCGGCATTCACTACACGACTCACGAACCAGACCCCCACCAGCCCACGGGAAGTCGACGACGAACTATGCAACCTGGACATCGAGGCAGCGCTATTCCCCTCGTCCCCCACAGATCGCGACACTTTCTCGCCAGCCGCATATAAGAACCTACACGTAAACGCAGCCGGCTTATTACACAAAATGCAAGACGCCTACCGGCAGCGAACGATCACGCTCCAGGAACTCCAGGCGGAGCGGGCGGCGCAGAAGGAGGAGGCGGAGGAGACGGACCTGCGCATCCAGCACTTCAGAAACCAGCTCGAGAGCATGGCGGCCAAGGCGGCGCAGCAGGAACAGGCCATGCAGCGGCTGATGGCGGAGCTGCAGGCGGAGAAGCGGGCGCGGCGGCGGGAGGAGGAGCGCGAGAAGATGCTGCTGGCCGAGGGCCCGCTGCTGATCACGGAGGACCTGTGCGTGGACGAGGAGGAGGAGCACCGGAAGCGGTGGCGCAAGAGCAACGCCACGGTGCGGTCCGACCTCAGCAGCATCGACACGACCGACGGCGACAGCAGCGCCGAGTCCGAGAGCATCTTCTCGCGCAGCCGCAGCCCGACGGCCATGACGAGCGCCACGGAGAGCGAGAACCTCGAGTTTTTGAGTACTACTACTACGGTCCGAACGCCCCCGGGAGGAGCGAGCGGCGCCACGCCGAAGCTCAAACCCGCGCCGCAGTTGACGGCCTTCCAGAAGCTGGTCAAGGGCATCTCGGGCGAGGGGGCCGTCGACGGGTGTAGTAACTGCCGGGGCCAGGACTCGAGCGTGGCGTGGGATACGGTGAGCTTGCTGCGGGACGAGAATAAGAGTTTGAAGCATCGCGTGGCGCAGTTGGAGGTCGTTGTCGAAGGGGCTCTCGATGTGGTGAACGGCATCGGATTGTCGTGATATGATTACTACGGGTATGACGAAGACTCATGGGTTTCTTCTCTAAGTTGGTTCATACGGGAGCTAGTGCGATAGATTGGGCATGGGAAATTAGGCATAGGCATATGGAGCGTCATCATCCGGCACGGGGTCTTGCATATTCGGCTGGCTCGTTGATTCTTGTCGTGAGGGAAATAGAGACATATCGGAAGAACTGGCACAGAAGTTGTACATAGTATCACAATACAGTCATCACGCACCCATTAACGTTTTTAATAGGTGAAGCACCTGGATTTCTTCACACTGATTTAATCAGAGCTGATAGTTAAAGTTAAAGTTAAAGTTACGTTGCGGATAGGAATCGGCTTGTAACCCATATTCGATACGAGTGTTATTGCTGATCGTGAAGTAACATTGATAGCTACTTCTTCCGCCTGATCTCAATATTACGGATAGGTCGGATGGGTATGTATGTACAATGTCTCGTTCTTAGACATCTCCTCTCCACCATCTATTCGCTTCTATCTCAGTGGTGTTCCTCGCCGTGGCCCTCTCCGTGGTGCTCGTCCTTGAGGAATAGTTGCTCGTATCCGAGGTAGGCGGCGAAGGCTACCGTTGCGATGCCCAGGCCGGGGAAGGCACCCTTAAACCGGTTCCATCGCGAGAATTGACCAGTGTAACGCCACGCTTCACTGTATATATGTCTCTGTCAGCGGGAGATCATGGGGAAAGGCTTGTCCGAAGCGAATTGGTCGAAGACTCCCCGGGGTTGGGTATGACACTGGCAACTGCACAGAGGAAAGGAAGGGGGAACTGACGCTCGCTCCCAGGGATCGTATCGCGGCTGCCCGGCCGAATGTGCGAATTTCCGGATGTCAAAGCCGGTGATGCTGGGCTTCTCGCCGTGGTGCGCTCGCAATATCCTATCGTTTGTTGTTGTTAGTAATTGCCGGCCGATTGCATTTCGAAACAGTGGTAATAGGAAATTGAGCGAACCTTGTGGGATGCATTGTGATTTGTGTGAGACTTGGTGTATGAGTAGATTTAGAAGAGCTGCTGACAATCAGAGCTCAATCAATGGACCAGTAGGTACAGTAATTGGAGTGAGTGATGTTAGCACGGTACGTAGTACATACCATTTGAGCCACCATTTCACAGTTTCAGCGTTACCTGCATGTGGCTGAATACAGTAACTTTTCTAATAGAAGCATTTGGGTGGGTCGTGACTGCGGCGAATACTAAGCATATGCCTAGTTAATAAGGTATATATGTAATAACTGAGGTGTCAGTCATGTTTAAGCTTGAAACCTATACCTAGTAAATCTATAAAGGAAGCGACTCAGATACCTATAATGCTTATCTAAGGTAAGCTGCACTCCACGTCGATCTACCTACCAAGTATGCACCTGCCGGTTTTCAGAGTCCATGCTTCTCTTCAGACCAACCAACCCGTGCCTGATCTTTTGCTTTTGCTCATCCTGACAACTTCAGCCAACCTCCGCCTCGTTTACATCTACACGTCTGCCCACCAATAAATAACTACAGCGCCATATATCACTGACATCGCCGCCCGGACTGAACGAACGAAACGCCCCACAAAGTTATAGTCTGTGTCACAGGTGCTATAACACGTACCTTTGGCACCTCTGGCAAGAGGCCCTCTCGTCTTTGCGAGTTCCCTAATGCCGACCGAATCTCCTCGTCCTCTCATACCAAAGACCAGAAAAAGAATCTGAACACATACGCGACCTAAGATTTTACATTCAATGGCTCCACCCTCGCGATTCGGGGGTGGCCCTCCCGCACTCGCGCCATATCAACATCAATTTCCGTCCCACCCTTCACAAGGCCATGCGACCGGCCACCAACCCCACTCCCTAGCAAACTCAGCCTACCTAGGTAATGCGCAGATGAGTCCCTTCGCTGCGAATGGCTTAGGGCTCGGTGGTGGTATCGGTGGTGGTGCCGGTTTTGGGGATCAGACGGGCTTCGCTAGTCAAGCTGCCAGGTCCGGTTTCCAGCATGCCGTACAGCTTCAGCAGCAACAGCACTCACACCAAGCCCATGGCATGGGCGGAGAGCGGCAGACACGATCTAGCGGTACGGGTAGAGTCCGTATACGCGAGGTGTGGAAGCACAATTTCGAGGAAGAGATGATCGCACTAATGGACTTGGTTGAAGATTTCCCTTACGTAGCCATGGTTCGTCTTTCGCCCTCTTAGAGCTGCTTATGGCGGAAATGGTCAAAGTCATGTTTGTTAACCACGGAACGTAACAGGATACCGAATTCCCCGGCATCGTTGGCCGCCCTATGGGTAACTTTCGAGGCAAGAGCGATTATCACTACCAGTGTCTACGAGTCAACGTCGACCTCCTTAAGGTGATCCAGATAGGAATTAGCTTATTTAACGAGAAGGGCGAGACCCCGTATGACCGAGCAAACGCGGCGCCGAACGAGGTCGGTCCCAATTCTCGGCGTCATCCCAACCAAGCCCAAGTCCCCCTCGCCTGGCAATTTAACTTTAAGTTCTCTCTAAAGGAAGATATGTACAATCAAGCCTCAATCGAGTCCCTACAGCAGGCCGGAATTAACTTTGACCTACTTGAACGTGACGGGATCGACCCTAAGAGGTTTGCATCCCTCTTCATCGTATCCGGATTCGTTTGTTACGATAATGTGAAATGGATCTCGTTCCATGGTGGCTATGACTTCGGGTACTTGACCAAGCTCCTCGCGGACCAGAAGTTAGCCAACGACGAGAGCGAGTTCGATAAGATCATGAAGAAGTGGTTCCCTACTACGTATGACGTCAAGCACCTGATGAAGTACGCCGTAAAGCTTCACGCTTCGGGTCTTCTTTCTCCGCAAGACGCTGGCTCGGCCGAGATTCTGCAGAAGTTCGAGCAGAAGTCAGGCTTGGAGAGTATTGCGGACGCCCTGAAAATTAAGCGTGTCGGGGCCGCTCACCAAGCCGGCTCGGACAGTCTCCTGACGGGTAAGGTGTTCTTCCAGCTGCGCGAGAGGATATATAACGGCGAGATTTCGGACGACCACGTCGGTAAAGTCTGGGGCCTTGGATTCTCTGGGATGGATATGCCTACTTCGGCTCAAAACCAGACGAACAATGCGGAGAATGCCTCGCCGGGCAATACTAATGGCAATGTCAACGGTGGGCCTAGTACGCCGAGCACCGTAAGCGCTGGACTTGCTAGCACACCGGCTGCGCAAGCTCACAACACCAACGGGATGGGTATGGGACCAATGACTCCGGGTGGTGGTGGAGGCGTCTTTGGATCCTTTAACTTTCCGACGAATCCTAGATAGAATCATCCGATTGGGGAAGGTCATTTTGGAGTTCATCTACGTACAGCTTCACCTACCACATGCTTTCGCCGCTCACCTCCCCACCCGCTGCATCCCTTATCCGCCTCACAGCCACATCGCCTCCCCACCCTACCACCTACTCGAGTTCCACTCGGGGAGTGGTATAAACGAGGTGGAAGACGAAGACCTAGACGGCCTACTAGTCCATCTATCCTTAACCCAGTTGCGCGTGAGTTTACGCCAACGCCCGAACCCCAAAATCCTCGCCCGGGCACCTCGGGGAACGTGTCGCGAATTCCGGCTGCTTGGACATACCAACCAACAGGACATTCTAGACCTTCTTCGACGCCCATTTAAGGAACGACTCTAGAGGAGAGGAGAGGATCGCCTTGTTTCACGTGATTCGTCTAAGTCCTATCTCTGTCTTCTCGAAACCGGCGTCGTAGTGATCGCTCCGGTGCTTTAGAGGAAACCGGTCTCTTATTTATCACCCCTAAAGTCGAGAGAAGCCCAATTGCTCCTACGGTTGCTAGCATTGCTATATTCCGAAGGGCCGACAGGTTTCACTCTCCTTTTGCAAACGGCGGCGATTGCTACATTGCAACGATAACTCCAACATTGATCTATATTTCCCGCTTACCTTTTTTTCGCCACGGACGGTCAATTTCTCGGACAGGCTTATGCCCACGGGTCAGATTGTGGGCTAGTCGACATTTATCTGCTCACGGCGAGGTTGAATTTTCTTCTCCTCTGTTTAAGGCGCGGGCCGGAGGCAGTTATGTGAAGGGTAGGACACGATACATTTTCATACTGCTGGGGCGTTTGATTTCTATGTGTGTACTTCTAGTGATAGGGGGGGATAGGGAGCCTGGACGGTCCGGATAGGAACTCCGACCATCAAATACATATGCTCAGTCAGGGTCACACGTTCGTTGATTCCGCTGAGGCTTTTCGTACATATTCACTTCCCCGAGTTGATGATTTATGTGATATGCGTGACTGAGTGCTTGCGAGCTGCTATTAGGGCTCCTAAATACCTAGGTACTGCTCCCTAGCTTGGAATGACTACTACGTGATGATTATTTCCGTAACCCCTGAATAAAATCGACATTTCATAATCGATATTTCCCGAGTCTAACGGATAGACCCTGGTGCATTACACTGATAGGGAAATTTTAGAATACCTTGCCATACCGCACTCACTATATCCTTCCGTTTCAAAATATCCATTTAAATGCACGTATAGAGGGTAATCAAAACGTTTTATTTAGCGTGCAACGCCTATCACATATACACACTCGCGCTCCCATACCCGAAGGCGAGAACTACCCAGTACCTAATCATAACCCCAAACACCATGCCATGCGCCCAAACAAACCCCCAGTAACGATGATGGACGTAATATCGAGCAACTCCCATTCGTGAATCGTTATTGCGTAGCGTGAAGGATCGGTCTATGCGTACTGTAACAGATGGGAGTTGGCGTCCATGAAGCAAGTAGTTGTTGATATAACGGCCATAGTAAATACACAGGATACCGGGCGGGTGTTAATTAAATATGAATGAGGATTCACCTCGTATCCTTGGGGAGTTTTCACTTTACTTCCGCTTCCGCTTCCGCTCCCGCTTTAGGTGATGTACACTTTCTTCAGGCGGTCCATGCCGAAGATCTCGCCGGTGCGCAGGTCCTTGACTTGCTTGTCCAAGAGGCCTGCCTTGCGGGCGTACTCCTCGAGGCGCGCCCGGCCGTACGCGCGGCCGTTGGGCAGCATGAGCAGGTCGGGCTCCACGTGGCTCTTGCTGTGGAAGGCGTAGGGCACGCCGCGCGCCAGCTCGTTGAGCTCCGTGCTACAGATTGGACAGACGCTGGAGGCGAGAGAGAGGCTGGTGGAGTGGGACGGAGGTCCGGCCGTGGATGCGGCGTGCGAGGATGAATGGCACGCGGGGGTCTTGAGCGCGGAGAGTCCGGATGATAGGGCGATGTGGAGAAGAGGGATCGGAGGAAGCGCGAGGAGTTCGTTGTGGGTCTTGGTGAAGAGATCTGCGAGGACCTCCCACCGCTCCGGCGAGTATAGTTCCGCATAGGCTTCGACTTCTCGTACGGACCCTGGCGGTATGGCCATCATGCCGCAGGCTTGCAGGCATTCTTTCTTGTACGAGCCCCACAAGGGGAAGAGGAACTTGCGCGCGTAGGCCACAGCCTCGGTCGGCTCTATGGAGGCGTCGCGGATGAGCTCGATGAATTGCTGGAAGCGGAGCATGAACTCGAGATTACTCTAATAGACTAGAGTCAGCAAGTGGCCAAATAGAGGAATACCGTGCTCTAAAAACGTAGTGATAACAGAAGCTTACACCCATCTTTCGCAGCTCCTTCTTCGTGTCTCCGGCGGTACACCATTGCAAAGCCTCGGCCACACTGCGATTCAGGATGCACTTGCGGATGCGGCTCATCTGCTCGAAGGTGTCGAGGTCGACGAGGAGCTCGATGCCCTTGTCCTTCGCGAGGGCGCGGGCGCTCTCGTTGTAGCCGTGGCGCAGCAGGTAGTCGACGAGCAGGCGGTCGAGGCGGGTGCGGCTCCAGGCGTCGTACTTGACGTCGTCGACGCTGTACATGGCGTACAGGTCGGCGAGGTGGCGGACGCGGGCGTGCTCGTGGCGGTGCAGCCGGGTTTCCTCGTCGGCGAAGGCCGTCAGCTTGCGCTTGACGCCGCGCATGCGCGCGATCATGGTGTCGAGGTTCTTGAGCACGTCGGCCTGGGAAGCCTTCCCGTTCACGCACCCCGTCGCCGTCTCCTTCAGCGTGTTTTTCACGTATGTGCCATCCTTCTCCACCTCGAAGTGTGCCGACCGGAAGTTCTTCCGCAGCAGCTCAATAGGCAGGCGGAGGAGAGGTTGGTCCTAGTAGAGAGGGGGTTTTGTGTGTTAGCTTGGCTCTGGAGGCTATCCATCAATGACGTAGCTTAATACATCCGTATACCATGACCAGGCATTGGTAAAGGGGGTAGGTAGGTAGGTAGGTAAGCTTACAAGGAGAAGATGGTTCTCGTGGTCTAACTTGCTAGTATCCCCCATCTTCAAGATATCTCACTTCGATGAGAGGGGGGGTTACGTAGGTGTGGCTGTCAGTTTCGAGTTATCATGTGTGATTTATCCTAGAATTTGATGTCGTAGGTTGCTAACGGTTGTGTCATGAAGCTTCGGCGTAAGGTCGGGCAATGGGTTGGTGGATTCTACAGTATGTAGTGTAGATATGGAGGAGTCGGAATGCTGCTCGATATTCCACCGGTGTACGTAAGTGGGGGGTAGCACAACCCCACAGCGGGCGGGCTTCCCCATAACCCAAAATGGATCAACATGATGGATTGTGTACGGTGCTATCTCTTCCTCACCAATAGATTCGTCGTTATATGTACTCCTTTTCTTGCTGTATACGTATGGACTGCCAGTAGTAGGAACCAGAGACAACGAGTGACAAAATTTGGTATATTTGTATTGATATTCAAAAGTCGAATGGTTATGTGGCATCCCTATTACCTACTAGTAACTTTATGCATTCAAAGACACTACTGTACTCGGTACAGTATATTGAAGCTTCGACTTCGGGTCTACATTACTACGTAATATATCTGCGTATCATATACCTTGAGTGTCATTTATCTCATAATCTCGGTTACTATAGCGATGACACACTTATAAATGTTGAGTTCACGTGTTCAAGTTCAGCGATTTTGCCTACATGTAGGTATAAATAGGAATGGAACAACTTGGTGGCTTTGCATCGATGGAATCGTCAGGTATGTCAGCTGATCCCATCGTCGTATAATGAATAAGCGTACATGTAGCCATCGATCCTCTCACCTCCTAGCCCCGCTTGCTATATGTACTACATGCATACTATTAGTATGTATACCGCTGTTTTTCGCAAAGGTGAGATTCTTGGTGTCCCACTTAAAATGAAGTTAAACCATATTTATCTTAACTTTTATTCTTATAATACAGATTCTCCAGATTTTAGTCTGAACAAAAATAGCTCAACGTATGGAAATTCTCTTTTAAATGGGGCACCAAGAATCTTACCTTTACAAAAAACAGCGGTAATGTAAGGTAGGTACCTGTTATTCTATAAATATATTTCAATGATCTGAGCAGCGAGCTACACCATTTTTATATAGGGTCATTCCTTGTTCATCTTTAATGCTCAAGTTCTCACGCTATGTATAGTTGTGGCGCCTGTCTCCCTCTGTGCCGGTGCTGTGGCGGATCCTCCCGAGTGGTCTCTTTGATGCTCACAAATTGCCTAGTGCAACTTATGCAGTCACACACATCTGGGGTTGGTCACAGGAACAAGTAGCAGAGGTAGGCGCTCACGGGACTTTTAGACTAATACTAAATGATCACGGTAGCTGTTAGCTAACCGCATCTCGCAAAGGAGAGAAAGAGGGAGGTCAAGCTTGGCAAAGGTCACTTGACTTTGGGTTCCCAGACTTCATATCTCTTAGCCCTGCTTGCTACAAAGTTAAGACCGATTGGGTACATGTAGGTACAGGTAGGTAGATAGGAGGAATGCAGCATTTGCTGAACGAAATCATTTGCCGAGCCCGAAAAACAGTTTACCTATCTGCAGGTATTGGAGGAGATCCACGACAACAAACCAAATAGATGCCATCCCGTCTAATAAACAGTATGCAGTCGCAGATTCTGCCGCTAAGTCAGACGTGATGAAACGAATATCGCTCTGAGACCCGTCCTCCGGCTTGTCACAGACAACCTTACTACCTTACTTGGAGCTACTATCAAATCGGTGCTTCTCCTGTTACTCCTACGTCGTGGGCACTATGTAACTTGGCGACAACAAATTTCTGGATCGTTTCGAGCCCTATGAAGTTTCACATATATAGAGTTGAGTTATGCTGAGTTATGCTGAAGGTCCTTTTATATATATATATATATAAATTAGAGTCAGTCGCTTTGAATGGATGTGTATCTATGAGGTACTTAGCATGATGGGTCGAACTATTGGGCTACTTATGCGAAAATGGAGTGAGGAGAACAACTAAAATAAAATACCCAGACAGCCCAAGGTACATACCTAGGTACATACCCGTGAAATAATTAGAGGTCGACTACTACGAGTTGAGGAGACTGCCTGAAAGAACCTTGCACAGCCGGCGTGGGTGGCAGGAACTAGGGTATCGTGTGGGGGCGTAAGTAGCGATGATTGGCTAATATACAACAACTCTTAGGGCTTGACTTTTGGAAGGTACAGTACGTATAACTTTTAGAAGTTGGGGAGGGAAGCAACGACACAGCACGTGGACCGTGCACGCCGGGGGGTCATATGGTCTGAGCATGCCACCTTCAAGTCTCTACTTCTCTCTCCTCGACCGTGCATCTCTTCTTAATTTCTCTGCGAAGCGTAAAAAAAAAGTTATCGACTCGTTAAACATTCTTTGATCCAAAGTTGTTACTGCACCTGGCACCACATCGACCACATAGGACTGGGCGCCGCCTTCGGTTTTTTTCCTCGTCGCGATTACCTGGTGTTGATTCGACGGCTTTACCTGGTCCGTTCCTTGATATTCCCACAAAATCACGCCTATTCGAGGCTATTCTTCTCGAAAGCACGTGAAGTCACTTGACACTGGAAGATCCAAGCACAGCTCCAGCAGCCTCTCCAGCCTCCCGCCTCCAAGCATAGCACTGCACGAGACTGGGCACATGATCTCCTAGTAAAAGTAAGTCCATTTTGTCTATTTCTTCGAGTCGGAACAAGTCATCGCCGCCATCGCCGTCATCACCACCCCAATCTCCTATAGGAACTGAAGTCGTGTCGCGCCCGCGCAATTGTCGCTTCAGCTCCAGCAGATCGATGCGAGAATTTTTACTTCTTCATGTCGTCGTTACTCTCATTCGACTGTCATTTCAGACGTGAAAGAGAAACTTCGCCGCATCGCATCCATGAATCACATCGCATTCACTCCCTGCAGGTTCAGCAGCTGCAAATGACGTGAGGTCCATCCATCTAAGCCAAAGGCCCCCGATGCGTCCTCATTCATCTGCAGCCAAGCCGGTTCTGAGGAGAAGCATCTGATTCCGCCACAGGAGGCGCCGTCTTCTTTTTCATTCCCCTCGTCACCCAATATCGTGTCAAGTTCCAGTAGACCCCATCGCGTACTCACCCATCTACAGTATTTGCAAAAATGCTATGATGGTATTCGTAAAAGTTATTGTAAACTACTTGACAATCTGCTTCATTTGATGCCTAGATAATCTCCCGAATGATGGCGGCGATGCGTATCCAACCTTTGTTTATACTGACTACCTTTATTATCATATACTAACCTCGATAGAAGCCCGAAACAGTACGAAGACGAACCAGGCACCTCAACGTGTTCGCATTGCATCGGTGCTGGGCACCCATAGTAGGTGCCGTCAATTGACCACAGCACTTTCTCAGAGCTAAGTGACTATGGAGTCCAACGGCTACACCCACTCGGAGTCGCTCCTCGAGCCTCTGGCTCATATCAATCGGGAGCATCTAGCTGCCATGGCAGACGCCGCTGTTGCGGATCAGCACGACTTTCATCAGTCGTCCCCGTCCAGTCCCGGCCATAAGCGAAAGCGCGGCGGTCAGGACTCCTCCCCCGATATGCGACGTGCGAAGCGTGTTGTTCCTCCCGCCCCCATTTCAGACACCCCCGACGCAGCATATGTTGAGAGTGCTGTGGAAGCTGCGCAAGCTGCCGCGCAGGCTGCAACCAACGCTGACTTTACAGCCCTTCAACAAGCCGCAGCCAATCACCACGACCCTTCGAGCCACGCCAACGCATCAAGCACTGCCGCAGCAGCTCTGGGAACTATGTATCCCACCATCCACGTACCCCAGCCGACGGAAGAGACGTTCGCTGCCCAGACTGCGGGGGATGTAGACCACCACGAGCACCCATTCAGTCACCCGGATCTGATGCACCAGCCGGACGGCCTTCCAGATGCAACTTCGCAAACTCCCCAGAATGGTGTTAGAGGTGCCCAGCCCTCTTATGGCTCGACTCCAACCACCAGCTCGAAGCCGGCTGTCGGGTCAGAGGAATGGCATAAGATGCGTAAGGACAACCACAAAGAAGGTCAGTTGCAATTCTATTGTACTGCGAATGAAACGTGATGCTAATTTCAATGCAGTGGAGCGTCGCCGTCGCGAGACTATCAACGAGGGTATTAACGAGCTTGCCAAGATAGTCCCTGGATGCGAGAAGAACAAAGGATCCATCCTACAACGCGCGGTCATTTTCATCACGCAATTAAAGGAGAACGAAGCCCAGAACATTGAGAAATGGACTTTGGAGAAGCTCCTCACGGAGCAGGCGATTCAGGAGCTCAGCGCTTCGAATGACAAGCTCAAGACGGAATGCGAGCGATCTTATCGCGAACTGTCAATGTGGAAGCAGCTCGCTCAGAACGCAGGCCTTCAGCTCCCTCAGTCCAAAGAAGAGTCATCTTCATAAGCTCGGCTCGACCGTAGATAGACTCGATGCTCTTCCTTCCTCTTCATACCCGGCGTTTACCCTTTTTATACCCTGAAGTTCTCTTCTTTTGCGGCATCGACTCTTCTGAGGTATCGGCTCCACGGTCGTACCGTTGGATAGTTGTACCCCGCGTCAACTCATTTGAACCTGGCGGCGATCAGGATTATGCATGTTTCCTGTCATCTCAATCATCGGTCGAAGTGATGATGTATATGAGGTTACAGGGGCTCGGTTAGGAACTTGTGCTGGGAGTTTTACAAGGCATAGGCGTTGGAAGGAGGCTCTTTTTACTTCGTCCTTGGCACAGATGGTAGGCTAGAGGGAACTAGTCAAACACACAAGCCTTGGGCAAATGTGAAATATATTTTGTTTCTCTAAGTGAATTGCGACCGCTTGATGCCTTGGCAAGGTTATATCGTGCATCGCTACGTTGCATTGTGCATATGCAGGCCGCCATGGATTCCCATGTGTGAATGGCAGAGGTAAGCGGCTTCTCGTGAACACTTCATGATATTACAGGTTCGGGCAAGGTAAGAACAAACGGGCAGAGCCGGCGAGAGCCTGTCCAGTCATATTTCCTTAGAGAGATCACAACGGGTACCTGCTTACGAAGCCGACAAATTCATAGTTTCCACACTCTCCTACACGGCTTCAGGTTAATTTTACCGACTCGTCCTGAATGCTGGAGATCTGTGTCTCCGGTTCTGCCAAGAGACCTGGGGCAGAACCTTGGGACCATGCAGCCCAGTCCACCAAACGAAGATACAGCCAAAAGTAATCTAACCAACCGCAGTTGACAGGGCACGTGTGAGTGATTGGTGCTAAATGTGCCAGATGTACAAAAAAAAATTAATGCAAGATAACTGCAGACTGTCATATACTATGTACTTCGGGGATAGATGCCGATATGAGTGAGGCATTACAGATCCCGCGATAGACTCGGCAAGGTCGCAAACGTACTGAATCTGGAGAGAAAGCTAGGCTATATATCGCGGGCTACAATCAGGCCTGGATTAGGTTGGGTACCATAGCTTGTATGCACCCGGCGTCATTTGCACTTGGGAAGTGAGCTATCACCAACGTCTGGTATCCAAATATTTAAATCGGGCAAGACATCCCCTTACTGATGATATTAGTAAAACGAAGCATTGAAACTATTTCTAAGGTTCTATCATATACCTACTCATATGCCTTGGGCATTGACGATAATAATGATATCAGGGGGGAGTTCAGTAATATGCTCGGGCCAGTCAGGTAAACTTCTCGGATTTACAGTCAAAGGATGTAACCGTGTCCAACTGATACATCATATAAAACTCCAGCAGCACACGTGCATACATTGGGTATAGATATAGATTTTTTTTTCTTGTATCGGCTGAAGTCTTAACTTTGAAAGGTGCCCAAACGATTCGTCTTGCTCCTCGCTCTTACGGATCTAAACTAATAACGCCGCCCGCGTTGTTGTGCTGCACTAGGAAGTTGTATTTAGCTCCGAGGGTCTCTCGGGCTTCCTCTCTCGGCTTTCACTGCCTTCAAATTTTTTTCTCCTTGCTTGTGGTCCGTCAGTGCCTAATAAGATGAATGTACATAGAGGCTTGAGTAATGATTTAGACATACATATGTAGCTCAATTCAAATCCATGCAGGCTTGCATATGTATACATATTACTATAAGTCCACTTGTGTAGCTTCCCGGATGCCACCAAAAAGAACGCTAAATACCTAGGTAGGTAAATTTTGATAGATTGACGCTAATGGATGGATAGGATCCATTTAGAAATAAATTCTAGGCGACTCAGGGCCCACTTGTGGCGTTTCTCTGCGCCAAAAGTTTGCATTTTTAGGTGGGATACGCTCCAGATGTTTTGTAAGACGGGTTAAACAGTAACAAATTTAGCGGGCGGTGCTTGCACAGTTTTCATTAATCATCCACTACTCAACTGTGCCTACGCCGCGATTTCCACAGGGCCGTTTCTTTGACAGCCCACCTCTTTTCTTCTCGCTTTCGATCTCACTTCCTTTCTTCCCACTTTCCCAGAAACTCCCTTCTTTTTTATTCTTCCCACCAACCTCAACTTTCAACACTCGCCATCAACGCCGTCTGACTCACAAAACTTTGTTCGCATTATACGGCACTCGCAACTCTGCTTGTTACCTGACAACAGGATTCAATTTGCGGCGGTCGCTGCCTTGTCCTGTTTCTTACTTTGAGCAACGCAATCCTACTCGTCTCGTCAACCTCAGCGAATCTTGCCTATATTCTCTCTGCTCCTCCCTAACCCCCCTCACCTACACGCTTCTGTGCTACGGTCGAACAGACAAAAATATCGACAGCAGTCCTTCGAATTTCGAGTTCTGCTTTCCGCTTCCTACAATTCCGAGTTCTTGACCAGAATACTTCTACATAAGAGGATACAGGACACACTGTTGTTTATGTATCAGCACGACAAGCCCGCTGTGTTTAGACACCTACCTCCTCTCACGCTGCAGTCGTTTCGCATACCGCCGAAACCTTGTAGCCCCAACATCAGCTCCGTCGGTTGAACCGGTCTGTCATCGTATCGCCTGAGTTAATGCCTTCCAACGCTGGCAACTATCATCCAGTCTTCCCTATGTCCACTAGGAACAGTCCCCTCTACTGAGATCCTGGCCCGCCCGATTCTCTCCCGCTTCGCCCGCCAACATATACGAATGACTATCTAGTCTTCTCGTGTCTATTATTCAAGGAATTCCACCACCTCCGCCGATAACCGAGTCTCTGCTTCGAAAGTCTCATTAAAACTACTACCGCAAAAATGGCGCTCGTCAACGTTCGTCGTGATGTCACCGACGTCTTCTATCGCTACAAGATGGAAAGACTGCAAACCAAGATCGAAGGCAAAGGTAACGGCATCAAGACCGTCGTCGTCAATTTGAGCAGCGTTGCCGCTTCTCTTGCTCGCCCCGGCTCCTATGTCATCAAGTATTTTGGCTTTGAGCTCGGTGCTCAAACCAATATTGATCCTCCTGATGACCGCTGGATTATCAACGGTGCCCACGAGGCTTCTAAGTTACAGGACCATCTTGATGGTTTCATCAACAAATTTGTCCTCTGCAAGAAATGCAAGAATCCCGAGACAGACGTCGTCATCAAGGATGGCCGTATCGTCTTGGACTGCAAGGCTTGCGGCCAGCGCACCGATGTCGACCTTCGTCTGAAGCTCAGCGGCTTCATTCTGAAGAACCAGCCCAGGAAGGGTGGCAAGAAAGACAAAGCCGAACGCAAGGCCGCTCGCAAGGCTAAGCAACAGGCTCTCCAGAACGGTAACAAGGAGAACGGCCAAGGAAGCAGTGGTGAGAATTCCGAGAACGGTTCCAACGAGAACGGTGACAAGAACGGCGACGACGACCCTGGTAGCGATGACGAGTTCACTCGCAAGATCAACGCTGACGCCCAGGTTATTGACGCCCCGACCATTAAAGATGACGATTGGGCTGTCGATATGTCCGAGAAGGCCGTCAAGGCTCGTCAAAGCCAGCTACCCAGCGAGTTCCGCCAGAAACTCGTTCTCGGTGGCGCCGACGACGACGACGAAGACGTAGAAGGAGGCGGCCACACTGTCTACGACACCCTGGGTGACTGGATCCAGGAAGAGGCTGCCAAGGAAGGTGGCATTGACAAGGTTGATGACATTCAAGTTTATAAAAAGGCTAAAGAGCTTGGAATTGAGACCAAGCACAAGACCGTCTTGGTTTTGGTCCAGACTCTTTTCGATGAGAACGTCGTCGCTCAGATCCCTAAGCGCGCCGCGATGCTCAAGCAGGTATGTATACACGAAATTCGCCGTCTACTCTGAGGTATTGTGCTAATTCCTTTTCAGATGATCACTTCAGAACGCCATGAGAAGGCCCTGCTGGGTGGCATTGAACGTCTTTTTGCCTCCCAGAACAAGGATCTTCTCGCCGCTATGGGGCCCAAGGACTCTCCCGAGCCAGAGCTCACGGACAAGGTCGTCAAGATCCTTAAGCAGCTTTATGACGAGGATCTTGCCAGCGAGGAGCTCATCGAGAAGTGGGGAGGCAAGGCCAGCAAGAAGTATGTTGATTTGGCGACGTCCAAGAAGATTAGGAAGGCCGCCCAACCCTTCATCACGTGGCTGGCGGAGGCTGAGGAGGCTTCGTCCGACGAGGACTAAACGACGGTCTATTCGTATTATGAACGCCTATTCGCTTCCGCTCACGGTGGTTCCGTGGGCGCCGTTAGTTCGTTGGTTCCATTCCGCGTGGGGTTTTTTTATCTCAGCTCCCACTCATCGCTCCTTTTCTGCTTTGCCAAAAGTTTCGCACCGGTGCGACTCACCAACATATTTCTGTCGTGGAGAAAAAAGACAGTATCAAAACAGGAAAACAAATCGGCTAATTCGTTTGCTTTCTACTTGCTCCCTTTGACGTGGTTGTTTTAAGTCTGCTTTGCTGAATTCATAGTAACAATTCCACTCTTGTTATCACTTAGATCGCTCAGTCGGATCATATGTACCTACCTATCTATGAATATGAACTACCGATTGTAACGTGAAAATATTAGTAATTGTTCCCACTAGGAGCAAATATCGAATATGTTCTATTAACCTGTCCCTCTTACGGCCCTGTAGCGAGCTATGTGATAGTTCGCTACACGTAGTCCGGAAAGGTTTCCGATTACCCCTATCGGCGTCAGAGATTGCATGCCGTGTCTGGTGTATATTAGTTCGATGGTTGTACCGCAGTCTTACAATCCATGTTGGTTCTGATATACCACCATGTACCCAGTGGTCATGGCATAGTCATGGCATAGACATGGTATCCATGGCTTTGGATATTTACAGTACCTACCCATACCAGATCACCTATGGTTCCCCCAGCCGGCCGGTATGCCACCGACAGCTCACTCGCTGTGGAACGTAGTACGAAGGCAGACAAATGACAACGCAAAGGTAGATTAGGCGTCTATGCGCCAGGTAGTCGGCATTATCGTGTATAACTTTCGTACTCAAGTATATACACGTCCATCCCGTAGAGACGCCCTTGGCGATTCATGTCTCTCCGACCACTTGGCTTTTCCCGTCCACCAATATATACATGTAGGTAGGTAGGTACCCCTTTTCAGTACAGGTAACGGCGCCACCTCGGCTTCTAATTCGTCCCAATCAGTATGCTCTCCGGCCTTACAAGAACTCAATGGATATACAGCAACAACATCGACAACAAAAAGGGAGGGGAATGGGAAAAAAGAGGAGGAAGAAAAATCTTCTCGCAAGAACGATGCTTTCTCGAACGCTTTCTTGGAGCCTCGTTTCGAAATCCGACGGAGAAAGAAGGAGCTTGAAAAAGGAGAGCCGCAAAACCATAACCAGAGGGGTTCTACCATACCGGTTCGCCAGCTCCTCCGAAATTACTGAAGGGGAGACCATCGTTCGCGTCGTCATCTTGGTCGAATGCGCCGCCGGAAGTCTGAGCAACGCCAGTGTCCGCCCAACCCGTACCAACCGGTCCAGCCCTACTAGCCTGATTAGAAAGATTGTTGCCAGAATCACCCCAGTCATCTCCACCAAAGCGGACTCCGTCGGCGACGGAGGCAGTCTTCCTCGCGGAGCCTTGATTTGAACCGCCCCAGTTCCAGCCGACGTTGTCCGGGCTCGTATGACGTGGTCGCGAGGCGACGGAGCGTACTGACCTTGGACTGTTTGGAAAACCACCTGGTATATGATCGTTAGTCGATGGATATTCGGTTTGAGAACCGCCTTGTGGGTTCTGGGCATCGTTGCTGCCATAGTTGGCGCTCGTACCATCGTTCCCAACATTGTCGATGCTAGGTTGGCCGCCACCCCGCTGGGAAGTGCCGTAGTTGTTGGCATTATCTGCAAACCCTTTAGCATTCCGTCCATTTATATTTTGGGCGCTAGCGGTGTGTTTACCTCTGTTGTTGCTGCTTCCGCTATTGGGTTGGGACGTGCCATCGGGGGGCATTGGGCTGGACTCCTTGCTGCCCCGTCCGCTCCGTCTATCCGAAACGCTCCTCTCTTGAGCATCGTCTGCTGCCATCGTGTCTTTTAGAAGCTGCGCTTTCGATCGACCATCTTTGTCACGTTTCTTACCCCTTCGTTCGGATCCAGAACTCTTCCGTGAGCCATGGGCACCCTGAGTGTCCTTAGGCTTACTTCCGGTTGCTTCGCCGACCTGATCGTTCGTGGTGGTGTTACCTCCGGCGGGTGGTACAACATTGGATCGCCCGCCCCGGTCGCTATTCTTTACTGCCGGCTGAGCTTCCATAGGTGCTGGCGTGGCGTTTCGCATCATCTCCTCGTATTTCTTCATATCGAAGCCGGCTGCGAAGTCGGGGACCTGAGTCATATCGGGAGGTTGACCCACGGTCACATTGCCGTATCCTTGGAACCATGGGGCTCCAGGAGGCGCACCAGAGGCCGGAACCTGAGACGGAGGCGGAGGCGGAGGCTGTTGATACGGCTGTTGGTACGGCTGCTGGTAAGGCTGCTGGTAGGGCTGTTGGTACGGCTGTTGATAGGGTTGTTGGTATGGCGCTTGAGGAGGCATAGGCTGTCCACCAGGAACGCCCGAGTATCCGTTGTACCATGGGTTTTGTGTCGGATACGGGGTTGGATACGGGGCTCCTACAGGTAAGCTCTGGTTATCGTAATATCTGTTGGGATACAATGCCCCTGTCTGGTTTCCGTAAAAGGGGCCGTGGTATACGCGCATGATACCATTTGAATTGTCGAAGAAAGCATTGGGTCGCGGATCATTAGGAATTTCGACAGCGTGTTCGACCTGTACCACACGAGGCTGAGCTGGGGAAAGGAAATGACTTTGTCCGGCGAGAAGAGCCGGTGTCGTCCCAGCCTCCTTTCTCACCAATTCTCTTTCGAGACGTACCTTGGTCCCTTGGGGAGACGATTCTCGAGCCCCAGTTGTGTCTTGTTCCTTGGATGCTCCCTCATCTTTGCTCTCCTGCTTCTGGCCATCCTTCGACTGTTTCTCTTTCTTACCCTTTTTGCTCTGGTTAGCCTGCTTGCTCTTATCGTTCTGCTTGCCATTTTTGCTTTGGTCAACCTTTTTAGTTTCTTTGTCCTTCTTCTTCCCCTTCTTCGAGGTCTCCTTCTTGGACTCGACTTCTACCTCTGACTCGCTTTCGCTTTCGCTTGCAGTCTCGCCTTCGGTGCTACCGTCAGTCTCGGCCTCGGTTTCCGGCTCAGTCTCAGCCTCACTAGTATCAGTTGTCTCGTCTTCACTCTCAGACTTCTCCTTGCTTTTCCTGGCCTTCGGCTTGCCTTTCTGCTTGCCGTTATCTCCTTTGGCCTTGGACACTGCCGCGGCTTTGGCTTTCTTTGCCTTGTGTTTGGCGTGGACTGATGCGGCGGTATCCTCGCTATCGTCTGCTGAGGAATCTGTTGCCTGCTTCTTGCTCTTTGCCTTGGCACCATTCGCCTTCTTCTGCTTCTTGCGGCCGCAAATGCAATTAGCACATGGACAGTCCGTGAGTATATCGTCGTCTGTGGTCGCTTCCTCCTCGCTAGTCTCAACTTCCAGGCTTGTACTGGTGGTGTCTGTTTCTGAGTCATAGGTAGGTTGCGCGGGTAATTTCTTGACCTCTTCTCTGCGAATATCCTCAAATCGGACCTTCTTGCTCCTGATCTGACTTGTTCGTCCGGTTCTCGGGTAGGTAAGCCTTATAGTATCGGTTTCGGACTCGTCGTCGGTTTCCAGCTCCATCGCAAATACAGAGCGGCTTGTAGGAAGGGGCTTCTTTTGTGACCTGCGTATTACGTTCTGGCCTACCACCCACTCGGAGAACGAATTGGGAGGCATGGCGCTGAATCTGATTGAACTGCTGCGGCTAGACACAACAGAGAAGGTCGTTGACCAGAGAGGCAAAGACGCCAATCGTACTAGTTAAATGGTACTGTGCAACTAAGTGAACGAGCAATCTGACACTAAATCAAGCCTCGAAAAAGCCTAAGGGTTTTTAGGAATTGGTGAGAGTAAATGAAGAAGAAAAACAAGAAACTTGGCTTTCTCTGAAGGTTGTGGCGAAAGCGATGGTCAACCAAGATTGTCAGAGCAGTCTAACACTTGTTTTCGAAGGGTTGCCTGAGAAGTTAAATACCTGTAGAGTTTAGCAACAAGCCCTGGAGGTGAAAGGAAAGAGGTACGCGGTAGATAGTGAATTGTATTAGTGGGTGGACATCACCTAACTTTAGCAGATCGTGGTTTCCTGAACGATGGATTTGCTTCAATTGATGGATGGTCAACTGTTTTCTTATCGGTCTCTTCCTACTCGTTGCAACAGCCTTCAAAATATTGAATACATATAACGTGACTGGTTCCTCTTAGCGGTAGGAGCAAGTACCACCAGAAGACCAACATCAATTGATGCATACCAACCTCGTGACATCGTCAAATGATTATTTTGATCATTTAATTCATAGCTTTGCCTTTTCCTCCAATTCCATCTCTCTCCATCTCTTGTTGATGTTGATGTTTTGCCAGTATACCCATGCGCCTGCCGCAACTCCTATCGGAGGGCAGAATAGGCATATCCAGTTCCACCACGGAGGGCTACTCTTCCTCATATCTCTGAGTGCCGCGTCAATGTTAGCTTTCAGCTCTTCTTTTGACCCGTCGTTCCATATAACAACGCCCTTCCCCTTGCCTCGTGCCTCACATCGCTTCGCCTTCAACCTTACGTCCGTCTGGCTCATAACGCGGTTCTGCGCGTCTTCCCGAGTCAAGTGACGATCCCGCTTCATGAGTCTCTCCATCTGAATATCGGGGTCCCTGACGGCTACGACCATCACCACGCCGGACAGCTTATCCCAGCCACTTTCGAACAGCAGCGGGACGTCTAGGACGACAGCCCAGCTACCGCTTATGTAATTCCGAAAGATGGCTTTGTAGACCTCCCTTCTGACGGCCGGGTGCACGATGCCATTTAAGACGCCCCGGTCCTTCACACGCTCCTCGCTGTTGCCGAAAACACGTCTTCCCAGTGCGGGCCTGTTTAGTGGTCTCCCTTTGCCGTCCACGCCATCGGCAGGCATAGATTCTGTAATAGGAACTAGAAGATCTGGAGTGGTGGGGCCGAAGTACTTCACAATGGCATTGTAACCGCTGCTTCCGGGCTCCACGACCTTGCGCGCGAGGATATCGGCATCAATGATTGGCAATGAGTGAGGGGGTGAAGCAAGGATAGAGGACACTGTTGACTTGCCCGTTGCTATAGACCCGGTCAAGCCTATGAACAACATGATTTCTTGTTGTGCTTATAGAAACAGTATTACAATATCAAGCTTGAGCTAAATGGAATATTGAGGTGGTGCAGTGTCGTAAGATATCAATAATATATATCAAAACGAAGGGCTGGTCTTGGTGTTCATCCCTCTAAGATGGACTTGATGTTCTGATACAGTTTGACAGGGGTGGCTCCATATTAGCCGCATAGTGTTAACTCGTCTAGGTTAAGCGTGCCTTACCTAATGTACGCTAATGCTCGAAAGAATCAACTGCCTGTTCGGGGAATTTGCTACGGTACAGCAAAGATCTTGGATACGGAAAACTGAAAGCTCTAACAAGTTTAGGACAATTTCGAAGAATTTTATAATAAGTTTAAAAGATACTATCCTATATTATGGCGGGTTTATTCCAGTATATTAATAACCTGAGTTATCTCTCCGAGTCTCTTTCTCCTACGTAAAAAGTCTCCTCTGCATAGCATTGTCTCAACTCCAGATCCTGACAGCGTAAACCTATACATGAGACGCACTCCAATTAGAACTCTAGAAGTTACTCGATATGAAGCACTAGGACCGTCAATTATTTACTTACACGTGAGTATTTAGACTACATGTATGTATGTAAGAGACACCCTTGTCTAAATTACCTGGGCTGCATAGTACGCGGTCTACCTATGATGCAGCGCGGCGTGCAGGACCCGCTAGATTGCGGGGGAGGGGTAACCTTGGAACCTCTAAGATGAGGGGCATTTTTACAGCCAGAAAATTTTAGGAAGAACCCTAGATATACAGCTCTTCCTCCTAGACTCAAGACGAATAAGCCACCTAGATACGGAGTGTATAATCTTGTTGAATCTACAAACAAATCTAATCTTCTGAGTCACTGTGTCTGTCTTTTAGCTATGGGAATAGAATACCCGCTCCGTATTCTTCTCATAGGCAATGGGGGAAGAGAACATGCCATTGCGTGGAAGCTCAGCCAATCGCCTCTGGTCGAGTCGATAATAGCAGTCCCCGGCAACGGAGGCACGGCGACTTGTCCCAAAGTCACCAACAACGCCTCCGTATCGGCTGAGAATTTCCCTGCCTTGCTCGAACTCGCTCGAAAGAACAATGTGAACTACGTCGTCCCCGGTCCCGAAGCTCCTCTTGTCGCCGGCGCAGTCGACTTCTTCGAGAATGCGGGTATTAAGAGCTTCGGCCCCTCGAAGAAGGCCGCACAGATGGAAGGCAGCAAGACTTTCTCGAAGGACTTTATGAAGAAGCACGGTATCCCCACGGCTGCCTATGAGAACTTCTCCGACTACGACAAAGCGCGAGAGTATCTCGATCGGGTCCAACATGATGTGGTTATCAAAGCAAGCGGATTGGCTGCTGGTAAGGGTGTTATCATACCCACCTCCAAAGAGGAAGCCCATAAAGCTCTGAAAGATATCATGCAGAACAAGGAGTTCGGGTCTGCGGGAGATGAGGTCGTTATTGAGGAGTTTCTGACGGGCGACGAGTTGAGCGTCTTGACTTTTAGTGATGGCTACACAATAAAGTCGTTACCCCCGGCACAAGACCACAAGAGGATAGGGGAAGGAGATACGGGTCTGAACACAGGAGGTATGGGATGCTACGCGCCAACAAACATTGCTACTCCAGATCTAGTGGCACAGATAGACCGAGACATCATCCAACCAACAATTGATGGTATGCGCAAGGATGAGATGCCATTTGTTGGCGTCCTATTCACAGGGCTCATGATTACCTCGACCGGCCCCAAGGTCCTCGAGTACAACGTCCGATTTGGAGACCCCGAAACGCAGACGGTGCTACCGTTACTATCACAAGACACAGATCTGGCTAAAATCATGGTTGCCTGCTCGGAGCGCTATCTAGATAGCGTCTTAATCAACATCGAGCCAAAATTCAGCGCAACCGTTGTCGTCGCCGCAGGCGGTTATCCCGAGTCCTACGCCAAGGGCGACGAGATGAACGTGCAGGCCCCTCCTCAGGACATCAACATTTTCCACGCCGGCACGAAACTATCAGATGGCAAATTGCTGACGGCAGGTGGCCGAGTAATAGCAGCCAGCGCGACTGCAGCCGAGAGTTTACGAGCTGCCGTTGATAAGGCCTACGAAGGTGTGAAGCTTATCCAGTTCAACAAGATGTACTACCGCAGAGACATCGCGCACCGTGCGTTTAAGCCAACTGCTGATACCAAAGAGGCCCTGACGTACGCGGAGGCAGGCGTAAGCATCGATGCCGGCAACCAGCTTGTGGAGCGAATTCGGGCCGCCGTCCGATCAACGAGGCGCGCCGGCGCAGACGCCGAAATTGGCGGCTTTGGTGGCGAAGTCGACCTGTCCAAAGCCGGCTTCTCGAGTGACGCACCGATCATGGTTGGCGCCATTGACGGCGTGGGCACAAAGCTCATGATCGCGCAAGCGACACGCAATCACAGCACCGTCGGCATCGACCTCGTAGCTATGAATGTCAACGACCTGGTTGTCCAGGGCGCCGAGCCCCTCATGTTCCTCGACTACTTCGGCTGCAGCAAGCTCGACCCAGAAGTCGCCGCCGTGTTTGTAGAGAGCGTCGCGGCCGGCTGCCGAGACGCTGGCTGCGCTCTCGTCGGCGGCGAGACCGCCGAGATGCCGGGCATGTACAAAGAGGACGACTACGACGCCGCCGGCGCCGCCATCGGCGTCATGCGCCCCGCCAACCGCCTCCCACGCCTCGACGCCATGGCCGAAGGCGACGTGCTCCTGGGCCTAGCCTCGTCAGGCGTACACTCCAACGGCTTCTCGCTCGTGCGCCGCATCCTAGCGCGCGAGCGCCTCGCCTACGATAGCCCCGCGCCCTGGAACCCGCAAAAGTCCGTCGGCGAGGCCCTGCTCACGCCCACCCGCATCTACGTACGATCGCTGCTCGCGGCGCTGCAGCGCATCAAGGGCCTCGCGCACATCACGGGCGGCGGGCTCGTCGAGAACATCCCGCGGATGCTGCCGGGCCGACTGGCCGCCGAAGTCGACGTCGGGGCGTGGGAACTGCCGCCCGTGTTCCGCTGGCTGAAGAACGCCGGCAACGTCGAGCCCTCGGAGATGGCGCGTACGTTCAACAATGGCGTCGGTATGGTTGCCGTGGTGGCCTCGGCGGACGCGGAGGCCGTTGCGCGGCAGTTGAGGGAGTCGGGCGAGACTGTGTATACGATCGGCAAGCTGACGGCGAGGGCGGATGGAGGCGCGGGATGTGTGCTTAAGAACTTGGATTCCTGGAAATAGGTTATATGTAGGTAGGTAGGTAAGGTTAGACAAAAAAAGAAGGGAAGGGGGGAACAAGTGGGAGCTGGGATAGGCCGAGCAGGCTTAAAGTAACTGGTGGGAGGCAGATATCTTTGCTAGCTACATATATATGTATGACCCATATTGCAATTTGCAAATAGCTTTGATTCGGTTGTATCTGAATGCGTAACAACATGGAGAGAGAGAGATATATATGTATGCTCGATGTTTGTTTGTCTGTCTCATAGTGATGATGTTCAAGTAAGAAGTCCAAAGTATGCGCCCCAAGTCCGTCGTCAACGGGAATGCGATCCAAGAAAAACGCCGGCAAACCCGTGAATGTATCCCAATCTAATCCAGCATGAAATATGTTGTTCTAATTGCAACGTAAAGCTGCGATGCCTATTTACATTTCGTCGTTTGCCCACGCGCGTTGTGAATCGGCACCGTCTGACTCTTCCCACTCCTTACACATTCCGACCCAGTTACGGTGAACGCAGTGGGATTTGGGCGCCTGTGTCGGCGTGGGGGTTGGATGGGTTGTAGGCGGAGGTGTGGGCGGGGAGGTAATGATATGAGGCCGAGTTTGCGGTGCTGGTGTCGTAGTGGTGGTGGCGGTAGTGGTCTTATCTTTACAGCCCCACCAACCCGGCGTCTCACAAGTGGTAGTTGCAGTTGTAGTGGTGGACGAGGAGGAGGTGGTGGTACTAGTGGTGGTAGTAATCTCGTCTTTGCAACCAAACCAACCAGGAGTTTTGCACGTTGATGTCGAGGTACTTGTGGTTGAAGTGCTGGTGGCTCCTGTTGTTGTAGTCTCATCAAGGCAGCCCCACCTATATAATGTTAGCTATGTAAACCTCAGAAAGGGCGATACGAATCTGCTTACCATCCAGGAGTCTGACAGGTGGCCGTTCGAGTGCGTGTCTTAGTGGCAGTTGAGCTGCTCGAAGTTGTTGTCCCGTCTGTACTGTTACTCTCGTACATCTTCCAGCTCGCGCAATCACGACATTCCGGTGTGAACTTGCACTCGGGAACGGTATCGTATTTTCGGATGACGTCGTTGATCACAGACCGAATCTTGTGAGTCCCGATACCTACCCGCCAGCCGTAGTCCCCTACTGTGTCATACACACACTCATAGCCGGTATGACATGCCGTCTCCAACGCATAGCCTGCAAAGGAACACGACGCAGTTGCTCCATTGCAGGTCCCGATGTAAATAGGATCGGCTGTGTGACCGAAATGAAATGCTCCGGTGTATTCACGAGTTTGGGGAAACTCGGGGTCTGCGTGCGGGGGAACTGGAAGACCAAGTCTCCCAGCAGCTAGTGCTTCGGGGACGGCCTCGAAAGTCACAACAGGGAGCCCGTATGTCAGACCGAGAAGCGAACTAACCGCACCACCTAGGGAATGGCCGGCAACCCAAATGTTTGCATCCGGATAAATCTCGGTTACGTTTGCGTAAAGCTCCCTCGCTGCCTGATAGTAGCGATTCTCATTGCGCAAAGCCTTCTTAACACAGGTATTGTTGCAGCTGTAGGTACCTGTCGCGCAATCACAGACCTGGTGCCATGACCACTGACCTTGCTGGGCACAACAACAGCTGAAGAACAAGTTATCGTTGATCTTATCGTTGGTAGTGGTGCCTTCTCCGTCAAAGACGGCTGGCGACGTTCCCTTGAGACCAATGATAATAGTGGAATTAGTTTCATCTCCCCAAATATGACCTCTCAACCCGTCACTCTCCCAGCCAAAGTCAGCACTTCGGTTGAATGGCTCTCCAACTTCGTCCCAGTCTGGCATCCCAGGCTTCTGCACATAAGCATCCGACGCTACCAGCGCCATAGTCAATACGGTTTCTTTATCCGCAACATCGGGACCTAGGACTTCGTCGACAGTCCATGCCGAAGGTCCACTGGCGATAACATAGCCTCGTTCGCGGGCTTTGGCAACCAACGGGTCTACGGTACTCGGCCTTCGGTCAACGAGACGTTCGATCTTCCGGGGCTGACTTTTTGCCTTCAAAGGCGGTATCTGCTCTGCATCATGGCCGTCCTCACCAGCCAGCCACACCTCGGCGTTTGGCTCTAGTACATCCTTCCTCCGATGAAGCCCGGGATGCCTATACGTTCCGTGGTGGAATATGTGACGTAGGGTGAATGTGTGCTCGGCCGGTTGCGGCGGCTCAGGTATTAACGGCGTTAGTAACGGCGAGTTCGGGAGGACGACCTCGGCGTTTTGGATGTTGGCGGCAACCGGCGAGGCGGATATGGCGAGGAATGATAAGAGCAGTTGGGCTGTGACTTTGCCGGCAGAATCACAGGTAGAAGCTGGTCGTTTCCGCCTCGAACCCATAGTAACTTTAGATGGATAGAAGTTGAAACGATGAAGAAATAAATGAGAGATTGCTGTATCAACTCTAATAGAAAAAGAATATAGTAACAAGTAGATGGGAAGAAGGCAACGCAACCTCGATAGGAGGTGAGATACGACGTGTTGAGCGATGGGATAAAGGTAGAGAGTGCAAGTGGTCACGGCCCCGTTGGAATCCCCACATGCACTTGCAGCAGCTTATCGCGTGGACAGTGGCGTTGCCTAGGGTATCTGTTAGGTACCTGCCTATGACAACATTGGATCCGGAATTGGCCTTATGTATTACCTAAGTAGCCTAACCTAGATGCATCAATAGGCTTAAAAGGTCCGAGCGCCGATTCTTACCCCAACGATTTATGTAACATTAGACTTCATAACCGTACACACTGTATTGTTTACTGTATAAGCTTAACAGCATATATCCATGTGTGATGGTAGTACTCAGTATTATGGCCGCCCCGAAAGGGATAGATATTGATAATCTTATGTAGTATTTGATGCTATTGATTGCTCTGTTGATCGACCTTGCAGGCTGCACTCATTATCCGCATGAATGTCGGTGTCTACAAAGGCAGGTTCGGTCCTATGTAGTATAAATGAAGGATGGGAAGATAAGCTATGAGCTAGCTGTACCTATGCCCATCAGGATTAGGAGAATGAAACGCCACTGTGTTTAAAGTAAGATAATATAAGAACTGCTTTTGGGATATGATTTATTCAGAAGTCAAATCAATGATAATAAGCAGATGTATATGACTGAGGATGATGTAGTTTTATAAGTTGTGAGAGTTCAGTTCAGTTGTCGTGGAAGCCCGCAATTAGCGCAATTCTTACCCCTGACAAAACGGCCAAGCTAATATGCGCTACCACTACATCACGCCGCGCAGTAGTACTATTAGACCGTTATCATGTACCTATTTCATGTGGAGACCAGCTTCCGTCACCTTAGCTAAGGTGAAGTAGTACCTTACACATGGAACATAGAGAAAGCTACTTATTAGTATCAGAACATTCATCAGAATACATCTTCACTTTGGTTTCTGACCATATTGCCCATTCTGACTCCCGTCAGACATTCATGCGCAACATACCCATGCTCTCTCCTGCCCAGCCTTGATGGCTCCCCTTTTGTCTATCATTGTCCGATAGAAGGCATAATAATAGCACATATATTGTCATCTTTTGGCACACCCAACCTTGAAGCGTCCCGCGTCTTGCGTCCCCTGCGCCTATAGTGGAGTGAGAGGTGCGGCGTCCCTGCAATAGTTTCACATCTTCGTTCAAATACTTCATGTTCTTTTATATAGCTTTATTAACCCGCATTTCTACTCGAAAGCTAACGTTGGTCAGTCATTGCCAGCTAAGACGACCTCTAGAACCCCGATGGCGCCAACGACCCCCTCCAAAGACTCTGAGCCGAAGTCTGGGCCGCTTCAGACCTCCAATACATTTCCTCGCCGCCAGACATCAGGCATGAGCGAGACTGGAGCTCGCACTCAACGCGCGAGCAGCACAGAGAATAGCGCCACTCCGCCTGTCACCATTATACAGGAATCCCCACCGGATGGGCGGCAGAAAAAAAGGCTTGACACATTCGAGTCGGAGACTATTGATGATGTAGTCGAAGCGCCCCGCGCTTCTGTGGATATGGATGAGATTCCAATTGAGCTGGTGAGCAAGACGGACAAGTTGAGTTGAAGCAACCCTCGGTTCGAGCTGGACACGGGCTAATGCGTATACCTGGTTAGCTTCATCGACTCCCTTTCTGCCAAGGTCCACCCAACACCGCCCAATATCGATACCCTTTCTAGACTATTTCAAGACTTCTATCATGTTGCTGCTTCGCATATCCGAACACATATAGATAGCCTCGCAACCCGACAAACGCGAGAAATATCTCCAACACCCTCGAGCTATTCTAGAGCTTCTACAGCTAGCCTTTTAAGGGCCAAGGCAGCTTCCTTCAGTGGTAAGGAGAAGACGAAGGGGACGCCAACCAAGGAGGAACAACAAATGCTCACAGCTGAGGAGTTTGCCAATAGAAAACGGGCTAAGAAGGCGCTGGAACAAAAGAGGATCCTGCTCGAGGAAGCGGTAGAAAGACGACTATGCGAAGGCATATATGATCGCATATACCGCCATAGAACTACTCAAGATGAGGCGCAAGATGACAAACTCAGATCCAAAACCGCCGCGCTGGCTCTTGTCGGTATCGGGCCTGCAGACTTAGGCGTTGACCTTGGAGAGTCTTCCGACGAGACGCCTGAAGCACGCGGGAAGCAGCAAGAGGAAATTCGGGAGTTCTTAGACCAAGCCCGGAAAGATCTTATGTTGATGCATGAAAAGAGGTATCCCCTGGGAAAGCTTAATCACCTCAAGGCTGCTCATAAGAGCATCGTTGACACATTATCACATTTTCATCCTTCTTCATCAGCTGACGAGATTATGCCGATGCTTATCTACACATTGATAACCATGCCGCCGGAGAAGCTCAATGTGATCAGTGACTCGAATTTTATACAAAGATTTCGATGGGAAGAAAAGCTCGAGGGGGAGGCCGCATATTGTTTGACGAACCTCGAAGCCGCAATCACTTTTCTGCAAACGGTAGATTTGGCTAGCCTTAGAGCAGATGAAGCGTCATCAGGCCCCCTGAAACCCGAGAGTCAGCCTGGTACTCCGAGAACGGAAACCTTTCCACCTGCTTATACTGCTGGCCTGTCTGCGGCGGCGGCAAGTCTGGCTGTCACGACAACCGAAAACGCCCAGGGGGCGAAGTCATCGCCATCATCAGCGAGCTTGCGAGCTGCTGTTCAACGTCGCAGACTAAGTGATCTCATCCAAACTCCAGCACAAGCATTCGGAACTGCAAGTGACTCGCTTTTCAGTACTGCCGACCAAAGTTTCAAGACCATTGGGACCAGCTTAGGCGATAGTTACAAGTTCTTGCTCGGCAAACTTCGAGACAGTTCTGCTAGCGGCCGGGAATTAGTAGTACCAAGAACGCTGGATGAGGCGCGGAAGCTTATAGGCACTCCGCCTCCAGAAGATAGCGCTTCCGTTGATGATAATAGTTCTATGCAGGGGGGCGAGGATGCTAACCGCCCCACAGCGGTGCCAGATGATAAGTTGCTATCCCTAGTTGGTGGTCGAAAGGTATCCAGGGATCGAAGTACAGATAGCACAAGGAGCGCTCGAAGTGCGAGTAGCTCCAAGAAGGTGGTGTTTGCGGAAGAGAACAAGGAGAAGCCCGTTGGCCCCGCCGCGACGTCGTCGCCTGCATCTTCCAACCCGGCACTGGTCGAATCGATGCGAAATCTTGGTAATTCTTTGAATCCCATAAATCGCTTCGCTGGGATGAGCATGATGCGCGGTTTCGGGCGTACGGCTACAACCCCTACACCTCCCCCTAAGGATACCACGGCTAAGGCAACGGACGGTGGAGATTTGGCTACGGTGAGAGCCGCACGAGTATAACTGGGAGTTCAATTTGCTGACTTAATAATTATACAGGCGTTTCCAGATATTGCCGCGGCACTGCCGCCAAAAGATACCCCGAAAATAGATCCGCCCAAGAAGAAGTTCATGGAGCTCCAAAATCCTGCAGACCTCAGAATCGGCGATGTCTTGGAGCTGTTGCGGGATTATCGCCGGCTTGCCGGCGCTCTGAAGGATATGGACGCTTTCAAGGAATGATGAATTTACTCTCCCTTCCTTTACTACTACGATGTGGTGTTAGAATATATGTAGGATTCATCCACGGCGCATTTTGCATGCATGGTCTGGAGTTAATAACGGAGCCTCGTGGCTAAGGCGGGAGGGATTTGTTTGCTCTGATATACATAGAGGATATAAGGGGTTCGGAGTGGGACGAGTGAGAATTTACCTACACAAGATAGCAATGGAAATACCAGTGATTCTTACCTTGGTCACGAGAAGACACGGATGGTGGTTATGTGGAAATATGTCTTCGTATTTATAAAATCAAGGGGGATATACTATGGACAAGACCTTGATTCGCAACGCCAATTTCGAAACAAACAGAAGCCAACCACACAGCGGTAGCTCCCAGTCAGTCAGTCAGTCAGTCAGTCCATCTCAACAGAACACCCCAATTGATGCTCTCCCTATAAGTATTCACTAGCTCTAAGCAGCGCCCCCCATCTCCGAAGCTCACTCCGTGCTGTCTGCTCCCCAGCTAGGTAAGTAGTTAGTCTTCTCCCTATTCTCTCCTCTCCTCTTTTATTACGTAGCACACAGGGCACCGCCGCCATCGCCTGCCAAGGTTTTTAAAAGTCCATACCGCCAACCGTCCGGCGCCAGCCCGCGAATATAAAAAGTATAAATGCAGTCTAATGCAGCTTCGGGCCCGTGCCCCGTTCGTTTCGCCGCCCCCGCCTTGCTTATAAAATAGTAGCCAGCCTGACCTCGACACCCTTGGTCGAGTAACAAGAGATGTGAGATCAATGGTATCCGTTTGCCTTCTTCGTGGGACTGACGCGCCCGTTCGTTATATCCTGGAGCGGACCCCCTCCGCCGCTGCTGCCGCCGCCGGGGCTACCACTCCTGCTACTGCTGCCTTCACGCGAGGGGCCCGAGATGAGCTTTTCCATGAAGCTGATGTAGTCGAACTGGGGTATGCCGCGGTCCTGCGCCATGTCGGGGCCGCGGTGCGGGGGCACGATCTCGCAGAGCTTCTCGATGACCTCGTCGGGGACGAGGGAGTGGCGCAGGTCCATCTCCGTGACGTACGGCTTGCCGTCCGCGACCTCGCGGAAGCTCTGGAATACTTGTTCCGCCGTGTTCTGGTCCTCGGTGACGTCGACCATGAAGCGGATGAACTGCTCGAAGGTGACGCGGTCGCGCCCCCGCGACGTATCGACGAAGTAGTCGTGCATCTCGTCTTCGCTAAACACGAGGCCTAGCGACGCGAGAGCCGCGGAGAACTCGAGCTCGCTGAGCGAGTTGGTGTCGTCGCGGTCGAAATGCCTGAACACGGATTCGAATTCTTCGAGTTGGATCGGGGTCAAGTTCGTCATGCTGCGTGCTACCATCTGGTTCTCTAGGAACGCCAGCTTCTTCTGCACCGATGACTTCACGAGCCCCAGTTCGTATAACAACTCGTCGTACGTGTACGTAGTGAAATCGTTCTCTTCGATATTGGCCTCCTGGCACTTGGCGTCGACGGCGGCGATCTTCTCCAGGTACGCGTCTAACGGCGGTAAGTTGTCGCTTAGCCTCCGTACGTGTAATAGCTGGTCTTCCACGTCGCCTTCAAGGCCTGAGATGGCGATTTGCATTGTGTTAAGAGCAAGTGCGAAATCGTTGGCTTTATCGGCAAACGATTTACGAAGGGCGTTCTTGATACTAAAGCAATAGTCAGTGAATGCCACAGCTGATAATCCCGCAAATACAAGAGCTTACTCTCGGATGGTCTCGTTGATGAGCTGGGCGCGCATCATCTCAGCCTCGGTTAACCTGGCCCATTCCTTGTCCATCGTCTCTAACGATAACTCAGGCGGCGGCTCGTAGGCTCTAAGTCGATACGTGCCCAGCTTGGTTTTGATGTTTCCTAATAACGTGGCCAGGTCACTCTTCTCTGCGACCCATTCCCTCTTCTTACCCCTTTTATAAGATGCAAATTCGGTCGCTTGCTTCTTCGCGTCGACGTAAGTCCCTTCGAATATTGCTAGTTGCCACTGTTCTATTTGCTCTCTGATCTGTTTCAACAACTCAGCCATCCGTCTCTCGTAGGCGCTTTGCATCTCCCAGGCCCCTTGCATATTGTTGACGAATTTCTCTACCCGTCGGCCAGCATTCTCGACTTTTTCCATCTGTGAGAAGGCGTGGAACCAGTAGGCGATATACGTCATCAAACTCCTCTCATCCGGTTTGGCGACATCACAAACGTCCTCGACGTCTAGCAGGTCCGGAATACCGATCTCCTTATGGGCGATATCGAATGCCAGCTGCATGTTACCCCGGTGGTCTGACTTGTCTAAGGCATCGTAGTCGATAAGATCGGGTCGATGGATGTCCAACAGCGCACAGAAGGCGAGTCCATCGTTCCAGCTAGTACTGAAGTCTCGAACATCCACTTCGTCGTAACACGCCGTCTTCCGCTGACACCATAGCAAGAGACCCTCCTTGGCCGTCATGCCCTCCTCGTTGATATCACTGATGGTAAACCTCAGAATGAGGGTCCAGATCAAGCCCAGAATGATCTTGCGGTTGCCGTCGACTACATCTTCCGCGCCTATATTGGTCATCTGTATCCCCCTCGACTTAATGAAGTTGAGAGCCGTGTTGGCATTCTCGAACTTCTGTACTCGCAGTTTCGGTTTCGCCGCATATCGTCCAAGCGATTCACTTGACAGGCATTCGAGAAGGTGTATTAGCAGCACCTAGATATAAACGGGGAACATCAGTTGAATGCAATACAAAAGCACGATGGGTCGACCTACGGCATCACTTAAGTCGGTTACGAGGTCCTTCACTACCAAGCCCCTCGGCGCAATTTTGGTGTTCATCCTAACATTCCAATCATGTTAGTCCATGGAACGATGTCTCATTGCTGGTAAGTATGGTTTTCGGGTTACTTGCTAACCATTTTGTAAAAGTCTTCTGTTGGACGTTGATCCATTGGTGAGCCATCTTGACGAGGTGTAGCCCCTCAGCTGCTCAGGGGGGCAGCTTGGGTCGAAGCTAGCAAAGAGAATATGATATTATGATTGTTTCCGTGATCTTTTCGCCTTCGACTAGTAGAAGTTTGCTGAAGCAGTCGAAGGCGAGAGAAAAAGGGAAGTAAAGGTGAATCGCGAAGGGCTCGGATTGGGTTCGGTCGGATAGACGGTGTGATGTACTTAGCAGCTTTCTTGATCTCGGCGTACTTGTATAAAGGGTCTGGCACAGTGCGGCGTGGGTTTGGGACAAAGAGTATGCCCTGTGCCGTAATGCAGGTGGCAACTAGAAGTTCGGAGAAGAAGTTGACGATGCAAATAAACTCGCAGGAGCATAGTATTGTCTCCCTCTTCGTATACATATGACGGAGGCTGGTACATACATGTATTGGCTAAGGTTGCATTGGGTTGGTTACCCAACATGAAAGCTGGAAATGCTTCGGCGATTGTGTACCTTGAAGACGTCCACAATTGGTTGCCCAGGGGATCCCCTATTTCCCGCCACCCCACTATACAGGGACCCTTGCCAGTCAGGTCGTATCCAGTATCGATAACCCGATAAGATACGAGGGGCTGGGTTCCTGGGTCTATTCGGGGTCTGGACTTCCCTGACTCGTCTAATTCCCGAATCGGAAGTGGGCTACGGACCCTCGTGAGATCAATTCGATCAATTTAAATCAGATTGATCAAGTTCATTTCATTATCGATAGGGCAGTCATTGCCGGGGAATACCTAGTACCTACTGTAGTAGAGAATCGCCTAATAAACCGCGTCATTCTGAAAAGTTTCCATTTGATTAAATCTTCTCCTAAGTGGCCCATTGTCTATGACTACAATTTGACGACCCCTTCAACATGGCTTGCAGGTCAAGGCTTACTCCAGTCCTGAGGCGGGTAGCAGCACCTGGTTCGAGGAGATCTGTGACAGCCATCCATCCCGCCGTGTGCAATGGTACGCGATGTATTTCAAATACCACCACTAGGCGATTCCGGGAGTCTGGTGTGAGAGACTCTAAATTCACAACGGATTCATACCCCGAAATCAAGCGAGACAGCCGCTTCGCTCAGTTAACAAAAGAGCACGTCGACTACTTCAAGGGGCTTCTGGGCAAGGACTCGGCCGTCATTGACGGCTTGACCAACGAAAATGCCGAGGACGAAATAGAACCGTTCAATATGGATTGGATGCGGAAGTATAAGGGCCACTGCAAGTTAGTATTGAGGCCCGGATCGACCGAGGAAGTCAGCAAGATTCTGAAATACTGCAACGAGAACATGCTTGCTGTTGTCCCGCAAGGTGGGAATACCGGTCTTGTCGGCGGCTCTGTACCTGTATTCGACGAGATCGTTGTTAGCACTAGTCGAATGAACCAAATTCGATTCTTCGATGAAGTGAGCGGTGTCCTGGTTGTGGATGCCGGTGTCGTACTCGAGGTAGCCGATCAGTTCCTCGCCGAAAAGGGCTATATCTTCCCCTTAGACCTAGGTGCTAAAGGCTCGTGTCAAATTGGCGGCAATGTCTCAACCAACGCCGGCGGCCTCCGGCTACTACGGTATGGAAGTTTGCATGGTACAGTCCTGGGAATCGAAGCTGTTCTTCCCGATGGAACGATCCTAGACGACCTAAGTAGGCTACGAAAGAACAATACCGGGTATGACTTAAAGCAACTCTTCATCGGCGCAGAGGGAACCATAGGCTTGATTACTGCGGTATCAATACACTGCCCTCAACGGTCCAAGGCCGTGAACGTTGCCTTCCTTGGCGTTGAATCATACGAGAAGCTCCAGCAAGCTTTTAAGGAAGCTAAGACACAGCTTGGCGAAATCCTGTCTGCTTTTGAGTTGATGGATTCCCAGAGCCAAGATATGTTCCACAGGGTCAAGGAGAACAAACGACCACTCGAAGGGGATCATCCATTTTATTGCCTCATAGAGACCAGCGGTTCCAATTCTGAGCACGACAGCGAGAAGTTAGAGAGTTTCCTTGAAGATATCATGTCAAAGGAGATCGTTTCCGATGGCGTCGTGGCACAAGATGAGACCCAATTCAGATCACTATGGAGTCAAAGAGAAGGTATAACGGAGACACTGGGACACTGGGGAGGAGTTTATAAGTACGACCTATCCATTCCTATCAAAGACATGTACCAGCTCGTGGTCGATGTCAGGAAGAGAATGGAGGATGCAGGGCTAAAAGGCGAAACGGACGAGTACCCCGTCGTAGAGGTAGTTGGGTATGGTCATATGGGTGATGCAAACCTACACCTCAATATTGCGGTGCGAAGATACGACAAGAAAGTGGAAGAGGCTCTCGAACCATACGTATACGAATGGATCGCCGACAAGAATGGCAGCATTAGTGCTGAGCATGGCCTTGGCATCGCCAAGAAGAAATACATTGGCTATAGCCGAAACGAAATCACGGTTGGGTTGATGAAGCAGATCAAGAACCTTTATGACCCGGTCAGTATATTAACTTTTCCTTTTCAATTGTATACTGACATTGTCTCTAGAATGGCATTATGAACCCCTATAAGTATATTTAAGGATGACTTTATACCCCGGTCGGACGTTCACCTTCTTCAACAGATGAATCCGAGTATCTTTTGGCCTAAATAAGTCAGAGTCTATATAAACATATACACAATGCATTGAAAGAGCAAGCTATAGACTACTTCCTGTTAGGAGTGTGTTATCAGCCAGCTAGGTAAACGGGTAGAACAAGCCTAGACTACGAGAGAAAACGTGGATCTGCTATACGAATGAACGAAATCTTCCAGACTTCTCCGTTTTTCAAATACCCATATAGCAGCGTCTGGACTTTCAATACGAAGCTTGGAAATATTCGTTGTGATAGTAGGTAGCACGTTGAGTTGATCCATGAAATCCGTAGTAGTCGCTTATCGATAAGGGATACGCTCTCGCCGATAAGACGTCAAGCTTCTACCGATAGAAATTTACTACGTTCATAAAATACATATACACGACATCGTCATTATACCTCCCCGCCGACTTTAACGCAAATCTACGCTCCTTTCCAATACCAGAATAGTCGTTTCTCGCTGCTTGAGTCCTCCCTCGAAATCAGCCTAGCCAACAGACAGCAAAATGTCGTCCGACTTCAGCCCCGTAGACTCCTCCAACCTCAGCCGGCTGAGCGACAAGGACAAGACGGAATTGCGCCAGATCATGACGAACGAGGAGCAAAAGGCTCGTGTCCAGGCTAGTACGTGCACTCCTTGCTCCTCCCTCCACACATTATCTTCCGGCGAGTTCGATCGATATCAATTAGCGCTCGTCCGAGACATCCCTATATGCTTGGCGTGCAAAAACGCTAGAGGAAGGGGAGAAACCCGATAAGTTCGGTTGCTAACACGATATTTTCTCTGCAGGTGTCCACTCCCTAACGGATATATGCTTCAGGAAATGCATCACGGGCACGATTCGCAACGGCAAGCTAGACAAGAATGAGGAGGGCTGCATGGCGAACTGCGCCGACCGATTTGTTGACGTCAGCCATTTGACGCTGAAGCATTTGCAGAACATGCGTGGTTAGGGACCGCAAAGCTAATAGCGTTCACGATGGGTTTTACGATATGTATTTGTGGTAGCAACACCTCGAAAGGAGGAATTGTACGAATAGTAACCAGAATTACAGACCCAGCGTGCCTTACGGGTCTGAGGTTTCGTAGCGATATGGACAGCGCATTAACAGTTGCTGATGTACGGCCATGGAATCACCACTTAGGGAGCATTGAATCAGGATATGAAAAATCAAATCACTTAAAGGTATCTCAATTCATGCCTGGGGAAATCAATTCTTTTCCATTGGGTTCATGAGCCAATCCATAGGCAACGTAACGCCGGCCTTAATGCAAACGCCCATCCAAGGCAGGATGCGCATCTAATTAGCATATCTGCTGTATTCCCATTGCCAGTCCATAACATCATCACCCAAGTCAACTATCCTCCCTCGTAAATACCCGATTAGACAAGAGCGAGCTTGGTAGCCGCAATGTCCAGAGCATCAACATCGGCGGTCAGACGGCAGTAAGCCTTCTTGGATCCGTTGGGGCTACAATGGGTAATTAGTACGAGTGCCTCGAAATACAATTAGCATTTTAAAGGGTTGTGGACTTACCGAATGAGAGTGTTGATCTTAACGGTGTCGATGTCATAGAGCTTCTTCAAAGCCTGCTTGATCTGGGCCTTGTTGGACTTGGGGTCGACGATGAAGACCAGGGTGTTGTTCTCCTCAATCTTCTTCATGGCGCTCTCAGTGTTGAGAGGGTGAACGATGATCTTGTGCTCGTCCAGGCGAGGCTCGTGAGGGAACGACTTGCGGTGGTACTTCGGCGATCGCGCCAGCTGCAGGGTCTTGGGACGATGGAAGGTCGTCGAGGTGCGGATCTTGCGCTTCTTGTGAGAGTTGTCCTAAATGACATTAGCATCGCGAACGAGAGCAATAGCATATTCATAAGATTATTGACTTACGCCCTTCAATGCTGCCTTGGCTGCCGCATTGGCTTGCTTCAGGCCCTTCGGAGCCTTGGAGGCTCCCCCTGTACAGAAAAAAAAGCATCAGCAATCGCTCTTAATCAGAACTCGCAAAATCTGCTCTGCTCGATGCGTCGACTGGAGAGGCGCGCGAGGGGGCAGCGCCAATGTTCGACGGACGATCATAATATCAAGATAAATTTTGATAGATATGATGAAGCATAGATATGAATTCAGCTCGAGGCTCATGGGAATGTCGTACCCTTCTTTGCTGGAACCTTGGGACCCATTGTAGCGAGTAAGGCAGGAGTACCAGCGAATTGCTATTATCAAGGAGAAGCTCGTTGGCGTAATTGAACTCGAGGTGGAAGAAGTAGTAGTCGAGCTTCCAAAGGGGTGCGGAATCTTGCGGTCCTCGTCGTCAAAATGAACGTCGGGTTTGGGGCAAGTCAAATAATAAGTTTCGCTAGGTGAAGGAAGTAATAGGGTTGTGTCCTCTGTGGGGTGGATGCGGCTAAATTTCGGCAGCACTGTTTGTGGTTTGATCCGGCACTTAGTAAGAAAACAAAAAGTTGATCCGAAATTCTTCCGACTGGATGTCGGTTTGCCACTTAAGTACTTAAGTAGCGTGGGTCCCCCGGGTCCCCGGGACTTTGGGGGGCAGGCGCACCCCGCATGGCCCGTGTGCCTGCCGCGTCGTGCTGCATTCGTCTCCCGGACCATGCACACCGTCCAATGAACACGGCCAACAACCATGCCTCACCTATCAAATATAACCCTTAGGTACGTACATGTATATAACTGAAAACTCACAAATTTGAATGGCCAAAAAAAAAAAACCTTTACCCGCGTCCACCTTTGGCGCTAACTCTTCAACCCTTCGCCGACAACAATGGATTTGGTGAAGACGGTATTATCAACAATGACGTCGATAACGAATGTTAAAGGACCCAAGAAGATGCGACGAATGCGTGATCTAGTGATGGCCCCTGAGCCCGAGCAATCGGTGCTCAAGGCTTACTGCTATGGGTTGCCCTTCATCAGGCTTCGAGGCACTACAAATGAGTCGTTCCTCAGTAACCAGACAGGTTAGAAACCGCCGGTTATCGGGGGTACTACGGTTCGGAAAACTCTCGAGCCGGTTGGGAATCATCCTATTGTAGGGCTGTTAAACCGCTACGAACATGATCATAAGCAAGCAATCACGCCTTTTGCTCGTATGATCCACCAAACAGCTACCCTTTCTTGCCATGATACTATCGGATTTGACGTTCTACGTATGGGATACCCGACCGAAGGACAATTGCCAGTCGTCTTGATCATCAACGTTCGCCAAGGAGCCGTATCGTGGGGACAAGGGATCCGCTTAGCACAGGATATGCTTAAGGTCCTACATAGTTTCGACCTCCAGGATATCCAGTGTGAAGTCTTTGAGGAGATAGCTCTGCCCCCAAAAACTACTACTACTACTACCACCACCACCACCACCACCACCACCACCACCACCACGACTACGGCCACTGACCCCACCGACACCGCCGACAGTATCACAACGACCCAAGATGTACCCAGTGCCGAGGATACGGCTATCCCAAACCTTGATTTACAAGCACAAACTTGTAAGTACACGATTGTTTCAAGTATTAGCTAGCTTATAAGCTGACAGATTATTAGCTGAGCCCATTTACGAGCAACCTTTTTTCCGACCTGTTCTACGGGATGAATGGAAAACGTTGGAGTTTTTCAGACTCAGTAAAAGCACGTTGAATTTTACACCCTACCTGGGCCGATCGATCTGTCAGATGTCTCCCTTGTCATCCGGCTCGTCAGGTCTCTACGTACGACTTATTCCCAAGGCAGGAAGCGACAGGCAACCTATCAACGCCTTGATCACAGCCCGCCATATCATTTTTGATATCGACAAACCGTCTGTCAATCACTTTGACGCTTCGAGCGACAACGATGAGCCGACAGAAATGATCCAGATGACCAACGAGTGTCTGGACGGAATGATAGAGTGCTTCCAAGTAGTTGCCGACACGGTAGAGGAGGATATTCGCCGACTGCAGCGAATATCAGACGATAGGGGACTCACTTTCAACGAGACAATTGAGTACCGAGAAGCACAGGAAGACATCGCGAAGGCCCGAGAATTTTCAGCTCACTGCAATCATTTTCGCAGCCAGGATCGTCGTCGCATAGGTACCGTCGTTGCTTCACCCTCCATCGGGACGTTTGAGGGAACTTATCGCGACTGGGCTGTTATAAAGCTCAGCGAGTCCATGTTCGGTTCCAACATCCCTGCCAATCGAGTATTCATCGACGACCTACCCGGGGAGTACTTTAAGATGCTACAGGACACGGGATGTACTACTCGGGCTCCTATCGATACGAGCGATCCTCCGGGTTGGAGTCCCAACTTCGTCGAACTGGGAACCTACTTCGCCAGAGCTGCTATATCCAACTCGAAGGAGCAAGTCCATGTCTATAAGCATGGTGCCATAAGCGGTACAACACATGGCCTCCTGAACCAAGTGTATTCCTACCACTGGTGGTACGATTCAGACATGGTATGGGACTATTGCGTACTAGATACGGACCAGAAACATCCCTTCAGCCAAAGAGGCGACAGCGGGTCCGTCGTTTTCGCCGTACTGCCGGCCGCTGCTGTCGCTGGTACTTTTCCCTCCCCATCTTTATCGAGTCTGAACATTCGATCTACAGATCAGCTTGTCGTCGGCGTCGTCGGTTTCCTCTTGGCTGGTTGTCGGGGCCCCGGGGTGGACCCACGGGATGAGTGCGACGTCAGCCATGTCGTTCCATTCGACATTGTCAAGGATAACATCGAGTATTATACCGACTGTTATCTTGAGCTTGGCAGTAACCACAACACCACCGATGAAGTTAGGGGTGTTTATTCTGTGAGTAGTGTGAGCTCTACCACTTCGGTTGATAGTGACGCCGGTAAACCTTCCAAGGCGGCTCGTCGGTATATGGTAGCAGGTCAGCTATCGAAGGTCTGGAAAAAGATCACCAAACTAGGCTCATTCCATCGCAAATAGGTTCCCTAGATAGACACTAGTAAAGGAATACAAGCCACATGAAATCTATTTTTGCGTCGTCTCGCAACATCCCGCAGTGTTGTGAGATTTACATCAAGCGGGCCATTGATACACGGTAACGTATATGTAGTTTTGCTCGCTAGATTCCACCAGGTTTTCAAGTAAAATTAGTCAATACCTTTATAGAACCGTGAAGTGAATAATCCTTATATGTCTCAATCATAAACACTTACCACTGTATTCTCACTTCTAGTGGTAAGTACTACCGATCATTGAAGTTATTTAGAGTTTTCGCACAGGCCATTAAATGGATGGAGTAGAGTACAAGTCTGCACGTGACCGCCCGACCCACACAATGTGTCTTGCCAGTGCTCTGAATTGAAAGAACATACAGTACACCTGAGCGATAATAACCACCAGATATCCTCCTAATTCACGGGGTGCTAAGTTGTTAAGCCTTATCATCTCAAGCCTTCGACATAGTACAAAAATCGCAGCTAACATTATCCATGCTGTCGTGTCTTCTTCATTGAGAAGGGCCGCTATAGGATGAAGGAAAGGAAGAAAGGCCGTACCAAGAGCTTGGCCGCAGGACGACCTCCCACAGTCCGAAAACCAAAGTCGATCTCTAGGAAGGCCACCAAGACTCTGATCAATTCTCATCATATTCTTGAGAAGAAAAAGGCCCAAGCAGTCGCTAGAGGAGATCGAGCTGCCGAAGCTGCAATTGATGCTGAGATTGCTGCTTTAGGTGGTATCGAGAAGTACCAGCAAGCCAGCCTCCAGGGCCAGCGCCTCGACCGAGGGGGCGATAGTTCGCGTATACTCATGGAATGGCTTCACCCGATAGATCTCAATCTACTTTCCTCTACGGAGCCTCGTCTGAGAATGCTCGAGGTTGGTGCGTTAAGTACGATGAATGCGTGTTCGAGGAGCGGCATCTTCGATATGGAGAGGATAGATTTGAACAGCCAGAGTGACGGCATCTTACAGCAAGATTTCATGAAGAGACCACTCCCAAAGGACGACTCCGAACGCTTCGATATCATCAGCCTCTCCCTAGTTCTAAATTTCGTTCCCGATGCCACGGGACGAGGTGAAATGCTTCTTAGGACTCTACAGTTCTTGAAGCAGCCTGGTACGCAATGCTTATCTACGCTACGTGAATTCTTCCCGAGCTTGTTCATGGTCTTGCCAGCACCGGTAAGTTAGGTCCTCGGCGTACCCATTGTCATACACACCCCTTCACTACCTTGCCACCTCGGTCATCGTCGCATCTAGACTCTATGTGTGACATAGCAGCGGCCGTTATATGCCAATATGTTACCCAACCAATATGGACATTACTAATTGATGAGTATCATAGTGCGTTACCAACTCGAGGTACATGGACGAAGCCCATATGGAGTCTATTATGAACGCATTGGGGTACGTGAAAACGCAAAACAAGATCACCCAAAAACTTGTATATTACCTCTGGGTTAGAAAATCTTCCCTCCAGTCGCCCATGAGGTCATTCAAAAAAGCGGAGATTCGGTCTGGCCATTCTAGGAATAATTTCGCTGTCGTGCTTCCCGGCTCGTCTAACTGAGCCGAGTTGCAAATCAACTCGAAACATGCTCTTAACATAGCAGGCCTTATCCATGCGTTGTATAGCCGCCCGACATATATCAGCAGCTAGGCAAGTACCTACGAGTATTGCTCTTGCGATGTATTGTCTCGATATATCTACGGTTCGCATCGACTAATGATAAACATTGAAGGTCAGTTCTTCCAGTCTACCCTGTAACTTCTTGTTTTCAATTCATCCGGCATGCCTAGCCAGGAGCGCTTCCTAACAACTTAGTTATTGCAGAACTCCTCCATCGATCAGGATCGTCCATGAATTCCTATGGTTCCAAGTCTACCCCGCAATCGTCGATATATGTATCCGATAGGCTTGGATCAAAAGCTGAACCAACGGCGTTGTGCAGCTTTTGTCATGCGACGTAATTATACGCCTCTCATCGGGGCATTGATTCTATGGCTCTTGGGGTCTCGGCTTGTAATAGCCTTTTTAAAAGCCCACTCAAGATGATCGAGCGATCAATTACCTAATGCGAGTGGTGATGGAGAAGTCTTACCGCGGGGATCAACTGCAAAGCTTCTTCTACTGGATACTTCCCATCCATTGGTGTGGCATGATAGAAAACATTGGTGGTCCTACTCGAGCCGTACCACTAGTTCCTACCCAATCCGTACTCTGCTCGGCAAATATATCCGCGGTCCGGCACCTTTGCGCTCGTCCCTGAAGTAATAACCGCCGACAACGCGCACGGGAATGCCACAGCAACGATATCATTCCGGGACAGCACGCGACCATTGCTAGAGGCATTGATGGAATGGTAGCCTCCAAACTCGCCGCATCTACAGTCTCGGGTCCAGTTACCAAAGGGGAGGCAAATTGTTAGTATTGGACCGATACGGTTTGTTAAAGAACTTGGAATGGCGTCGAAGACCATTACTACTACCTTAGCCACCTCAACACCACCAATTCATTCAGACGCCCAATCAACCGGTCGATTTTCTCACCCGTATAAGGCGTTGCTCCTGTGACATGCATTCTAGACCGTTAGGGTCCATCGCGATTTGAGCTATCGTGTTGGGGAAATGGCCCTTGCATATACATCGAGCCGGCGTCGCTCCAAACTAAACGTCTAGTCACGATGCCACGATTCATGGACCGGGAGCGGTCTCACAGCAACGGCGAAAGCGGGTGCTTCTCAGCTTTGGAGATTGGCTTGGCTCCAGTGATGAGGATTAGACCCCGCTTTGGTCAGATGACGGATGGCCGATCAAGCAAATCAAAATACCTTAGCCCATATTATGGAAGAAGCTACCTTAGCGGATAGGAACGGACTCTTTTCTGGACTGGAGGATGACGAGCTGACGAGTCATGTACATATTACTCGTTTACCCCGGATTCCACCCCTTGGGCAAGGAGCTGACTCCCGGTCCCGATCGCCGACCTAATTGAACTGAATTGAATCAGACTAGCCGGGGTTTATCGTGAAGCTACAGTGCTCTGTGTGGCCGATTATCACGCGCGCTTTGGGGAAAATTGGGATCAGTGAGGTGTTGCGGGGTTGAGGATGAGCTTCCAACCTCACGGGGTTAATATCGAACTTTATGTATACCTACAGTACATCCTACGTACTTATTGCCGGAGGTAATAATCTAGAAGTTACATCCAACGTCACTTCGTTCCTCAAAAATGATAGGCGAGTCGGCCGAGAATATTGAAAGTGCTTATTGTGACAGATCAACGGTGATACTCGTCATAGGTGTGGCTCACGATCCCGAGACATTTACAACGGTGAAATGGATGTAGCCTATCTTTCCTGCACCTGTCTGGGAGCGCGATATATGTATATAAAAAAAAAATGTATTAGCTCTAAGATTGGAAAGATATTGTTAATTCCCATGCCGTAAGGCTTGTTAGGCCATTTAGATATTGATAACCGCGGGTTTGGCTCCGGAGGAATTTAGCTGCGCAATTTAACGACTTAGGAGCAAGCTATCAGATCCTCCAACTTTCATCACACTTAAAAATAGGGACTTTAGATATGTCTAGGTGTCAATCGGTTCTCTTGCTAACTAGGCGGTCCGCGAGTCACGACCCCCTTTCCCCCACGTTGAACCGAGTGCCGGTTCGATTCGATTTACAAGTTTGTCCTCGACACCCTCAGCCGGAAGTGGCCCCTTGGATTGGCTCGCCGTGCTAGCCCCGTTACACTTAATTCTTTCCTCCAAGTCCGATTTGCTCGCGCTCCCTTTTGTCGACTTGTCGTAAGCAACTCCGCCTCGAACGTGATGTGCTGTTCGCGAGCTACCCAAACTCGGCGGTGCTAGCCTCTCCCATCTATCCAATTTAATTCGGACTAACGCTAAGGTCATCGAGGGAATCGAAAGTCTCTATAACCTTTAGTCGTTGTGGTACGTCAGGCGGCAGCGGCGCATTTCCAGGTCGTTGAACAACCACGCTCCGCATGCCGGCCTGGATGGCGGCATCCACCTCCTTAACGTTGTCACTCAGGAATAGCCACTCCGCGGGCGGAAACTCGGGGTGTTTACTAGCGATTGTCTCATAGCTGCTTGTATCCGTCTTGAGGCCGGCGTTGACGGTGTCAAACCAGTCTGAGATCTGTGGTGTCAGATCTGATGGGGAAGCGTCTGTGTGTCCAAAGAGCAGCTTTTGTGCCGCGACGGACCCGGACGAATAGATCATTATCGTGATACCCCTGTGTCGCCATTCCGATAGCTTCGCAGCTACATCTGGAAATAGGGGTGCCTTCAAGTCACCCGAAGCATAGCCTTCCTCCCACAAGTAACCCTGGAGACTTTTGAGATAGGGGATTTTCACATCCTTCCCCACAAGGTCCCTGACGTGAGCTTCTAATGCATCCCTAGACGAAGAATACTCCGCAGGAAACGCATCCCTATACTTTGCAAAGGCTGGGCTATCCCACTGGGTTTTCAACGTCTCCGGGAGGACTTTCAACGCGTAAGGGAACTAGGTCATGTGTCAGTCAACATGAATTCTCCAATCGAGATCGTAGCTAGATGATGAAAGCTGTATAGCATAGTAACTATGCTATCGATGCTTGAATTATCAAGTAGCTTAACTCGTGACAACCGTGTAGAATTGTTCAGAACGTCTTGACTCAAGGTTACATAAGTGATCTAGTGCCCCTAAAACACGACAGACTTGTGGCGCATCATATTCGCTACCAGACCAGTATATCGCTATACGGCTGTACAGGGCCGTGTTACATTGGGGCAGGTTTTGTGGTATATGGGGGTATATGGGATTTGGAGAAGCGAAGTGACCACTGGGATGTCTTACCAGGACATCTTTGACAAATGAGATTGGGCAAACTGTGCCCTCTAGGGATATGTATTAGCCAGCATGTCCAGGCTAACGCGCCCAGAGACGTCTAAGCTAGTTACTACAATAGGAGATGGATGATATAGATGAAGCAAGGGCAAGCTCAGAGCTGTGTCCTTACCAATGTCTAGTAGCACAACTTTGACGGAAGTAGATGCAGCCATGACAGCGACTGGGACCGTGGGTCTCTCCCGTCCCCTGAATCTTGGATCTCTGTAGAACCTGGCGGACGACCTGGGGAGGTCACGGAAACTAATGCTGGTCTACGCGTCGAGGCAGAGCGGTGAAGGTAAAAATCGCAATGGCAGGATCGTGAAAGATAATTTCACGGGCAGAAAATTTTTCTTCCTCTGCTCTGTTTGCGGTTCAGCTCCGACCGAGGATAAGACCGAACCGGATATCAGATACGACAGTTGGAAGGAAGAAAAAAGAAGAATACGGCACACCGCGTCTTGATGCGTGTCGTTGAGAAGGCGGTCAAGAGATGCGAGAGATCAAATGTCCGTAAATGGCAAGGTAGGAAGAGGAAAGGAAGGGTCTTTAGTTTGGCTCGGTTTGGTTCAGGAACGCAATCCGGAGGCACTACTGCACCATCAGCAAGGACTCGGCAGAATTCATGCGACGAAGTTGGCAGCCCCCAAGATTTCCTAAGACGAGGTTGGCGGGTCTTGCTTTTTGCCCATTTGGTTGACACGCATCCAAGTTGGGAAAATAATTAATCACCTTTGGATGGAGTCGAAATGGAGTCGAAATGGAGTCGAAATGGAGTCTAAAGGCTGCAGGGAGGCGCCGCTAAGGGAAGCTAGAGGAGAATTCACCAGCTCGACAGCGGATATCGATAAGAAAGGTAAAATATGGTTCAAAAATGGAAATGTCTGTGGGTCAGCGGGTCAGCAAAACCTTAGTGTATCGAATCGAAGAAAGCCAAAAACAGAATAGACCATTCAGAGATCTTGAGACTACTGCATCCTGCACCTTCTTGCATCAGCTGCATCTTTTGCATGTTCAGTTCTACATAGCCGAAGCAGCAAGCAACATATCGCATTATGCGACCCATCCATCTAAGCCTAGACTATACCGCTACAACCTATCCAGCCCATCCAAGCCCAACCTCTAATAATAATACCGACTTAATACTCCCAGACTATAGTAAACAATAACAATAGCAACAATCCATTGGTATCGTGGAAGGCTACGCTACGATGTGCATCCGACCGACTGGATCGGTTGGATAGGATAAGTACGTCGAACGGCATTTGTGTGGTATGTCTACGGTAAGTGTGTGTCCTGTCATAGTAATAAATATAAGTCATTCGTCCCTTTCTCTATTATATACGACGTTCATTAATAAGTACCCAATACTATAGTGCCGAAGTGCCTAACCTATAGGTTCTATACAAAACAACCACCTATACGATATCCACTCCTGCCAATACTGGACTTACTAGTATTGATACCTTAGCTTATTCCTGCTGCATACCATCTTCATGCATGCATGAAGGGCACTCCGAGACGCATTTGGAGAACCTTACAGGACAAGTACAACACGCGCTACACTTCAGCCATCACCAGCCATTATCAGCCACCACGTCGGCACGGTCCACCTCACGACGTTCCACGGTTCTTCAGTTTACTATGTAGGTACGGATCGTGGCATCATTGCTTGGTAGGTACTTACCTAGAACCGTGTATCCCTTCGACTCGATGCCAACATAGAGGCAATGGGGAAACGATAAAGACACAACATACCCAACGCACAAAGGCAATTTCTCAGTTGTCTACATCACTTGATGTTTACTCTCATGACACAATACGATTCTATAGCCGGCTTCACCGCTAAACAACATCTATGTATGGCTGTTTTCTGCTAATTTATCCATGTATCGATCTTGTAACATATCAATGCGTTTCGGGAAGCGTGTCCTCGCTACCTAGCTATTTCGATATGCGCCTGCGTGGGGTCCCCTCATAGATCTTTCAACCGTTCGATACAAGTGGATCGATGAGCTGTTTGCGGGAGAACTGACTCGCCTTGCTCGCCCTTATTGCTCTGGGTTGCTCCGGACGAAAACCAAATATTTTGGTCTTGAAACGGGTGAACGCGTATTTGCATTATCAGTCATGCATGACGACGGCGTATCGGCCAAGTCGGAAACAGGACAACGCCACTGTTTCCGTCTACTTAAGTATGTTGTATAGCTCCATACTGGAATGCGTTGGCCGATACTCAGGCACTACCGGTTTAAGGTCACACGACAGAAAGAAAAAGCCGTCCTAATTCGTTAGGATATACAATTGTCAGACAACCGCACACCACTGTGGAATGTGTGGAATGCATTCCTGAAGTCAATGTATTCTTCCAGGTCTGCCGAAAAGGGGGCGAGATGATCAGTCATCCTTCCCAAGGTATTGCATCATGCTCAAATTACCCTTTCTTTACCCCCATCGTGAGATCTGCTCGAGTAGGATTTCTTGGTCGACTTCAGACGAAGATGATGCCAGCCCGCATCAAAACGTATCAATCTAAGGCCGACCGGGATTGTCCCAGAGTCCGGCAAATACCAAGGGCCCAACAATTCGGGGGTTGCGATACGCCGTAGGGTACCATCCAATGTCCGGTTCTTTGAATTCGCAATGCTCTCTATTAAATGTACATATTGATGTACAATTCAATGTTATCTAAATCATTGGGCCCCCTGATTGACGTCGAGACGCTGAAGCTCTGAGCGTTGGTCAAACGCTATGCAAACTTTGGACCCTTTGGACCCTTCAGTTCTTTTAATAAAAACAGAGCGGTTGTAATATTTCACAAGTGTGACGCTACGACCGACTTGGGAGCGCCGCCATTCTGAATTGCTTTGAGTTGGTTGGATTCCCTTGGATGCGCCGACCCGACCGGCCGCGAGAATGGTGTCCTGCATCAATTGAAATTACACAAAGGCGGTCAATGACGACCAAAAAAGATACATCCATCCAGCCAGCGAGCCAGACCACCAGGTAGGCAGTTAAGCTACCTACCTAGGTACGGTTACCTAATTAGCTACCTGCCGTAAATACATCTGGACTAGAAAACATTGAAGGCTTTTGGAGACGCGAAGATGCAGGCAGAAAGGAGTGCATACCCATGGACCAATGAGCGTCGAGACTATTTCTCAAGTGAAACCGAAGCTGCTGGAAGAGTCGAGTCGCAGATTATTGGCTGCTCCCAGAGATGACAGAGATGATCGTGGGGTCCGTACGTAGCAACGTGTCCAAGTCTCCCTTTGTGCCTGGAAATGGCCAACAGGCTTTATCAATGCAATACCTTGTCGAGGATAGAGTGTACATTGTAGATCCCTCCAAGTGGATAGGGGGGCTACTTGTGCCGTTTGTTTCTCGCCCCCTGCTTCCAGCTTCGCTTACACCAGAATCTGTTATCGGGTACAGCTCGATCATGTACATGGCGGTGTGGCGATCCTGGACTAACAGGCTTAGTGCTACTAAGACTATTGTATACGGTGCAGTCGCTAGCGGTATTCCTACTGCATCTGCTGCAGTCCGTGCCAGTCCTCGTGGTCAGGGGCCATGATTCGACAAGTTTCCAGCTATAGGTACCTACCTTTGCGCCTAGAGTCACTGGCCAATCCCCAGTGTCTATTCGATGGGGCCGATACTGTCGTGAGTTTATGATGGAACCAAATCTCAACATCGTATCTGCTAAAGAAGCTACTATAGTACATGATGACTATATGAGCGTGCCACGACACTGCTGTTCCAAGTTGATGTACTCCGCTATCTGATTGCGTGGCATGTTGTTAATATTATCTAGTCTTTCTATCGTCATCGCCCTCCACTGCTTACACCATCTACCGTGTCTGTACTGTCCCTCTAGCTTTCCTAGCTTAAGACAAAGGACCTAGCTAGAACCTCTGAACCTTCTCGCTGCTTCTAACTCCCTGACCTTGTGCTCCCCCCTTAGTCCCTTGAGTCCCTTGTCCTCCCCCAGTCACGAACTACGTACAGGCTCCACCCAGGCGCAGCTTCGTTATCCATTCACGCCATCCATTGAACTGCCTCCATCGCTCTATGGCAGCATGGTCGTACCACCCATGTAGCCAGTAGCCTGCCAGCCTGCCCAGCTGCCAAGCAAGTTCAAGTCGAGCCAGCCCACCTCCACACACACCACCCAACTTGGTTCATTCTCCCCCTTCGGTCATTGCTATCACCTCTTTTCGTCTGTTCTCTCTTTTCTCAATCCATCTACCTAACCTGTCCATCCATCCATTTCCTACCGCTTCTTCTTTACCGACCGTCCTCAACCTCTACTTTACCTATCTTAATCTTCGTCACGTCGCTCTCTGTTCCTTCTCTCGATCCACTGCGCTGTTGATTTCGTGCTTCCTTTCTCAAGCTTCAGTGTTAGTGCCAGTATTAGTACCAGTGTCAATCAAACCAAATCAAGTCAACTCAGCTACTGCTACTTAATCTACAATCTACGAGAGAGAGAGAGAAAGGGAATCAGGATCTTAGCTTCCTATCCTATCCCGATTATCATAATTAATAGCGAGCCATCTCTCCTTCCTTTGAGTGACCGTTGAGTCTCTTTCACCTTGCCTCCTTCCGCTCGATCCCCCCCTAATCGGTCACGACATCTACGCCATACCTGAATCCATTCAACCATTCGACGATCTCTTTGTTTGTGCAGCTAGTTCATAACCACTCACAAACGACGAATTGCAACACTACTTGCCATACTCTATAAAACAACAACAACCAAGTCCGGATACTAGACTTGAAATAGCGCCTTCACCACGTCACACCCGCCTTGACTCGTAATTTGATTGCCTGGACCCGCTCCGAGCCAGGAACGCTTTGTACCGACGGCCTATTGCCAATCCACTCTCCGTTGTGTTGAACGGGGTCCACGAGGAGTCATACCTCGTTCCCAGACTATAAGTATCGAGCCGAGTTGCGGGAGTCGATTTATTGTGAAGCTCCTATTCGGTACAACCTAGACAACCGCCAACATCCCGCCTGCAAGCTCCGGTCTCGTGGCCGACCAGTCATCAAACGGCTAGGTCTTAAAAAGAGCCACACCCGCAACCTCCTCCGTCCTTCCGTATTTACCACGATCCTCTTAACTCGAATACCATCTTCTCTGATGCTACTTGGGGCTAGGAAGTAATTACGTGTTGGATATACTAAGGACCACACGCCCGTCTCCGGACACCGTTGCATCGACCGATTGTTGACTCACCGCTCAATTACTATTACTAGTACACAACAACCGCAGCAACTCGACTCTACACAAAACCGTCTTCAAGCTCCACCGCTACCTACAGCTTGTGACAACCCAATCCAAATCACGGCCACTCTTTCAACTTGATATTATCGTATCGATGTCCTTATAACGACCATTTCCTTTCACTCTTTCAGGACCACCGGTCCAGCAACTGTTCACGATTCTTCGCCGCTTTCATTTGTCCCAATAAACCTAACATACCCTGGATGAGCCTCTGACACTTTAACGACCTGGAGTTATTTGTTTTTCCTTTTACCACCTCAGCATCTTGTATATCTCTTGCTACTCATCACTTCGACGCTTCTCTTTTTGAAGATTCACGCCTTCATCCTTTTACCAATTACCTCCCTCATCGCTCCCACACCCTCTAGCTCTGTACAAGAACACGACAAAAAAGTTTCCTATTTTCAACAGTTTTTGGATACCCAGTACTCCCTTTCCAAATAGACACCGGCAAGGGCGAAAAAGACTTGATACAGTTGTACGATCACCCGTGGTTACGAACAGTTTACTCTCTCCCATCTTAGTTACTTGTCTCACGTTGAGACAACGTCATGGAATGCTTGAGAAACAAGTTTCAAAATGGCGTTGTGCTCGACGGGAGGTTTCAAACCATCTCCCCTCTTAACCATGGGTCTTTCGGAATGGTCTTCATGGCAAAAGACTTGCAGACCAATGAGCTGGTGGCCGTCAAGTGTTTGACCAAGAAAGCCGCTGCCAACGATCTTGGGATTGAATTCGCGGTGGACGAGAGGTCCGAGGAGCTACTCTGCCACCGCCTCCTAGGAGACCATCCCAATATCGTCAATTTGGTCCACTCGTTCGAGACGGATGCTCACGTTTACCTCGTTCTGGAGTACTGCTCACGCGGCGACCTCTACGAGGCTATTCGCACCGGCTACGGGCCCCTAGAGACCGAACACGTCCGCCAATTCATGCTCGAGCTAGTTGACGCTGTCTCGTATATGCACTCGAAGGGCATCTACCACCGAGATATCAAACCCGAAAACATTTTCCTTACGGAATCGGGAGCCATGAAACTGGGCGACTTCGGGCTTGCTACCACGGAGAAATGGAGCTACGAGACAACCGTTGGGAGCGACAGATACATGTCCCCTGAACAGTATGACTCAGCCGGAGCCGGATACTCGCCGGCCCAGGCGGACATTTGGGCAATTGGCATCTGTCTTCTGAACATCCTCTTCTCGCGAAATCCTTTCACCACCCCAACCGAGGCCGATCCCCTATTCTTGGATTTCTCACGTGACAAGCAGTCACTCTTCGATGTCTTTCCAACCATGTCTCAGGATACTTACGAGGTCATCGTTCAGTGCATGAATTTGGATCCTAAGAAGCGGTCTCTAGTTGGTGCCAGGAATGCCCTCCGCCGTGTCATCAGCTTCACCACCCTGGATGAAGTCTTGGATGATTTCTGCACGACTGAGCGCTCGACTATCGCCACCGCCAATCGTGAGCCATTGCGAACTCCTTCGATCCAGAGTCCTCAGATGGAGCAAGGTGCTTTCCCGTGGGCAAAGGCTTTGCACGCGAGCCCCCCGCAGGCCATCCGCCAGCTCAGTGCTATTCCTGATGACGAAAGCTACACCGAGGAGCTATTCTCCAAGTCGGAAGATACCTCGGATTGGTTCTCGGGATCCGTTCAAACGCCGCCCTCGATCTCGTCTGTTCTGACCTCCAACCTTGCGACATCCATGAAGTCCCTCAATGTGTCGCGACCTATGGATATGCCTACTCGCACCGTGGCCAAGGTATCTCCGATGGCTGGGTCTTTGCCTATTACCATGTCTAAGCCCAGACCTACTATGAGTGCCATGTCCATGGTGTTTGGTCGCAAGAACGATACCGTGTCTAAGAGCTGGAGCGATATGTGGGACGAGGATGTCGAGGAGGACGAGGAAGAGCGCGCTCGCCAACTACAGGCGCTCAAAGAGATAAACTCGAGGACCTGGAGTCAGGAGAGCAAGGAGGCTACTCGTACTCCCCAGCAGGATCAGGCATCCTTGCACCAGGCGCCAGCGTCTGATGATGAGAAGCCAGAGGCTTCGCCTGTGAATGATACTATTTCGAACGATATTGACGGGGACCTGGTTGCGGATGGATTTTTCTTTCATGAGCCCGTTGCTGTTGAGTCCGTTCAGCAGTTCCCCCCTCGCTACTCGCCGCCATCGAAGCGTAGCTACCTCGACAAATGGGCAGCACTGGGGGAACGCCGCCGAGCGTACACGGGAGCGTCAGAGCCCAAGTCGCCGGATTTCTCATCGAAGTCGCGACGACAGTTCGGATTCGATTTTAATAATTTGCATGGAGTAAAAACAGGATTTTGGGATAACGCCAATCAGCATAACATCAAGTGGAATCGGGATCGGGATCGGGACCGCACGACATCGCGCGAGTGCCCGTGGAATAAGGGCCGAGATTGGAACTGGCGTAAGGAGAGACGCCATGAATTCGACGGCATGGAGTGGGTTGGCCATTGGCAAGAGGCTCATTGAGCTCTGCTCTTGCTAGTGTCGCCACTTGTAGTTGTGCTCATCTCTCCACAACCGCACGGGGCCTTTTTATGGTTTGTCTTGGGGCTGTTGCTGCTTTCTTTCGTTGTACTCCGCCATCCTTCTTGCTCTTGGTAATTTGGCTATTCTGGGCAAGAAATGAGGTGGACTTCACACACAAAAAAACACTCATGTCGAAATCTCAACACAACGCATGGGGAGTTGGTTTCTTGGTTCGGGTTTGGATCGTTTTACAGTTTGGCAAAAATTGGCAGCAGCAGCAGTACCCCATTACATACATTCCCGGTGGATTGATCTAGCTTCAACTCGCTCTCTAGGTATTAGATATCTCCAGATTATTCGAACAATACCAGAAGTTACCCACTCAACTACTATATCATCCTTTACTTGCTTATCTTGATGTGATGTGATGAGTATCGTAATCCCGACGTCTTTGCTTGGACAGAACTTATGTTGGATGAAACCTGAAGGACGAATCAAGCTAACATAATCATAGCTTCAAGTCATAAGACTAATCTCACACTACGTGTAGACTTCAAGATAACTAATATGTTTTCGCAGGAACTTCATCTACATAACTCGGCTTAGGCTATTATATTACACTGCTCGATCCAGCATGGCTGCTGTCATAAGCATCCTTCCTACTATATTATCTGTTTTAAAATCCGTGCCCTATGATTGTCTATATATCCCAGCTTTCGTTTCCACTGGTACGGGACGTTGCTAACGCGGAAAGACCGGCGGCGGATATCCTACAGGCTGCGCCCCCTCGAGCGGATAGACACGGTTATAAATAGGAACATCAAAGCTGAGTGTCAGGTGAGGCTGAAATACCTACGTACAGCAGACCTGTGGATTAGGTAATCCAGTGAATCCATCACGTTCGCGCTCGTTGTGTATGTACTATGTAATCCGTCGGTAGGGTGTATTTAAGCGAGGTTTATATTACTAGGTACCACACGCATACATAATAAAGAGCCAGGGTCTTCTACGGGAAGCTTTCAGCTTAGGTATGTGGATGCTGTGCTGGCACGGAGGATTGCTCTCGCAAGCTCCTCCGCGTTTACGTACCTACCTACTTGGGCAGTAGCTCGGCAGCTTGGTAGTGAAGTGAGGAATAGGTACATACCTATGCGGGTAGGTAGGGGCCTAGACACGTACGTACGGAGATTTTGCGAATCCTGTTAGAAGCTAGAATGTTCTATCCTATTACTGGTTATTCCCTTTTATGTACGTGGTGTCTACGTCTCGGATATACATACATATATACACCAACTGCGTGAATCGCCTTAAGATCACGCCCCCCTAATCAAACAACAAACATCGAACAGTTGTGTTATATCCATATTCTACTCTACTACGGTTCATACACAAAGGGAAGTTATAGTCCTTCATATACGTTCGATTAATGTCGTAGGACTTAGCAAGGTCCCTTGACTGATGATGGTGTAATGGAGGTGCTCACGTAAGATGCTGACACGTGGTCCCCTGCTGGAAGCCTCGCCAGATTGGATATCCTATTTGTTGGGTCTTGGGGAGCCTCAGGCCATTGGCCATGCGGTGGGTTGGGTGAATAGGTAAACAAACCGACGGGTTTGACCAGCAACCGGCTAAATAGGGATGTTTGGACTTTGCAGATGGGTAAAGTTGACTCCGGTTGCGGTATAGTACACGTGCGTATCAGATACTCGGCGAAGTTTGTATACATCATGAATATGTAGCTTTGATGTCCTACTAGATATATATCAACCACAGTGCTATAATAGGCGGGTGATATCTCATAGTGTACCTAGTATCTCATTCGACGGTAGATAGTGGAACGCTTCCTTTACCTTACTCAACACCTTCAACAGCCAACATTGAGATGGCGATGAGCATCCCCAGCGCATCTCGTCCAGTGTACCTACACTGAGGCGAGCGATGACAGACTTTACCCGCAAGTTCGCCTTGATGTCTCGTGATTTTGTTCTACATAGCCATCGACGTCGTACGTAAGCTAGCGACTTTCTGAGTGATGTTGCATAGGAAATAGCCCCAAATTCGTATATTAAGTGAAATTCCAGGTAATCTGCCTTTACACTATACATGAAGAACTTGATAACATTACTTTCGCAGTGGAAAGTGTTCTATGTGCTACTAGGTTAAATTTATGTCTTGATAGGAAGCCGCCTCTATTAGGGGGTTATGAGAGAAAACTAAAGGCTCGTGTATTGACTGGTCTTCGCCCACCATATGATGTAAATTGTAGTTAGCCAATGATTAAAACTGCCGTTCTTCACTGCTTCATTGTGTTCCCTTAAGATTCTGGCGTAGGCTAGTCTTGAAGTATAGCAATAGTATTTGATGTAGGTAGTACCGACTACCCATACAGGTTGAAAGTGCATAGTAGGGACTAGTGAAAGGGGCTTGTATTATACCTAATAAGTAGTATGAGAAGGCGTAAATGATAGAGGTAGGTCGCAATCTGTAAAATGGGTAGCTCTTGTCGGCGTGCATGCTAAATGAGATCACAGAGGTGGCGCTTTCTCAGTCTATGAGGCAGCAACTACCCCGTTTCGAGACGGCCCTTTGGGTTGACATTCCATAGTGTCTGTCTACTATGTATGTGAAAGATGTGGAAATACTACACTTTCTAACTTCTCCATTGTCTTTCTCTTCCCCAGTCCAAATACACTCATCTTACTTCAGTCCTTTAGACCACACGGTCTTGTTCAACTTCACTATTTGCATTATCTTGTAGACCAAAGAAATAAGACGGGCAAAGTCTTGACGACACCGAGTCCCACTACTGCTCTAGAATCCGCGAGAAGAAATCCAAGTATAGGTAGATACACATCTGGTACCACCATCATCACCATGGATCGGGACTACGTGGTCAACTTCGTGCTCGGAAAGGAGATGTACAACCAGTCCTCGCAGAGCCTCTCATCAAGCACGACTCTGAGGACCCGCGAGCCCACATATGCATCCTCTACCAAGTCCTGCGTGGTCTGCCGCAACACGCTTCTGCTGAGCTACTTCAACTGCTGCGCCATCTGCCTCGGCGTCATTAAGTGTGGACGGGATCCGAAACCAGACGAAACCGAGTTCTCGAACTGCTTACCTATCGCCCGGCCGGCTCCCGCTCACATATCAGACTCGTCGCCATCGCCAACGCCCTCACCGAGCCACGACAACGACGGGAGGAACAACACGAGGAAACCCCTACACTGTGGCGCCCCCTTCTGTCGGCTAACACACTCGCGTCCACTACTATTCCTGTTCGCCGCGTTCGAGGCGGTCTCGTCGCTCGGCAGCTTAGCGCTGCTCAACATGGCGCTGTACACACACGACTAGGCGTTGCTGCGTTTCGCCCTGCTGCTCCTACTCCAATGGTGGCAGTCCTTCGTGCTGCCTCGCCAGTACGTCCTCTGCTACTCTATACCACGAAAGAGTGGATGGAGACTTCCAAGGTTGTATCTATCTATCTAGCTAACAGCTGAGACAGATGGTACGGTGGCCGCTCCATCATTCCCGGCCAGTGCGCCGCGTGTATGTTTCTGGTGTGGTATTATGTCGAGAGCAGCCACAGCGTAAGTGCTTCTTTCTACTTCTAATCTCCTTGTCTCGCGAGCCTGCTCCCATGCGTAAAATTTGTCGGAGGGCCTTCTGCCCCAGAGGTACATTTAATGCTCTTGTACTGATAACTTATAATACACTGTTACTGACTTGTCTTACTGTAGTGGAAATGGTGGGAGCCGCTCGTCATTGGCGGCGTACTACTGAGGATCGTCTTCCCGTGGTAGGTAGTTTCACTCGGCCTTATACCTTACGCGCAAAGGGGAGGAATAGTCACGTTCGAGGCTTGGTCAGAGTAAGGAGGGGAGGAGCTAAGTGTCGGTGGAACTCACGGATGGACTGCCTCTTGTAAGGCGTTGTTAGGAGGGATAGTGCCAGTGCTGCATTCTTTTCGAACAGAGGCATGTATTAGAAAATCATGATTCTATTCCCAGTGCTTCAGGTGATCCGTGGTCTTGGCCGTTGGATGAGGTTACCCATGAATACACGTAGAAAAACCACTGACCTTGAAATTGAATTGGGTATATTAGAGACACATGTGTATATAATTAATGCTTGAAACCCCATTGGCGTACTATTCCCTGGAGTCCATAAATTGAAATCGAGAGGATACCATGGGGCTATTCTGATTGACGCCACCTTGTTGCTGATGCCTATACGTATTGACCTATCCATGCTAGAACCACCATATCACTGCAAATGCATACTATACCGGCAGCAGGATGCCTTATGTGGAATCAAAATAGCCGAAATTTGCTCATTACTCCGCTCCGATGAGATCTCTTGGGAGAAAAGCCCAAACCGTACCGATGACAGAGATGGCAAAAGATATGGACATGACAGTCCACGTGAACATACGCTCTAGCACACTAATTTCGTGCCAGAATAGCTTCAAATAGAAGGCCAAAGGAAGTCTAAGAATAGTATTAGATAGCAGATACTTAATAAAGGATTTGATAGAAAATCGTAACACTTACGTGACACATATAGTGAAGCAGAGAGCGCTTCCCATGAACGCCATAATGGTGTCAAAAGCCGGGAATAGAATGGCAATCGCCAAGAACACGAAGAGTGTCAGTATACGGACAAGAGCTTTCAGCAAGCCTCTGGAGGTACTAGAGAGTCCGACCAGGGGTGTCTCTTCGGCAACAACTTGTTGTCTGAGACCGAATACAACCTCTAGCGTTGTAACAATCGGTTGAGAATTGAGAGGGATTTTCGTCAGGGGGATGATAGCGATGAAGACTACGAGGAGAACTTTCAAAGCCTCGGGATATCCCGTGGTCTCGAGAATGTTCCCTGTAATCTCGTCACGAACTTCGTCTCCAAACATGACCAATCCCACGATGGCTACTGCAGCATCAAAGACCAGCTAGGAGCCATTAGCCTCAATCTATATTGGTTAATTCACGTTTCATGATACTCACAGTGAAGCTAAACGTATACGCAACAGCCTGTTCGGTGTTAGTCTAGGACTCCGCAAGGGGGATGAATTCCGAAGGTTAATACCTCTTTGTAGCGATATGGATGTCGCATATCTCGGTAGATCTGAGGTCTAGTTAGCTAACGCGGTCGCCTCCGGTAACCGAGAGACACTCACATTTGGGAAAACACTGTGCCCACCCCACGGAGACATGAGTAATCCGAAGGATAAGGGAAGGGTTAGCCAGTTAGCGGGAAACAGGTAAGTCGTGGCCGGCTCTATCAGAGAACCGGGCGCGTGCGTCTTCAGCAAGCCATCCAGTATGACGATAATGGCAACTATACAGTTTTGTAAGTATTTTCATATCATCTGAGGTATTTCGATAGAGACTTACTGCCTAGGCACGATACCACACCAACAAAACTGGTGAATGATAGAAGAGACAACGGGGCAAACTGCAAGGGCATTAAAATGAGAGTGCAGACGACTTTCCATTCTGTTACACTCAAAGTCCCTGGGAATAAAAGGGCCAACGAATCCGCAAAAAGCACGATAAGGGCCACACATGCCGCAAGTAACTCGAGAGTGAACAGCACCGCCGTCATGATGCGCGCCTTCCTACCGAAGGAAATGTACGCGATGTCGGAAAATGTGATGATCGTTGGGTCCAAATCCATGCATTTGGCTAATACTCTTGCTGTCCAGCTTGTCACTGCGGCGCATAGAGAAAGGGCAATAAGCCCACAGATCCAACCGGCATACTTCAGGCCCATAGGCAGACTCAGCAAACCAACGCCGATCAGAACGCTGGGTAGTCATTTAGTAACATATTCTGAAACCAGAGCGGAAGGCGGCTCACTTGGTAGAGTTTACCACTGTTTGCGGTAGAGTTGACTGGCCAGACACTTGCAGCACAATTTTCCCTTCCTGTTCGACTTCTTTCACTAGAATAGGTGGTCGTTCCCCATCAGGCACATTGGCACCCGTTTCTCGCTGCTGTCGCCATAGATCTGCCGCATGTACCATAGAGGAACGAGTTGCTGCCGTTTCAACAGTGCCATAGCTTCGAACGGACCCGTAGCTGCCGACCAGGGGACCAATGGCCAGATGTGGTGGTGACGAGAAAATCGCATTGCTGCGGACAGAACCGGACGGCGATGGCACCCTGTAGAGTTCACTACCAAGTCGTTTTCGCTCGCCTTCCTGGCCTTCGGCTCGCGGCGAGGGCGTCCCAGCGGGCCCCGGCTCCTCATAGTCAGCGTTGTCGGACGGAGGGGTTTGCTGTAAACCCCGTCCGAGAAGAGATGTCTCAGGACCTGCTTCGATATCACGCCTAGCATACGGACTAGGGTCTGCTGTCTGAACTGGCTCTTGATCAGGAGCAAATATGAACGATGGCTGCTGCGGAAGAATTTCCGGGAAAACGGCAGCTCGCTGCCAACTTCTACTGAAAGATCTTATGCTGTTAACACCGCCAATATCGGCCAGCGCAGTAAGGTGGTTCGTCATGGATGACCTATGGAGATGGGTTCGGTTAGTTTACACAACAGCGAATCGATGGCGAAAGCTGCGAACCTTCGTCCTGTCTGCTGTGGTCGGTCTTCATCATGCCCAGTAACGTTCTGTCCACTCAATAGGGCCTGATCTTCAGAGGCGATGCTTTGATTGCCGATGGACGACATACTGTTGCTCCGGCCCGGTGATGCCCCGCGATCGTACTCGTCCCACGTTGTAGGGCGCCCCTCAGCCATTGCTAATTGTTTCGACGATTAGATTGCGAAAGCCTTAGTAAAGAAGCATTTGGATCCCTGCAGAGCAAAGTTATATAAACGAGAAGTTTAGACTTTAAACTCTTGACCGGGTGTTGTCGGCGGCACTTTAGCGAGGATGGCTAGAGATAGGTATGGGATTGAGTCGGCATGAGAGAAGACAAATTGATATAAAAATTTTTGGAAGATTGAAGAGCAAGTCGAAATAAGAGGTAGCACAAGTAATGCCTTAACAGGTGATATTTAGAAACAGATAGACGCAATGATACCTACGCACCCTGGCCATCCATCCATGCAGCTATCTTACCTTGCTTGATAAATGGTGGAGCTGGTATGCACAACGATGCTTGGACATGGTGTTGAAGTAGATTATTAGACCACACTAGTACGAGACAAGCGCAACATTTTGAAGCTTGGCCTGCTAAGGAGTACTTGCCGGCGCGGAGATGGTCCCATGATTTGGCTTCTGGCGCCTGCCTGGGTTAGACAATTATCTGGGCCAACTTTGTAACTCACTTGTAACTTACATCTAGACCTCGGGTCGCCGCCGACTTATCAATTACAGCACTTTCTCTGTTCATTGGACAATGAGCTCAATGTGGAGAGTAATGTGGGGAATATTGACCATACTTTTTTTAATAGCACTCGTGAGCAAGGCTGATAGTGTCACACATATTACATACATTCTGGTTCGTGAAAAAATTTCTTTACATCTTGGTGGCGGTTATTAATTTTACATTGCAACTCTTAGAATTTCGGGATGGCAAGCGACGGCTTTCGTTTGACATCGCTTCTCATCGGCCTAAGTTGTAGAAGTGATATTCAACATTGAGTGTTGCTGTTGTCAGAACCCGACAGTAGATGCTGGAAATTTCGCGCGTACTGCACGCAACGTAACCCTTTGGTACTTTTTATGGGTTCTTGTCGGGGGTAAATTGTTACTGCTAGACGGCTCCTGAGAGATAAGATTGTATAACTTGGTGATGTCATTGCTACCATATGGGGTAATAATGTAAATGTCGGCAAGTCCCCGTCTGCAAGCCGAAGTCATGCGCCGCAAACCTTTGCCCGAACCGCTCCCACTTATAGCGGCGGTACTGTGATTGGTTGATCATTCGCTACTGCAACCTTAGATCGATCATCGACACTCCTTGCCGGACTTGAGATTCGCGACGAATCGATTTTGTATCAGATGGATCTTATATTCCGGGTGCCGGTCTATGTATGTGAAAATCTCATGGAAATGGTCTACATATAAGGGATAACTACGACGCAAGGGGGATTTGAGTTGGGTCCTAACCTGAAGAAATTTGGGGCTATCGTAAATACTTCAGGGATCATCTGCCGCTGAGTTGTTCCATGACTCCACTCTAGCCTCAGATATTTGGTAGGCGTGAGTAGTAGGTATAAAGCCTCTGGTAAACACCACATGCAATATCAAGACACCTCGATGATATCTTTAATGTATGTGGCACGTTGTTTACTCCTCGAGTTAAGCTATCAACACGGGTTGGCGAGCTAAGAAAGAATGACTACGTAGATAGACTAGTATGACACGGGCTAGCTAACTGATACCAATTTATTCGGGTTGCACGACGGAGAACTTTCAATTTTGTACGTGTAAGAAATAGCTGGTCCATTTTAGAAGTAGGCACTTCTGGCAGGTGCCCATGAGGCTGACAGAGCAGAGCGACCAGGCTCTGCGTGTGCCATTGGAGCCGCCTATGAGGCTCTATGTATTGGGAAGGTACAGTATGCGGACACGGGCGTTGTATCACAGTAAGGCAATGAGACGGAAGGAACAGATCGGTAGGTAGCTTCACTTCCCGTACATATACGGTGTTGGTAGCAGTTGCCTGAGACTGGGCTATCCATAACTCCCACTAAAATATTCCACAGTTAAAACTGTACAGAAAGCGAAGAGGCAACGAGACAATTGTAATTCAGGTGAACAAAAATTTTTGTGAAACAGCCTACTACATTTGAGTAGCACATTGAGGACCTCAGGGTTGCCCACGTATGCAGGTACAGTGCCTGATTTGATTGCGTAGCGGTTTGTCTGCCTGCCCTCGATAAGCTATCAGTTAGTAAGCCCGAAATCTGGCTTGTTCACTGAATCCACTGGGCAGTCAGGCTGTGGAAGCTATTGGAAGGTGTGGCGGTCGGTTGGGTCACTTGGTCCGAGCTCCTCCCACCTCTCGTCATCAGCACTGAGCACTTAGCAGCTCAAACAGTAACCACCACAAACTCCGAATCTCATTACATTACCTACTTCTCCCACTTCTATCTAATCTCATCATCCCATAAATCTCTTCAACCCACGAACCATATTTTCTTCGGTCGTTCTCGCAAAGGAGCAAGCTTCCTCTGCGAAATAAATACCAAACCTTTCCACCGCCCACCTTCTTTTCCGTGTCATTACTCGCACGATTTTCTACCCCATCCTAACCTTCTACAAGCACCTTCATTTACTCAGCCAACACCATGGCACCCGAGCACGAGCATAAGAAGAAGGTCAACTTGGCGTAAGTATCAGACTGCTTTGCGATGAATCTACTACCATCCACAATTTAAGCTAATTACTGTTTCAGCGACGTTTCCGGCGCCGAGCCCAAAGAGGTATGATAATAATTATGACACTAATTCTAACCTGCAATCTAACGATCAACCTTAGGAGAATGATACCTCAACGGCTATCCTCAAGAAGAAGAAGAAGCCCAACCAGCTAATGTACGTATCTTCATTGGAAGAGGCCTAACCGGCGTCTACTAACCGATTCGCGAAGGGTTACCGATGCCGTCAATGATGACAACTCCATCATTGCCCTATCCAACAACACCATGGAGCAGCTTCAGCTATTCCGCGGTGATACCGTCCTCGTACGAGGCAAGAAGAGGAAGGACACCGTCTTGATTGTCCTTGCCGATGACGACCTCGATGACGGTAGTGCCCGACTTAACCGAGTCGTTCGCCACAACTTGCGGGTGAAGCATGGTGATATCGTCACTATCCACCCGTGCCCGGATATCAAATATGTGAGCAGTCTTCCCTCATTGTTAAAACTATGGAGTATAATATTTGATTGCTAACTTCACCATTAGGCCAAGCGCATCGCAGTCCTCCCCATCGCCGATACAGTCGAAGGTCTGACCGGTTCCCTCTTCGACGTCTTCCTCGCGCCGTATTTCCGAGAAGCATACCGGCCCGTTCGTCAAGGCGATCTATTCATTGTCCGAGGTGGCATGAGGCAGGTTGAGTTTAAGGTCGTCGAGGTTGACCCTCCCGAGTTCGGTATTGTCGCACAGGACACCGTGATTCACTGTGAAGGCGAGCCCATCCAGCGTGAGGAGGAGGAGAACAACCTTAATGAGGTTGGCTACGATGATATCGGTGGCTGCCGCAAGCAGATGGCCCAGATCCGAGAGATGGTCGAACTGCCGTTACGCCACCCCCAACTCTTCAAGTCTATCGGTATCAAGCCTCCGCGTGGTGTATTGCTCTACGGTCCTCCCGGTACCGGTAAGACACTGATGGCTCGTGCTGTCGCTAACGAGACTGGCGCCTTTTTCTTCTTGATCAATGGTCCCGAGATCATGTCCAAGATGGCGGGTGAATCTGAGTCGAACCTCCGGAAAGCGTTCGAAGAGGCCGAGAAGAATTCTCCGGCTATCATCTTCATTGACGAGATTGATTCTATTGCCCCCAAGCGAGAGAAGACGAACGGTGAAGTCGAGCGACGTGTGGTCTCTCAACTTCTCACCCTCATGGATGGCATGAAGGCTCGATCCAACGTTGTCGTGATGGCCGCCACCAACCGTCCCAACTCCATCGACCCCGCGTTGAGACGTTTCGGCCGTTTCGATCGTGAAGTTGATATCGGCATTCCCGATCCCACCGGTCGTCTTGAGATTCTCCAGATTCACACCAAGAACATGAAGCTTGGCGACGATGTCGACCTTGAGCAAATTGCTGCCGAGACACACGGTTATGTTGGCTCTGATATTGCCGCTCTCTGTTCGGAGGCTGCCATGCAGCAAATTCGCGAGAAGATGGACCTCATCGATCTTGACGAGGATACTATCGACGCCGAAGTGCTGGACTCTCTAGGTGTTACCATGGAGAACTTCCGATTCGCCCTGGGTGTCTCGAACCCGTCTGCGCTCCGTGAAGTCGCTGTCGTCGAGGTCCCCAATGTCCGTTGGGAGGATATCGGTGGTCTGGAGGAAGTCAAGCAGGATCTCAAGGAGAGCGTCCAGTACCCGGTCGACCACCCCGAAAAGTTCCTCAAGTTTGGTCTTTCTCCATCGCGTGGTGTTCTGTTCTACGGTCCCCCCGGTACCGGTAAAACAATGTTGGCTAAGGCCGTTGCAAACGAGTGCGCGGCAAACTTCATTTCCGTCAAGGGTCCCGAGTTGCTGAGCATGTGGTTCGGTGAGTCGGAGAGCAACATCCGAGACATCTTCGACAAAGCTCGTGCAGCAGCCCCGTGTGTGGTGTTCCTGGATGAGTTGGATTCAATTGCCAAGGCTCGTGGTGGATCAGTTGGCGACGCTGGCGGTGCCTCGGATCGTGTTGTCAACCAGCTTCTGACTGGTAAGTTTCTCCTAGAGTTGCCTTTGCGTCCCGCATTCTAACATATTATCGCAGAAATGGACGGCATGACTTCAAAGAAGAACGTCTTCGTCATTGGAGCTACGAACAGACCCGAGCAGTTAGATCCGGCTCTATGCCGTCCGGGCCGTCTCGACTCGCTGATCTATGTACCCCTACCTGACGAGGCTGGTCGTCTCAGCATCTTGAAGGCCCAGCTCCGCAAGACGCCCGTTGCTAGTGATGTTGACCTCAACTACATCGCATCCAAGACGCACGGCTTCTCCGGTGCCGATCTCGGATTCATCACCCAGCGAGCGGTCAAGATTGCCATCAAGGAATCTATCACTCTCGAGATTGAGCGACAGCGTGCTCGTGAGGCTGAGGGTGCTGGTGACATGGATGTTGATGAGGACGTCGAGGACCCTGTTCCTGAGCTGACCAAACGCCACTTCGAGGAGGCTATGCAAATGGCCCGAAGATCTGTCAACGATGTGGAGATCCGTCGGTACGAGGCCTTTGCCCAGCAGATGAAGAATGCTGGACCTGGCGCCTTCTTCCAGTTCCCATCTGCCGGAGCTAGTGGTGGCGCAGGCTCCGGTGACAACAACTTCGGCCAGGCTGGTGATGACGACGGCCTCTATGACTAAGGCCCAACCACTCTTCAAGCACACACCCTTTAGAGAACACCATCCCTGTACTTTAATTACAATACTCGCTGCACGTCTCAACATAATTGACAACACAGCACAGCACCAGGGATATCGATTTGATCTCAACGTCCTCCGTTGTGGTTCGTGGAAGGGATTTACATTTATGATAGACTCAATCCCTGTCATATTGCTAGGGACGATGTGGCCGGTTTTCCTTATGCGACGACAGTTATGGCCATCTGCTCTCTGGTGGACTCGCAAGAGACGCCATTATCCTAATTGGGATGAGACGTAGCCGTCATACAAGCATCGCACTGCGGTAAACAGATAGGTTACGATAGATCCCACAAATTGAATGCTTTGCGAAATTACTGCTCTCGTGATGTGGTGTATTTCTATCCACTAATACAGAATGTGAATGGATATATCCCGTAGATTATGAACAAGCTGAGGTCAGCCCCTTACACACCTCAGATCATAGTAGACAACTCCCTCTTCAGTTGCCTATCCTTTAGCACAGATATAAAGCATATAGGTAGCCGACGGACGTATTCACAAGCATGATATTTGTGATATGGTACCCTGAACAAGGCGTCGGATGACTACATGAATGGGTCTAATCAAAGCAGTTACATAGTAATTGTCATTGGGGACTAAAGCAAAAGAAAAGGGGCGCCGCAGATCCCTTCTTGCCTATCTCATAAGTAAAAAATCCCCAAAGCCGAGATGCTAACGCCAAATGCTCCTATTTGTCCTCTCCCCCTTCCCCCCTATCATGCCATTCTGAAAGTCGTAGCAATTGTGTATGTAGTATCACAATAGGAAGGAGCAGTGGTAGTCTCGCCCTAGTTAGTTCCTCTTCTTGCGTTTCCGTCTAATATCGCGCATCCCCCCTTCGTGTATGTATGTATGTGTGTATGTATGTGTACAACTGTGGCTGAGCCTGCCTGTTTTTTTACTTAGGTGTCTTCTCCTTCTTTCTGGTCCTGGTACCGTAAAGCGCAACTTCGCTGTCCGTCTCCGTGTCGTTGTCGTCCACCGCGGTCTCACTGCTGTCAGCGTCGTCGGCGTCGGCGTCGGCGGCGCGCGCCTCCTAGCCGGCCGTCGAGCCGTCGTCGACTTCGCACACCGAGTCCAGACACTCCCGCGTCACCTTCAGCACGGCGTCGACGACCGCCTGGGGTATGGCGAGGTTGGCGCTCGGGTCGTTGGAGGATGTGCTGCCGTTCACGCCGCCCGCCTTGTTGCCGTTGCCGTTGCCGTTTGCGGCGCCGTTGACTTCGCTGCTGCTGCCGCTGCCGTTCGTCGTGTTGTTCTCGGACGAGGCGGCGCTTGCGGCGGCTGTCTCGTGGCGCACGTCCTCGAGGACCCGGCGGACTAGTGCTGGGAAGGTTGTCACGTCGCCGCTGCGCAGGAGCGTCAGCGCGTGCGATTGAATGGCCGAGGGCCAGTTGGAGGGGTGCGCGTTCAGGGAGTGGAGGAATTGCTCTTGGATTCTGTGAGTTGGGTTTGGGGTGGTTAGCTTCGTCGGCTTGTCATGTAGATAGACAGGTATCCAAATAGGAACTCAAGTCTCAAAGCCGAGGTTGGTTGTTTTATTCTAAAAATAGAAAACAACAGCGTGGGTTTGCTGCAGGGTGAAGAACGTACTTTGCTACATGGCCTTCCCGTATCAAGAGCGCGTTGATCTGCGAGCGCAGGTCTGGGTCCAGCGTCGCGGGCGTGTAGTTGGCGGCTGACGCTGGCACCTTGGCAGGTGTTGACGATGAGTGCGACATTGTGTCTGTATAGCTGGGTGGGAATGCGGTAGGTAGGAATAGCTGGTTGTAGGACGGAGGTCTGTCCTCCTCCCCTAGAATGTATGCTCAGTCTTTATCCTTCGCGAATGGGTGCTCGAACGGTCGAAGGTGAAAGTAATACGAGACGGCGGCCGAAACTTGTGGCGGTTTCGGTGGAAATTAACATTCGAGCCGTCACAGTGAAAAGGTGAAGTTTGCGACAAATAGGTAGCTTTATTCCTTTGTTAACAGTGCTATCCCAGTACGGTATCGGAAACCATAGAAGTGCTGGCTCCAGACAACAGAGAGGAATGCAAGGCAATCCGTCGAGTGGGATCAGCAGCTGGAATGCATCAATGATATGTAAGGTTCAATGGCGAGGCTGACAATTATCCGGAAAGTTTGCCAGGGCAAGGCTGAAATAGTTTCGTAATAAGTGGATAGCTTAAAGCGAAATACTGTGGGGCCCTACCACTTTAAGCGCCTCGGTACTACCTACGCTCTGCCTAGCTGGGTTTTAGGAGGTTTGGAACCTTCGGCTAAGAATCCAGTGGGTCCACGGTCGGTCAATTCAATATGTGCATGTGGCTGGTGTGCAGATTACCTAATGCAGGTCGGAATAGGGGCTTGAGACGTGCTTGATTATTTTGATTCCCCTTTCATTGATTTCTTTCATTGATCCCTTAAATTTACAAACAGTCGGAGTTGGCAACTAATCTCGGTATCCTAACCAAAATTATTACCTTGATACGAAGGTATGTTCTTCGTCACATTCCATGCCAATTTCCAGGTCCTCCAGCTTAATAGTATAAGTACAGACAAATAACACTTATTGGCGTGACAATGTGTCTGAGAGGAGCATTGTATACAAGTCTGCCCAGCTGAGTTCATGTATTTTGCGATGATCTTCTTCGTGACACTGTATTTGTAGTTTCTATTCTCCCGTCAGTATATGGTGTCTGACGAACAGTTGAACTATCTTCAGTATCATGCAGTTCTTAATAATACTTTCAACCACTTTATTTCTATAGTTTCTTGCAGGTCTTGTTAAATCGCCAAGGTAAATAAGATATAATCATTGTTAATGGATATTATTATGCGCAACATAATAGTTTATAGTTGGGAAATGGTGGATTAACTTCGTGGTGTTTAAAAAACGCAGTAGCAATTTGAGCCTTTGGGTGAGCTTGTACACATAGTCGTCTATTTTTTGCTACTATACAACATGTAATTAATTTATCTACATATGTAGGTAGGTATCTAGTAGCTTAGATGTCGACAAATATTGATGAATACACCTTTCGAAGTAAACGAATCCAACGTTACTCTTTGTATGAGGGGGAAAATAATTAGATGTGACTACAATTATTGCCTGACACTCATAACTCGAATATAATTGAAATCCAACAGCTCTGTTAGTAGAGCTTAGTATGAATGTCGGAGGAAGGTATCTAAGAAGACAATACATAGGAGTATAATAGAAATGGGAGTACAGGCAACGATGGATACAGACACCCTGTTATTGATGCTCTCTTGGCCTTGCTAGTGCTGTATCTCAGTGACTCTCGGAAAACTGTGAATGGGCACGAGACCCATCCTCTCGAAATAGGCAGTAGTGCAACGTTGTAATGGGTATCCTGATGCGAACTCGACAAGAAGTTGAGACGCTGACTTCCCCGACCTGCCCGACCTGCCCGGTTTGCCCGGTTTCCCCAGTTTCCCCGGTTGAAATCAATGCTCAAGTACCGTAGTCTTCTCTACATCAGCAGCTTATGCCGAGGATCTGCTTCGGATGCCGGACTGTATCTAGATTGGGGCGGCTTGCACGCCGAGTTCCAATAAACATAGCGCATCACTCAACACCGCCGTAGTCTTGCTAGCCAAAGGTCGAGATGTCGTCGGGCATAGTATCTATTTTGAGTTGGGAGAAATGATCCTACACCGACTATTACTGCCCTATTCTACTATATGCTGCAGTGTAAAGATCCTTGCATCCGCCTCGGTCTACGGCAGCGAATCAAACTCAGCCGGATGAGCCGCGCGACCTCGATGCCATTCGCTAATCTTGCCTGTGGTCTCTTACCGTGGTCGCGCTAAGGGGCCCATTTCCACGGCCCGCCTCAAATGACGGATTCTTTGCAGCGTTGGGCTCTTTCCCCATAATATGATATATCATCTAGTAACTCTACCCCATTATCTACTCGCGATGACGACTTTTTAGTGCAGGCATCAATGGAAATCGGGCAGATGACAGCTTCGAGGTTCAGAAAGTCGGTCTAGATGAGATTCTCGAGCGAAGGCGGTTACCATAGATGGTCTTCCGGGGAATATCTCGAAGGCGATTGGCCATCGAGATAGGCTTCTCGCAGCCCCGTCGCTTGCCGTGATTTACACTAATTCGCTGGTGTATCCATCGTGCTGCTGTCACGACAAGTATTAGCATCATGGATAGCCTTTCAATCTAAGACACGCATGGGCTGAGAAACTCAACGTGCACACATTAATTCTGGCGTTCCATCGGGCTGCGGTCGCTTAATCTCGACGATGAGAGGCCCGCAGGCCGTTTCGCCTTGTCCTTCGGCCTGCATGGGGGCTCTTCTCTTTTGGAACACGTTCCGAAATATACTAAGAAAGACTCCCGGTAGTCGATATAGATGACTGGCGTCTGTTTTAAAAGGCTACCCACGGAATTAGAGGCCCCGGCTAACGGCGTGCAGTAACGATATAATCTCCGCTCCACGTCTACCTCGGGATTCCGTCCTAGGACAGCTTAGTATCGGGAGGTAGCTGTGAACAGAGCACAAAGTATCATCTATGTACCAACTCTGGACATATTGCTGTCATCCACCGGGACTGGGGCCTTGGATGACCGATACACAGGTGCTAGTGATTTTCGACATTATCGTACACCGGCCTTGTCATTCTCGTCGAACGCAAACGCGGCTCGGGTAGCTGCGTAGAGATTTGAGTGAGGATCTAGCTTGCTGAAGTAGTCTAGGTCTGAAGACCTATCCCGAACCATCTTCTCCCCTCGACGAGCTGTTGTTCTAGGCAAGCTCCACAGAATACATGGTCATCTGGACGATGACCAAAGGTCGGTCGGTCATAGCATATGATATCGATATCGGGCCTAACTAGAACATTATACCTTTTAAGTGGCACAACTAGCAGAGCAGGGGCGAGCGCCGACCTGTCATGCGCAGCCGCCCTGAAATTCGACTTCAAAGCCACGATTGGCCATCCCAAGGCGTGGTGACACATCTAGCTTCCAGTGGTCAGCACTATCGGATAGGGGTATCGTTTCCGCTTCCTCGCAAAGACGCCATTCGCCCTTACTAATGATGTATTGGAACACTGGCTAGGCCAATACAGCAGAAGCTTTGGCCCCCACGACGATATTACCCGATCTTAGCCTGGCAGATGCCCCCGCGTCGGGTTCTCGTCTTCTGAGCTCGTGAGTGGACTGGGGCAGATGCAAAACGCATGTCCCAGGGTCATACCCAAGATCTGGGGGGTTGCAATATGCAAAGTCGGTATGAAGGTGGCACCGGCTGGTCCCGGGTTGCAGGAAATAGGATTGGGGGTCAGCCACCCACAAGCACTATACAGGAAACATGATCATACATGGCCGCATAGGAGGCTACCGGGTTGCTGGAAATCTAGAGCGAGACCAGGTAGGGCGGCCCGCATCTGCAGGAAGCTCAATGGGGAAGTAGAGACGTCAGAGAAGCTAGAGCGTGGCAAGGAGTTAGTTCAGCTAAATCTGTTATGTACTCGATGATACCTATACCTGAACTGAGGGAGGGGAGACGAGGCCACCCATTGCTTGCTGGCTTCAAGCAAATGCAGTCAGTTCGTTCCTCTTGAGTACTCACCCAGCCAATGTGTCTAGGACCAAGCCATGACCAAGCCAAGGATAATAAGAATAGCAGGTTCATGCACTCTTTGTAAGTGTGTGTATACCGAAATGGAATAGGGGGTTTAGGCTGACAGCCGGAGGTATCTGAGCAAAAAGTTTTGGGGGGTATAGATTTATATTCCCCAATAACATTAGACTTTCCTGAACTTTCCCGAACTCGCCCATCATTCAACATTGAATTGAAGGAGAGATGGTCTCATCTAGAAGGTACTTGCCATGAAATTAAGTTCAGGTGCTCCTGGGTATCAATATTGACATATATGTATAGGTACCACCCTAATACCATTCTAAGGGAAAGTACGGAAAGGGGTACTTATAATACCTGATATTCCACTACATACATGTATATACATAATGTACTTAAGTGTGCCGAGACATCAATTGAGCAGCTACATGAATTAACCAAGCGAGGGACTTTCCTGCTTGATATGTCTACCTACCTACATATAGACGTGTAGGTAACGCATGGCACAGGCATCATCCAATGAGTAACCTAACCGACTCTCCTGCCGGCCAGAGTACCGGGTCAGGATCCTTCCTGGTTCAGACAACATGAAGATGTGCTGAAGCTCAGCATTTACATTGAAGTATTGATACATACATAGTAGTAGCCCACAGACTTCCATAATATACATAGTATCCATACCTAGGGGAGATAAACTTTCAGCATAGTGGATAAGGTACCCCTTGCGACTAAAACGGGGAGCTACGCCTGATAGGCGGCAGCCACCCGCGATAGAATTGGGATGCGACGAATCACATTGACCAGGATTAGATCTATCATCAATTGATCCAGCTATTTTGACCTGTATTATTCTACCTACTGTATCCATATCACGTATAAGTGGCGGCAAATGGGGGATGAGCCAGTCAGCCAGCAACTGCACCCCTGAATGTCATTTGGAGAAGGAGGTTGATATTTAGTGAGGAACCTGCAATCGAGGTTTAGTCCTGGATCTTTAAAGGGAAAAAAAGAAAAGAAAAGAAGAAGAAAAACCCCGAAGAAGCTGCCTCATTGATTGATTGACCCCCATCTAGAGAGGGAACATCTGAAGCCTGCTGCAGACGCCCATACCTCCTAGAATCTTGAAGTAAGTACCTCTTACTAAGTACCTAGGTGCATATTAGGTGTTGATGGCTGAAACAGTAAGTACCTTGGGCAAGTGAGCCTCTTGGGATGAAACTCCAACGCCCGGTGGAAATGATGCGGCACCTTTTTCTTTCTCGTGCCCAATCTTGCCCTATTCCATCTCCTCTTCTTACAAGATCCACTCGGGTTGTGGGACGGCACCTCTTCATTCAATCATCTATCGCAGCGACGACATGCCGAGAGACATCATGCAGCTCGTCCATCCACGTTCAGCTGTAGACGCAAGAGCCGTCCCATGTCCATGGCACATCAATGCTGCTTGCTGCCACGTCTTTTTCCCTGCTCCCTGCTTGTGAGCCCAACCACAGCACACGAGATCTGGTCGCCGTTCAATGAACCCCATGGATATACGGTCTCCTCCCCGCTGTCACCACTCATACGCAGTCCTAAAATCTGACAATCTTCAAAGAAGCGGACCATCGTGATGCCCAGATTTGTATGCTTGTTACCCCAATACACGTGTATCAATATCTCGAATGGGGTCAGGTTCACTGCTGCAGGGCATCACCGCCATCAGGCAGACTAAGAAAAGATCGGGGCAGCGACAATGAGGCGTAAGCACCAGACGCCGGCGCCTGCACCTGGGTTTCAAGCCAGAGAAACCCTGGACCTGGAGGCACGCCTATTTGCATTAGAGATCAACGATTGGCAGGGTCTGTATTACCTGCAGATCCGTTTATGTTTTGCATCTAGAGACTAGTGGTCGCTATTCTTAGAGGCATGAACCAAAACCTGGTTGACAAGGACCAGCTGCCTCCTTTCGTCAAATGGCGGATAGGGTCTTCTTCTTCTCTCCTCCTTCGCTTGAAGGCTTGCAGTTTTCTGCACGGAATCAGAACCTCCTGTGGTGGAACTTGCAGTAGTCGCTGCGTTACCACCCGAAGAAAGGTGTCTTCATACCTTGAGACGTCATTTCAATATGGCGGAATTGTCAAGGGTTGGAGAGCCTCTCCCGTATAAGCTGCTGGGCATCATTACCGTCAAGTGACGTGGACAGCGGCACCGTCTCAATTTGGTAGACCGACTCCAGTTTTCATTTGACGTTGAACTTTACGGCGCCTCAAAGCTTCGGCCATCTTCCGTAGGGGGGCGGAGGTGGCCTTCCCCGCAAAGAGCTCCACGATGATCCGGAGCAACGGACAATGCGATAGACTTGTGCCTAGTTGCCCCGGGCAGTCTCAGCCTTGTGAGACATTATCGGCTGCTGCTTTCTGTACACCAGAACATGCAGGGATGTCTGACAAGGGCGCTAGGAGGGCGAATCTGCGTTCCAGCTGCAGAACATATCGCCGTAGCAGCAGCCTGATCGAGAAGCGTAGCCGAGGTGGCCCATGAAGCGGACCGTGCCTTGTCATCTCCCAAGCTGCACGTAATGCCCGTCCAACCCGCGCGGCAGAACTATCCAACGGCCCTTTTTATCCTCGGTGTGGATGGCCATGCCATGCTGGAGACACCCCCCGTGAGCTATCACACGGCCGCTGCAGCCGTAATCCGAAGGTACAAGTCAGCAAGCAGCATCCCAAGCGAGACTGCATCTGTACCCAACCAACGTCTATCTCTCTCATCACTCGGCGGGAAATAGCTAGTGCTCAATGGTGAGGGACACTATATACCTCCCGCCAATTCGTTATAATAGCATGGGCCACCAAGCTGGGGGTGGGGGCGCTACTGTCATTCGTGTCGTCCCAAATATTCCAATGCTCTGCTGCCATTTGCCGGTGGCTTGCTGTAGGCTGCTGTATGACACGTTGCGAAGTTGGAATGCATTGCGGAGATGAGGTGCGGAATTGCAGAATTCAGGAATCAGGACCCAGGAGGTCCTGAAGGTTCTAACTGCCTCGGCGACGGATACCACACTTATTTCTACACGGACTCGGAGCCGAACTCCGGAAAGGGAAAGCTGAGGGCGATGATGGAGCATAATGAACATGGGATTCTTTTCGGCAGGCATTGTTGTCGATTGCTCTGAATCTGACTGCATGAGATGGGTATCCACATCCAGACCGGTCGCCAGGTTGGGATCTTATAGTATCTTATCATACCTTATCGAATAAGTCGGTCAGGAGCAGCAACGAATAGGCGAAGGCGCCAAGACTTCTGAACCAGCCTCGACATATTTCGGAACAGACAAGCGAACTGCAGGGAAGCTCGAGGTGCAGGGAAAAAAAAAAGCTTCTGGTGGGATGAAAAAAATGGTGCCTCCCGAGCCCCGTCCGGTTGAAATCGATTGTCTAGGCTCGTGAAAAGTGAAAAGCGATGAGGAGAAAGACGGGGGACTGGTGATCTTGAGTGATCTGGGGGTCAGCATGATCCATGGACAAAATGATGCCGAAGCTTGGGGAACTTTTGAATGGTGGTCGGTGAAGGCCATACGGTCCATCTGCCGGCCCGGCTTGTGTACCCTCTCACATTTTCTCTTTATCTCTTATTTCCTATCCCCCCTTCCCTTCCCTTTTCCAAATTGGAATACTTGGGCACGTTCCTCAGAATGTCAGAGGGGAGTGGGAGAAGAGTCTCTTTGGGAAGGAGAGAGAGCGAGTGCTCCCAAAAGAGTTGTCCCCCGTGCGGGTTTTTCTCAGGGAGGAATATCTATCTGCTTCCTTCTCTCTGCCCATCGCGGTTCCTTCGACGTTCGTACCTTATAGAGTACCAGAATGGTTAGAGACTAAGCAGCTCAACAGTACGGAGGTACTCAGAAGATACCAATGCCCCTCCACGGGTCTCTTGACGGGCAGGACCTGCGCATATGCGTCTGGCGAGTGCTTTTTTTCGTACAATACAATTCTACAAAGAATTGCGATTCTATCCGAATTAAGCCGCAACAGTTGCCAGTTGGCTCGCATCCATCGTGTTAAGCTTTACTGGCCGCGGAGCATCAGATGATCTAGCTGATCAGCTCTCTTCTGCTCTGGTAGTTACGACCCTATGATGTCCCCATGGATAGGAGGAGGGGGAGGGTTACTCGAGGTATGTATGATACTATGTATGTACCTCGTGGTGCTCCACGTATTCTCGTGCTCCGTGCTCTTGGGTAGCGGGAAGTTTCGAAACAAGCATTGGGAAGCATTGCAAGCATTTGAGGCAGATACCACCCATATACTTGCCTTATAGGTATTGTTCTACCAGACGTACCTTCGACAGATGTCACACAAGCACGCAACACAGATTTACTTCGGCTGCAGCAACACCTTGGAACCATGCACAAGAAAAAAGGTGTCCAGCCTAACGGGAATTATAAGGCATGGTACTGACTGGTATACTTGGACCTGGGTATACTTGCGGCTGCTTGGAGAAACTATCAGTTACACTAGACGAAGAGAAAAAAACCTCGTCATAGGTGTGTACAAATCATCCATGGATATAGGAGCTCTTAAGCTCTCCTATAACCTAGTGACGCGTTGCCAATCTACATGTATATATTAGGGATCATCCCATCTCTTATATCCACAATTGTCCATGGTCCGTCGGCTCACATAGGGTTGCAGTTGTCAAAAAGGCTATTATCGTCCATCTCCTACAGGCGAAGCGTCCATCTGGAACAGCTATTACCCTCTTCGAAGCTCTGTGGTCGATGATACTTATTGTCTCTACCTATCTAGAGCTTTCCCTGCTTTGCCAGAAGCTCTAGAGCTCTTATTATATTGTGGTGTGTGTGTGTGCTGTCTTTGTACAACCACAAGGTTATACCATTTGATAACACCCTTTTCTCTCTTTCCCATAACTATTTCCCATTCCACAGCCACACGACGCTACGGAATACGGAAGACGGTACACACGGACCACATTACAATTATTACGACAATACCACAATACCACTATACCACATACCACAACTTTAGAAGCGCAAGCCCACAAGTACAAGCGCGAGCAACTTGAACACAACCCCACCACACCCTTCTTTTCCGAAAGAGCCCACCATCAAGGAACAGCTTTATTATTTATTTATTAGGCTAGACCAGAGCTGTCTAGAAGCAAAGCAGCGCATCGACCAACGACCCTTGTCAACACCGTCCAAGACTTTTTATGCATGCAGGCCCGCCGCAATCACAACCTCGACCCTCACTAGCAATAGAGCTAGATGCAAGGCGGTGAGAAAGGCTACAAGCCGTTTGGTTGACAATTGTTGTAAGCCTCTTCTGACAAACCACATCTCCCTATTCGACGTTTTGCCATTCGGCATTGTCATTGGCAACCCATAAGCTAGGGGATGAATTTCTTTGGGCCTTGACGTGCTGTACTACATCTAATTCATCTATTGTTCTCTCCTGGTCCAGTTTTATGTCAACACACACATGTGTTAGTTGTTTCTGCCAGTCTTCTAACAGCTGGACGTCCCAGGAGAGCTCGAGAGTGCTCTATCTGCCCGCTAGATAGCCCTAGCCGCCCTAGAGCCCCTAGGGCATTCTGGTATAGGGTCGGTACCTGGTACTTCGATTGAGACAGACGGAACCTGGAAAGAACTTCCAAGATACGCCGCTCCTTTTAGGTCACAATTCAACTAAAAATCCTATCACCCATCACTCCCGCAACGGCCCTCTCCCACCGCGACTACCGACATTGTCTTCTATCGAGCCCTTCTTTCCCCATCAGCGTGCATCGACATTCGGGTCTAGACGCCCGGCTTTCATCCAATCCTCCCACACATCCCTCCTTCGCACTCGCACCACATTTCCCAACTGCCAACTGCCATTACTACATACTTCATCGTATGTATCTCGTGCATCTCGTGTATCTCGTTACGATTATCACGACTTAATCTCTACGCCCGTTTCGTCTTTTCGTCACGTCTCTGCGTCTCTACAACATACGGGCCAGCCAACATCGTCTGTCTTTTTTCTCGAATAAGCTTGGAGCACTACCCAGGTTAGCCCATTGCTAGTTTCCACTTACAGTAACAACACCATCCCGTCCAGTCAGTCCCTACCGACTTTTTATACCTTGAGTCGAGCCAGCCAGGGATCTATTACATAGTACCCTGGGTTCGGGTTACCTGATCTGATGAACTTGGGACTGAACTGAATAGACCAAAAACAGGCACAGGCACATCCCACCTTTTTTTCTAAGAAGTCCCTGGTTACTATTGTCCCTGCCCGTACTTACGGATCTGATCCCCTTGTCTACTTTACATTTACATACATACTTCCTTCGTCGGTTTTTTTGTGCGACGGGCCTGCAACTTGGGATCCTCCAACCTTTATTTTATTTTATTTTTACAACAACACCTACCTCCCTTTAACGACTTCTCTTTTTTATTGTTTCCCCCCAGTTGAAACAGACGCTCGTTTGCAATTGTCTTCTACTTGCCCACCCCCCGTGACGGCATAAGACGTGTTACCCACTTCATTGTACCTTGCCCCGTCTGATCCTATAGACGGAAGCTCAAGCTCTACTCTGCTTGGGCCAAGTGTATACTTGCTTGCTTGCTTCAAGCAATTCGACCTACGGCCCCCTACCCAGGTTCAGGTTCAGGTTCAGATTCAAGTCTGACATCAAAGGGTCCCCGCTGCCAGCACAGTACCTATCTTTCCCCCTGGCGCAGATCCTGGCTAGACCGACCAGTGCCTCACCACTTGTTCGTTCATAGACGGTTCAACACGGAGGCCCTCTTTATTTTTTTTATCCCGTACGGTGCCCTATCGTATTAGTCCTATTAGACCTATTAGGTACGCTAGTCTCGAGTCAGTCTGCTCCAGAGTGTGGCTTTCGCCACTAACACCGTCTGGTGACCTGCCCCACCAAGACATGGACTCGGAATCCCACTAACTTGAACCGAGCTTTACAGAAAGAAGAACCACACTTGATCTTGTGCCAATTCTTGTTGATTTCCTTGCCTTCGCCTGGAATCACTGGAATCACCGTCACTGTTGACAAGCATAGCAGGTCAGACAAGTTCTGGGCTCTGCTGCTTGAAGCCATTGGGGGGTCGTGATCTCGTGCATCTGCGGCAATGACCCAGTAACCGCACTGCCGTCAATAATATGTACGTCAAGCACGCCTTGCAGCATGCAGTGCAATACCCTCGTTCCGATTTGTACAGCTCTTTTTTATGTATACAACAACATATACACATCTCTGCGAAAATGTCTATGCTAACTTACACCTTTCACAGACCAAGATGGCGGAAGTCATCAGCAGCCCTCCCGACTCCCTGGCGGAGAGGGTTCGAGACCTTACTCAGTATCTCTACCCGGATCTCCTCCTGTTGGCCTTCATCGCCATAGGTGCCACACACTCGGTCTACACCGCTATGCGTAAGGAGGATGTAGTCGTGCCGACAATTAAAGGTCCCGGCGGCAAGCCGCTTCCCGTGACCAAGAGAAGAAGGACCGACGACGATACACCCGAATCCGAGGAATTCAGCCGACATGCCAAGAGGTTCTTCCAATGTTCCATGGTTCTGGCAACCCTGACATTTTTTGGTACCGGCGGCGCGATTGCTGCTCGTGCTCTGATCCACAGGACTGCGGATGGCGAACACGGCTGGTGGTGCGGCGAGCCCAAGACCGTAAGCACATACAATTTATACACAATATACTATACACATGTAATTGAGCTGACTAACACCTCACTTGAAGGTTTTCGTACTCGGCTCGGCTTTTCTTTATGTGTACCTAACTCTAACCATGTTCGACTGGAAAAGCAGTCCGAGTTTGGTCCACATCTTGACCTGGAGCTTTGCCTTGTGCGGCGAAATCATCATCTTCGTTTGCGATGCGGTCATCCTCTCCCGCCCCCACAAAGTCATGACTAATCTCAATCGTGATAAGTATGTGATTGTGAATGAACTCAACAAGTGGGATATTATTGATCTCAGCTTGGACGTCGCCAGAATTGCACTCTTGACGGGCATGGTCGTAGTCTACTCTACTTTGATACTTCTCAGGAACCGACCCAAACGGGAGAAGTATGAACACGGGCAGGAATATGACTACGAAGCTGATGAAGCCACCCCGCTCCTGAATGGCGATGCGAACGGTTACCGCACAAACGGACATTCTCACCATCCTGGCGCGAATGGCACCGCTAACGGCAATACTAATGGTGCGGCCGATACGAGCCATCCTATGGTGGATGAGGACGCCGGGTTTTACCGGCCGGAAAAGCTCCCTCACACCACCTGGTTCGAGTATCTCCGTGGCTATTCCGTTTTCTTCCCGTATATGTGGCCTAACAAGCAACTACGACTACAGATCATCGTTGTAATCTGCTTTGTCCTGTTGGCGCTCCAGCGATGGGTCAATATCATGGTCCCTTACCAGATAGGAATTGTCACAGATCAGCTCTCCGGCGATGATCTCAAAGAAGGAGAGAAGCGCCTAATGCCTTGGCTACCGCTTGGACTGCTCATTCTATACAAGCTACTCCAGGGTCCGTCCGGACTACTAGGATCTCTGAGATCGCTGTTGTGGATCCCCGTCTCTCAACACACGTATCGAGCCCTCACCACATCAGCCTTCGAACACGTCCATTCTCTCAGCCTTGATTTCCACTTGGGCAAGAGGACTGGAGAAGTTCTATCGGCGTTGAACAAAGGCTCATCGGTCAATTCGTTCCTCGAGCAAGTCACGTTTCAGGTCTTCCCAATGCTCATCGACTTGTTTGTAGCTATCAGCTACTTCTACGTCAAGTTTGATGCCGTCTATGCTGTCATTGTTTGCTCAATTACATTTTACTATTTGTTCTTGACTATCCGTATGGCATCCAAAACCGCCGACCAGCGACGGGCGATGTCCAATGCGGACAGGGAAGAGGAAGCCGTGAAGAACGATTCGATTATCTCGTACGAGACGGTCAAGTATTTCAATGCCGAGGACTTTGAATTCAACCGGTACAGAGAGGCCATTCAAAACTTCCAAGTCGCCGAGGCCAAGGTCACGTGGAGTATTAGCACTATGAACATCTGCCAGTCTCTGGTCTTCATGATAGGGATGTTGGTCGCTATGATGCTTGGCGCATACCAAGTTACGATGGGCAGCCGAAAGGTGGGAGATTTCGTTACCTTAATGACATATCTAGGTCAGCTCCAAGGTCCGCTCAACTTCTTCGGCACCTTCTATCGTACCGTCCAGCAGGCTATGATTTCTGGGGAGCGTCTCTTGGAGCTTTTCAAGCAGCGTCCCACCGTTGTCGATCGTCCTGGCGCCGTTAGCGTTACCTCCTGCGATGGCCGTGTCGAATTCTCTAAGGTCAAATTCGCATACGACAAGAGGAAGCCCGCATTGAGAAATCTTACCTTCATGTGTGAGCCCGGTACTACCACGGCGCTGGTCGGCGAATCGGGCGGCGGCAAATCGACTCTCTTCCGGTTGATGTATCGCTACTTCAATTGCCAGGAGGGTAACATCAAGATCGACGGGCGCGATATTAAGGATGTCACGATTGATTCTATTCGACGCTACATAGGGGTAGTGCCGCAGGATACGATCTTGTTCAACGATACCCTCATGTACAACCTGCGATATGCTAATCAGAACGCCACTGATGAAGACATTTTCGCCGCGTGCCAAGCTGCCAGTATTCATGACAGGATCATGTCCTTCCCCGACGGGTACAATACCAAGGTTGGCGAGCGAGGTCTCCGCTTGAGCGGCGGCGAGAAGCAAAGGGTTGCTATTGCGCGAACCCTACTGAAGAACCCCAAGATCATCATGTTGGATGAGGCTACTTCTGCGCTTGATAGTCACACAGAGCAACAGATACAGTCCCGACTCGCTACCATCGGTCGCGGTCGTACTTTACTTATCATTGCGTAAGCTTTCGACTCCTATACCGGTATATGACGACCAATACAACTGACCCTATCTAGGCATCGTCTCTCAACCATTACTCACGCAGACCAGATCCTTGTTCTTCACCAAGGAACTATTGTTGAGAAAGGCACGCACGAAAAACTACTCGAGCTCAACGGCCGATACGCGTCTATGTGGAATCGCCAAGCAAAAGCCGAGAAAGCAGCCGAAGATGCTCGTAACGCGACTCGTAAGGCGGAGAAGCTTTTGCGCAAGGCTAATATCCCCTCTCCTTCGGGTGACCATCACAACCGAAGTGAACATTCTCATGGCAACGACGATTCGAGCAGCTCGTCTGATGAGTCGATCACGACACCACCCGAGGGATCTCCTCGATCGACCCACTAATATTAATGTCCACACTGACCTGGGCTCGATTTATGTCTATATTCCTATTTTACGCGATATATATTTACTATTGCTAATGATGCTTCCTACAACCCCTGAAGACGGGGGGCATTTGCATTCAAGACGGCGTTGGTGGCGGCATATAAAGAAAAAGACGCCTCTACATGGGAGGAAGTCGGTGGCTTTGCATTTCCGGTCCTCATGATTCTTCGCGACGATACCAAAAGACTTCTGTCGTTCTGTCTTATTAATTCAACGTCGTTGTTTGCAAAACAATCGATCAGCCACGGCCTTTACGTGAAAAAAAAAATCCGGCAAAGGCGGAACGGAACCGGAAGGGAACGGAAAGGGAATTACACCAATGTCAGGGGTGGGAGGGAGGAAAGGAAGGGCCTTTGCTATTACACATCATCCCCTTTTCTGGTCCGGTTAAGTCAGTCGGGGTTGCTATGTTGCTATGGCTTTTTTCGAAACGGTGGGCGGAGTACCACCCTATAATGAGTTGATGACTGGCAGCATTTTAGCGGGCGAGCAAAGGCGTGATGAGAGATGAGATTCGCGGCAAGACGTGTATTTGCAAATGACTAGAACCGTATAGGTGAGATGGCTCAGCACCATCCCACAATGGACCGACTGTTAATACTTAGCCGGAAACCCCTTTTTTACCAATAACCAGTTACACTGAAAAAATTTGTGCCTGCCTGCTTTGATTGAATCCATTCGCGACTCAAGTTTGGGAGTCGAGTCGAAAAAAGTGAGGCTGAAGCTCTCTCTGTCTCTCTGCCTGCTTAGGCTGCGGGAACAATATGATGACGTTGCAACCCTAGTATTTCTTCCCCCTTCCTTCGCTCCTTGCTTCGATTCCAAATTCTCACTCCGAGGCGGTCACGATGCGGCTCTCCATGCGGCGGCAAGCCTCCCGATCAGCCATCATGGCTAATATAAATGAACCACCACACACAACCCATTCCCCCCCCTCCTCCCCCCTTATGTACAGTATTCCCCCCGGCAGTGTTGCATTCCTGGGTACCTGGTAAAGACTGGGGGGAAAAGTTTGTTCCTGTAAAGTGCGTACCTGCAGAAACGCTTCTCTGGGTCCTTGCAACGTTGCTTGCTTTGCTTGCTCCAAATTGAAAAAAAAAAAAAAATACATAGTAAAAAACGGCCAGGGGGGAAGGGGGATGTCGGGTCGGGTTAAGTTAGTTTGGCTAGGCTAGTAGCTTACTTTGAGGGGCCGGGGTGTGTGTGTACGATGAATGAGGAGAGATCCGGAGACGGATAGACTACCTAGGTAGCTTTTCCCCGGCCGGCTCTACGCTACACAAGGTGTGCGAGGCGAAGGCGAGGCGAGGCAAGGAAGAAGAGAATGGAGGAAAATACTGGAGGTAAGGTGAGATTGGCGCAAGCGAGCACCGGCAGCTGCGCGCTCTGATTTGTCCCGCGGCCGCGCTTGGTCTCGTGCCTCCGGCCGAAAGACCTACATATGTATATGTATATGTATATGTATGTGTGATGTACGGTGACGAACGAGCCGTGGTGGGATTGTCGTTTCGTTTCGGGGGGGAGTTTCGTGTGAGCAGAATACCACCTACCTACCTACGTGTCCATACATGCGTGCTATGTATATTTGATGTATACATGTATGTATGTATGTATGTATGTATGTATGTATAATACGGGTTATCAGCCCGTCCCGTTGCGTGTTTACCTTACATACCTCTTACCTCTCAGCTGCTCTTTGTGGACGTGGCGTGCTGCGCCGTGATGAGGCACGATGATGCGGCCGGGAAGAGACAGACCTCCACTACTGTATGTCCATGCTAAACCACCTACCGGTGTGCCGGGGCGGACATTTCCTTAAACCCCCCCTCCCCATGCTAGCGAGAACCAGTCTCGGCATCATACTGGGAAATGAGCGCGAGAAGCCTGAGCTACGAAGGTTCGCTGTCTGCTCTTAGCCTATATCAGCTAGACTACGGGGAACGGATACCCGCAGTGTCGTTTTTCCCCCCATGGCACGGTCGTATCTGGGCAGCGTAGGGGTCTTCTTCGGGGTCGGGGGTGTCAGTGGTCACATATCACTTCTAGGACTAATACTAACACTAACGGGAATATATGAATCCGTACCTACGCATGAAAAAGAGCAAACCGATGGGATGTACTAGGGATCTCGGTACGGATCCGGCAGACCCTCCGCAAAAAGGAAAAGGTCCACCGAATCCTTTCATTAAGAATTATATAAGGGGGCTAGGCTAACTATTGTACGTAGAAAGGTGGAAACAACGCATAAGGTTCTTCTCTCCTCATGCTGCTATGCTCATCGTCCGTCAATACCCCGGACACTCCCCATCGTTAGCAATTGGATCACTTAAACTCTTCTTCTAGCAGCAACGAGAGCAAGCTCCGCAAGGCTGAACTGAACACCGGGCTAACCAGCTCCAACGGGGGGTTGTCTCGTCCGGGTCAGACTAGTAAGCTTCTCATTCCTCTCGTCTCTGAGCCTCGTACCCCATCGGCCAAAAAGACTCCTGAATACGCCGTCTCCGTGACATGCAAGCGAATGGCTGGGGATGCTAACCCGTTTCCTGAACGCCTATACCCATGATCGTTTGACAAAGCAGTTCGATGACATACTAGCACCCATTTGCACGGAACTGCAATGGTAATTCCTGCAGATACAGGTAGCCGTAGTCATGTCCGCTTGCCGTACATGCTGAAATCCTGATTCGTACTATACACGAGAGCCCCTTAAGTAGCAATATAAAAATTTACAAACGAATGTCGTGAAGAATTGGAGACTGAAGGTCGGAATCAATCTATCGGTTTGACTTTGTTTTCGACCCCACCCCGTTTGGACGAGCCTTGAGAGCACCATTCGCACCTCCATTCACATCGGCGCTGCCATTAAGTAATGGTGTAGCCTCCTTGCTCTTCTCATGCTCCGGCTCTTCAACATCGGATTCCTCGGCCTCCGATCGATCATCGTCAGCTTCGTTGTAGACGATAAAACGGTAGGCGATCCTCGCGATGAAGAAGAACCAGAACAGGTTGAGAGCTTGCAATAGCGAAAGAAGGGTAAGGGTGATATAAAAGGCAAGTTCGCATTTATACTGCTCGGTTTCCCAGTTTAGCTCATAAGGCCCGACGGTCTTAAACTCGGTAAATAGAGAGTAGAGGATGCGAAGGTTAAGGTAGTGGCGCAGATAGGTCCAGGAGCACATGAAAACAAAGAAGTAGGGTCCTACAAGGGGATGGTCGATATAGTTGAGGCTTTTAGATGTCTTTTAGACGTGTTAGCACTAAGTAGGAGAGTTCGGGATGCACCATCACACAAGGGTTAAACTTACAGCGAGGAAGAAGTCGCTGATGTCGTGAGTAATATAAACCGCAAGTCCCATATACGTGAAATGGAAGCGGTAGCTGAGCCCGATAAGTGCCAGACTAACGATGTGGTGGCCAACGAGCTCCTTGAAATCCTTGCGCGGCTTCTCCATGCCAAGTAGAAGCACGATTGCTTGCTGGGCCCAGTAAGCAGCTTGGAACAGATAGTAAAACTTGAAGATGGCCTCGTGCGTCTTGTGGGGGTAGTTCTCGTAGAGAGCACGGGTGTTGAAGTACCAAATCGGCGTCCGGCTCATGACATACATACCGGCTGGTCCCAAGCAGCCGAAATAGATGGCGGTATACATCTGCTCCATAAAGCGAGCCTGTTTGGCACGCGACTTCAAGCCGGCATATTTAGCAAGGGGTCGGAGAAATTCTTGCATGATAAATTCGCGCGTGAAAGACAGGACAACGGTGTAGAAAGTCACCAAGGCGAAATCCCACGGCCCCTTGCCATACTGGATAGGGGTGTCGGGATCCGAGCCCGGCTCACGGGCGATCTCGTAGGAGAGGAATATGAAGTGGTAGATAGGATTCGATTCGGTGGGGTTGACGGCGAATAGAGACAGGAAGATGAACAAGATGACTAAGGGTATGACCCAAGTGTGCTTAAAAGCATAATGCTTGCAGCGACGCAAAAAGGAGCGAGCCTTACGACGCTTGTAGCCCTTCTTGGAGACATCTTTACCGTCAAACGGGGACGACTTCGGTGTGTGGCTAAGGGGAGGCGAAGGCGAAGCGCCCTGTAGGGTCGCAAGACTCGACTGCAGACTGGGGGCGCCCGTATCTCCAACCCTAATGTCGGCGCCTAGTCCGCTCGACTTCCTACGTCGACGCGCATTGCCATCGGCAGCCGAGTGAAACTGTTCGGCCGAGCTGTTGAGAATTGGGAAAGGTTCAGATGGTGCCATTGTCGCGAATTCAAATTTCGAAATTATCGCAATGGGAAACACGACGTAACTGAGTAGATATAGGCGGATCGGATGGATGGGTGGACGGATTGGATGGAAATCTGAGGTCAGATGACGTTAGGATTTCGATAAATTGGTACAGCTGAGTGGTGTGACTATTGTCTAGTATGACAAATCCTCCTACCTAGAAAGTCCCGGGAATGCTTAAGGAGTGGAAGCAATCCAGGTTATCTCTTATAGGCACGAGTCGAACAAGTTGAGGTTGGAGAATGAAGGAAGAGGAATAAAAGTTGCGGTGGTGTTGAACGGGGATTTGTGATAGACGGATGCTAATCACTGATAGGCTGGCTTATCCCCCCTTTAAATGCATAATATTACCATTATAAGAGGTCAGGGAGGAAGGTAAAATGAGCTTGTAAAACTTTTTAGTCTTTTTAAAGTTGGACCCTACAGTATGCGCTGAGGTCCGCGGCCTGCATTCCACAAGCATATGATTTCGGTAGCGGGCCAGTAGCCACTAACTTTAATTAGTACCGGGGTCCTACTCGGATTCTCCACCTTCTCATTGGCTATTTCGTTAACAAAACCCATTACATTATCACCTTCATTCATGGATCCATGAGTACTATCGTGAACTCCCTCCCCGCGCAGGCTACGAGCTTATTAAAATCAGACTTAACTAAAGAGAACACGTTTATCATTAGAGAAAATCGATTTTTAAAATCTATTAAAAGTCTTTATGAATTATAATCAAACTCGAATTCGGGTTACTAATAGCTTCATCATTTATACAGTAATAAGCCTCAAGCATACTGTACCTCGAAGCACGTGCCAATTACCGCGTCCAAGTTGACTCTAACTCCGCATGTTACATCCTGCTTATCTCAGTTTGCCAATCCCTAATAGGGGTTCGCACTTATGCTTATAGAACGAACATAATACCCTGTAGTCGTATTCAAGCGCCTAAAGGAAGCGCATCGCATTCTTGCGAATGGCTTAGATCAATTCGCAATGTGTAACATATAAACCACGGCTTTGAGATGCTTCTTTTGTACAGCAAAATCATGTGCACAAATGCGAACATATAATTGATAGGTGGCCACCGCCTAGATATATTTATCTGGTTCATAACCTACACGACCAGTCGGTCCGGTGCTCAGAAGCAACCTCGGTCCGCGCCAAACTAGCCTCAAAAGGGGGATAAAAAGGTGCTTGGTGCTAAGTCCGAAGCTACCTACTCAACCAACGGTATCAATGCGCCGTCAATGTTCCCAAATAAGATCAAACGATATTGCTAGAGATGTCGATATATATATTGGCAGCCGCCTCCTGCCGACGTAATATATAGGTACGCCATAAGATAACCCTCGCCAACACAAACACATCTGAACTGGGCATCCCCAGTCGTCCGTATTGAATGGGTATATAAATGCCCCCATTTTGATAAACCAAGCGCCGTACAATGCCATCGAAGGAACCTCATTAACCCGAAATACAACCCAAGGCGCCACGCTATCGTTAGATCACAGATTGAATAGATCAGAGTTGGAAATTTCTAGACCGGTGATGATCCAGGATGTGGTTCATCCCGTAATATATCATCCACCGGCCGTCTCTCACAGGCCATTCTTTCTCGCTGATCCCCACTCCTATGAGCCGAAGTCGTCGGAGAAGTGCTGTCACGTGGGTTAGACACTCTATAGACAGGCATCTCGTTTCTCTCCCCCGGGCTTACGACCAGCCTGGGCGCGGTTGATGCCGTGCTGTTGCTTCTAATACCGTGATGTGAGAGTGACATTGACCCCGGCAGAGTGCTTGGATCCATCGCCGTACGTGTCGATGGGAATGAGACAGATACGGGCTGCTCATGGGATTGAATCTGCAGTTCCTCATCCTCCAGCAGTTGAGCCAGGGCAGCGCCACGACGCGGAGGCGCAGGTATAACAGTAACTGGAAGGCTCTCCGTGTCGGGAGTTGGTCGAACTCTCTCCAAGATTCTCTCCGCCTGCGCTGCAGCAAATATTTCCATGCGTCCCCTGAGGTCCCATCTGCCAACATTTTCATAGTCGCGCCGTGGTTTGGGTTGCTTAGGCATCGTATGAGGAAGAACTTCCGCAGGAGGTCCCCTCGCAGTGCGATGGAATAGGTTCAAATAGTGCCAACGGCCCGGGTTACTCTCCTCTTTTATCCTGTCCATTGTACGTGCCGAGGAGGGTTGTCGCGATGGAGGTATACTTACAGAGTGGCCGTTAGTCTCTGATACCGGGCCTGATGCTGAGGAGGTAGCACTGTTACTCCTGGATAAAGGCCGTCCGTGCCTCTCGTCCGTAGTCCTCGTAGTCGTCTCCGTGAGAGGCTGGTATCGAACCGCATAAACGGTGCTATCAGCACTCGCAGTGTCCGTTCTACTGACTGGTGTGACTGCCGGAGGCGGGCGAGAGGGCCACAGCGGAGGCTGCAGAAACCGCGCTGCTGACCTGCCTGTCGACACAGCCTGCTGCCTCCCGTCAGGACTACTTTCCGGTTTTGATCTATACCGGCTAGCAATGGAGGACATAGCCGGCCACATGTTGCTTCGACCACCAGATGACGAATTGTGGCTATTGCCACTCTCTCCCTCGTCGTCTTCGTCTTCGTCGCTCTTCCTCTTGGGTTTTCGCCGCCGGGACCACGACAAATCCGTAGGAAACACTTCCATCATCTCATCGCCGTCGAAAACTTCTCTTCCGAGCACTCCATCCTTCTTCTCTTCGCGTTCCAATGCTTCAATTCGCTCAACCCATTCCCATACTACAACACTCGCGGCGGCGGCACCAACCCATCTAACATAATCACCCCAGCCAATAAACTCAGGCTTTGCAATGTCGAGGATAAAGAAGATGACAGGGACAAGTATTGATATAATAGAAAGGGTTGCCATCAGGCAAATATTCTTCATAAGTGGGTGGTAAAAGGCGTATCGCTTCTTCATGAGCGAATAATAGAGCACCCAGGCAGCATATAACAGCCCGAGAGATAGCTGGAAGAGGTAGCTAAGAGCCGGCACGGCATCTGTGAAATTCCGTGGCCTGGTGTTGCCGGCTTTGGTATAGTGGAAGCTGTTGAGAGCACCAAAGATTACGTCTAGCGTAATGAGCGAGAAGGCCGTCCATTTTATGATGACCTTCTCACGCTGTCGGGGGAACAGACGTATGAGCGTCTGCGCCTGGGCTAACCAAAGAAAAGTATCGGAGATGAGTTGAATGACTTTCAACTGAGTGCCTCCCAGAACATCCTCCTGGAGCTGCTGCGCATTCTGAACTCCCCAGCCGTATTGTTCTTCGGCGACACGGAAAGTATCCACTGTAGCAATGGTTAGCGAAATAGCAACGGTCAGAGCCGCGACTTTCTGTAACCATGGACGACCGCCGATACTGATGCCGTTCGAAGGACCGTTCGTAAATCCACGCCGACCCAAGACGACAACCCCACCATCAAGGAATGATCGAGGTGCGATAACAAGCATGATGAGAAGCATATAGGCCAGAACCGTAGTAGCAGCCAGGGCGTAACATTGTGGAAAGATCGAGGCGTAGAAGGGGTCGAGGAAGTCGGAGAATTGGGGATTGGAAGTTGACGAGGTTTGGTCCAGATCGAAACCTCCATTCGCAATGATGGCCGGGTGAGCAACGGCGGTAGCGGTGCAGAGAGGCGAATAGATTGCCTCGGCGGTCAAAGTGATCGGGTCGGCGCCTGGAAGCTGCAATACAGCATTGGATGGAAGAGTATAAGGCTTGCAGGAAGCGCCTAAGTTCAGAGTCGGAGTAGCAGCCACCCTGGGCTGCAATACACGGAGCGAGTCCATCTCGAATGAACAGGAAAAGCGGCCAGTCGCTAGGCGACGATGTTCAGGCACTTGCGACGCTATCGCGAGATACTCGCCATGGAATGGGAACGGCCTTCGAAAGGCTATGAGAACGCGACAGGTCGTGTTACGTGGTCGATTCGGTCGATCGGGTCCGGATTACGCGCAGTATTCGCTCCTTTGCTTCGTCCAAGCTGACGGATCTCACAAAATGATTGTCGCTCTTCCAATCAACCTTTCCCACTACCACCAGTCAATTAATTTTTTTTCTGTCGGCGTCCAAAAAATTTGGACAAAGACGTTATACAACAGGGTAGTCGGGATTCGCTGGCGGGGAGGATTTGGATTGTCTTGAGATTCGATGTTGAAGTCTGGGCGCCCAGAAGTCTTGGGTGGAAAGGAAACGGGAGATGGGAAGCCACAACGGTTCGTCGGGTGGGAAGACGAGAGAACACAGAGATCAGACTTCGCTTGCTTGAATGCCCATCGCAAATGACCCCTGTCAAAGTGGGGAAGGGAACTTAAGATGGATGGCGCCTGTGGGAAGCCGGGGTTAGATTGGACTGAATAGGATTGGGCGGGCAGAAACTCAATCAAATTAGCGGACTGACTTGTCTCAGAAGGTGTTTAGGAGTTACCTAGCCACAGGGAGACAAATTCCCTTTTTCCCTTAAAAGATGAGGTCAATACACACTGTGCAACATACTAGTAATGGCTAAGCTCCGGACTAGTGCGTCCAACAAGTCCCGACACAGTGTTGCCATCATCCACGGATACTTACATTGTACCCGTGGACCTCTTTCCACACATGGCAATTGTCCTGAACGACTGAACGATAACCGTCACAAAAGAAACCACCGAAAGCCATCGTGTGTTGGTATGTTGGTACGACTTGCCTTTGGCTACCTAGTTTACTTCGCCTACATTACCTATAATACGTAAAAGGTTTCGATGCTGGTATATGATTGGTATTTTAAGTATTTTAGTAATCCTATCAGTGCAACGGTCCGGCTGTTCCCGGAAAGAATTCAATCAAATTTAAACGCCATGACGTCCACAGAAGCCTCAGAAGCAATTGCCGTGGACGACGTTCCGCAGACTCGGCCAATATCCAAAGTGCTCGCTCTCTCACGAGTTACAATAACTCCTGCTACATGAATGTTTGACACGAGAACCTGCATCTGCAGTTCCGAGTCACATGGACGGATGAGAGACAACCACAACCACATCGAGTGATTTGATCACCTAGGTCTCTACCCGGAACGGCAATAAAGGGGGTGACTTTTTCAAAAAGCTCTTCAGCCGAGATTGTGTGTAGGGTGGTACTGGGACACGGAACGCATTAACGATTTCTCACTGATTGGAAGAAGGATTAAAACATATATGACATATATGATATATATGGTGCTCCACGACGTGGAGTGCAGATGCGCGACGGACAAGTCCTCAATGCTGCTATTAATGGGTGGATAGCAGGATCGCTTGCGACAAAAAGATGCAGTCGGGTCGGAGACTGTCCTCCGCCTCGGAATCCATTCGGACTCTTAAGAGGGTCTAGGAAGCAATGAAAATGGAGATGAACAGTATATTTATCTTGGGATGAGGCCCACGAGGCCCACCTCTAGATTCTAATATTCATCCGCAAACGATTTGTCGAAATGTTGCTGTCCATAAATTTACACAATTCAACAGACCAAGCATCCCATATACATAAGACCGTACCGTACCCGATCGTCGAATGGCAGATCTCATCTCTCAAGTCCGACAAAGATACCCCGCGATCTTCGTCCATCGCCAAGGATCCCGAGGACCCCAAGAATGGCTTGCTTCCCGCCTCTGATAAACATGCCTCTTGGCAACTTGGCAACTTGGCAAAGCTTATTGCTCGTGGCCTTTGCCTTGGCATTATCAAAGATCTTCTCCTGTACAGCTTTGACAGACCACATCACCTATTTATGATCTAACTTCTGCTCTGTATCCAACAATAATCATTACCCACTTGGCGAAAATGCTTATTTCGAAGACCCTGGCAGCCTACGATCAGGTCCGCCCGACGATCACCTCACTCAATTTTGGATATTTCGATTTATGCGGGATCAGAATAGCGATTTCAATCATCTCGGCGATTCCTACCTAAGCAGCACTCTGAGACCAGTCGACTAAGTCCTAAGTCTACTAGATGTTTACCTGCTTCGGATACGGCCGACCTGCAACTTGAAAACGTAGGTAGGTACTCGGAAACAAAAGGCCCTGCATTATTGCTGAGACAATCTCCTGTCTCAATGTGACCCTACTTCATAGGTCGGTTTCGCAACATCCTGCCGTCCATCAGGCTCGGAGCCGTGATGATAAACGTTACACTTACACGAAGCTGCCCTGGCCTTCTAGAACATACATAATACTTCCGCATGTGGGTGTCATCTTCGGCCACCAAACGGAGACAACGTTCATGGCACCATGTATTCAAAATCGCCCACTACAGGTACGCGAAGAACAATGAGCAGTCACACAGCTAAAATATATACCGAGGTAAGCACGTTCTTTCAAGCGACGACGATACATTACGACAGGAGCCCGAGGATGCCACCTATTTGAATCCCGACTCCTGTCTCCGTTGTTAGTCCGGTAGATACACTAAAGGAGCCGGACTACCGATTCTGTGTCTCACAATGCCATATTCATTGCGATGGGAATCTTGGAGGTCTTTTCAAGTCCAATCATCCGGGATAACCCCGGTATAGTCGTTGCACAAGTTTGCTCTATGTCGACTCACACCGCGCGTTCGGTGTCCCCTCGGGAGCAGTAACCAAAAGCAGTTTATCCATATTTGCTTCAGGAATCGAAAAGTTTTCTTTCCCCGTGGGGCAAGCTTGAGACACTAATTCGGGCCATCATATCAATGATAGCTACACGTAGCCTAGTATGTGGGCTACCTGCGAACATACTAATAAATACCATAAATTTCAACTTAGCCTCTAACGACGTCACCTTAAGTGCTGGAGTCTGGCTGATCTGGTTCCAGCCGTCTATTGTAAAGTCGTTTTGACCGCCATGTCGTAGATATCACGTATTACGAATACTGAAGGCGTGTCTTTACATACGTACATGTATTGAGTGACCAAAAGGGGAACTCCTCAATGCTCCTGAACTTCCTAACCCCTTATTTCAATTCAGCTATCCCCGTTCTTCGATTTCAACTTAAATAATATCTACCAAGATCAAGCCAGCTGTAGCATGTAGAGATTATGTCCCAGACGACTAGCCGGCGTAAATAGCAGCTGTTATAGCTTCACAACTACGAACGCCTCTTACACTATAAGGGGTACGCACAAAAGCCCACGAGGCGGTATGACAGCCATCGCAGAATAATAGTAACATTTCGGACCGAAGCGTCCCAAAACATAGGAGATATTATTGCGGCTAGAAGGTCTCGGCTTCCACCACGCCTCCGCCGCTACGTACTCCGGGTGTCTTAGGTGACGCGTTTCCATCTCTACGTGTATCCTGTGGAGCCTCGGATTGGTATCTCAGGTTTCCAATATGAATTTACATGTAACTGTGTCTAATACACAGTTTAGACATTCGTATTGGCCACAATTATTGTCGAATAGCGTCTATTCCCACCAAATAATTATTACTATTATACTCATGTGAGGAAAGAAATCGATCTTGCAGTCATAGCACGTACGAACGATGACTAAGTTGTATAGCCCTACTTAATAAACAGATATGCTAATTATATGATATCTCGATCATTCAACGGCGGTAAGACAGGTGGCAGAAAGGGAGGGCATTCCAGTTACATAACGTTATAGAAGTAGTTCTTGCTATTAAGTAGCATCACTCCCAGGCGCATACCTCAAGCTAAGTAGCTTCCATGCTTCGACAAGATCAGGTAGCCGCCGATTGCGCGAAACACTTAATTCTGACGACTAATGAATTGATGATTGCATGAATGTTGGATACTAGTCTAATAATGACGTCTGTAACCTGTCGAATGACCTCCACAGCACAATTATGGCTTTACGTTGTTTCATGGAAAAAGCCGGGTGAATCCGTCCATTTTTCCATGCCGCTCCCATGGACCAATCAAGACCGACGTCTCAGTCGCAACACGCTGTTTATCATTCGCCTTGTGTCAAGTCCGTATTGATAACTAAGTCGTCCCTTCCCTTCAGATGCATGATGATTGTCACCCCCTGGATCCCCAAGTCTTCGTCTTCGTTTGTGATGCTTTCCTCGCCCAGTATCGTGTGGTCCATGTCTGTTCCCCTGAGCGAAGCGCGCGTGGAAAGTTCTGCCTTCAACATGCGGATTTCGGCCGTCACCGCCATATAGCGGTCTTTCCAGATGCAGTCGTGGTTTGGAGGCGCAATGGGGCTTGGTCGGTGTATTTCGAAGTCAGAAGCCTCACCGAGAGCTGCTCTATCTTTAGGTTCCGATATCGAACTGTTTCTTTCAGATACGCCACTTTCATCTGTGTCAACTAAGACATGCCCCGGCTGCGGAGGCGAACGACTGATACGACTCGTAGTATTTGATAGGAGATATTCGGCTTCGCGTATTGTATGCGTATCAGTATGCGTATTCGAGGATCCAATTTCAGAACGGTCAGTCTTATCCCAGGAATGCTCATGCATATAATTTTCGGCGTATCTGGATTCTCCGAGTGTCTTTTGCGAACCAAGGGTATCTTGATGAGCAGATAGAGTACTTGATAGTCCACGTCTCGAATATCTGACGTCCTCAACCCGAAGGTGCGGGTCGAGGTCTTTGTGACGGGAAGATGTTCGATGATACGCTGTTGGTGAACTCTCGTGAGACGAGGTGGGTGCCCTTTCCGTCATACGAGTAGTAGATCGATGGCTTTCCCTAGAATGTACATGTCTGAATGGATGATTGAGCAAAGATTCTGGTCGTTGATGTTGCGTGACATGCAAAGCAGTCGGCGGTGAGGGAGCAGAAATTCGTAGGAAATCATGATTCGGACTGGCCAACTCAGTTACCAACTCAGATTTATGTGATAGACTCCTAGGAGGATTGAAATGACCCCCTCCAGAGCTCGTCGTTCGAGGCTCGTGCCGTTGCTCGTGACTTCTGGTGTTGACGTGACGCAGTCGGGACTTGGCATCGCCAGCTTCTTTGCTTGGTGCTTTCAACCATGATGGAGGACTGAACACGCGACCTTTGGGTATAGGCTTCCCACCGTAAGAAAATTTCCCAATCTCTTTCCCGATAGATCCACTTTCCTCTGTGATATGATGACTTACGGACTTATGGCTCGCCTCGTATCCTCGATTATAACGGGATAGATGCCCAGTTTCCCCCAACCGAAGTTCCCGGCTTTGACTCATAGTGGTATCTGCCGCGCTCGGTCTCCCCCTTGATAGGGCTACGTCACGAGACGCCTTTGTTTGGATATAATTAGCACACTCTTTTGCTTGGTGGTGTCCATGGCGATGGGAATGACTAGAAGGCAGCGCTTCCTGGACGTAGTGGTGGCAATAGGTGCACGGCAACGGCTCAACTGGAGTCTGAGAATGGTGGTGGTGAATGCCTTCAGCTATGCGTCGCGAAATACCCTGATTGGCCAATGGGTTCGGTAAATGAGCCACGGAGGCATTGTCTGGCGACGCTTTGGCTTTCTCGACCTCTTCACTCCGGTCCAGAGCACAGGTGATGCTATGGCGATATGGATAATGGCCGTCATGAGTTGCTCGACACATCGGGTCGTCACATTCGACCCTGTTACTGAAGATCTCGGGATCTGAATCGTCTGTATGCTGTTTGAGGGAACTATGGTTCTGAGATCGTTGGATAACTGATTCTCTAGCCGAATGGGGTCCAACGGTCGTTTCTGCTGGTTCATCATTTATGACTATATGGGGGCTCCCTTTCGCTGTTATAGCAGATAAAACTCGTGAAGAGTCTGTCTGCCCTGCTGATGGACTGGCTACCGCTGTTGGCGGTATTGTCTTGGTAAGCCGTGCCTTATCGGGCCTGGTGACATGGCTCGAGTGATGTAAAAAGCTGGTATGCGCTCTTTCGGTGCCTTCAGGAACCTCACAGACACATCTCGCACATAGGGGGTGCTTGCAAGCTGGGCAATGAGTCTGCGACCAAGTCCGTGCAGAACAGACATGGCAGATTCTGCAGAATCTTCGGGGACCGGCAGTTCTATCGCCTGAGAGAGACAAGTCTTCCTCGTCAGAAAACCAACCAGATGGCGTCCTGATACCATGCTGCTCATATAAATGGCGAGCGGATTCGCGCTGTTTGGCATCCGTGACTACAGACGAGATTTCTGAAGTTTTTGATGCTCTTGGTCTGCTTGTCGCCGCTGAATTTGATTTCGAGATTTTCAAAGGGTTGACAGCTAACGGAGAGCGAATGCAAGTTTGACTTGGATCAGAGTCCCGAGGTGTCGAAAAGGTATATGGATTAGCAATAGAACTTGATATCTCGCGCTTTGGTTTTTCAGCCGAGCCCTTTGAGCGATTTTGACGAAGTTTTTGCCTTGGTGGAGTAGGCCTTGGGGAATAACTACTTATATTGGAGGTACTGGTAGTGAAGCCATGTTCCTGGTTATGCGCGTTCCGGCCACCCTTCAGACCGATGAATGAATGTCCAAGAGAAGCGGGCCACGGTTTAGCAACATCGAAATATGAACCAGAGCGTCGCCCCTAGCCAATCAGTACATATTTCCTTTCTCGAGCAGCAAACACGGGGTCTTCTGGTAGTCCGTGATGGGAATGAGTGAGGCGATGAAGTCGGCTTATTCGTGAGGAGACGGTTCCTTTGGGGATGACTCTTTGTGCTAAAGGCGCCGGTGTATATGCCGTGGGTGTGCTCGTGTTTGTTGGAGTATCGCCCCACGAGCAAGTCGACATGATTGACGGTTGCGAAACCAGCTTCGGGGCGGCCGATGTCTTTTACTGCTGGCTCGGGTAGGCTGTCGCAATATATAATAATCGATACTTGACGTCTTTGCGGTGACGGATAAGGGATAATTTGACCTCTTAGCGACCGAGGTACATAGGTAGCACGTACAGCACTTGAGGTTAAGACAGACGTCTCCGAAAGTAGAAATGCCTTGATTATTATTTTTTGTACCTGTGGGACTCAAGTTTTAGACCCTTATATAACATGAAGCGCTAACATTGAAGGAAGGCGTAGGTCAGGGGTAGGGAAGTAAGGTAGGCACTATTGCGAATATGATACCGATCATGGAAAGCGCCGGCAAGTCTAGTAGACCTTAGGCATTCTCTATTCATGCTATTGGGCGGCTTTGTAATAAGGGACAATTGTGTGATGTACAGGTTGCCATTATAGCTCTCTCCTTTCCTCTACTTCTAAGCTATCATTTATTTGAGAACTGCTTGCAAGCTCTCTAGGACCTGTGAACATGTTAGTAGCCACTCTTTAGTAGCATGAGTAGATGGATAGCTCTTATGTACCTCTAGCTCAATCTTAGCCTCCGCGATATCCTGCTCACTTCCACTGCCGTTCGCGACCTTCTGTGCTTCAGCGATCTGAGCTCGGACAGCATCGGCGCTGAAATCCTCAAGGGGGTAGCCTTCGACGGCGTTGATGCTAAGGACCGAGTTGGGCTGCACAACAGCGAATCCACCAGAAACTACAATTGGCCAGTATTTAGTGTTGCGTTCCAAAGCTGTATCCTCTCTGCCACTCACGGAAGAACTGCTTGCTGCTGCCGCTCTCCTCAACAACCTCGATCAAACCCGGCTTCAATTGCTCAATTGACGGAACGTGGTTGGCGAGGACACCCATCTCGCCCGATTCGGCGGGGATGTTGACCTGGACAACATCCTGGGATTTGTATATGGACTGTTGCGGGAATTAGCCAGCTGGACACTCGAATACGTATCGCAATTTGCGCAATTTAAGACGGGCGTTTTCGAAGCGGATTTCGTTAGAGCCGTAGGCGAGGACGAAAAAAAACTGGTATACCTGGTGGGGGAGAGCCAAGCTCAGCTTGATCTAGAACAAAAGTTAGCAATAGTGACATGACAGAGGCAACATCGGAGCAATAGAGGAGACGAACCTTGTCGGGTGCGGCATCAGCATAAGTCCTTCGCTGAAGGGGCTGAATGGGGAGCCGCATAGCTGCGGGGCGGGCCCTGAGGGCAGCGCGAGCGACGCGGAGAGTGTTCATGATGACTGGTGATGTCAATTGAAGAATACGCGGAAGACCGATCAAGCTCACGATGAACGTTGACCTCGAATCAATTTCGAAGTTGTCCGGGCTTTCGGCAGAAGTAAGCCTAGCCTAATCTGGTATGGCGTATACACGTGACTTTGTCATACCCAATTCGGAATCCAGACAGCCAAACCTTTTGGCTGTGGATCCCATCAATCACGTGACTGAGCAACCTACCTTAGTCAGCAATCCGCCCGCTTGGGACAGGATGGACTCGATCAACCTGGAATCTATTGAGACATCTATTCAATGTCCAGAACTGGATGTTAAGATTGTGAAGCTAGTCCAGCACTGTCATCACCCAGGTGCTTCTTTTTTGGATACAACCTTTCTATGATAATGAATACTTTCTGAGCTCAGTACGATATTGGATCTTTTCTCATCTCTTCTTTCCCCCGGTTTCTCGTCCCCAAGATGCCAGAAATCAATCGTCGCGTGTGACCAAATTCTTAATTGACTGCCTAGCGCTTATAGTCATATATCCCACGCTCTAGAAGCAACGAGAGTAGGTGACATGGCTGGCAGAAATAAGACCGCCTGGACTTCGAATGCAGTTCTCCCATTACGGAGAACTTAGCCCTGCCAAGCTGAGATAAACGAGTCGTGTTGGCCATTATTGTACTACCACTACCTAATACAGGATTGCCAGTAAACGACTCCGCCAATGATAATCTTACGGTTCGACGGACCTAAAAGGGTGATCCCGATCAGGTTGAAACGATGGCTATTTACTTACGTTGGTCAGCGTGTGGTTCTATGAAGATGACGAAGCTCTTCCGACACTTAGACTAGTTTGAGTCTCACCGCTGCATCGTTGCTAATTCTAGCACCGAGTTTACTTCTGATACTAACGTTTGTCGGACCTGACTACATATGTTGGAGCTCTTAACTTGTTACTAGACTTGACATTGATGGTCAAGTCGCGGACACGAATCGTACAATCCATGTCGCACAATATCAGATATCATATGAGGGAGCACTTGAGGGGTATATGTTGACAGGGATTTGGACCCTGCCAATGCTGCTTCCATGTGCGCAACAGGATTCAAGGTGCGAATCGCCAACGGAGAACTAACCGAGCTAGGGTTTAGTATTTTTCAACCACGCGCTGATACCGCCTACTAGTAACAATAACAAGCATTGATGAGCAGATGGGAATGCGGGGTCCTCGAAGCTAGCATCTGCAACCAGATGCTACTACGAAGGTCTAACATGCTAAGAGGCAGGTTAGAGGAGGGGGTTTCTATTATCTCATACTACGGTCGAATGGGCGCTACTGTATGGTCATCGGTCGTGAGAATGAGATAGACCTGAGCGTCCCGCGCCGTAGTTGTTTGATCACCAAGTGACCAAAGCGAGAATAGCAACGATGGACAGATCGGTGGAGAGTTGGGTGATGCCTATCTTATGAGTTAAGAATTGGAGAGGGCGAATAGAATACGTAGGGCACAGTCAGGCTACCCCTCAAAGCCCCTCAAGCCGACGAAGAGCACGTCTCGTACCATGTGCCAAAGGAGATCAACCTCCTTGCCTCCTCCAAATGGGGTCTCTTGGGGTCCATATCCCGTCCTCATTCGCCATTTGGTGCTGCAGCAGAATACCCTTCTACTGTCGAGCGACGACGGGATTGGGAGTAGCACACAAGGATCGCCACTCCTCATCAGATCAACTATCCGAAAAGTCTCACATGTCCCAGCAGTGCAAACCCAACACGTGTTCTGGAAGAGCTGCGCTTTTATTTCTCGGATGCTGGCAGGTACATAATAGGGCGAGATCCTAGTGGCCTTTGCTCGTGTTTCTGATGTCAGAGGGCGTAAGGGTGTGAGTGATAGAGACTAGAGTTGCATATGAAGCAAGCGATGAGCCCACATGCCACAGAGAATGTGCTTTAATTATCCCGAGTACCCGCGCGTGTCCCGAACTACATAGGTTGTGGACCGCAGCCTGCAGGGTGCTGCGTAACAGTTACCAAATGTCATCCTGGAGCATGTTGATTCGATACGGAGCAAATCACATCACCGGAAGGCGCCGGGGCAAAGGATCAGGTATGTGCCATACTGTATTGTACTGTAGAGCATCAACCTTCTCACGCCATTAGACGAATTTTCACCTTTTCTTTTAAATTTTTTTTCTAGGGCACCATGCTGGGGGACGAGTATCCAACGGTATACCCATCGTTGCTAATAAGGAGGCGTTACTTTCGTTGGAAACGCTCCGGACGGAACTGGCGAGAACCTTAAGCCCCGGTAGAGTTGTAAGGTGAGCTCACCGCCTTTGTCCAAACAAGCCAAGCTTTCTTAAGAATACGATGGTAATGTAGTCTATAGACATAAGCGTTTAGATTTCCGCATACATATACTGATATGTGGATATAATTGACCTCGGCAGCTGGCTAGTAGTCAGACTAGAGGTTGCTGGAAATGGTGCTTAGTACGGAAGCGTCATTACACAACGTTCGGGAAAGGCGAGTTGATGGTGGGTGAGTTGACATGCGCTATGTACGGTTGCATCCGGTTTCTTTCATCTGCATTTATATCTGGAAAATCTTGAACTAAAGAGCCTTCTAGCTGGCTTGGAAGCGCATTGGGAAGAGTTGCCGTAAGGATTTGGTAATTGACTCACGGAAAAATACACACTTACACCAACCACTGTTACCCATAGCCCTGGAGGTATTTAGATACTACTACCTACATGTAGGTAATGGCCATATTATACGTAGATGGCCTTTACTACCCGTGGACGTATGCGCTTAATTACGGACACTGTGAACTCAGGGGGATAGTTTCGGCTCTCTCTCAACCTCCCAACAATCAACTCGCCAGTAAACGCGCCGGCAAGAAAAAGAAAAAGTTTTTCTTTGGCTGCAGAGAAGAAATTTGCCCGAGCTCTAGATCAGCTAATAAATGCAAGTACGTAGCCGATAGGCATTTCATCGTCGAATCGAAACGATAAAATGCGCGAAATTAGGAGAAAAAAAAAGTGATTAGTCCAAAAAGTGGCTCATTGATGATCAAGCTTGAGCATGACATGCGGGTCTGCTGACTTTCAGCCCAGTGCTCATGTACAGCTTAATGAAATAAGAGAAATTACTTGCAGGTCCAGATGGGTCCTTATGCCGACATTTTTGCAGGAGCTGTTCTCGGTCCCCCTGTAATCACCATCTGTACTACCAATGTTGTACCACTTGTAGCACTAACCGCACCGCTAGAAAACCATGTTAGTGCTAGCCCATGTCCTTTCCATGTCGCAATGCAGATAAACATTACATGTAGATGAGAAATAGCGAAATCGGCTTGTTATTCCCATTGTGCTGGGAAATGGAATGTCACCGTGGAGAATCAGGAAGCAGTCGCCTACTCATCCGGTCAATGTAGCCTGGCAACTATGGGCCCTCAGTAGGTCCAGACGTCTTTTATTCATTTATTCGCAATGGTTGAAATCATCAATCATCTCTAGCGGCTATAGGTAATAGGTAATTGATGTTAGACATTGGTATTGGCATTGGTATTGGCGTATTGGCATATAGACAATACGGTATATAGGTACGAATAGCGCCAGTCGCCAAGTAAACACTGTCCACGTACAACAGGGCTGTTTCTGACCGGGGGTTTCTCGGCGATGACTGGCTGCTGATTGCCGCATCGATTAAAAAAAGACTGAAAGAAGAGCCCTGGAGGGTTCCCCTGCGGCCTTGCCCTCGTCTTTCGAGGAACCCCCCGCTCGATTGCTAGCAACCCACGCTCAAGAGCCAAGATCCCAAGCCTTCCCAAGCCTTCCAAGCCTTCATTATCCGCTGCCAGCAATTACCTCCCACAGTGGTTGTAACTACAGGGAATACGGAGTACAGGGTTCAGTCACTCCTTGCTGGTCTCGGATGAGTCCTTGCTTTCCCACTTACCTTGACCTAGTAAAGTTCCTCCTGTAAGTGCGGCTGCGGCACACATGTTTCGTCAAGAGAAGTCGCCATTTCCCATTTACCTTTTTACCTTATTTCATTATGTATTGTACTTGCCTATACCAGCGAGACCAATACAAATTAGTACGTATTTCACGTATTCACTAGAACCAGAACCAGTTAAGTTGCCGCATACCGCCAGGTTGTTGCCCACTCGTCCCCTTTTCCCACCGCCCGGTCGCCCCAGTAGTTCAAGGTTGCCCAGTGTCCAGTGCGATGCCAGTGCGATGATCAAATCTTTGCTAGTTCTATTCCATCCTAGAAGTATCCACATGCAAACAAAAAACCAAGACCATCAAGAAGACAGAACCAGATCCCGTAGCCTTTGGTTCATTTTCATAGGGTCCCCTCCCGTGCCGGATTCCCTAAATTTCGTTCTCATTTTCCATTTCTATCGCCTCTTTCTCCCACCTTCCGTTGAATCTATTGTTTCCACGTTCCCACGTTTCCACGTTTGAATTGTTGTTGAGTCCTTGTGGCTCAGGGGACCTGACTTGGTCCTTTCGACGTTTGCGAATCAATACCTGGGGTACTTCATTCACCCAAAATTCGTTTGTATTCCTCTTTGATCGCCTACCGCCTCGACGTCATATTTTAGTTAAGGCCAAGGATTTCCCAAGACCCCTACGCCTCCGTGCTTAACTGGGCGCTTTTAATTCGCAGTCCCTGAGAGTGCAGTCGTCGTTTATTGCTTACGACTACTCATCGCTGTGCAGCAAACCTTTCCAGCTTTGCCGTACAGTCAGATCCTCTGTCGACTCAGCACGAATCCGCCACCGCACGTAGGACTTCGCCTTCACCGACTACTACATGACCTATTGTCTTCGTCAGTGGTAGAACAATAAGAAGACAATATATTTCTCAACGCGTTATCATATTCACTGAACGTTGTTCATACATTATGGGTCGACAATTATAGCGAAACGGTCCCTAGGGACAATACTACAGATCTCCTTCTTGGGGACCAGGCTTGCACTCTGTGCAGCCTCCGAGACAAACTTGACAAATTTTATACTCATACTTCTCTTACACCAGCCAACTTGCTATTTTCGACATTGACGTTGCGGAATTGAGGCAGCACGTTATAGGGAGGCGAAGAACGCGCGCATTGGAAACACACTGAACCCACCGGTACACATAGATCATTCTAAATCGCGAAATTATTATCGTATATTTGATAGTGCAGGTAAATACTGCGGCCATCAATATGACGAACGATCCGATACACGACTCGGCCAATGCGAATGTGTTGGCCTTGTCGGCGCACGGAGCGCACATGCAACATGCGCCCGAGGATGAGGCTGCGGCTGAAGTTGATGAACCCCCCGATAATTATCGATTACGCCGCATGGAGAACCAATTCAGGAGGAGCGCTGTCCCGAAAGTAGCGGATCATTCCGAATCTCTCCTGACGAAGGCCCTTCACCATTCAGAGGAAGAAACTTTTCATTTAAACTTCGATACATCGTCAAGACGCCGTTCAATGAATAGTAGTGTCAGCCTCGCATCTACTGCCGACCTTACCAGCGATACTGGCTTCACAAGCCCCGCACGCACGAACACCCCTAGCCCGCCACCTCCCGTTATATCACTTGCGCAGCTGGATTCCGATTTCTATTTTGACGCGAAATCAAAGTTCGCTCAACGTTACGGCACTGAGCAATCAACACCCGTATCCAAACTGGGCACACCAATGAGTAACAATAAGGAGACGAAGGATCCCGTAATCGACGCTCTGGCTAAGAAGCGCTGCATATCTTTTGCATGCGGTCCGAAAACTGAGGCGCAGAAACCAGCACCTCCGCAACAGTTAGTCGAGCCGAAGCCGCAAAGGAAGTCATGCATTAAATTTGCTTGCCCCGCGAAGCCAGCTCACCGAACACCTCCGAAGCATGATGTACCGCAGCTGGTAATCCCCCAATCCAATGGACCCTCGAAGGAAAGTGGTGGGTCTCCTGCCACTGTTCGTAAGCTTCGGTCACCTTCAACTGGCCGGGGGCAATCGCAGCGATCTTTGACCCCGCGGCCGTCGTCGCGAGGACGGAGCCCAATACCAGTTCGCTCAGCTAAATATTTAACCGCAAACCCAAATGATCTTAATAGCGAGTCGTCTCGCTTTCATGAGTTTGCTAGTGATGAACCGCAGGAGGAAGACTGGATCCGCCTGAATCTCCCCGCATCAGGCCGTCGGCTGACCATCAACGACACCCTTCGGAAGGAAAATGAGATCCGGCGGTTAGGAAAAGAAGCCGAAGAGGAAGAGCTTGAAGAAGAGGAGGAAGAGGAACAGCTTGACGAAGATGGGGAAGAAGACGAAATGGATCTTCTGGATAACCTTGGAGACGAAGTAGAGGACGGTTACGATATCGATGACGAGTCAGGCTATGGGTCTGGTGATGACATTTCGGATGGCTATAATACTGATAACGAAATTGGGTTTGCCGACTCAGACGATGATGATGACGGTGGAAATCTAGACCTATGGACTCCCAGTCGCGGCCCGGTGCTTCGACTCTCCGGAGATACACCTATCTACCGCCGTCCGTCTATGACCGGTAACCGGTCCGACTCATCATCTTCCGATGTACCCGGACCTCTGAGTAGGGCGGTACGAGAGAAGACTCGGCGGCCTAAAATGCGGCCTGGTACACCAGAGCTACCCGACAGCACTGATTTCGTCTGTGGTACGTTAGACGAAGATCGTGCGCTGGAGGATGCATACATCTCATGCATTGCCGCTAGGCGTCGAGAAAAGCTTCACCTCATCCCCCAGGATATTGATCCGAGCTTCCCTACGTCTGAACCGGAAGACGAGGATATTGAGCCATCCAATCTTGCCCATGAGAAGGACGACCGTTTGGCTGAGGATTTGCTTTATGAAAGTAGAGAAGGTGAACGCCGAAAGAAAAGGATTGACCAGATCTCACCGAGACGGTATCATTCTCCACCACCTAAACGCCATCAGTCTCCTCCTAAGCAGCGGGGTCGGTCACCTAGGCGCCTCTTTGACAGACAATCACCCCGTCGGGTCGTATCCCCGGCCCCAGGGCCCGTCGTGCGATCTCCTCCGTCATCATTAGTATACGACGCAAACCGTGGAAACCACGAGTTCAAGAGTCTCGCATTCCGACCCGGATTGACGCATACAAAATCTCTCCCGCGGGCTCCGGCTATGTTCCCCCAACACCTCAAGACTCATCGCCGGTCTAGCAAACCTTCGAATATGACCGCGAATGGCCACATTCGAGGTGCTATTGACATTGTCAAGGGCCTCGAGCAGAAACGTCAGCGCCGAAAAGAGAAGTTCAAGGAGAAGTATCTTCAGAAGCATTGCAATAAAGCGCGAAAAGGTATTGCTGAGAAGAAACCTCAACCTGGCCAAGGCGCCGAAAGGATGCGAGAAATTGGACTTCTGATGGCTGGCAAGCTTGGCCCGGACCAATTTGTCCTATCCATTTAGACTTAGATGGTGGCCCTGCACTGCTATGTGGTTATTTATCATGATCTTTCATTGCATTTTATATTATCTTGAAGACGGGTCCCTGAATTATAGGGTCCGTCGTTGTACATATTTATTTTCTTTCGCTGTTAATGGATTCCGGCGCGATGATATATTCTCACAGGAGAAAGCATACTTCCCATTTACGGCATCGGGCGGGTAGCATTCATCATTTACGATACCACTGGGAACGGCAGATCAGCATAGGAAGGCGATCCGGTGATATATTGAAATTGAACGTATATTGATTCGTGATCTATTCCGTGTTTGGACTTGTGTCCGTGAGAATATTGATTGTTCAATGAAGTAGACGCTGATCCGGTACTTTCTGCTTCTACCTACCTCCCTCCGAGGTCATACTTGGTACGTATATGTACCAACTTTTGATAACGGTAAATATGTAGGATAAGAGGGTAATTGAGAGGACACCGAAGCCCGAAATCTGTAAAGGTCACAGCATGCAGGTTCTCGACTACCTCATTATCTAGGCTTGTGATTTCTACACTAAATCTGCAATGTAGGGGAGATGCGCGTAAATAGGTGGGTGGTTGCAAGTTAAGTGTTAAATTGGGTTCATCTCACGCTATTCTGGTGGTGATACTTATCAGGTGGTGTTGTCAGAACATGCCTTCAATGCTGCTGTAATCCGAGATCTAGGGTGCATATGGTGGTACAACAGTACTCCAATCGATAGGGCAACCTGGGACATCCATGATGACTGTGGCGTGCTTTCAAGCCACAAGTGACTAGGTAGATCGTACTGTGGCTTGGTCGTACCAGTGTTCCAGGTTGTCCTTTAAGTTGAATGCTAGCAATTTTCTTGGGACGGCGTCGGACTACATATATCACTGCCCATCGTCCACCGTCTCCGCGAGCAACCTAGCAAAAACAGATACCCTAAATTAAGCTTGCGTTCTATCGCCTCCGAAAAATCAACCATCTTGCCTGTCAGAACCCACACACTACTGTCAAGATGTGGATTGTCCAGTGGTGTTAGTTTACCCTGCCTCCCCGTCTTATCCATGTGATACTTCTAGATAGTAGCTGACATTGCTTCCCTTTGGTCCAACAGTTTACGATGTCCTCTCGTCGCTTGGTCTGATGAACAAGCACGCAAAGCTGCTGTTCCTCGGCCTCGACAACGCCGGAAAGACAACTCTACTACACATGTTGAAGGTCCGTGGCCAGTTCCGTCCTCCCCGCTCTCCGTATCGGTGTCTACAGATTACCAGTTTAGGCGCCGATGAGTTTCCACTGCCGTTGAAGCTTATATTTGCGACCAAAGGTGGTAAAGCTAACGGAACGAAATTGCAGAACGACCGAGTCGCTATCCTACAACCCACCCTTCATCCCAGTACGTCGCATACGCAGATCATATTCTAGTCGAGAGCACGTGTCGATCTACTAACACCGCTTAGCATCTGAGGAGCTTGCTATTGGCAATGTGCGCTTCACTACCTTCGACCTGGGCGGTCACCAGCAGGGTACGGTTGCCGATCCCATTGTTACTTACCGTATTCCAACTAACTAACAACCTTGTTGCGTTCAGCTCGCCGATTGTGGAAGGACTACTTCCCGGAAGTGAACGGAATCGTCTTCCTCGTCGATGCCAAGGATCACGAGCGCCTCTCCGAGTCTAAAGCCGAACTTGACGCTCTTTTGTCGATGGAGGAGCTCGCTAAGGTCCCCTTCGTTATCCTTGGAAATAAGATCGATCATCCCGACGCCGTGTCCGAGGACCAGCTCCGTCACGAGCTTGGTCTGTACCAGACGACTGGCAAGGGCAAGGTCCCGCTGGAGGGAATCCGACCTATTGAGGTGTTCATGTGCTCTGTTGTAATGAGACAAGGTTCGTCATGCGATCTCATTTTCGTAATAACTTCAGGGGAAGGCTAACTTGAACCAGGATACGGCGAGGGCATAAGATGGCTTTCCCAGTACGTCTAAGCTATAGCTAAAGGCAGCTAAAGGGGAGTGAGGCGTCGCAATGTACAGATTGGTGACGAGCATGCGGATGAAACGATGCGATGCCGCCTGGGAAACACGGAGTTCTTTGACAGCTTACTACTACTACCATACCGAAGTCGATGTTTTCCGGGAATTTTCTTTGGAGTCAATGGCTAGAGGCATTTGCCAGATCGCAATAATGAATTGAGCATTACAATATTTACATTTCTAAGCTCTGGTCGTCATGAAAAATATTTGTACGACTTAACGAGCAAGCTGTTTATGCGGAAATAAAGCACCTATCCTAATTATTCTGCAGCCTTCGGCTAGACCATCCAGGACCTGTCTTATTCTAGAAGTCATATCATGGACAACATCGATATGAATTACAAGGTGGCCTCTCCAGAAGAGAAAAGAAGCCGCGGTTCTATGGGACTCTTCTAGAATGTCTGGTCACGATATTGCTCTCGGATGTCTCCGTGTTCACTCAACATATTTCAACGTACCTTCGTACCTATATAGAAGCCCGGTGGAGACAGCTATTGGCGCTTGGACCAAGCCACCTAAGGACCAATTGAATACCCAATTGAGTTCGTTGACAGGGTTGTAATGTGGCAACCGAGGCAGGCTCGACGTCATTCTAGTTCTCACGAGACTTGACGCTACCTATTCAGAGATACTTACCTACTTGTACCATATTATTCATTCTCGTGTCTTCTGTCTCCGGACCTGCGCCGAAAAGACTGGCGAGACAACCATGTTATGTTAGTTCTTGTTGTAAAGCAAACGACCCGTAATTTCTAGTCGCAACTAGATTTCTTCCCAATTCCTACCAGCACGTATCATTGATCTCTGAAGCTGAGGCACTCCATAATGTTCCATTAACAGTCTAGGTACCTCAAAGTAGCCAGAATGGCAGCTGAATCTTCGTCGAAACCCCGAGTGACCTTCCTCACCGGTAGGCGCCATCATAATTATGGTTTTCCCCCGGAAGCCTTTGATTATACGAGATTGCCTGATTGGGACCGCGAATTTCTCCCTCCCGAACACCTCGCCGCCTTCGCCTCAGCGCTAAGCGCCCCCGATCCGATACATAACCCAGCCGATGATACCTCGTCTTTACGAAGCCCCGCGGCTCGAAGCACGGGAAGCCTTGAGTTAACTCGCTCAGCGTCCGTGGCATCTGCAGACACTTCAGGGGTTCTTGATGGCACCGCAGGCCAGAATGGCCCCCAGAGTGATATGTTCATCACCGCGCAGAACGACTGGGCGCCGGTGAACCAGAAGATACCCAAGCACGTGCGGAGGAAGAGAAGAAAGAAGACAGCGCTTGGCCGTCGCACAGTAGATGAGACTCGAGAAGGATACCTATATGGGCTACTCAAATGGCCGTTCCTCCTATTCGTGGGTATGTGGATCATCGGGCTAGGCGCGTCGTACTTATGGACGAGATTCTACATCTTTCTGTATGAACATTTCATCGCGTGGAGAGGAGAGAGGGAGAAGCTTCGTCGAAACATGCGAGCTACGAGCAGCTATCGGGACTGGGTGAAGGCGGCTAAAGAGATGGATGCGTTCCTGGGAAACCAACACTGGAAAGAGGAGAACGAATTTGCCTACTACGATTCGAAGACCGTTCGCCGCGTCTGGGACCAACTCCGCAAGCATCGGAGAGCTGCAGAGGCGCTGGAAGCTAAAGACTCAGGCGCACCCGGGTACGAAAATGGAGAGATATCTGGAGAAGGCAAAAGCCATAAGGACGTTGAAGAGTTGAAGGCCTTGACGGAGGCCTGCGTGAAGAACAACTTTGTTGGAGTTGAGAACCCGAGGCTATATAGTCAGACATACTATGGAACCAAGAATCTGGTTCAAAATTTTGTAGATGAAGGTAACCTTTCGCCCCTAACCTATTCCCATCCGACGCCTACAAATAGTATGACGGAGCTGACGGTCCTACCCCTTAGTGGAGAAGAGCACTCGCTTTCTAGTGCATACCAGACAGCTGTCATTCGATGAGAAGCGAGCGCTGTTCAAACGAATGCACGCAAACTTTGGGCGTACGGCACTTTGTCTGTCCGGAGGTGCTGCCTTCGCGTATTATCATTTTGGAGTTGTGAAAGCATTGCTTGAGGCAGATCTGGTCCCAGATGTCATCACTGGAACCAGCGGCGGTGCATTAGTAGCATCTCTTGTTGCAACGCGGACCAACGACGAGTTGAAGCAATTATTAATACCCGCCTTAGCGCATAAAATCAAGGCTTGCTCCGAGCCATTTAGCACCTGGTTTCCCAGATGGTGGAAGACCGGCGCGAGATTTGACTCAGTTGATTGGGCTCGCCAATCTAGCTGGTGGTCTCGCGGCTCTATGACATTTAGGGAGGCATATCAACGAACGGGACGTATCCTTAACGTTTCCTGCGTCCCGGCCGATCCCCATTCGCCGACCATTCTCTGTAACTACCTCACATCTCCCGACTGCGTCATCTGGTCAGCCGTCTTGGCATCCGCCGCCGTCCCTGGAATACAGAATCCAGTGGTTCTCATGATGAAAACACGAGACGGGTCCTTGGTCCCCTATTCGTTTGGTCACAAGTGGAAGGATGGCAGCTTGCGGACCGACATACCCATCAAGGCGCTCAACCTACATTTCAACGTCAACTTTACAATTGTCAGCCAGGTCAACCCGCATATTTCCCTTTTCTTCTTCTCATCCAGGGGAACGGTGGGATCGCCGGTGACGCACCGGAAGGGTCGTGGCTGGCGGGGAGGCTATCTTGGTTCTGCTACTGAACAATATATCAAACTAGACCTAACAAAGTGGCTCAAGGTGCTCAAACACTTAGAATTACTCCCGCGTCCCCTTGGTCAGGATTGGTCTCAGCTGTGGTTACAGCAATTCAGCGGCACCATCACCATCTGGCCCCAAGCAAAACCAAGCGATTTCTTGAACATACTCTCGGATCCCGACGCGGATCGCCTCGCGCGCATGATACACGAGGGACAGCAGAGCGCGTTCCCGAAATTAAAGTTCATCGCGAATAGACTAAAGATAGAGCGGCTGATCGAGCAGGGCAGGCGAGAAACGCTGTCCGGGGTCCGGAGAGGCAGCATCGAGAGCATCATAGACGAGGAAGATCTACAGAGTCTGCTGAGGGGTAGTAACGGAACTACGGATGAAGAGACTACGGACGCAGAGTTAGACGAGGAAGTCATCGAGGAGGGAGACTTTGAAGACGCTGTTGAAAGCATCAAAGAGGATTAAAACGCGTGTTTAATATTAATCGGTTTGGCTTTTACGTGCGTGGCTTTAGGTTCATATGATTCCCCGGAGTCTGGAATAGCGAGCTAGCTATTGCTATGGTTTTTGACATATCCATGGATAGTAAATATGAAAACTACACACCGCCGGTAGCCAGATAGCAGGGCCTATTGGCTCACTGATGTTTGAGGATCATCCCTGACATGGCGAAGTGTCTTTTGAGCGCCTACTGATCAGCCAGGTATCGTAGCAGAGAGAAACGATCATTTTCGCATCTCTCTTCCTTTTCCACAGACTTCCGATACACCCGTGACCCCTTAACTCTTCTTTTCGTCGACGCTTAGTTATGTAACCATGAATTGTTCCACTACACACTGATAGAGGGCGTACAGAAAGACTTCGTGAGAGAGATCGAGGAATCACTATGGTAGCAAACCGCGTCTTCTAAATAATGTGTATATATCAGATCACCCACCATGTACCCGAACACATAGTGACACCGTAATTTAGAATGTGCCCGTCTATAACCCCCGAGTCGTTCCGACTTACACGGGTCCTCGCCCTAGTCCCCTGTATCGAGCCGCATCCTCTTACGGCCGATGGCTGCCCCCTATGCCAAACCCCGACGGCGGCCAACAGAAGCGTATAGATCTAGGGTAGATAAAGAAACCCCACTGTTTACCGCTTAGGTACTGGGAGGCTACAGACATATAGACATACGGGAAGGCAGCGTGTGTACCGAGGGTCCGGCTTCCGTGCGAAGGAGATGGGACTAAAAAGATTTCAAAACAAACTTTACTATAGCATGATCAATTACTAATAATTAAACCCCCGAGCAAGGTATTACCGTGCCAGTTGCGTCTGTAGCGTTTACTTACTGACGTATAGATGTTGTAGTCGTGCCAACTTCTCCTTTGCTTTCACACTTTAAAAAAGATCGCCGCCTCGTTGGTATATAGCTTCTCGTCCGCCGGGACATATAGTACAACCGCCAAGTGCCTTACTATACCTTTCGAGCTTTCACATAGACCTGCCTTACCTCAAGCCATTTCCCATTGGTCCCTTTGGTGAGTAAAGTACGCTCCTGGGCAATATAGCCCTTGGCTCACTATCTCAATAGTTGTCGTATCTGCCGGATAATCGACAATACCTACTGAGTGAGACCAGCCGTGTCATAAGATGGGGCCCGAAAAGCAAGAGAATGCCACGGAGGAAAATGGCGTAGAACCCAAGTATGACCCAGAATTCACTGGCAAGGTTATTGCTGCCACGGGTCCTAAAGCACATCCCCGTTTGAAGGCAATCATGCCAAGCTTGCTGCGACATCTACACGACTTTGCTCGGGAGGTGGACTTGACGATTGCGGAATGGATGGCGGGGATCGAATTCGTAAGTCGACTTCGAGCCTGACTGAGCCTATTCTCATATAGCCAGGCCCGCCACGAAATCTAAGAAGTAGCTAATATGGGCTACATCTAGATAAACGAGGCAGGCCGCATGTCTACCGACAGACGAAACGAGACGGGCCTCGTAAGCGACATCTTGGGCTTAGAGTCGCTCGCCGACGAGATTACATCTAAGCTTCTCGCAGACGAGTCCGGCGCCACACCCTCAGCTGTGCTCGGCCCCTTTTACCGTGCCAACGCGCCCATCCTACCCAACGGCAGTAGCATCATATTTGCATCACCGGACTCGGAGTGGTACAAACAAGCAGAGCCACTACTGACTCACGTGTCCGGGCGCGTGGTCTCCGCATCCTCAGGAAAACCAATCCCCGACGCAGTGGTCGACGTATGGCTTGCAGGCCCGAACGGGTTATACGAGCAGCAGGATGAGGAACAGCCAGACATGAACCTGCGAGGCCGTTTCCAGACGGATGCCGGTGGCCACTACGCACTGATTTGCCTGAAGCCTACGCCGTACCCGATACCATTCGACGGGCCCGCGGGTCGCCTACTTCAGCTGCTGGACCGACACCCGTACCGGCCTGCGCACATCCACTTCATCGTGGGAGCTCCCGGCTTTCGCACCTTAATTACGCAGGTGTTCGATGTCGAGGACGCGTATGTGGCGAATGATACGGTCTTCGCGGTCAAGGACGAGCTTATAGTTACGTTCAAGCGTCGCGAGGGTGATAAGAAGGCCCACTGGACGCTGGAATATGACTTTGTGTTGTCTGAGATGTGAGGCTCGAGGGCGGGCATGTATACCTCTTATTCGCGTAAGGTCGAAAGTGAATGGACAGTTGGTACTCATTCATATAAGACTCCAGAATGCCCCGATGGCAAAGCTGTGTGTTAGTATAGTTAGTTCAACTGATCGAGTAGATTTGTAACAGTAGATCCAAACAGTTAGTTAATTTATCTGCTACATGTTTGACTCCTTTACCAGACGGCGTGTGATGTAAGAGTACTGGCAGAGTACTATGTAGGTACCTGTTTAGTGTAGACGCTATGACGGTAGGTGTCGAGACGCCGGATTTCATTATTACGTCCTAAATGCCCATGCGAAGACCTTTTTATTCATACTATGTATATCATACCAGACTAGTTGTAAGCATTCTAACTGTCCGAGTGTAATGTTATTCATCGTGGTCAATACGTATAGCAGCATTGAATGCAGTACCTCTCAATCGGTCCATCCGTTTCAGGGTCAACTCATAATAGTTCGACCACATATGTGACCACCAACGTGTCGGTAGAACCACAGGAGAAGTCTAAAAGCTTGCCATGAGGTTCATGGTTTATTGAACGAATGGGAAGCGAGGCATATCATATATTTTAAAACATACTGGTCTGGCTTGTCATAGGATTGGCTTTCACAAGCTGAAGTTGAAAACAATAGGTGGGTCTAGGTACATAGAGACCTTATAACAGGCATTATAGCGGTAGACAACCGGGGTCAAACGTGGCAGCTTCAGAGCAGGGCTGCAGCTGTGGCGGTCTTTGCCGTCACAACTTTACAAGGTAACACAAAATTTCCAGGGAAGCTACAAGCACCGAGGCCCCGATCATCAGAAGATGCAAGTGTGGCCTTGCCTTGCTTTTTGGTTTACATAGTGCACCTCTCGAGACTTCTTTCGTCATCAAAAGCCAACTTAAAAAAGGAATTACTCCAAAGTAATAATAATGCCAATTTAAACATGTCGCCCGGATCGCAAAGCTAATGGGAGCCTTTTCGTTTATAATCAGTTAATCCATCCTCAATTGCGACAATGGCGAACCGCATTTCTCATGCGAAGATCACCCTCTCCTATCCTCTCTATTCATGCGCCTTCGACCCGGTAGATCCCAACCAGCTTGTTGTCGCAGGAGGCGGCGGTCCGGGGCGAAACGGAGTGGGAAATAAAATCGTACGAAATACATCTAACGATGCCCCTATTCTTCCGTAGTATAGACGGGCTAACCCCCAATTCCGTAGACCGTTCTCGACACTTCCAACCCGGACGAGCTGTCAGAAGTAGCCGAGCTCGAACTCAGCCCCAACGAAGATAATGTAACCACGCTCGCCATCGGACCCCGAAAAGATCGAAACCTTACCGTGTTCGCCGGCGTCAACTCGAGCCCGGACGAGATAAAGAAGGGGAAGAATGACCATTTTCGCGTTTTCGGCATCAGCCAACCCGGTAAATCGGCCAAGACTAGCGGTGTAAGGATTTCCGAGATCGCGCGCGATGCGCTGTTCTTGCATAAGGACACAAGCGCCTACCAGAGACTTCTCCGACTGTCCCACCCGTACGAAAATCTTCCACAACTCGGCGCTATCGCCACCGGCCTGTCCAAAGAACCCGAAATTGCGCTTTTCGATGTACCATGTTCAGGAGGCGGGCGGTGGAAATCGAGGGGTAGGCTGGATATCCCGAAGGAAGCGATGGACCTGGACGTCGTTCAGACGGGACCGGACACATATCAATTGGCATACTGTGACGACCACGAGATCTTCACAGTAGAGGTCTCCAAGACCGAGATTTCGGAGCCGAAATGCGTATATACTATTACCCCAGATGAGGGCGCCACAGCCAAGGCGCAATTCAAATCTTTGCGCTACCTAACACCGGGTTTCCTGATCACCGTCGTCAATAGACCCAACTCCCAGGGAGTTGCCCTGCATGGCTATCGCCTACCCGCCAAAGATCAGGACAATGCGCGCCTAGCGGTCCAGGCGAGATTGCCCAAGGGTGTTTCCAAGGCCACTGGCCTCGCCGTGAGGAATTTATCGCCGACCTCGTCTCCATCGGACAAGCAAGGCCAAACCCAATTCGTTGTCGCTGTCGCAGGGAACGACTCTTCGATATCGCTCTTCACATTAGAACACAAATCGGCTGCCAGCGTAGACCTACTGGCAGACCTAGCACCTTTCCAAGTCCTCAAAGGAGTTCATCCTTCGAATATTACCGGACTCTCATTCTCCTCGTTCACCCCGCCCAAATCCTCATCCAAGTCCTCGGAACTCTCGGTCAAGCTGGCTAGTGTAGCTGTTGGCTTCACGGCGGTCGTACACAGCATACCACTCAAGAAACATGTTGACAAATCCATCCCAGAACGAAGAGGCGGCCCCCCAAGGCAATCGCGCTACGTAGTCGCACTGAAATCCAAGGGCGAATCACCTGCAACGGTCATAACCCTCTTTACAATTGTGATTCTTCTCCTTGCCGTAATCGGCCAGGTCTTTATTGAAGCGAAAGATATCGGCCGGCCCATCCTCGGCGTCAGGCCGTACCTCCCTACCTCGTGGACGACGCCGCTGCGAAAAGTCCCCGTGACTAGCGAGAAGTCAATTAAGGACCTCTTGTCAGATGTTAACGCACACCATACCCAGCCTCTTGTGATTCGACACGACGAGACGGGAGAAATCGACGCCCATGGACTGCCTCCTGTCCACGTCGGCGTTCACGACGAGGAGACTCACGGGCCCGCTACATCATGGGAGAACCTGGATCCCAAGGACCAGCATCTCTGGAAGGAGCGGTTAAAGAAGGCGGGTCACTGGGCGGAGGGTATGGGCGAGAGCATTTTCCAAGGCGTGCTTTTCGGCGAGATCGGCGGCGCTATCGGGAATATAGTCGGGGAGGCTCTATAAGGGGGGGTACGCCGCGTCTACGAATGAGTGTATACGTACATGTATGTGTGGAAAAGGGGGGAGGGGGGAAGCAAGGTCACACAAGTTTATTACTATGGATGATCAGGTCACGAAGGATGCAGTCTGTATGTATGATGGGCGTTGTATAAACTGGCTCCAGCTATAAAAATTTATATAACTAATTACGTTTAGTTGTTTGTTTGTTGTTTGTTGCGTGTGTAGTGAGAATATGGGTGTATTGAAATGTACGTATGTACATGTAGGTATGTAGTGAGATATCTCATGTAATGAGAATCAACGCGTAGAGAAGGCGTGTGTACATGTAGTTCTGCAGTGAGATGTCTCATTTAATGAGAATCAATGAGTAGAGAAATTGCGTGTGTAGTGAGAATCCTCCCCAGCCACGGGTAGCGGTTTTCGGATCTTGCGTCCCAATAAGGCTATCAATAGATACAATGCCGCCAACACCGAGCCGACCGGATCAGTCGTTGTTGAGGTTACCGTTGCGTATCCCGGCCGGCCGGCCCCGTTGCTCCTTCTCTGCCATCATGGCGGCCAGTGACTCAGTTGGGTGGGCCGAGGCGATCCATGATATTTCTGCCTTCAGGTCGTTGGTTGCCGTAGGATGACCGTTCTCTAGCGACGTCCTCATCCTGTGGCTTGGGGGATAAATAGAGTACCGCCGGGCAGGGAGACGGGCACAGTCAGTCGAAAGGTACACTTGTCGAGCGCCGTCTCCCATGCCAGGGCTTAGGGTAGTCGACGGAAGCGAGGTGCAGCGCGCTTTCCTCGCGGCCCGACTACCCCAGCCCGTCCCGAGGATTTTGTGTATATAGAGTAGTGTACTGATGGTGATGTCGGTATGCAGCTCAGCTCTTTTTGAGACTGCGATCGTTGACAGTGTCTTGTCTGGTGCCGTCGGCAGGCCCAATATGCCGCCTTTCCGACCAGGGCGCCAGTCGAACTTATCCTTGCTTCTGGGCCCCAATGGTCCAGTAGGAACCAGGGTGAAATGCGGCCGCGCGAGGGGATGGGTTCTGTTGCACGACTCTCGCGCCGCATAGGCATGGGAGGAGGCGCCCGCGCCCTGCGAGCTATTTTGATACGCCCATCCTGTGGCGTAGAGAGATAGAGTTGTGCGCACGGCAGCGACGCAGTAGTCGACGTATGATACCGACGGCGCGAGCAGACAACGCCAGTCTTGCTCATCCAAAGCCTTGGCCCTTGGCGAGGCCGAGTCTATGAGAGTACGGCCCGTCTGCCAGCAGGATTTCTTCTCTCGCCCAGCAGACGGCCGAGCCCCAACCGACGCCAGAAGCTGTAAGTTGAGGAGACATCTAGTAAATAAGTTATGTCAGTATTGATATTATTAACAAGCAGTGACGTGGTTATGCTTAAAGGGGTGGCCACGAAGATAGCAATATTTGTGGTGAACGCTTAGATAGAAGGGGCGGCTTACCCGCTGCCTGGCGAGGCTGGGTTGTGTTTAGAGAATTCCGTATCTCTTAGAGAGAATATATGGATTTAGAGAGTAGTCGTAGAATAGAGATCTTTTTGAAGGCTTAGATGCCGATCGATTGGTGCGGATATACCGGTAGACGTGGTCTAAGCCGTACGGGGCAGCACCCAGCGCCGGAGTAGGGGGTGTTGCTGGTGTCAACCGCGCCTTGCTGGCGAGCTTGAAGAGCCTCAAGCCGCACCCACTATATGTGTATGTCAGCTATTGAAAAATGTCGGGGATGTGGATAATCTTGACATACCTCCGCGCCGGGGCGCAAGTCAGCTGTCTGAGTATCCTTCGAAATCGCCTCGGTGCCGGGCCATATATGATGGCGGCGGAACACGGCGGTCCTCAGCCAACGTGCGTTGGGAAGCGACCCCTTGAGTCGGCGCGTTCGTGGGAAGTCGGACTTTGGTTGGGGGCCGGGCCATTGCTCATCGAGATTTTTTCCCGCTATTCGGAACACAATGTTAGCGCACGGGGACCGGAGAAAGGGGCTGGAAACGACAGCCCGGAGGAATAGGGGGTATACTTACAGCAATAATATGGGACCCGCCCCCGACGCGCCGCCCACGTTATTGTAGAGTGAAAGCCATAATTGTACTTGAGGGAATAGATCCGGCTGTTGGTCCCATCACCCAATTGATTATGCTGTCCGTCTTGGGTTTCGGGGACTTTTCACCAGACGAAGCCATTCCTCAAAATCGTCTTCTCTGCTCTTGGCGAGAATCCGGTCGTAGAGTTCGGGTGCACTTAATTCGTGGCAGGCCATAATGCCTCTTATATAAAGTAGAGTATATGTATAACCAAGAGCCCCGTTGAGTTGCGTTGACTGCGCTAGGCGAAGGCAAAGCTCGTATTCGAGCGAGACGACGGCCGACGCGGTGAGAATTCCTTTGGCGCACAGGTTCCAATTGTCCGTTCAGAAGGCACTGGTTATGCCTTCTGTTTCACTGGCTCCAACTCGGACATGGTTCCTTGCTCTGTTGGCAGCAGCAGCAGCATCCCCGCTGTAACACTCAACGGGATAGAGGCTTAAGATAGAGACGAAAAAGGGGCCGATAATTGAAGGGTTTCCGATAACATCCTATCGCCCCCCCTCAAGAGCTCCACTATGTAGAGTATTGTAATATGTTTGGTTTATCGCTCTCTTCACCCTACGGCATGCGCCTACGGGCAGTATATTAGAGTATTTCGATAGTGGCGCCATAAATGGGGTTAACGGCTCCCTTGATGACCGACCCCTATGGCGGGAAAAGCGTCCGCCGGGGCATTGTGGTCGGATTGTTCACGTAATCGGAGCCGTATTTAGAGAATTATAGGACTTCAATACGTGTGATTACCGCAGCGATCGCTCTGTCTGCTGCTGTGCGGTCGTGTCCGAAGATGATGATCTCGCCGCACAAGGCAAAGCTCCAGGCCAAGATGTGGACCAAACTCGGACTGCTTTTCCAGTCGAACATGGTTAGAGTCTTTTCTTCTTTCTACTATTTCATAGCTTAGAGTTGACGACCATGCGTTTAGATTGACACGGCTATCCTCGAGGTGAATTACCTTTTGGGAAGCTCGGTGCTTAGAGAGTGACTTGGAAGGTTTAGCTGGTTTTTGATGCAAAGCCGCTGTTGGTGATGTCCTGAATATTGGCAACTTTAAGTTGCACAGTTGTGATTAGATGAATCCAGCACCAAGCACCACAGTCATAGCTGGATGATGGTCCCATTCGCCCTTCTTGGGACGAAGGGCGGGAATGCTCAGAAAGTCCCCGATGGACTCATCGGTTGTTGTCCATGGGGCGCAGTCGGCTTCCCCTGCTTCCTCGGAAGCAGCCGACCTATATCGTAAACTATGTTACGCAGTCTCAATGCTGCCGTCGTCCTATTGCTAGAGTCGAAAGCTCGGGTTATTGACGAAAGGCACCACCATACCGATATGCGGGTAGGAAATGTTGACGTGGTTTCCCTCCTCGCCCTGTTGATGGCATCATTGTCTGGAATTCGCCGAGTGTCACAGCACGCCCGTTTGAAGGGACCTTCGCCATCTTGTATGTCCATCAATGCTAGTAATAGCTATGTTGTTGTTGAGTACACCGATTCTAAACTATCTCTATGCTCTGTAGAGTAAAATATAGGTCCTAAACCGATTCGTGGCATTGCCGACGGCGGCGGATTGTTCCTTGACAATCGCCGAGAAGGCGTTGGGAATTCGTGGTGAAGTATGGCGTCGGTCGGTATTAACTATGATCTGCGACCAATGTAGATGTTGCTGTATCCAGGATTGCCGGAAGACAGGCAGGCCCCTATCATTAGGGGGTGATAGGTAATAGAGTCCAACTTTTGTTGTTGATTAGCCTCTCTGTCGGAGAGACCAGAGCCAGCGCGATGCGCTTTACGCAAGTTTAGATAATGTTTGCGTTATTTTAGAGTTCCTATCCAGTGAAGTCGAAGTACGGGCCCAACGCACTCCCGTCGTCGGGATTGCAATGTCGGCGTTCAACTTGCCTACCCGATTTCCCCTTAGGTATGGCATTGGTAAGGTTTCTTATATCCAAAGGACGCCACCTGATGAGCAAAGGTAGCAGCCTGTCCGAATCCTCGGTGCCCCTTATAGAGTTTCGTATAACGTATATATACCCATGTGCTTCTGGGTCGAATCCGAACCCATACCGAACAGCGTTGCTGTAATACACGGATAGATTAATAAGACGGCCAACCAATGAATGGCGGCGTCTCTCTTTTACCCGCCCCCCCCGTCAGACTTCGGAGGGCACCTCTTGGTAAGGTTGGTGATAAGGCTATCTATTCGGCCTTTTGGGAAGTCTTCACCACAAGTATGACAAGTACGAGTAGGACTATTCTGGCGTGTGGAGAAGCCATTCTTGGCGATTTATGATGGTGAAAATACCTTTAAAAGGAGTCGACGCTCAATGTCGTTGTTCACCGCTGGGGAAATGACGCCATCTTGTCCTTCCCCGGAGCCGGTTATATAAACGCCGGCAGTCATGCCGCGTTGTATGGTAGAGTAGGTATGTTTGTAATATTTTTCTCATCGTGTTCCCCTTTTTAAGTGTCATAATGGGTGCTCGTCGCTAATGTTTGATGTTGAGATGGTCGATTCCGGCCGGCATCCCCCACAGCGGACACCGCGAGTCATCGAGGGTGAATGTGAACTCCGCGGGGCCTTGTGTGTTAGAGTTCTGGATTTGTCGGAGCGCGATGCGGATGCGCCGTGTTGGCGGGGAGGGACTGCTGTCGTCCAGTGGATGACTTGACTAATTCTTGCCATATGCTGGCGGATATCTCCCTCTCCGGTTGCCAGCTCGTCCCGCCAACCTGATTCTAGACTGGGGTGCCGATGGCGGCCCAGTACACATGCAGGGCTGGCAGGCTACAGGTAGAACTGGAAAAGATTGACTCCCCGATAAAATACCGGGTTGTCCTCGATCTCTTTGTACATGGCTCGGTACACGCGAGTGAGATTAACAACAGTCAGGGGCTGTTGCAGACTTGATGTAGGCGGTATTTCCGCAGTTTAGAGAATTTTATTGCTCCGACCCTTAGAGTCCGTTAGAGTTCGGGTGGCCCTCGGCGTGGCCGTGACGGGCCAAGGTAAATGCGACAGTCCAGGTAGAATCCTCTATTACTCTGGCGAGTCCGAGAGCGAGCGACGCAATCTCGCCTCGACGCTATCAACACGATCGGCGGTGTTGGTGGCTTGGTGCCTGCCATAATGGGGATGACGGCGGGCCGTCAGTAGTTGACATGGTGTACGCCCCACGGTGGCGGCGCCGTATGGCGAGGGGAATTTAGAGTGTTGAGATGAATTTGTGGTTATGGCTTCAATGGCCACACCTATACACTTACGTGGGCGCTTTAATAACTACCGCCTTGCTTCGTCAAGGGTCCGGACCGTAACCCATTTATCTTGCCGATGAGGCTATCGGCGTTGGGAGATGAGTTGAGAAAGGCGTCCCCCCAGCCAACTTATATTGGCATCCTGGCAGCCCCCTTCTCATGAATGTTATTGATGTCGGCGTGCCATGGAAGCCCTTTAGAGTGTCTGCGGTGTGTTCAATGTCGCCGCAAGTTAGGTGGGGAATCGTGACCGTCAAGACGACGCATGGGTCGACATTCCGAGGCCCTCACGTCCAACAGAACGACGTTCTAAGAGTGCATAGGGCCGAATTACCCCGTCATGTTATTGAAAGACGGAGGAGGATTGTCGGATTTAGAGTATTGTATGTATACTTAGAGATGTACCGAGGTAGGTAAGCAACCGAAGTTCACAGTTGTCGCAATCTCGTCGCCGCGGCCCCGTCGCTTGCTTTCGTTAGCCCAGGGCCAACCCATACAGTGGGAGCTCCTGCTCTAACATTGAAAGCATCCATTGCTACAGCAGCATCCGCGGCGGCAGATTGAGGAGTTGCGATAGACTGAGGAATCTCCGCGAATTGACTGTTGCCCGCAGGGCGGCGCCAGCGCCGAAGGCCTGCATCAGAGCAGCCAGTTAGCGCCCCTGGACATCTACCGCGTTAGTGAGAGCTCTCACCTCGTTAGTGAGAGCTTCAATCGCGGTAGCATGTCGGTGCCCCTGGACATTCACCGTGTTCCGTAACTCGCTAAGCTCGTGTCGCAATGCCTCATTCGACATCGAGGTATCGTTTACGCTGAAGTCGAACGGAGCCCGCGTAGGAGTCGAAGCGGGGAAAGTACCGAAGCCTCCAAAAGCCGGCTCGGTATCGAAAGCAGGGTAAAGGGGGTTAACGGCGTCGATTTGAGGGCAGGTCAGTCGTTGCATCCTCGTCGTCCTGCGCTGCCGAAGCACTGTGCTGTGTTCCTGCCGTAAGGGTAGGCCCTGCCAGCGAAATAGAACCTCCGCGCGATGCGGACCCCGCCCGTGAGGTTCAACCGGCTCGTGAGGCAGAGCGTGCCCTGCGTTGGCTGGTTGCCACAGCGGACTGACCTCGCCAGCTTGGCAGGTTGAACGGCGCGGGGACGGTAGCGGATGCAGTAGATCCGTACGGCCGGAAGCTACTTGGAGTCGCACCACTGGCGGGCGCTCGGCTAACGATAAATTCGGGCTGATCGGACGCGGGACCGCGACACATCTTTAGTCCTTTATGTTGCCTTTAGAGTGGGCTTGGCGAATGTTGATTGCCATATCCTCCTAGAGAAGCAGTATTGCCCAAGGAAATTTGACGGTTCTACTTCTGCCGCCTTGTAGTAGAGTTTGGATATTTGCTGCCGTCATCCTGGCGTACCGGTACAAGGTACCTGGGTACTCAGGACAGGACCAATGTGTTGCTCGTAGAGGGGGTCCCGCAGGGGGCCTTGTCATGGTGAAATGTTAGAGGATGATATATTCACTTTGAAGGGCGTAGACTTACGACAGTAGAGCTTCAAGAAGGTCTAGGCTTTAGAGTGATTGGTCGCAAATGATACTTATCGTCGACCAAGAACCTACTCTTGGGACATTATGCTTTAGAGAGACGCCGCTCCTGAACAGTAGCGACAACGCTGGTGTTTTGCCTGTATCCGTAGGCTAGGCGCCATAAGTTTAGCGACTAGTTGCGCCAGCTTGGTTGCGCCAGTCGCATTCCTTGCCGTGGATGATGAAAAGCTGGTGTAGACCATACTTGAGATTGTCTGCCTAGTTTATCCCGCCAAGGTAGTGCCTCTTGACGGTCACCTTTAGATAGACTGAACAGTCTTGCCGAGGCCCGACGTCATATGGGTGATGCTCCCGATGTATGTACCCTTCTCATTTAGAAGGAAGTACCAGTAAAGGATTAGCTCCCGTCCGCCGATACGGGCGAGGTATCGACGAGCCCACGCCCGTTCCCAGCGAAGAATTGGTCGGGAGGTTGATCAATTCCGGGCTCGGGAAAGGGAAGACTTCGACAGAGTACCAATACCACGGCGACGTGGGCGGCGACATATGCTTCCACCCTGCATTCCTCTTGTCGACTGTTTCATCGACATCATCTAAGAGTATGCGGTTGTATATGTGTGTAGTTGTATGAAATAGGATTATAGAGGATTGTAATAATATCGTAGTGTATTGGAGGGTTTATTAGAGGATTGTATGATGAAGGGTTGTATTGTACTGTAGAGTAGAGTAGTATATTATAGAGTGGTGTATTGTAGAGTGGTGTATTGTAGAGTGGTGTAATGTAGAGTGGTGTAATAAGTTGTGTAGTAGAGGATGGATGTTGTTGTGAGGAAAGAATTCTAGGAATGATGGGAGGGGGCCAGGTCAGGTTATATAGGAAACAGAGAGAGTCCCCGCCGGTGCTGTGACTCATGATGGGAAAGCTCACCACTGTGGGTTCTTTCACTTGAACGCATTGTTCCAGTTGCGCGAGAGATTCCACTTGAGTGCGTTATTCCACTTGAGTGCGCTGCTTGTGGACCTGGTGACAAGAAAGGGAAGGTTCCGAGGGCTTCCAGTGAGAGCTGAATGGGAGTCAAAGGCGTTATACGGCCTGTGCCCGCCTCCAAACGGGGCCATGACTTGATCCTGAGGGTAGGAGCCGGTCAGGGTGAATATTTTTGAGGCAATAGCTGCACCCGCGCGGGTCAATATGCGTTTGTTGGCTGATCACTCTGCTGCATAGCTACCTAGGTACACAGTGGCTAGGTCTTGTGCCTTGAAGAAAGAATAAGTAACGATCATGCCTCTGGAATGAATGGATGTGAGCTGTTCATAGACCAGGTACCACACACAGCAATTCCTGACTAGTACTGTAGGTAACGGGCCAGTAATAATGTTAGATGTATGACATTGACTCATTGGCGACGGTGAGTTGGAAAATACATGTACTTATTGGTGTACAAGTGAGCACTGGCCGGGAAGCAACCGCAGAGTAGGCTAGGCCGGGAAGCTTGACGATCCTACCCGCACTTACGGAACACTAGTTTCAAGCACTGGCACGGAAATTCCGAAACATTCTCTAAATAATAATTTGTTACCACATCATGGCACGCCTAGGAAGCTACTCTCTGCTACCGGCATTTGTTTATACTGTAAGTAAGTTATATATTGGTGACATTTCACGTTGAAAAAGTAGAGTACCTAGGCGGCGTGTTACGGGTAGCAATTTAGCTTGCAATGCCTCCTTTGTGGCACCATATAGCTTCTTGTACGCTCTTTTCCATATATAGTCAATTTTTACCTTAGTCCGGGTGTCAGTATGGAGATGATGATTTAGCTCAATTATTAGGAGAATGGGGGGCCCCTTTTACCTTTACCCCTGAGTTCTTTCACATATATTTTACTAAGAAAATTATGACTCTCATTCTATCAATATGTTAAATACACGCTATTCAAAGGTCGGTAGTATTCGTCTTCTTGGAATACAATGTGTAACTAGAAATAGGTTTGGTTGCGGCAACGTAATAGTATAAGTCGATTGAAAATGGCATGTCTGCCCCAGATAACGCGGTTTAGGGGAGGGGCATTGTCTCGACCTCAAGGCTCATGAAAACTAGTTGCAATTAATGGATTATCAGTTTATACCACGTCAAAGGATAACCGACCTAAGTGACGTACATGGCATGTTCAAGGAGTCTGAATATCAGAAAGAACAAGCTACTGCGTATAAATGAACGAACACCAGTGGTTACTTCTATCACGTTATATCCTCCTTTGTTATTCTTATCACGTGTCTACTTCAACCTCTCATCCATACTAAATTATCATCTCACCCTCAACTTCAACTACCACTGCGTCAGTTGTGATAAGCGGAAGGAACACTATGACATTCTATCTTGTAAGCATATACGCATGCATTTCGAGTTATATCTCCAATGATACATAAGGTGATTGAAAAATTAAAAGTACGGGTGAAATTCCCAGGTATACTCCAAGCTCGAGATAGTCAAGACTAGATTAGGTGAAGGTAGAAGACCGCAGAGATCAAAGCAGGACTGGAAGCTTACCTAACGGGATATGTTGAAGTTTAGGATTGGCCGTCTACGATAAGTTTTCTTGGAATGCGGTGCGGATAATCGTACTCAAACACAACGGAATATTGTGTGTAGACTCAGGCGCTGGTTTGTTCCCAACTGCACTAGCGATGGAAAAGTACATAAGAGTTTATAGTAGGTCACTCACACGACTAGTCCGCAGACGGTTGCTGATATTAGGTGATTGGAATGAAGGTGATCAGGTTTCTGGGTACAGTATGCTCTCCCTGAAACGCACGCCTAACTATCAGGTAATTTCTTGTATTCTAATATCCTTAGTGAATGATAATCTACAGGAGAAATGGGTTAAGTAGCTGCCTTTAGTCTTCAGGCCAGGGTAGTCTCAAGGAGAAACCCCCGTTAGCTATGGAAGGTAGGGGTATGCCCGCCTTAATGTGATTCCTTTTCAGGCAATATGGGAAGACAAAGCCTATCAGAACGCTGAGTCATGCACCTCGGGTAGAGGAGTTGGCACCTTTACCCCCCTACTCCCGTAAGGAAGGGTTCTACTAGGATAAAATGGTTCCTAAGGTATATATAGAGAGAGAGTATTAGTTAGTCGGGGTTGAGGCTCTTCGCGTAACAATATTATTGCTCCCTATGCTTGTTGGTCAGCCTTATGACATAAGGTAAGGGATGGCGGTTGCCATAGGTTATGCCTCGTGACTTACTATGATATAGACTTGAAATGTAGCCTAATTACTGATAAATAATGCCGTATCGACAATCACTACGTATAAAGGGGCTAGAACTTCTGATACCCAATGAGTATTTACGGCACGAGGTCCAGGTGATACCCGCAACACATGATGACGATGTCTGTCTCGAGGCGGGAACTCTCGGGATGATTACGATTAATCTACTCGACTAATCTAATAAAATAATAAGCTGGCTTGTAGCTCTGGGCTAAGAATAGGCCCTTACCTTGATTAATTTGGATGGATCGTGAGAAGCTTTTCCAGTCCGCTATATTGAGTCGGCCACCCTGTTGCAAGCAAGTTCTGTTAACAGGTCGGAAGCCATTCCGAATGCCTTCACGAGACCCAGACCACTCGACTTTCCATGTTATTGGGACCCTGTTACAATGGAAAACTCGTTCCTGGTGTCTTCACAACGTTCCCAGGGCGCAATGCCTCTTATCTCGTACGAGCGATACGTGTGGTAACGTAGGATGGACCAGAATCGTAACCGCGGACATACGGCCTTAGAGAAAGGTTGTAACGAATATTAAGCCTAGAAGCCCTGTATGCGACTAGACGTGAGAGTTCTTCTCTACTGAATATTCTGTTTTATCTCTGCGTAGGTCTACAGCACACCGATAAAGAAAGGAGGTCGTTGAAGGCTTTTGCTTTAGTAAACTACATGTACGTATTCGGTAATGTGATGGATCTTAACAGACGAAAGTAAACCAGTGAACTGTTTGGCCATGCGTATAATAGTTGGGTAGTCAAAGTGTCATTATAAATTCTGACTTACACAATGTGATATCTCTTAATCCCCCTTTCTAGTTTAACATGTAGCTCTAAAATAAGTGTCGACACTGTAGCTTCAACATTCAAGGGCAGTGTGTCTCGACTAACGGGCATTAGGTACTTGGGGAGGTACCCATCTTAGATCTCCAGCCTTCATTACGGAGATCATACCGTCGAATGATCAATAGCAATTAAGGGATTACAGGATCACACACTGTGTCAATTGTAGGTATGAAGTCCTACATGTAGATTTGATGTTGTGGTCGATTGGGAGGAACGGTGTACATGTACCCGGTAGGGGCCAAAGTGACATGTTGGTTCCCCTGAAGCCACGTGATTTAGCGGGAGCATTTAGGTAGGTGTCACCTCCAGGCTAACATTTATTAAGCTTCTTTAGCAGCTAAAAATGGGTACCCCTAATCTTAGAAGTTCATAAAAAAAGCTCAACTCTCTTTTCTTGTCATCAACTGAACAACTTTACAATAGACAGCCGACAAGAGGTGATGGCACGTTCCTCTTCCACGTTGCAGGTTCGAAAAGGCATACGCATACCCTGAGGACTGTCATCTTGTTGCATTTCTCAACTCTACGGAATGACTTTACCGAGACTCGTCATCCTTTTGAATGATCTACCTGTTAGTCTCTCATCCAAGTTACGAGATTCCGGCAATGGAGACAGCATGTCAACGCCTGGGGTCCATGGATGGTCTCAAAAAGCTACAAAAACGTAACAATCCATTCCAATTAATATATTTTTTCTTTCATCTTACATTTACAATGCCAATGATCGGTTAAAATTTTTGCGGCTAGTAGTACCAGGAAGCGGGAGGGTAGCTTTGGAGCAGAGGTCATGCAATGCAGGGTCGATGGTAGGTTGCTTTTAGGATATTTTCAAATTAATATAATATAGCCATCTCCAATCCGGATCCTCTTCACTTCAACCGTAGCGTGGATGAAGGGCTGGACAAATAAGGCGAGCCTTGGCGGGCCGAAGGAACTCGATCCTAATGTCGTTTGCAATCCAGGGACGCGTCTGTGACCCCACAAACTATTTGCTGCACTGTCGCATTGTCACATTGCACATTGCCTTCTCGTACCCTCGTCAAGCTCGCTTGGTCACTTGCTCAGGCTTACTCTCGCGCAGCCGCCTATTGCTCTGCCGACCATCTGGGGAAAAGATGACGAGTCATTCTTTATTCCCTCAGACTAGGAACTGGCCGATCGTGGAGATCATGTCTTAACTGGTTCGCTCCGGAGAGCACATTCACCTTGACAAAGGCAAGGCTTCGGACTTCTTAGAGCTACCTTAGTGAAAGTCAATGAGGCTCATTTCTAGGCATAACACTCATCCGGCAAAGCATCGCTCCTTTCCGAGAACTTGGGGAGATCATGCCTAGGAACGGGAAATAAAGCTATTTCGAGAAATCCGACAGGGATATTGATGTATTACGTTCTCGTAATGCCTTCGTTCGATTCAACATGAAGTGTCAATAGATGCAGGTAGGGGAAGCTTTTCAACCTCGTGTTCCTGATCACGCAACGAGAATCCACATCAGGCCAGTCCAGCCTTTTCAAAAACGCCATGACGACTGCAGCTGCAACTTGCTATGGGTACGCCCGCTGTACCTCTTCCATGACTGGCTCGTCAGTGCAGGTAATCTGCTGCCAAGGTAGTATCCGGGTATATATAGAGTGTTCCTCATAGGGTCAACCAAGCTCCGATCCGGGGACCATGTGTTTGTTCTAGAGATTTTTTTCTGGCCCATCGCTTCTTAACGACCCTTGAGTACGCGTGGCGTTATATACCATGCGTCCGGCCCTCTGACCAGAGATCCTCGTTAAGATAATCGGGTTCTTGGTCGCTTCACCTGGTTGTCCTTGCTCTGAGATTTTTCATGGCCTGAGAATTCGCTACGCCTACCTCCGACATTCGCTTCATATATCGGGATAATACTTCATTTAATCACGATGCGCTGGTGGAACGCCGTAATTCTCGTCGCCTGTGCGAGCCAGACAGCCGCCCACGCGGATTCCAGTGATCTTCGCGGTGTGCCGAAGCTTGCTGGAGCCCGAGGGTTCTTGTCCGAGTTTAAGGGGAGGAGAAGATGGGAAAACCGGGCGCCGGCCTTCCGAACCACGGAGGCGGCTGAGGCTCGAGGTGAAGAGGAACTCGAGGAACGGAGTGAGCTGGAGGCACGCCAAAGGAACGCTAGGTGCGGCGGGAGTCGTGGCAGCTGTGCCGCTGGCTACTGTTGCTCTGCTGAAGGGTTAGTGCCTCGTTTCTCGTCTATCGATGATGTGCTGACACCATTAAGCTACTGTGGGAAGGGGACGGATTACTGTACCTCACCTGATTGCCAGATTAATTACGGACCGGCGTGCGACGGCAACCAGAAACCTACGGGCAAAGATACCTCAAGTATCTCGCGTACAAAAGTGGGCAAGGTACAGTATGGTGGCGTTGGCATCTACGACTGTGTGAACGAAGGTGATATTGCCGTAACTTTCGACGACGGCCCGTACGAGTACACCAACGATCTCCTCGACAAGTTCAAGGTGTGTATCATAATTGGTCTATACTAGGGCTAAGCTAAATATGATTGAAGAAATACGAAGCCAAGGCAACGTTTTTCATCACCGGCAATAACCTAGGGAAGGGACAAATCAACGATCCAGAATACCCTTGGGCTTCAGTCATTCAAGTACGTATATCTCACCTGAAAGACGTAGGAAGATAATTAACGAGTTGTAGCGAATGGCTGCCGAGGGCCATCAGATTGCCAGCCATACATGGTCACACGAGAACTTCAGCCAATTGACTACGACTCAGTTCAGAAACCAGATGATATGGAACGAGATCGCTCTGAACGATATCCTTGGCTATTTCCCTACTTATATGCGGCCACCATATTCCATCTGTCCCGCTTCTTGCCAGACACAGTTAGCTAACCTTGGATATCACGCTATTTACTTTGACCTGGATACGGAGGGGTATCTCCATGACGACGCGAAGCAGATTCAAACCAGCAAGAATATCTGGGACGAGGCGGTTGACGGGTCTAGCCCGTGCGAGGATAGCTACCTCGAGATCGAGCACGATATCCACTACCAAACCGTCTACAACCTCACGGATTACATCCTTGAGTCGCTGTTCAACCACGGCTACAGGTCCGTTACCGTGGGACAATGTCTAGGTGACCCCCCTGAGAACTGGTACCGTGCTGGTACGGGCACAGTCCCCCAGTACAACTTCACCATTCGTGCCCCGACCGGAACCTGGTCCTGCCTGAAGCCCACAGCTCCCCCGACAGGTACCACGACCAGCCCAAGCAAGCCGACCAGCACGTTGAAGGTCAGTCCAGACGGTAAATGCGGTTCGGGCGTAACCTGCGCTGGATCCGCATACGGAAACTGTATGTATACCTTGGTCTTCTCCCTAACGATAACCCTAATCCATGCCACTAGGCTGTTCTCTTAACAATTGGTGCGGTGCCTCGATCGATTATTGCGGTTCAAACTGCCGTCCAGAGTTCGGCATTTGCTCGCCACCGGACTCGCAGATCCCAACGAACAACCCCCTTCCGAACGGGCCAGGAACCGCTATTCCTGATGATCCCATAACCACCACCAGCTCTGGCCCCGCTCCTACCGGCACACTTCAAGTATCGATAGAGGGGAATTGTGGTGACGGATTCACTTGCGAGGGCTCGGAGTTCGGAAACTGCTGCTCAGAGTCAGTCTAGATCCCATTACGATACTTTCTTTTTCTATCTAGACGTTAGACCATATTGTACTGCGGCGGGTCTGGGAACATGTCCCTAGTATATACGCCTACGAGATATGAATATCAAAAGTCGATCATTCCTGAGTAGCCCTACTAACTCGACCTGACTGTAGGCATGGCTGGTGCGGAGCGACAATAGACTACTGCAGCGACGGCTGCCAGCCAGCGTTTGGATCAGGATGCCAGGCAAGCAACCCATCCCCTCCTGTAACTACACTACCGCCTACCAGCACCAGTGCTTCCTCCACTTCTTCCACCACTCAGACATCAACTTCCGTCACTTCTCCCCCGACAACAACATCATTGCCACCACCACCACCAACAACAACAACTAAGACGGGGACGAGCAGTAAAACCACTTCGAAATCGACCTCGAAATCGACCTCGACGTCCCATTCGACTTCTCACTCCACATCTCATTCCACATCCCACTCGACGTCGCACTCAACCAGCCATTCCACATCGCACACCAAGACTAAGACCGCGACGAAGGGCGACGACGACGATGACGACAACGACGACGACAACATCGCCGGAATCGCCAAAGCGACGCAAGGGATTTAGTTAGCCAGGTTAGCATCTCAGTGTCTTTACTAATGAGTTGAGAGTGAAAGATGGGGATAGACTTGTTAGATTGAAAAGGGAAAAAGGCAGCATATAGCTCGTGCATTGTAATCTACATAGGTCCAGAAAGATAACTGAAATAACCGGCATTTAAAAAAATAAGATTTTAATATCTATGTATTTTCGAAAAGGGAAGAGAGAAGAAAGGGGAGGGGGGAGGCTGCATGAAAAATTACTAGAATACGCTGGGTGTGGTCACTGCACCGAACGCTGCTGACGCGAATCATAGGAGAAGAAGCCATTACCGCCGTCCTTTGATCATTATTACCTAACGTATAGTCTACCAATCTTGCTGTGTTGGCCTAGGATGAAAAGCCCGGCATCACTAAGCAGCGAGGAGGCAATAGGATCTAAGAGAGGCTCTCTTTATTTCCTGATTACCGAAGGGTCCACCCAATCGTTGGTATATGCGACAATTTCATACCGGCAATTGTGTGCTTCGATATTTTGTCTGGCTTTTAGCCTCATCACAGCATGATATTATATTGGGCTGGTGGATTGGAACAGCGGGCAGATGGCTAGGTAGACGGCTCATCTCTTGGCATACTCGTCGTTATTATTAGGATAGATTGATATATTCTCTTAATATTATCACTCATGTCCCTCACTATTCTGGGTATCTCATTTACCTAACGGGCTCAAGTTAATTTGCTACCTGGTTGTTCATTCCACGCACAAGAGATTTCGAGGTCAAGTTGCAATCATCGGCATGTATAATTGTCACTTAGGCCCAAGTGGCGAATTGACGTTCAAGTTGAGTGTGAACTGCTGTGTATAAGTGCTAGCCCTCAGCGGGTTTTATCTACCTACAATCCAGATATAATAGTATCCCCCCTTTCTTCCTCTCGATTCTGACCAGCCAACAGAACTCCAATGCTCCATCGAAAAGGAAAACACATCTTTCCTCCCTGCTTCCCCCCTTCCTAGGTATCAGTAGCTTACTAGCGTAATCCATTACCATAAACCCGACGAGGCGTCAAGATCGAAGACAACGGCAACTGAAAACAGCAGAGAAAAATTGGGCAAAAAATAAATAAATGTAAATAAATTCACTATAATCCTCCCGTCCACCACCCGATCGGCCGTGAAATCCATTCGCCGGTTATCCAAATCTAAGCTGAGGATATATGCTGTTGTATGACGATAATAGAAGAAGAAAAATGAAGGCAAGTGCTAGATGCATTGTATGATTGAAGGGATCCAAGATTTGCAAGAAACGCAAAGGTGAACGGCGCGAGGCTGATTGATTCGACGCGTAGCCGCCGAGGCCTGTTTCCGGGCCACCCCTGTGGAGGAGGAGGGAGTGAGGGAGGGGAGTCAAGGATGAAACCGTCGCGCCTCTCGTTTCATAACGCATTATGGCGAAGCTCGAAATCAGCCCACGATCGCTCGATGAGCTGTGCCGGAAAGGCTGAATAGGACTAAAAGGAGGTATATGATGCCCAAAATAAGGTAAATAAGTGGTAAATATGAGTGGCGCATATAGTGCAAAGTAATAGCAAAATGATGAGCGAAGCCGAGGAGACTTCTTCATTATATCGTATGAAGTCAGATCGCAATGCTGGGTATCGTCTGTAATCGTAATGCCGCACATGAAGGAAATAGAACGTCTAGATTTCTTGGACCCATATCTGTGATTCTTTGTTAGTCAAGCTGTAGCAATAGGCGTCTGTGCTATATGGACTGTCGTCGTAACAGCGGTGGATTAGACTTACCTCCAGTTTACCAATATCCAACCTTTGCTTCCGCGCCTGTTGCTTCACGCTCATCATGACCATTTCGAGATCGTCTTGGTCGCCCATCGTGATCATGTCGCCTGATTGTGGCGCATCATCATCCTTCACCTTCAGCTTGAAACGTCGTCGTAGACCGAACTTGTCGCGGATTCGGTCCACCAGCTCAGTAAACTCCACCGTTATGCTGACCATGACATATCGGACGTCCTCTGAGTGCACCTTGATTCGGACCTTGCGGACGTCGGGTCTTCTCGATCCACCCCGTGATGAGCCAGCCACGGAAGTTCCGGGCCGCCTATTTGAAACCATCTCGAAGTCGCCTTCATCGAAGGAATCGTAGTCGCTCGCTTCCTCTTCCTCCTCGATGTACCTTGGATTCCGACGGCTTTGCGACTTGCCACTTCCGCCATTGTACATGTCATAGACGTCGTCCGGATATCCTTCTTCTTCATTCCTTGAGCGCCGTGCCCTCTCCTGAGCTCTCGAATAGCTTCGTTGCGGCGGAGACCTGGCTTCGGATGCGGCTCGCATAGGCGCCTTACGTTCGTTCTGTGGCGAGCTCGTTTTATCGTAGCGGCTGCTCTTCTGGTTATCAGGGATGTTCAACCTGGCGGGCGTTGGCTTGGGCCCATTGCGAACTGAGGCGCCACGGCTCATCGTCGTCGCTGGTTTATCGTTCTCAGGGGGTGGCGTCGGGGGGAACGCATTGCGGGAGGCGGGAGGCTCCGATTGCTGTCTCCTACTAGACAGTCCAGGTTTGACTAGATTCGTCGCAGCAAACGAAATGTTGTCTGTCGGACGGTCGTCCTTCTCAGTAGCCCTTCCAGCATTCTTGATCTCCGATCCAGCGAAGCCCGTAAAAGCATTGGCCCTGTCAGAGGCAGCAACCAGGCGAGCCTTGCCTAAGTAATCCTTGGTCTTCAAATTCCGAACCTTGGCCTCATTGGGTCGGTACACAACCCCAACGGGGATAGAAAAGACGGTATAGCCCTGTTCAAATGTTAAAATCTTCCCTACAAGCCACTAGTAAAAAAGACACCTACCTCAGCCTCCTCCCTGATAGCCTCGTCGATAACATTATGGTCCTCAACAACCTTCTCCTTCACTGCATAATTCAGATCCTGTAAACCAGCTTCCTTCTGCTGCAGATATATGTAACAGAGACCTCGGTTGAATAGGACTTCGCAGGAGTACAGTTTAAACAGGAGACCCAGTTGCGCATAGTCGATCATGGTGTTGCCTCGGAGATATAGTAGAGTGTCGTTGAAATTCGCTAATGCCTCCTCGAAATCGCCCAACAAGAAGTTCGAGACACCCTGCTGAAAATAGGCTACCGCAAGGTATTGGTCTAATCGGATTGCCCTCTGGTAGCATTCGACCTGTTCGCACGACAATGTTTAGCATTTCAAGCTTCGAGTTACTTGGGGGGATGTGTTTGCTCACAGCTTTCTCGTGCTCTCCTAGCGTTGCATGTATAACACCCATGTTGAATAGGATCTTCGACGTATCCGAAATGCCGTCAAATTCTTTCAGCGCCTCTTCGAACTCATTGTTGTCGTATCGGCTCAGGGCCGAGACCCACGTCTCTATTTCCTGGACAAGGAGTCAGCACTCCGTATTCACACGACTACAACTCCCTACTATAAACACATGAACCTACCTGCTTCAGAGACATTGTGTCGCTAGGATTAGCCTCGAATTAGTACCAATTGCTCTATCCAGAAAGCAAAGGTGAAGGCTTCTCCTCACGGCAGTATCAATGCCGAGGGGTTGTCGAGTCGTTTTTTTAGATCAATACCAGCTGAATCCAGACTGTTGGTCTTGCTTTTCGGCTAAGACTGGAGCGTTTGGTTTTAATAACTCTTTGTACTACTAGACCGCTGTGCCCTATTAACCCTTTTTTTCGGTAAACGGATATCTCCCTTATGTTTTGCTAAAAATGTCTTGGCTAATAGCGAACGCCGGGCGATTGTCTTAGCAGTCGACGCTTGATCCTTCGCAATTGAAGCCACTGGATATGTCTAGCTACGGTCCAACAGACGGCTCGTATTGGATGGCGTCAGGTTCCTGGGAGTTCGTTGGTGCAGGAATCGAATCTTGCAGCTCCCTGTGGCAGGGAAAAAAAAAGAGGTCGGGGGTGGAGGTGGGATATGTAGGTACGGATGCAAGAGGGCCACGAGCCAACAAGGTGGGACTGGATATCGGGGAAACGACAGAAAAGAAGCTCTCTTGAAATTAGATAAGACTTAGTATTAGGTGGACTAGGTATCTTCGCACTGCAAGGAATGGATTAGGTCGGTGATGAGAATGGAGAACTTGCAGTTGAGGAGAAGCAATGAGTAGTAATGAGTGGATGGAAGACAACGAAGCCAGCGCGTACAGAAGGACTGAGAGTGGGTGAAAGCGAAAAAGACAGTAACAGGCAAGGACGAGACCTTGTGCCAAGCAAGACACCGGACGGGAAAAGACTGGTAAATCTGGGTCAGAGTCGGAACTTGGTCTCTCGCTGGGGATTATGCAGTATGTATTTGTGTGTACCCCCCCGTCCACTTTGCGATTGTGATGCTGTGGATACGGAGTACCTCTTTGCGGGCAGTCAAAACGACGATGATGCTAACCAGGGTCCCGACGTAGGGAGAAACAGGGGCAGGGGTTCGCTCAGCCGAGGGCTTGGACTGGGACTCGCTCGGGCTTGGAGAAAGAAGTGAGAGGGGCGCACAGAGCACCGGCTGTTCGTACCATGTATTCCTTTTCCCTCAAGTAGGTAGAAGTCAGGAGGGTTACGACTCAAAAATATATCGCTATTCTTCATCCTATCGTTTGACCGGTCATGATATAATGAGGGACGTCAAAACGTCAGAATCAATGTGTTGGATGAGCTTGCTTTGTTAAACGGCGGCGAGGGCGTTTACGATAGTAGCACAGCTTCGTGAACACGCGCGAGAAGCGACTTGTTGGGCCGGCCCTTCATTCTATTTCATACTGGCCATTGGCTGGTAACAACCGGCGTAACTAAGGCCCAAGGCGGATATGAAGGTATTGCACGACGTCTACCTACAGGTAAGTTGTTTATAGATCAGGAGGATGGCGGATGAGAAAAGCCAGGAGGCAGCACTGCCCGGAACTGAGACCACCTGGCCGTCGACTCATTTAATGATTCCTTCCTCCAGCCATTGGTCGCCTATTGCCAGCACAAGCTCAATCTACGGATCCCTCAAAGTACGGAGGGCCTTCGTAACTATAACCCCTTAACATTAAATGTAAATAGAAGACGGGCATACGCTTCATCTGTGTATAGTGGCGGCAGATTGGGGGAACATGCGTTCGTATCCCACGACTCCGTATGCCCAAAGCAGTGATTACTACTTCGTCATCGATATGTATACCTAGTAATTACTGTAGTAGTTGCATGTATTGGAAGCGGTGATAGTGCGGGAAGCGAAATGTACAGCGGAATGTACATTACAAGTAGTACTTCGAGTTGGTAAGAATAATTGATGGTAAGAATTGGCTCGTGGGGTTGCAACTTGTAACGAGCCCTGTCACTGCTCATGCACCAAGTGTTCCAAAGTTCGGTCTAAGGGGGAATGATTGGTTAACGGGACTCGGGGCGGCCCCGCAATCTCGGACACCAGGCGTTTCCAAGGGCGCCTAAAATCTAAATCGAGCCAGTCAGTGCTCTAGATTTTCTTGGTCTACATGTTTTATTTCGTCTTATTATTCTCCTATTATTTTCCCTGGTTATGATTCTTATTACGACACCTTCGAGAACTTTCCCGTTGACGAATGAACTCGACATGTCCCCTTGCTTCAAGGTGCCCAGAGTCCAGATAGAGAAGATAGAGACTCATGTGCTCATATGTCATCCCATCTCGATCCCGGAATAGGCAATCTGCGCACATCGTCGTTCCTCTCTTTTACCCCAATTGGCTTCGTAGCATTTTGCCTACGCGCCGACAAGCTCTCTAGTTCCCGTCAGCACACTATATCACTCGCAGTAATGCAATGTGACGAATTCAATAACTCGAAAGAGCAATGACCTACCTAAATAAGCTCGGGTCACTATTGAATTAGCTAGGGATGCTATGTCGATAATGTGTTATACATATGAGAATCGTTGCCGGCGGCTTCCTCGATGTCCGCTGGATTTCTCACTATATGTACCGTCTCACCGGACGACGTGCTGCATCCTAGCCTTATTAGAGGCTCATGTATATTTTTGTCATCTTAATACCCTATGACTTCTAGAGTACTTAGCTGATCGTGATGGATTCTACATAAGTGCTCGCTTATATGTTTCTACACCATGAATTTACACGTCATTTCGTATCAGGATCTCGAAAGTGTGTATTCAAAGATGTGGAGCTGACATCGAGGTCGGTTGCGAAACTCGCTTCTCTTCAGTGAGTTTGAGGCGGTCTTCCTACCGTCTACCTTTAGATCTGAACCTGCTATCGACTAGGGAGGCATGTCAAACCGAGCAGCGCTGCATGACGGAAAGTCTGTTCCAACTCGGCAGAAACTACAGGGTGCTTGTTTGATTACCCTCAAATCTCAGAGTCTGTGTTGCTCTATCGAAGCCCCTGGGCCCACGGTATCTATGATCTAACCCTCTCTGGCGGATCAGATCTTCAGAACCTCGATAACCGTTGCTCGAGAGTAAAAGTCTTGCCGTTAAACGTTTTGGAAATCGAAACTAGACTGATCCTTCATCGATCCTTTAGACCCTACTTACAGCGTAAGGTCTTTTTCATCGAGGTACTGCGCCGGCCGTAGTTAGACTTATCGCTTAGATCTTGAGGCTTGTTGATCCTTCGTCTGCGGGTGATGATGGGCTAAAGTGGCTGCATTTTCCCTAGATAATCCCACTTCTTTATGTTAGACATTGCTAACTGCGAAGTCGGGTGCATATGTAGACTGTATTTGGGAATCCCTGTTATCCCCTGCTGCATAACGACGTACGTGCACCGGCAGGTACCGTTGCTGGGTTCTCTAGGTTCTCTGGATTTTCTGAGAATATTCTTATGTTTTACTGCTCTTACTCGTCTCGCTCCACGTGTTTCCGGTCACCGCTAAGTGGGACTCTCGGCGCTTTTGTGTGACAAGGTTTGCATTGAGAGGATCCAGGAGAATCCGTACATGTAAGTAAGTAAGTATTGGACCAGTCGTCCCTAATAAGGTTATCTAAGGTGAAGATCCGGGCCAAAATGCGGTCAATTAGTTTATCCCGAGATAAGATGGTGTACATGTACATATGAACATCGCGGCACGAACTGCCAAACTCACCCCGGATCTGTCAGTCTCGTATGTATGTTCTAGACGTACGTAAGCAGGCGGCGGCGGCCAGGACCCGAGAGGTGACAGCGTGGCCAAGCTCTCGATATTACTACGTACATCGGACGGAGACTTGGCTTTGGACGAACCCCTACCCACGAGTTCTTCCCACCTGATGGGAAAGGAAGAGGTGCCTTGCGTGTATGCTCCCGCCCATTTGAGGAATTGGTATTAATCGCGTTCCTATCGCGGTCTCCTTCATTACTTCTGTAAGTGTAAGGGCGTGGCGCGTAAGGGGTGAAGGGACCATCGAAACTTCATTCCAACAATGTTTCGTTTGGTTTAATGATGACAGCGATCAGTGTAGTAATAGGCTCCTAACGAGGTAACTCTTGGCGGTCTTTTATCATGAGATTGCATGTATACCGATATATGGGTGGTGGTGCCACTATGGGTCGGTCCATGGTGCCATCACCCAAACAACATCGCACGACGCCGCTGGAAGCTCTTCTGGGCAACATGCTCGGCATTTTGATCCCGAAGCCCCTGGATATTAGCTTTTAGCTACGGATCGCTTGTCGTTCGAACATATCGGATGACATGAGCAGAGCAGATCTGTCATCTGATTTAATGGAATGTCGTCCAATGTACTCTATTTCTGTAACAGTGAGCACTAAATTGATACGTGCGTGGGATTAACTGCCACCAATGACAGTGATATCACGGTGGATGTCAACGTGATGAGCTGCTCAAGTTGTTATCAAAGCGAACACCCGAGAATTGGTCCCTGAATATCTTTGCATTACAAGCAGCAGGGGCAGCTTTACATAGACACTGCCAGTCTCCAACTGGGTGGGAAGGAACAAGACCATATAGCAAGGCTGACGTGCTCGGGGGTCCTGATTCGATGACTTTAACGGACATCGGGCGACATTTCATGGTTAGTTTTCTATCAAACACTCGCTAGGTGCTAAAAACTTTGGAGAGCGACCCTACATACATATTGAATATGTATGTGTTGACGATCCGGGGGCTAGTACCGATTCGATTCAAACATCAGATCATGCCCTTCTTCACTTCGTCTTTTCTTTCCTCCCAAAGCGTCTTCCCGGTGCATGAGCACACCGTCTTATCGTTATCCCACATGCCGGCACTTCTCGCAATAACGCCAACGACGGTGTTTTCGTCGTTCTTCAACTCCGATTCCGCCTCCGCGACCCCATCCTCCTGTCTAGAAACAACCATTGCGTGTCCGATGACTTCCCAGACTTGGAAAGGGCGATCTAAAAATACCGCAGCCCGGCCGTCACTACCGACTTGAACAGTGCCGAGTATTCCGCGAGGTTGAGTAGTTCCGCTGCTGCCCGCCCACACCGGACCCGTAGACGTAGCGCCGAATTTAAGATCGCCATATTCTCTTATGCTAGCCGCGTAGGTGCCTGGCGCGACACCACGAACAGTTAAGTCCACTAGGGTCGTTGTGGGCGAGACCTGTACCATGCGAGCTAAGCCTCTAACTTCCCTGTCACCTGCTTCCGATCCTTCGGTGGCCGCCTCGGGAGCGGAGGCAGGTACCAATGCCTCACCTCCCTTTGCATTGCGGTGATACGTCTCGAGAATGCACACAGCCGCACCTGAAAGGGTCCACATCAGCCAGTTGAAGGAGCTGGATGTCAATTCAGATCTGGGAGAGCCTGCCACGTGGGGGACGTGTGGACGGTGAGTCTAGGATAAGGTCGAGAAAGGGGCTTTCTTTCAATGCGGTCCAAAAATAACGGCCGACGTTTCGCATGAACCCAAACACTGATAGGGGCCAGCCAGTACGAAAAGAAACATGATATTTCAAACTTACTGTTTGAGGCGCCGGTCCCTCGCAGAATGGCGTCCCGGCCTGTCGCTTCGATGGCGCTAACGATCGCAGACGGCGCAGCTATTTAGGGACCAAATCCTGTCAGTCCCAGAGTGGTGCTATTGGGCGGTATACGTAATAATTTAGATCTCTTTAGGGAGTGAAAGGGCGAATTCCTCTTACCAGTCCCCTCAACCGCCACTAGTTGCTCCTTCAGGTTGGCATCGACCTTGGTGACACCCTCAAGACTATATAGCGCGTCCGTGATCGATTTAACACAGTGGTCACAGGTCATCGGCACGGCGAATAAGGTCTATATGATATGGTTCGCGTTGTCATCAGCTTATCATGTCTTGCTTGCGCTTGATAGTTCTGTCTTCTTTCCGATGCTATTTATACGCGACTCTGACTATTTAGACAGAAAGACACTGAATTGAGAGTATGAGATATAAACGTAGATAAACGGACCTGGAAAGGAGTCTTGACTTGATTCTGAACCGCCATCTTGTTTGTAGTAACGGGATATATATTTTGATATAACAATGTTTCTCGCCTATTGCGGTGAAAATAGGACTCAGTAGCGAAACCAAGACAAACGCAGCCAGAAGTTGCAGCAAAAGAACGGAATGAGATACCATGCAAATATCTCAGCATCGTATATCATAGAGAGATCTAAGGGAGGACGAAGAGGACCTCATGATACTAGTATAGAAATACTTAGGTATAGAACCTATCATGGAATAGACTAGAAGTCATTGACTTACACGATGGAAACCCACCTTTTTTCTACACGCCAATAAAGTAATGTAATGAGCGAAAGCTGCTTTGAAATCGCATTTCTTCCACTGTATCTGCGCACTCGGTCCTCGGAGCTTAGAATTGATAGATAGCGTCATTTGGACAACCCGCCACGCTTCCACTCATTGGCTTGGTTCACTATCTTATCGATAAGATTACAACTTTCGGATCATGTACCCAGGCACGTGACTCTTGAAATATCGAATTGTGCTATCGCTTCTAATATCTACATCAGCATTAAACATCCGGCAATCTCGCGAATTTGTCGACAAGCGTGCCATTGGACCACGAGAAGGATCTTCTCGGGCCATATATGCGTTCCCGCTTAGAACTTCCGCGCATATAAACCTGTACCATTGACGACGAGGGGCCGAAGCTCCCTCGAGAGCCGTCGTCATGTCACAGACTATTGGGCTGGTAAGCTTTCCGCTCTTTTTCTTACCATCATTATAAGCCAGAAGCGTCGACACCGCAGAGAAAAGAATGAGGACTGACGAGCGAATCATTGGGAAACAGACAAAGCTCGCGTACTCGCGCACATGGCACCACATCTCAGCGTCCGCGCCGCACCCGACGCTCTCGACACAACCGAACGTGACGCCGCCATCGCTCGGCCGCCTAGCGTCACGCATCGCCGTAATCCTCATGGGCAAACACAAGCCAATATGGGATCCTTCAACCGACTGTGGTGACTACGTCGTGGTTACCAACTGCGCCGCTTTACACGTCACCGGCCGCAAGATGTGGCAGAAGACCTACTACCGCCACAACACCCGTCCCGGTTCGCTGCGATCTGTCACTATGGACGTCCTCATGGCTAAGCATGGCGGCGCCGAGGTCCTGCGTAAGGCTGTCAGTGGCATGCTCCCCAAAAACAGGTTGCGAGATAAGAGGCTCGCTAGGCTGAAGGCTTTTGAGGGCGATGCCCACCCGTATAAGCAGAACCTGGTTCGGTTTGGCGGTGTTGAAGTTGGCAAGGAGGGCTGGAGCGAGGCGGTAAAAGCTATCAGACAAGCTGATGCGGAAAGATTATAGCAAGGCACTCTGCATTGATAGGAGCCCGGGGGGCATGGGAGCTGAGCCCAAAAATCTAAGCGCGGTGACTGCCAAGAAGGCTTGGCTCTGTGTATCCGCCATGTATTACATTGTATATACATATAATGAAAGCATCTCATGACAATCAACTCGGCAATTAGATGGGAAAGCAACACTATGGGTTCAGACGGATAAGCACAGAGCATACCACGGAGAAAGTACGGTTTGGTCTTTCTTTATTTAGATGGTATCTAGATACTAACGAGCAGGCTGCCCCGGCCGAAATGATAATGCAGTGACAACTTCATCGTCTAACCAGAGCTCACTACCTCCTAGAACCATGATTCAAAAGCAAAGGCAAACCCACGCTAACGCCAAAAACATAAATACATATCCAGAATCAAGAGTATCTAGGATCGTGAAACTTCGACCTTTATGAGACCATTAGGTCCGGACTGAGGCGCATATACTTCGGCATCCTTGCCAGTGTTCTTAAGCCCCTTGTGCCACGATAAGTCTGCAGGGTTAACATGGTTAGTACTAATCTCGTAGTCATTGTGAATGATTAACAGGCAAACCTACCAATTTCGAAGTAGTGTTTGTTCGGTAGAGTGTAAGTAACGGTGGCAGTTTCGGGCGCAGCTTCGAGGATTTGCTCGCTCATTTTGTACATGGTGTTCTGGACTGACGGACTACTCTCCTCGGCAAAGGTCTTCATGGTGATCTTACGGGCGTCCTCCCAAGCCTTGTCGAACTGGGCCACCTTCTGCTCGACCGCTGCCACGTTTGGTAGGGTGTTCCACCTCCAGGTGGCGTCGACTTCGGTCGACAGGATACGGTCCCAGGTCTCGGGGAGTGTCGTGTACTCGTCCCGGATAAAACTATGGAAGGCCGACCCTGTACTTTTCAAGACTAGGAGTCCCGCAATGCCGCTCGTGATCTCAATCCCCTGGCGGGTAATACGAGCCTCCACGTTACGAGTATCCTCGCCGTCGCGGTAGAAGCTGTGGGGATGTTCCTTGCCGTCAATGATCATACGGGTCCATCGCTTGACAACGAGCTTAACGTTGGCAACATGAACATGACCATAGGTGTCTAAGAAGTGTTGCCCAAGATAGCTGGCATACAGCTCCGGCGGGTTTACGGGGTGCTCCTTGGCCTTAATGTAGATGGTGTTCTTGATGGAGTCGGTAGCCACGACAACGCTGTTGTCCGCCACCGTGTACGACCGCTCGATCTCGCCCTCGAGGAGACAGGTGACGGTCATCTCCGTCACGGTGTGCGTTCCCGACGCCTCGTCCCTATGGACCTTGTACACGCGGACATTGTCCTTTCCGTAGCGAGCTGCTGAAACCACGGGCATCTCGTAGAATTCTATGTTTAAACCGTGAATATCTCGATTTCTCTTCTTATTCTTCTTTCCCTTGCCCCTTTTACTTCTTGGGAAAAGTAGGAAATTCGTGAAAAATTCGACGTCCGAGACCTGGACTTCCGAGAACCCTGTTTTATAAGGGGATGGCTTGGTGCAACGTAATGCAAAATGTTATAAAGTGAATCGATCTCGTATAGTCACAATGAAACAAGACGATCGGAGATGAGCAACAGCAGCAAGGAAAAGAAGAAGAAGAAACCGTGAATCAATGGATGATGAGCTAGTCTACGAAGGAGAGAAAAGGGCGCAGGCGGACAAGATAGACAATCATGTCTGCGTCCTTATATACACCTCAGATGGAGCTGGAGTTACCTCCACAGCTTGTAAGTACCCTAATTAACGACTGACTGTATGTATATACGTACCTACATATCTACCTACTACTGTATGTAGTATGTATATTTGCCTCGGACCTCTCTAACGTAAGAGATAGCTAGCTTCCCAAGGTTTACCAACAAAGCTACTACCGACCCTCCATCCCCAATCCGACCGCATACTCAAAAACCAGGGAGTTTAAGTATGGGGAATGTGGAATGGGGATGCAGGGGCGTAAGGGGCGTAGGGGCGTAGCAGACCCAAATCTGGGTCCTACATACAGCAATTGATATGTAATTATGTAGTAGGTAGAGCAACGGCAGCTTGGCTCTACTGCAGATCGGAAAGCGCCTGGTGCGGGTGCATACAAGATGGAAATGGAAAAGAGTCCAGTGTCCCCCAAAACCCGCTGGTCACCGATAGGAAGGAAGCCACCTACATCGATGATTAGTACCTACATGTAGCTAGGATGTAATGTACGTCTGGTAGGTAGCAAGTGTATGAGGTAGATGGTGGCACAAGAGCTACAAAAGCGGGCGGCGGGTATAGGAAAGGAGGGGAGCTCCTAGTAAAATGATCTAAAATGATAGAATGGACCCAGTTAAAGAGTTCCGGATGGGTCCAAAGAGTTTAAAGCGTCCCTAATGGCCATTTTAGCGGCTCTATACACCATAATTCACCATTCAATGTTGCCGTACCTTGCCGTATTTTCACGGAGCCCGCCGACTCCCCCTCCAATTATGGCCGTCTCCTACCGTAATTGGGTATGGTTATCCTGCATGCGAAGCGAACCTAGCTCCATCATCTCCTTGTCAGGAATTTCCTTCGGCCGGCGATAAGATCATCTAAACTTCTTATCTCACCTGGGCAAATTTACCGAACTTATCACCAACCCTTCTCCTTCATCTATTCGGCCTATACGCGCGACATTTTACATATCTAGTCCAGTGCTAGGATAAACAGGATATGACCTGGATATTAAGATCTAGATAGGGGCGAATTGATGTCGTCCCAGGAATATTATCAGAGCTCGACCAGCTCCAAGATCTAGAGTTCCTATGACCGCGTATGGCGTAGGTATTCGCTCAGCTCATGTAGGTCACGGCTTTTCTGTCCATTGAGGGCAATCGCAATAAGCCGATTACGAATACACGCAGTTTATCGATCTGCTGAGCCCCGTGTGCTAGCTGGGCTCGTCGGGAGGGGAGAAAACCAAAATATGTGGTAGCCGGCGAATAGACAAGTCATATCTCATGGGCAAACATTCGTAAGATACCTAGACCGCCCCAGCTAACATCCATAATCAGGCCACAATGTCCTATCCGAACATGCAAAGAAAGGACTCGGAGCTGGTACGTCCACTAAGCAGCGAAGAAGAGAATGGCGGCGGTCCGGCGTGATGCCACAGCATCAATGCTTGCATCGGATTCCCCAAGAGGAGAATATATGGCTCTGTATCCATTGAGCAGACAGCAAAATGACAATTTCTCTACACTATGCTAGCTCGCTATTCATTGTTCCGATGGAAAAAGCTGACGCCCGTGATGGCGACGCTCTGTTCCTTAACCTACTAACATACAGGCAACATATCGTTCAATTCCATCCTCTGCGAAGATGATCAAATCCAAAGACCTTGAAGCCCATAGATACATGTACATATTGACAAATATTAATTTCGATATTTGGAAGTGTATCTAGCATAGGAGAGTTAATTTTAGACTGGTGGAGGCTGAAAATATGTAATAGATTTGGGTGATCGATGAAAGCTCGGCATTATATCGACTTGCTGACGCCAACACGACTCCAGTCACACAAATAGCATTCTCACTCTTTCCTATATAGTAGTGTTTATAAATCCTACCAATCCTTATTAACCCTCTTTGATGCGGCTGATTGATCTTAGTTAAATGATCTGCAGGAAATGCTGTAGCGCAGGCTGACGACCTTCGTCAACACCCATCATTAGATGTACGACAGCTTCATACAATCCACTATCATGGATCTCGTGTGATGTCATCTTCTGGGATGGCTTCCTAAATATGGCAGGCTAAGTCCTTCGTCGGTACCTTTTTGCAGGTTGGGAGCTTTCTTCATATTTCGTAAAATTACAACCGCAGCTAATTCAGGGGCTACCTTCGTACTACGTTCCATGAACATCCCGTGGCTAAAACCGTAACCTACCCTGCACTACTTTTAGATCTGATCTGGAAGGTCGTATTTGGAGAAGCAGCGTCAGCGCTTTGCTGCGAATTCCTATATAAGTGTTGATGCACTCAAACAAGAACACACCTACCTGCTTCGAGCGATACGTGCCCGACCTGGTCTCTATCGCATCGAACACTCAAGAGACCAAGCTACGTTCTTTTCGCCATGTATACATTAAAGATCGCAGCACTAGCTCTTCTAGTGCCTTCTATACTTGTCTCAGCTGCGCCAACTTTCAAAAACCATGGGACAGTGGCCGAATGGGATGGAACCAACCACGAGCATAAAGGCACCGTGACCCAAGTCAACAGCGCGTCATACAAGCCCGACACTTCGATTAAAGTAGTTCAGATATACGACCCGAGCTACACCGGAAGATACCATTCGGAAGTTTTCAAGACGGACGTCTATAAGGTCGGCGACGAGGGATTCTACGGCTTCGCTTTTCGGCTGCACTCGGAATGGGACACGTCGGGGAGCCAATCCTACAACATCGCGCAGTTCATCTCCGACTTGACGGACAACCCTGATAACACTTGCGGGGACGGCTTCATCCCCTCGATGATGATGTGGGTTGAGGGGAACCAACTCATGATCCGCAGCAAGGGCGGCGATATGTGCCACGGCACCTTGAAGAAGTTCAAGGTCGGCACGGTCAAGCCCGGCGACTGGCATCGCGTCGTGCTCCAGGCTAAGTGGAGGAGCGACAGCTCGGGCTCCTACAAGGTGTGGTTCGATGGGAAGGAGGCATTGGAGCAATCCAACATCATCACGACCTACAGGGACAGCCAGAAGAAATTCGGCTTCCAGTTCCGCGCCGGCTTGTATGCGAATAGCTGGCACGACGATAAGCGCATGGAGGGAAGTCAGGGCACCAGGCAACTCTGGATTGACGAGGTTGGTATCGGAAGTACGTACGAGGATGCGGACCCCGGAGCAAAGTGATGTGGTTGTCCTGTCTTGATGTAAGTACCTACTTAGCTAAACTAGGTATTCATTTCTTGAACGAGTGCTTCATCCAGTGTCTTGATATTTTATCAAAGCATTCAATCATTACTTTTCTTAGAGTCTTATTATAAGGCATTCACGAAAGACGAATACTCAACTTACTAAGTGTATTACCATAGGAACTTAGTGTTTGCATTAACCTGAGTACATACAACTTGGCAATAATTGAAACCACTATGCAGGTAATTTAAGAACCCGAGACATACATGATAGTTTCGTAGGACCAATAGGAGCAATTATCTGCTGGACGAATGTGATAGTGAAAAGAAGAATGACATACTGTATGTATAGAAAATTTTTTGCCTGTAATGGTCACATGTCAAAGAAGACTCTGGGACCTATCTACGTACATCCATAGTAGAATAAATCGAATATAGGACTTGTATAGTCACCTTTAAGTTATTAAAAAGAGAAGTTGAAGCTTGTGAGACCAATCACTATAAGGTTCCGAGCTTTGGACATTTGAAGTTGGAGAAATCTAAAGATTCGGTACGTACCGAATTTATTCCTCCACTTACCAGACAAGACTGCTCCACCTTCGTCCCAATAAGTATTCCTTGTTCCTTCCTTGGCAGCTTGGCGCAAGGCCGGTCGCAATCCGACCCGCCGTCGTACCTAGAAGGCTAGAACTGCAAGTACGAATGGATACTAAGTAGAAACACTACAAACATTACCTTTGACTTCTTTCCTACCTAACATATACCTAACTGGAGACGCTGTATGAGACATGATAACGACCTGGGCTATTTGTGCCTCATTATTCGTCCCCGCTTCCTTTTTGCGATTTTGTCCGTCTTCCTGTTTAAACCGGATCCTCGTATCTTCGCGTCAACTTATTCCTTGAAGTTGAAATCGATCGCTCGTTACAGTCCAACACGTACATCCCTCTCCCGACCAGCTATTTGCTCCTCTCCATGAGTGGCGCCACGGCCTTGTCCCAGACGGTGGGAATTTGGTCGGGTCTGCCACCATGCTGAGCACCTCCGCGACACCGACTCAGAAGTCGTTAGCGAACCAACCCTCACACTCAGTTGCTTCCCCAGTTGCCGCTTCGCGCCCAAGTCTCGACCGAGATGGCAGCCTTCAACCGCCCAATGCCCCCGCAGGTGGTCCTCGAACTATGGCCCCTGCCGCCTCCTCCCTCGCCCCGAGAGGTTTATCCTTGAACCCTTCCCAGCCCCCGGGGAGCTTTAGTTCGGACCTACGAAGCCAGACTATGCAATCAAGAGCAGGTTCCAGAGCCGACCTTTACATCCACGAGAAGATAGACGAGGATGATGAGACATCCATTGCTGAGAATATTCTTAATGCGCTGAAAGACTCTCTCGTACGGGAGCTGAAGATCAAGGAGGGAAGCGAGAACATGCTGGAAGCCCTAAATGCAAAGAAGGCGAAACAGACTAAAGAGCAACGCCAGAGGGTGGAAGCCGAGCTTACGGCTTCAAATACGAGAATAAAGGAGTTAAAGCAGAGGATCACCGATGCGCAACGGTCCAAGGCCGCACCCAGCACACCAACCAGAAGTCGGAACGAGGGGCTGTTGCTTAATAGCGGCCTGCGCTCCCCCCCAAGCGCATCCAGGAGTGGCGCTGGATCTGACGTTGACGACGCGACAGAATCTCCGACATTTGCGCTCGCAGAGATATTACAGGCCCTAGAGGCGGAGGGCATGACACCAGAGTACTATGTTGCGGGCGCCAACAACCTTGTGGATCTGTTCAAGAGACACCCGACGCTCAAGTATGATTTGGTGTGGTCCGTGTTTGGAGACAGGATGCAGGTCATGCTGCTCAGCGGTAGCAGAGAAGTCGTGGCGGCGGGGTACCGAATGCTGCGATATGCCATTTCCGACGTTGCATCCCTCAAGAAGATACGCGCGTTAAACACGGATTTTATGGTGGTTGTGTCTCTCGCCAAGGATCGCAAGGCCGATGTGGAACGTGAGCAGGCCCTCAAGTTCGTCCGTGCTTTTCTGGATGTGAAAGATGGTGTTCGCGAAGTGTCTAGGGCGGTAGTCAGGACTATCGCCGCGGTCGCCGAGCAAGTTGAAGACCGATTGCGACCAATCTGCATCGAGACTCTAGCCGAGATCCTTTTACGAGATCCGGCGCTGCTTGTAGCGTCCGGTGGCCTGGTACCGTTGTCGGAGACTCTCGCCGAAGGCACTTATAAATCGCCCGAATCGTTGTCTTCGGCTTTTCTCTACCTACTGGACGCGCCGCATACGCGAAAGTATCTACGTGCAGGATATGAACTGGAGGTTTTGTTTACCGCCTTCACTGACGCCCTATTCACGTACGAAGGGGTCGTGAAACAGAATTCTAAAGCAATCGCCTCTGCTCTGAAGAGTTGGTCTGGGCTCATGACCCTGTCCATGTATAACTTCAGAGCGATTGGTTCCTTGATATCAAGTTTAATGCTTCCCAGTCCGACCCTCCGGGATACCGTGATAGATCTCCTCTATTCGCTTCTTCGTATTAAGCCTCCTGCGTGGGCCACATCATACCTTGCTGGGCGGCGCTTGACAACGTATGGAAGAGTCACGACACTGAAAACATCAACATCGAGCAAAGAAGAAACTGTATACGACGATGACGGTTCGGAGCAAAATTTCGTGGAGCATTATACGGCGCTGCTTCTAGCTATCTTCATCAAGGCGGGAATGATGCCTAACCTGCTCCAAGTCGCTCAGGATACGGACGATCCCACGTTGAAGCGAAAAACCACTCTACTTATTGGCGAAACACTTAAACTTGCGAGTAGAATCCTCCCCTCCTCTTGGAGCAGCGAACTTCAACTGCTCCCCGAACTATTCGCGGCTGCCTCACAATTCGAAAATGAGGCGCATTTTAACGCGACCGGCATCGTTTACCAGATTAGTAGTGTGAGTCGGACGCTTTATCGGTCGTCTCCGTCTGGTTATGCTGCCGGCTACCTGCCTTCTAGTAGCATGCTAGAAAACATGGGCCATGCAGAAGAGGCACCCAAAGCCAACGCTCTGGTCAACACGGATGACGCCACGTTCCGTCAGTTGTTGATAGACTCGGGTGTTCTTGGCCACTCAAATCCTTCTAAATGGAATTGGGATGTCGTTCTCAAGATAATCGAGGGACCATTGATGAACGGCAAGCGCGTGGAAGAGGCCATCAAGGCGTCAAAATTCGCAAAAAGATTAGTAGGCTTTTATCGACCATTCAAGTTCAAATTTGCGGAGATAAAAAATACACGGAATACTCAGAAATATATCAGGGTTGGTTGCGCTCTGATCCATACACTGCTACAGACAGCCGAAGGAATTAAATACCTCGCGGATAACAAGCTGCTCAGACAAATCGCCGAGTGCTTGGCTCAATGTGATCCGGTAAGAGTCCTTATGCTAAATATCTTGCATACAGGTGGGCTAACTGTAAATTATAGACCAGTGGCTTGACCGCGCAGTATCCGATGTTCTCAAGGGACCGTCTCACTGACACGCTATGTTGTGGTTATTTCCCTATGCTCGGTGTCTTGAGTGGTGACCCTAAAGGGCTACAGATGCTAGAGAGGTGGCGCATTTTTAACATGATGTATCACATCCTCGATTTTAAGCAAAGACCGGACCTCATCAAGTTGCTTCTCGCGCATCTGGATTATAGTCTCCAGGGCCACCCGCGTGTGCTTTTGTCGAAAGCCCTAACAGCTGGCACAAAAGAGATGCGAATACATGCTACGAACATGCTTAGGAAGTATGCAACGAGGCAGCGGGTTACATCTACGGGCCAGATCATCTCAGACTCCAAGTGGGCAATCCAACTACTGGTCACGCAGCTGTATGACCCGGAGGTCGAGGTATGCGCCACAGCCGTCAAGATTCTCGAGAAGGCCTGCAACAGCAAAGCCTTGCTGGAGTACATAGTAGAATGCCGCCCTGCATTGGACCACCTTGGCGAAATTGGGGCGCCTCTATTGCTCCGATTTCTGTCCACTTCAATTGGCTATCACTATCTGGATGGGTTGGATTATATAAGTAATGAGATGGATGACTGGTTTCTTGGGCGTAACGATAACTACGTTAGCCTGATCGAAGCCAGTCTGGCGCGTTCCTTCATCGATACCCAAGAAGACCAGCCACACCGTCTCAGCATCTATGAAGACGATTTGGATACAGACCAAGATAATCACGTACCGCCTCACTTCTACCGCGAGTTATCACGTACAAAGGAAGGCTGCAAGCTACTCGAGGATAAGGGCCACTTTGAAGAGTTCGCTTCAACCATCAGAGAATATGGAATGCAGTCGGAAGACGCTGAACTCATCACAAAAGTTAAGGGCTGCTTGTGGGCGGTAGGAAACGTTGGTTCTATGGAGCTGGGTGCACCGTTCTTGGAATCGACCGACGTCGTGGGACATATCGTCAAGATCGCCGAGTCTCACGATGTAATGAGTCTTCGGGGTACCGCCTTTTTCGTCTTGGGTCTGATATCGAGGTCTACGCACGGACTAGAGATACTTTCCGAACATGGTTGGGAGACAAACACCACCCCTCTCGGAATCTCATTGGGACTCTGCGTTCCCACCGATCTTTCCAAGTTCTTCTCATGTAAGCCGTGGAAGCACGAGATCCCAGCGAATATCGTTTTGCCAGATACCCAAAAGACGATAGTGGAGCCGCCACCTGTCGAGATTCAGGAGGAAGATGAGACGAACCGGCGAATACTGGAGCTCATGACCGAGCTGGGCAATATGGTGCTCTATAAGAAAGCCAAGGCCGAGCTGTTCCAGCTACGACATAAGAAGGTTCCGGGATTCCGGCACCCTGCCCTGTTTCGGAAAGTCCTGTCGCTCCTGGAGCGCCATCACTACAGACTGCCGGACCGCCATCTGGTGATTGAGCTGTTCGATAAGAGCGTCCTCAGGCACATCGTGTACGGCGAAGACAGCAGCGACGAGTCCGGGGGCAGCTCCGGCGACGAACAGAGAACGGAGCGCCAAAGGAGCGTGAGCGACCCGTCCGAGATGGAGAAAATAGCAGCGCGGACTCAAAAGTCGTCCATTTAGCAGCACCGCGGAGACGAAGGCGGGAAGTATCGGAAAGCGAATTGAAAATTTGGACAGCGGCGAGCTACGTATAGTCTGCTCTGTTTTCTCTTTCCCTTTCTCGACACGACGGCCGATATGTAAAAGTATAGACGCGACATGACACCCGAAATCGTTTAAAGCAGCATTGGAGAGAGAGAAAGAGAGAGATGGGGCAAAGGGTATGTAGTAGGTCTTTTGCATATCTATCTACATGTAGCCAAGATGGATGAATAGGCGGATGGCACGCACGTGGTTTAAATGTTGCTGTCACGACCTACTGAATCTGAATGTACCATCACCATCACCATCACCCGATTTTCCTATTGCCCTTCTCTCTTGACATAAGATTAGCCGACTTCGGTTTGGGGGAGTACGGGGAGGCGCATAGGGGGGAGGAACTCTTGCGTCGCATTTCTCTACGTGGTGGCGGCCGGGGCGTTTTGGAATCTTTACTACCGGTCAAATCATGGGAGAGGAAGTTGCTAGAGAGAGGCAATACCAAAAAGCGCGTGTGTATATGTACGTACATGTACGTATGAAGGAAATGGAGAAGAGGAGTTAGCAAATCTTGAAATCTGTGTTCGTGTGAAATGTCTATGCTACATTTAAGATACCTTGTGTATAGAGTGATTGATATGTATATGCTGAATCTTGTCGTACAACTTCGAGCTGTTCTATCAAACCTATAAAATGATCTTTCGGAAATAGTGGATTTTTGAGTAACGTAAAATGTTTTTGTACGCCTGGCTTAAATATTCATATATATGGACATATTGATGGACAGACCGATTCGTAAATGCAATTACCACCGAGCCCGTATAATCAGCTCGTTACGACGCGATGAATCACGCGACCCTCAGCAGCAACTACACGCAAGAACAGTATGCTATGGTATTCCCCTCTTACTCATCATCCCCATCATCCTCATCCTGCTCGTCCTTCGATGCCTTAGCCTCGGCCCTAGCTCTCACCCACTCAGCAGCCTTGGCGCTGACCTTGTCCCTGCTCTTCGCGTCGCCGTTCTTCTCTTCCCAGTCGGCCCAGCGCTTGAACCACTTCTTGGCCGCCCTGGCTTTCAGACCCTTCACCTTGGTAGCTCGCTCGAAGACGTCGCGGATGGCCGCCTTGTCGGCGCCGGGCACGTCCTCGTGGTCGAGCAGCTGGTTCCAGAGGTCGAAGCGCTTGGGGAAGGTCGCCAGCAGGCCCTCGAACATGGTGCGCCCCAGCTCCGGGTTTCGGTGCGGCGAGTTGTACTCCAACGCCGCGAATTTGACCATCAGCGGGAAGCGCGCGTGGTTCGGCAGCGCTTGCGTGGCACGCGGGAGAAGCGCTCGTGCGCGCTCCGGTTGGTTCCGGACGGCGTGTAGCCAGTGCGCATAGTTATACCAGACCTCCGGCGAGTTCGCACCGAATTTCTTAACCAGGGCCTGGAAGAGATCGTCTGCTTTCTGTATGACTATTAGTTTTGCTGTGCGGAATTGATAAATACAATCTAACTCACCCCGGCTTTGTCCTCCTGGATGTAGATGCTGGCTAAGCGCTGGTAAACCTCTTGCTGGTCGTTGACCTGGCAGGCGCGCTTGAAGACTTCGTCGACGCTCTCTTCGTTTCCAAACCGGACCTCCAGGTTGAGATAAGCGATCCAAGCGTTCAGCTTCTCCGTCTCTTCGGTGCTGCTAATAGTCGTAATGGCACGTTCCGCTACCTCGCGAACCTTCGTGAGCTCGCTTACTTGCATCTGATGAGCCATGTACTCGATCCATAATGCAGACGAGTTTGGTTGGCGGTTGAGAAGTTGCTCAAAGTCAACGGCTGTCCTTGGGCCAAATGCGTCCAAATCACCGCTCTTGTCCACTTCAATTTGCGGCTTTCGCCGTTTCTTTTTCTTTTGAGCTGTATCCACGTCGCCATCCGCATCATCATCCACTGCGTCCGTTTTGTCAAGTGCATTAGCGGACCAATCAAATCCGCCAGCATCGAGAGGAGCGACTCCGTCGGTTTCTTGATCTACCATCTCACTGTCCTCATCGTCCACTGAATCGTTATCAGTTCCCTTAAAGACTATGGTCCCGGCACCTTCCATATCGTCATCCTCGTCTTCATCAGAATCGTCCTCATCGTCCTCGTCGTCTAATAATGTGACACCAGCATCATCATCTTCGTCCGTGTCGTCTATATCCATGCCTTCAGCATCTTCAAAGTACGATGGCTTCAGGCCGAAGTTGATTCGCTTCTTCTGCTTATCGAGCTTCAGGATAATAGCCTTGACAACGTCGCCTTCACTGAAAAGCTTTCGTGCGTCTTCGACAGGCTTCTCGGCCATCTCGCTGCGGTGACATAATCCGCTGACATTCGCGGAGCCTTCGATGACGATAAATGCGCCGAACTCCTCTACCTTGCGGATTTTGCCCGTAACTATTTGGCCTTCTTGAAGGTCCGAATAATCGATGAGCGGGACGAAGTCTTTGCTGATGACCGAAGTTTTGAGGCTCATTTGTACCTGGCCTGTGGCGGTGTCCACAGAGATTATGCGACCCTTGACAAGCTGGTCGACCTGGTATTCGTCTTTCCACTCCTTGAGGAATCTATCTGAAAGATCTGAAATCTTGACCATCGCCGTCACATTTCCACCGAGACCTACGAATAAACCCTTGTCCGATACGTTCTTCACAAAGCCTCGAAGCACGTCGCCTGCGCTGACTTGAGATACTTGAGTAATCTCCCGGTCCTTGACAGGTAGAGAAGAGTTTAGAACTCTTGAAGCACGAGTTGAGAGCCGGATTTTCTTATTGCTCTTATCGACTTCAACAACCGAAACTCGGACAATGTCGTTTTTGCTATATGCGAGCGTGTTTGCCTCGCCATAATCGTCGTTAACGTCTATCACATGAACCGGGCCAGAGACGATGTCGCTGAGTTGGACGATGATCTGCCGTTCATTGACCTTGGTAATTCGACCAGGAAGAACCATATTTTGCTTTACAGTTTCCCATGTGAGGTTCGCAGAGGAACCCGGAGAACGTGCTGAGAGGTCTAGACGGCCTTCAGCTGCGTTGACAGCCAGAACGCGGACTCGTAAAGCGCACCCAATAGGGAAGTTCGAGGCGAGATTCTCTAGTTGCGACACATCGTCTGATATTTCTAGAGTGCTAACCCTGCCGCGGACATTGGGTGAAAGGGTAACCCAGAGATAATTCTTTTCAATGTTATTGACGAAACCAATATGGGTAGAGCCTGGCTCCAATTTATCGTATGACAGGACCTGGGGATCATCTTTCTTCACATCGCTTGGCTTCGCCGACAACTCGAGGACCGAGTGGGTTGATCGGTGCGATATAGGTAGGAACCGATGGTTTTTCGCATCGTGGATACCCAGAACCCGGACTGTGATAGTGTTGTTTGTCCGGAAAGTGCTTAACGGCGTTTTCGGTTTCGAAATCTTGTCCCAACTATCAAAAACTTGGGAGACATCGACTCGACCAAATACATTATCGGAGAGTTTGACATTGAGTTGCGTACTCTTGACTGACGTGATCTTGGCCCTGGTGACCTTGCCAATGAATATGTCGTCCATTGACGAAACGTTTTCGTCTACTGGGTTCTCAATCTTGGTTGACGGTGTAGAGGAAGTATCCTTTTTCAAAACTTTGACTTCTTCGAATGAAGATGACGCGGCAACGATTCTGCCGTGGTCTCTGTCAATAGAATCAATCTTGACGAGCACTGGCTGGTATTTTTCAAGGCCAAAGTCCACCTTCTTTTGATCTTCTTGCGGTAACTTCGACTTGGGTAGTAAAGCAGTAATCTGGCCGCAGAATTGAATGAAGGCGGCTGTAGGTGTAATGTTTCTTACGAACCCTTGTCGAAGCTCACCAACTTTAGCTTCATCCAAAGACGTGAGAAGTTTGTTGTCCTGGCTAGCCTTGAGGAAGCTGGGCTTTCTTGACAGCGCTATGTATCGGCGACCTTCGTTCTTGTCTAGCACTACGAGGTCGTTGAGTGTTTGCCCGACGTGGATATGCTTCAAGGCAGATTGGCACTTGCTAGGCCGATCGGCAAGATGCCATACTGACAACATGGCCTTCAATGAACCATCAACCAATTCAACAAGCACGTCATCTTCGGTCTTTTGCACAACCTTAGCGGAGACAACATCTCCGAGTTTGAGTTTCTTAAGCGCATTTTGCTTGTCGAGACCAAAGGCGGATGGGTCTTTGCAGGAAACGAAGAGCTTCCGCGCATCGGCGTCGAAATTCAAGACATGAACGCTGACAACCTGGCCGACTCGGAAATGCTCCTTAGGATCCTGGATGTATGCCTCGCTCATTTCTGAGACCGGTAAGAAACCCCTGAGTGTACCATAGAACTGAACAATGGCACCATTGGAAAGAACCTTGATAATAGTGCCCGGCACTTGCATTCCAACGGTGATCTCTTCAAAAGACTTCAGCGGGATGGCTTCGGAATTTACGAGCGTCTTCTTCAGTGTAAGCTTGACCTGTCTTTTGACTGGATCAGTTGAAAGAACTCGGCCTTTGACCTTGAGACCTTCTCGGAATTTCTTCTCTGGGTGTTGTAGTCGGACATCCGCCAGATGCATTTCGGGGACAAATCCAACGATGCCTTCTGCCAATTTAACAAGCAAACCACTAACACCGTCTTGGTTTATCATCAGCTTCTCGATCTCTCCATTGACCACTTCACCGACGGGGATATCTTCAATACGCAGGAACGATTGCTCCAAGACTTGCTTCTCGAAGGATAACTGAAACATGCCATCGACCGCGTTGTAGCCCACTACCCGGCCGCGATGTACGGAGCCCGTCTTGAAGGGACCAGAGGATTCGGACAGCATATCGATCTTGCCATCCTTAACCCTAGAAATATGCACAAATCCAGGCACTCCTTCGACGCCCACATCGACAAACAGGCCGATCTCGGGATCGACTTTGGTGACTGTGCATTGCTCTACTACCGATGATATAGGAAGAGCTTCTGAAGGCAACTTTTTCGAAGACGTCAACTTTGATGTGAGGGATACAACGTGGTCTAGTAGAGAAATGCCTAGCTTCGGGTCCTTGGCGGCCGGGAAGTTACATATGACGCGAGCCTTGTACTTCTTCCCGACCTTATACTTAGATTCCAAGTCCAAAGCCTTAGGACCTAGACCCGAATGAATCAAATCAGCCGTGACATCCAACGATCCCATGACCTTGCCTAGTATTCCACGTTTGGTGATATCGGAGACCATGAATTCCACTGCGGCTCCCGGCAAGAATGTGTTAATCGTGGTCGCTTCCGAGGCGAAGTTCTGAATTTTTCCAATCTTGCTTGGGAGGGTGGTCAACTGCGCGACCTTTCCATTGGTAATCTTCCCTGTCACAAGACACAGAATGACACTTCCTGGTTGCATCTGCGAGTCAGGTATATCTTCGGCCAACTCCTTTCGAGATAGGAACCCTCGAATATCTGAATCGGGAAGCCCGAGTTCCATGACAAAACCATGGTCTTCGGCACTAACGACCGTTGCCATGACAGTACAGTTCGTAACAACATCTTGGCTGGACAGGCCTGTGTTGGCGAGAGCTGGGCGCAACGATAACTCAATGCGTTTCCTGGCTTTCGTCGAAGCGGTCGTCGACTCCTCGGTAGTAGATGTAACGTAAGCGCGGAGATACTGGCCAATTTTGAACATGGACGTAAGGTCAACGCCGTCGTCTTCAGAGTCATCCTCTTCCTCATCAGCTGCTTCGGCTGTTATCTTCTCATTCAGGGCGTCGGAGATGGCGGTGATTGGCACGTGGCCGGACAGGTTGTTTGGTAGAGCAAGGACAAGTTCTAACGGGTGGATCTCGGCAACCTGGCCGAGGACTAGAGAACCTTTAACAAGCCGCTGTCATAATTATTAGAGACAGCGCATATAGGAGATTTTAGTCGACAACTAACCTTGTAGTTGAGACTCTCAACTTTCGCGCCTTCTTCATCCCGGTGAGATTTTCCATGTTTATCGTCTGTGACCTTCGTTCTCTTCTTTTTGGTAGCTCGGTCCGTCTTCTTCCCACTCTGCCCTGACTCCTGCTCGAAGAGGACGTCTTGTTTGGCCTGGATCGAGATCTGTTTGTGTTCTAGAGGTGTGAGAATACTGCCTCCTCCACGAGGGAATATGGGCTCCTCCTCCTTTAAGCGCGAGATTATGGGCGCGGCGGTTTGCTTCGAATTGGAGCTCGGCTTCGCATCTTTCTTCTCAGACGCCTTGTCGGATTTGGATCGTTTTGATGGCCGTGAGTCGTTCTGCGCTTTGGATGTTTTGGAAGCTGTCGATACCCCAGGGGCATCTTTCCTCTTGAGTGAACTCATTATCTATCTCATAGCAATCAACTATCGTTTTTGCGCATACTTGGCAAATGCTGCAAAATTCAATGAAGATTTTAGTATGGTATCAATCCCACTTGGAACTTTTCGTTTCTAATTGTCCACCCAGATAACTTTTTTTCGCCGTAGTAGACTATCGATTATCGATAAGCTTAGATAACGACGAGGTAAATCGGTGCCACGGCGGTTATGGCCTGCCTAGTCCTTACTGGGTAACGACTCGGCGAGCTAGGGCGTGCATATGGAGGGGCGAGGGTCTTTATGCACTCCACTTATTGGTGGGTTGTCTTGGGTTATCAGGGCAGCAGGGATCGCCCCGAGGTTCAGGTAGGTAGCTACGTGCATTGTAGTGGCAAGTGTCACAAGTAATAGCCATCAACAACAACTTGGGCAACAAAAAGACAACCCATTCCATGGAGTTCAAAGCTTCACGTGTTTTATCATGATGAATCCTAGGAAGCGCGCAAGACCGAATCCCTCTGTAAAGGAGAGTAGTAATACTAGCTTGCCTACAACTTTGCCGTCGCAAGCCAGTAGCAGTGTTGCGTCACAGGCGTCATCATCCCCAGCTCCGGACCACTCGATGCCACCCACGAAGCAAGATGGCTCAGATACGCCCAAATCTACCAAACTTGATGATCTAAAGAAGGTTCGCAATTTGTTAAATATGTTAAGGCATTCTACTAACTAAAGCATTTTATATGTCGTAGGTACGTAAGTCGCGAAGTTGGTACGGTTCTTGGCCCCGAGCGCCCAAGTCGTCTGCCTCGACCCAGGTCTCACATCAGACAATCATGGGTGGCACTTCGCGTCCTGGCGCCTCTCCCGACTTCAGCCGATTCGAGCCCAAGAAGGATGGCAATTCTAGCGAAACCGATAGCCAATCTACTAGAACACTACCCAAGATCTCAGAAACAAGTGTGCCATCTGAACAAGCCGATAATGAACCCGTAAAATCTCAGGAAGCGGATAAAATCGATAACACTAATGGTGCTGACGGAACTGAGAGAGATGGCGGAGAGGATGTATCGAAGGACCGAGCGAACCCCGACACGGTTACAAGCAATAGTCAACCTCAACCTTCGTTAGAAACAATCCAACGACCGCAGACCTCTTCTGGTTGGTTGGGATGGTTCGGCAAGTCACCAGCGCCGGGGGCCGCCGTATCAAATGTTGAAAACATGGAGACGGAAACACCAAAAGAGCCTGAAAGAACGCAGCCGGATGCGCCCCAGGAACCTCCACCAAACGTCGAAGATATCGTACCGGAACCTGTTAACTCTACTAAGCTAACAAGTTCTTGGTTTGGGCTTTGGTACTCGTCAGCGCCTTCCACGAATCCGGATACGGCCCAAGCGGCCCGAGCGACGACTAATGTGTCAACGGCCCAGGAGCCAGTGTCGAAGGAAAATGAGGACGTAGTTATGGAAGATGCTCCTCCTTCGAAGCCGACAGAAACAAGTCAGCCGTCCAGTAGTTCGACATGGGCATTTTGGTCGAGAGATACAGGCCAGAAGAATAGCACGAAAGCGGCTGCTGCCTCGGAGCACGGCGAGCTAGCCATAATCGGTGACGGCTCGGAGACGAAGCCAAGACGCTCAACTAGTATCGAGATTGATAGGAGTTCCTCACCTATGAAGGAACCTCCGATAAAAGCCCCCAAGGAGGCGCCTATCAGGGCAGATATTTCGAAAAGGAACAAGAGAGTACGGCCCCAATCCATGGATATTGATGAGCCATTACCGAGGCCGGGAACTCCGCAATCAGACACGTCTACAAAGACGGCGCCGGCAAAATCATCTGCGCCAAGTTCGAGCAAATCTTCCGGGCCAAATTTACTTCTACCATCGTTCCGCAATACGTATCGTATGAAGGAGAACCCATCGATTATCAGGCAGATTGCACAACTACTACTACGTACACAGCAACCCCCGCCAAACCACGTATATCTTGTCAAAGAAATGCCAAAATTAAAGAAGGCTGTCGCGATTGGGATACACGGCCTTTTCCCGGCCGCATATCTTAGACCGATGATAGGTCAGCCGACAGGGACCTCAATCCGCTTCGCAAATCATTGCGCTGAGGCAATACGGAGATGGGCGGAACGGCATGGTTGTAGCGACTGCGAAATTGAGAAAATCGCTCTTGAGGGCGAGGGAAAAATTGCGGACAGAGTCGATAATCTATGGAAACTCCTTCTTAATTGGATTGAGCATATCCGTGATGCGGACCTTGTCGTCTTAGCCTGTCATTCCCAAGGAGTTCCTGTCGGTCTGATGCTCCTTGAAAAATTAATAGATTTGGGAATCGTCACCCGCTCTAGAATTGGTGTCTGCGCTATGGGTGAGTGAATGTTGGCAGTGGCTAATATGGATGAAAGTTGTTACTGACATGGTTCATTAGCTGGGGTTTCTTTAGGACCTTTCCCTGACTACAAATCCGGAATGGGCAGTAAGTAGTTTACAGATTCTCTCTGATACCTCCAGACTGTTCTTCTTGAACGACGATTACTAACTTCGGATGCTATAGTGTTGATGGGTACTGCCGCTGAGTTGTGGCAATTTGCGAACCCCGACAGTGGAATATCCAAGAGATACCAGCATGCACTCGAAGTAGTTGTCGGGTATGGCGCTCGTGTCACAGTAAGTCTCAAGTTCTACTCACGGCGTCACAAATAAATACTAATTATTACAGTACATCGGTAGCATCGACGACCAACTAGTTCCTATGGAGTCCGCCATTTACGCACCCGCATCACACCCCTACATTTATCGTGCGGTATTTATAGATGGGCGTGTCCATGCCCCCGATTTCATTGCCCATTTGGTGGGCTTCGCATTGAAACTTCGAAATTTAGGTGTATCTGACCATGGGCTTATACGCGAGCTCTCCATGGCACTTGCTGGAAGTCTCTACTCGGGAGAGGGCCACTCAAGGCTCTATGATGACGACCAAGTTTACGAGTAAGTCTTGTGAAATATCCACGTACAAATATCCACGTACTAAGTACGAACCTGAACGCCGCTAATGTGCTGTAGCTTGGCTATATCGCACGCCCTCGAGACCAGCAATATATCTGGCGTACCTTGTCGAATCCAGAAGCAAGAGAAATTGGCGAATCCTAACCCCTTTTTATTACCCTGGATTATGCGTGGGTTACTAGAGGAGGAGTTTGTCAAGACAGAATTGTACTCTGAGACAACTGAGTTGCTAAAACAGTTCGACGATTGGTCCCCTACCACAAAGGCGCTCAAAGACGTCAAGTATAGACTAGAGGCGGTTCGGTCCAAACTCTAACCCTGATAATGGTGTCTTGATATTGACTTAGCGACCGGTGCTTGATTTCATGCGCCCAGGGTTATGGTAGGTCATTGGAAGCATATATGGAGTTCTGAGGTTCTATTTTCGGGAAAACGCAGGAAATATCCTCTCAGGAATAATGAGGAACTAGCGAGAACGTATTATGCGGGTTGGTCTGTGTATTATACAATTAAGCTGGCGTTATACATAACCCGCGTGAGATGCTTGGGACTCGGATTGAAATGAATACTATACTTAGAGCAGATTAGATCCATCAATGGATACAGTACTTGAGTAAAGTATTGGGATGGACGGCCCCACCAATTGAACGACTTCAGGAATGGACGGAGGTTCGGAGGGCTCGGAGCGGGAGTAACGGAAGTTTGCTCATCTTATCCATATACTTAGTATTATTATACTAATTTCTTAGAGGGCGCCCGATAACACTCTAGACTTGAGTGTTTCTGCCCCTTTTACCAACTCGTGTCTGAGTTAATAATCGTCTATTTGAATGTAGATTCTTTATTAATTATCATCAGAATACTATGCACCTTTGCCTCGTCCTCCTAACATTTAAGCCTGGGGGTGTGCTTAATACACTAGCGGCGCACCCGCTCTAAATGAGGCCTACTAGTACTATCTATCCGGTAAACCTCACCAGTTACATAACGGAATTAACCTTATTAATACAGAGGTAACAACCCTTACTTTAGCGTATGATTTGTACCAATGCGGCTGCATTGTGACGTGCATACTGGTAACCATTTCTTCCATATCACACAGCCTTTTCTCACAATCCCTCATTTGTCACGATTTGCGATCCTTTCAACAGACAGCGATACGGCTGAATCCTTAATCCTAGCCAACTAGAGCTATTGCTTAGTTTCTCCCAATAGCTATCGACCTGGAGCCTCACATTCGCACGTGCCAAGGGATATAGAGGGACATTAATCACAGGGGTCAACTGGAGGGATAAAGCTATTTGTGTCTCTACTATTATACATATTCCCGTACGCAACGAGATGGACAAGTGCCCCTACCGAAGATTCGGATGATGCAGGGAGCACAAGCACTCGACGCGACAATGTAAGGCTGAGAAAAGAGTACTCAAAATTGTAGCTAAGTGTATATGCTAATCTTTCAATACTTACTAGCGAGCGACGCGGGACGCGCCTTGCTTGAGCCGCCGTTGCTATGGCACTCTTCAACCCGACTTTCATCTTCGGCATCCTCGTCCTCTTCTACCTCTCGTCCTTTGTCATATTCGCGGTAATCCGGATAATTACTGGTGTATCGATACAACGGATCGGTTATTTCTCCCTACGACGGCTAGCTTATATTCCCAGAGATGGCATCAAGATCGAGATTCGTGGCCTCGGCCTTAATCTCCACCGTCCAACTTTCTCCCAGCCGACATGGCTCAGTATAGTGGTCAGCGAACTTGTCGTAACTGTAGATATTAAGGAGCTTGAGGGACAGAAGCAGCCGGGCGCCGATTCGATCGAGAGCGAGGACGAAGATGAGAGTGATCAGGGACTATTACAGCCGAAAACTCCGACCAGGAAACCACTTCACAGGCGGGCTACCTTCGAGGCCGCTCGTAGCGCTACTTGGAAACAACTCACAAAGATCAAGGAGCGAATCAAGCGACTCCATAGGAATGTTCGTTGGCTTCGTATGGTTGACGTTGTAGCCACTGACTCGACAGTCAATATCGTGGACGCAGGGAAGATCCAATTCGGTAGCTTCACTATAGCCTTGGATACTCGAAATCGCATGGTCGATCGCGCCCGTTTCTTCTTCCAGCCCAGGTCCGACAAGCATCGTCAGCGACATTCTGCCGAATGGATCGTCACTCTACGAAGTGTCTTGTTCACAGCCAAGGGGGGCGAGGCTATTGAGGTTCTGGATAGTGCTACACTTAACGTCCATGGGTTTCTATATGAGAATTTGGATGGACTCAGGGATGCGGCTATTGCGCTAAAACTAGGTCGAGTGCATATCCCTTACGACGACGTCCGCAACTGTGTCGAGCGTTACCGGAAATCTAAGCGTCAATATTCGGAGGTCTATACACAGGCTGAATCGATCGAAGTGTCGGTCAACAAGGTCATGCAAGAAATGGATAAGCCCGGCAGTACCGACCACGAGCTTATGCAGACGGTCTCTGATTCCAAGGAATTCGTGAGCTCTATTCTCCGAGGGATCAAGGAAGTCCAATTTGCAGTTAGCTTCGTCAGCCTCACGAAGAGGGTGAATGTTGTAAAGTCAGCCGGCTCGCCGTTACTTCTGAATGCTTCGATGAAGGAAGTCGGCATCGACCTTCATCGCCTAGATCCCAAGTCCCCAGCACATCGCATGTACTTCCCCTCAAAGGACATTGCGCACGAGGCTCTTGCTGCGGCACTCTCGATCTCTGTGGGACTCGATGATGGGAGTGGCAAGCCGGAAAGGGTAGTATACATCCCTATGGCCACCACAACAGTCAAGACTACTCTACCCTCAAAGACGGTGCAGCTCTCTGAGGTCGGAAGCGCTGAAGAGAGGAACGCTAATATTCTCTTCGCGAACTCCGTCGTTACCTCACCTTCCGTTGACCTGGATCCAAAGCATCTCCCGGTAGTCCTTGCTCTCCTCCAGCCACGACCGAAAGCACCAAAAGCACACGCACAGCAGAGGCACATGCTCATCTCTCGTCTACTGCCAAAAGCTAATATCAAATTCTCTATGCATGAGCCTGTCATAAGAATAGCCTTACCTCCGGTTCAAAAGACCAACGACCCGGACGACTTTGACTTGATCATCTCCTCTATCTCCTCTATATCGCTTGACCTCGAGTCATTTCACTCCGCAGTTGAGGATATGCATTACTCTTTAGTGTCGTCTGTGCGGCTTCAAACCCATCATCTTTATTATCAGACCAGCCAAGGAAGTCGTTTTGACCTGATTGATACGGAGTCGTTTGACCTGAAGATCCAGCTCTCAGCTACTCCCGATGTCCACGTAATCGCCAACGGCCATCTTCAGACTTTTGCGATCCGCATGACTCGTCCAGAGATAACAAAAGGATTACGCCAAATAGTTCGTCAACTAAAACTTGACGTTGAGCCCGACAAAAGAGTAGGATCGAAGACGCAGAAATCGCAAAACATTGTTCGCGCCTTACCACAGTGGCTACTTCACTTTACAGTTCAAGTGGAAGATTCAAGCGTTGAGGTGACTGGAGTCGATGATGATTTCCCTGGGAACACCCGGGGAGTTGTGCTACAGGTGGACTCATGGTCAGCCGAGTATCGAGCTCAGAGATTGGATAGTCTACGAAACCGGCCAACTTCCCGAAGACGAGCAGCGAGTAGATCTTTCATGCCCGACGCGGAATTTTTGAGTTCTATTTCCGTGCCACCATCGCCCCGAAAAAGGCAGCAGAGCGATGGGGATGGACGAAGGCTTACAATCCATACACGCGGGCTAGAAGCCTTCGTGGTTGAAGCGCCGGAGAAGTGGGAGGTTGAGCCGTTTATTCAAATGCCTCGCTTCGAAGTGGCTCTCTCAACACACAGTGATTCTCAAGGTCCAGTGTTACACGTTCACTCTCACATGAGGTCTCTTCTCATCCGTTACTCGCTCTACCGACATTATTCGTTAGGTGTAGCTATCATGGTCTTGCGTAAGGCGTTTATGAGAGGACCAGGGTCGCAACGCCCGGTACCAACGAGTCCTAAAATGGGACATCTGAGCCCTCCGTTGATCTCACCAGAGTCTCCCGTTACGGATCAGATGGACAATTTCATCACGAATTCTAAAGAGCTTGTTTCGTTTGATATCAAAGCCGCCTTAATTCAGATCAAGGCTGAGATGCCGGCTGATCCCCCTCTGATGGTGCAGATCTACGACGCGGAAGCTGGTCGGCATAGATGGTCGCCTCCATTCTTTTTCGCAAAATTGGTGCGCCTGTATGCTGGCGCACCTCGCATGCGAGGGGTTTGGGCACGTATTGCAAGTATTAAGACCATCCGCCTAGATTATCGCCAGTCACGTAGAAAGACGTCTTCCGGGACCTTTCATGACGACAAGATGTTTGACATAGTGACGGATGCCATGCGACTCGCAGTTCCTCACGAGCTTATCATCAACAAGATCTCTGACAACATCATTAATGTCATCAAGGCGAGCCAGCAGCTACACCACCGCTTTAAGACTGGTACAAATGAATATATCTTAGAGAAGACACCGGAAGGGCCAAAGAACGTCCCCAAAATTTCTTTAAGAACTCGGACCCTGTTATTTGAGCTTGAAGATGGCGCTTTTGAGTGGAAACTAGGAATGATATATAGAGCTGGGCGTGTTGAACAACTACAACGGCTAGCTCGCGAGGAAGCCTATCGAGTGAAGGTGAAGAAGATCCATGAAGAAGAAATGAGGAAGGAATCAAATCGGTTTCGCAATCGATCGGTCATGGCGAGAGGAAGAACGGCAACTTCGACCACCGCTTGGGGTCGTAGCAGAAGTGAAGATGGCCTTGGACAAGTAGGTCGCGACGAGCGTTCGTACAGTGAAGCTCCTCGGGGTAGGAACCCTCGGTATGATCCAGAGGCTGTCCGTGGTATGAGCGGTAGCGCGCACATATCGATTCAGGAAGCCAGGACTAAGCTCCATCAACATAATGCCCAGAGCTGGAAGAAACGCATCGATCGACATTATTTAATGGCAAGGAATGGCATGAAGGAGCTACGCGGCCTATTCTGGGGCCCGGATAATATCCCCGACGACATTGAGGACAGCGAAAAAATTCTTGAGGTACCGCAGCGGCCGGCCTTGATGAGCACAGTCATCACGGATTTACACGTCACAATTGACAAGCCATCGTTCCCAATTCAGAAGCTACCAGATTTCTTGCACAATGTCGGGAAAGGCATGCCGAAGGACATGAGGTATTCGCTTCTTGTTCCTATGAACGTGCAGATCAGCATGGGCGAAGCGAGAGTTAGCCTTCGGGACTATCCCCTACCCTTACTTCATGTTCCCGCCATAAAACCCGGCCAGTCGTCGCGACTTGCAGCGTTATCTCTTAAGACGGACTTTGTCATTGCAGAAGAATTCCGTGGCAGCGAATCAACACGTAGGATCAAAGTTCAAATCACTCCGCCGAACAGTCCAGAGCTGGGGATGTCGAATGGAGGTTTTGCCATTGACGTTCGCCGCACCATCGGTCCAGTAAAATCCTATTCAGATATGCATATCGATATTAATACTGCATACCCTACCAGAATTACCTGGGGCCCCTCATATCAACCGGCGATCCAGGACATGATGATGGTAATCGAGTCGTTCACGAAACCGCAGCTAGATCCTTCGGATCGCGTAGGGTTCTGGGATAAGATTAGGCTCAATTTCCATTCTCGGGTTCGAGTCGCATGGAAGGGAGATGGCGACGTTCACCTTGCTCTCAAGGGCACTCGAGATCCTTACAATGTCACTGGCAATGGTGCTGGGTTCCTGATGTGCTGGCGGAACGACGTAAAGTGGAACGTTCACACCGAAGACGATCCTACGAAATTCATGACCGTCGATAGCGGCGAATATGTCCTTGCAGTGCCAGATTACAGTCACCAGGCCAGGGAGGCGTCACGCCGCACTGGCGAGGAAGACAGCATGTCAAGTGAGAACAGTTTTAAATCTGGTGCGGCATTCAAGAAAGTTGTCATGAAAGTGTCTGGCAACGTTCAGTGGATGGCTGGACTCGTCTTCGAGCGGGCGATCGAAAAGGGGACACGGAGTTTCCAATTCAAGCCTCACTATGAGGTCGTTTTGAAGGCACCACAGCATGCCAAGTCGCAGAACGCATCTCTCCCGTATGATGCCTTCCGCGGCTTTAGGAGCCAACATATCCATCTATCGATTGCGGTACGAGCGCCTGTCGATCGCGATTGGACGTCATCCGAAATTCAGCCATCGAAGAGCTATAACACTGTACATTTAACTCCTCGGTTCTTTACTCACTTCTTCGCTTGGTGGTCCCTGTTCAGTGGCCCAATGTCGCTTCCTATCCGCCAAGGTTCTCTCTGGCCGGGCAGAGAAAAGAATAGCAAGAAATTTGGGAGGCACCTGGGTACTATCAAGTACAATCTCCTCTTGGCACCCTTGTTCCTCAGCCACATATATAAACATAAAGACGTCGAAGACTCCTCCGAAAATACAGTTTCGGCCACCGGTATCAAAGTTAGATTTGATAGCTTTATGCTCGACATTCATCAGCGTCGCGAAGAGTTCAACACCCGAGATCGTGGCCGCAAAACCAATGGTCGGACAACAGGCATGAAGATTCATGCAGCCCAGCTTGATCTTGTATCAGCGGATGTCCGTGCCGTTTCTGCTAGTATCAAAGGCACGACTACCGAAGCGATCAAGAAGAATTCAGTCTCAACTTTAATGACGCAGCAGGACGACGATGCTACGAATCTATCCCATTTCACCATCCCGGATAATGATTTCAGTTGGATCGACATGGACGATTTCGTTGAGCTCGACTGGATTCTACCCTCGGAACCGAACCCGGATACCAAGATTTTGCCCCTGGCATACGCTCCTCGTGTCACCTATTTTAGACAAACCGATATTGGCGGCACCATAGATGGAGATCCAGACCGCACAAGTCCATTCGGGCAGGAGCCTACTCACGTGTGTGAAATGAGCCAGGACGATGACCCTAGGAGGGTTCAGTTCCAACTCATTCAGTCCCGCCTGGAGCAACTACAGACGCAGATCGCTACCAATGCACGCAATGTTGGTGATGCCGAACTGCGTATGATCCGGGACAATGGTAACGACCCCGAAATCAAAGCTGACTTTGAGAGGCTCAGCAGGCATGCTATCGTCTTGAAAGAAAAACGAGCGTTTATGGAGAACATGCTGCAGCAAGTAGCCATTAAGACATCCACGAATGACCAAGAACATTCAGAAGACTCTGAGAGTACAAGTCATGAATCTAAAGAATGGATCGACACAGGAGAAGGGGAGGTGAGGGTACCATCGGGGACAGAATTTGCGAGCGACTTCAAGAACAGGTTTGTTGTTCACAATATGCAGCTGAAGTGGAACAACCTATTACGAAATATCATTCTCCGATATAGCCATCAAGTAAGTCAGCGTCGCGGTTTTGTCTACTACTTATCCCGTCCTGCCGTCAAATTCATACTGGACATCGTCGAAGAACAGACTAGGGCTAAGCAAAACAATAAATCTGCCAATGTACCTGCCAATGATACGCATCACTCTTCGGCCGCCAATAGCAGTAGGCAATCCAGCGACACCGACCCAGATATCGAGTACCGCATCAAGCAGATCCTGAGAGATGGTAGGAAGTATGTTGATGCTGATGGACACGCCACAACCGAAGGACCTACCAACACGAACATGGAGGATATTACAAGTGGCATTGCGGATGAATTCGCCCCTCAAAACTCTTACCACGTCCGCTTGATCGCGCCACAGATCCAGCTTCAAAGTGACAAAAATAAGAAGCACGCTGTTCTGATTACTGGAAAAGGAATGGAACTCAAAGTAGTTGAGGTTATGGAGAAGGCCAGGTTATCCGATACGGTCAGTGGGTTGGTCCAACGACGTTTCTTGCTCGGGATGGACAGCGCACAGTTCTTCGTGACGCACCAGAAATGGTTTACCGGGCAACTCCTATCCATGTATTCCGGCAACACGTATGGGACGCCTTCCGGTTCCTCGTGGCCGCCTTGGGTACCAATGGAAGTCATGTATGATTTCCAATCGGACCCCTTTGGATTCAAACGAGTTGTGCAGAAAACGTCTGCTACGCTAAGATACGACAAGTTCAATACCCTCCGATTAAAATATAATGACGAAGTCAACACCGAGGTCAATCCTCTGACAGTAGAGAGCACCGAAAGCAGAATGGACAACCTCTGGGTGGAATTCCCCCAGGCCAGAGCTCTTTGCAATTCATCGCAGTACTATGCAATGTACGTTATTGTGTTGGACCTTCTCATGTACAGCGAGCCTCTAGAGAAGACAAGGAGCGAAAGACTAGAAAAGATTATATTAGCGTCAGACTTCAGCGACCTTCGAGGCACGCCGGAAATGGTCACCAGATTGCAGGAGCGCATTCGGCAACTAGAAGATATCAAGGCACATTTCCAGATCCATTCGAAATACTTGGACAAAAAAGGATGGCAGGATAGGCTGCTACTGGAGCGTGATCTCGCAGCCTGCGAGGATGAGTTGTTCTTCATGATGAAGGCTATCACTACTTCACAGCGAAAATACGATAACGCGTCGCAGAGTAATGCTTTGCTACGATGGACCATTTCCGCAAAAGAGATTGTATGGCACCTCATCCGAGACAACAACGAACCTCTTGTGGAACTGCAGCTACGTGATGTCGAGTACGACCGAACCGACAACTCTGATGGATCCCACATCAACTTAATGCAAGTAGGCAGAGTCCTAGGCTTAAACCTGATGCCCGACGCTATCTACCCGGAAATGGTTGCGCCTTACTTTGAGGACGAGAAGGCAGCCCTCGCCGGTCTAGAGGGTAAGCAAATGATCCGCGTCTACTGGCACATGCTGGAGGCTATCGCAGGCATACCTGTGATGGACCATTTTGAGGTGAATCTATTTCCCATGAGGATCCAGCTCGAGCGTGAAGTAGGAAAGAAGCTTTTCGAGTATATCTTCCCCGGAATGGATGGGGACAAGACCGGCCAAAACTCGGACTCGCCATTCATATTGAGGTCGACCTTCCCTGGCGAACCAGACGACGATGATACGCAGGACGAATCCGCGTCCGCTTCTAGTAGACTCGGGTCCGCGGTCTCCGACAAGGAACCTTCATTCTCGACGCGGCCAGGCTCCCTGGAGCTACGTCTGCGGCCTACTTTGACTCTGGATTCGCGCCCGACTGAAGATACTTACCAGAAGCCCAAAGCCATCAGTGTGCATTCAGGCGATGGTGGCAGCGTGTTTCGTCTTTTTGGCTCTAAGACGGCAAACAAAAAACCATCATACGAGTCTCTTCAATCTGCCAGCGCCTCACAACAGAAGATGGGTATCGGTCGGTCCTCAACGATGGTCTCGGTCAACAGCGAAAAGAAGAGCGGACGATTTGGCCTGTCTCGGAAGTCTGCTAACTCGGAAGACAAGCCTTCAGACGACCTGACAAAAATGATAGCGCGCGCATCGAATTATGTGACCTTTGCGTACATCAAGATGCCATCGGTCGTCCTTTGCCTTAGTTATAAAGGCAAAGGTGATCGGAATATCGAAGACGTCCACGACTTCGTGTTCCGGCTACCAACAATCGAATACCGCAACAAGACTTGGTCTAACCTCGACTTAGCACTGGCTCTCAAATCCCGCGTGATCAAGGCCCTCATCTCCCACACAGGCGCCATCATTGGCAATAAATTCAGCAAGCATCGGCCCAACACGGCACAGCAAAGCAAGCTGCGTGAGCTGGCAACCAGCAGCGTGCTCCTCGCAACGCCCACCATATCCAATAGCGGCGACAATAGTGATGATTCGTCCAGCTTATATGGAACAAGTCCGATCGATTACTCGCGATCTCCACCTAGGAGTTTAAAGAGTTCGCATTCTCACATCCCAGTACCGCAGCGATCAAACAGTCGAAGCTCTAGTGTCGCCTCGTCACGCTCATATACTCGCTCGGCACAAAATAGCGGAGAGAACAGCCACCGAGGGACACCACCCTTGCCATCCTTCGTTAAGATGACACCGCCGACACCGGTGGATCGGACACCTACCGGCCTGGGAATCGACATGCCACGACCAAAAACTAGCGCAAGTACGAATGCTTTGAGCCCGTTCCGAACAGTGACTACCATCAGCGGCCCAATTGACGAGCGAGAAAGACGGAAGTCAGCTGGCCCCGGTTTCCTGAAAGGGAAACTGAATGCTCTAACAAGCCGGTTAAGAGACCGGGATAACAATGATACCAAGAACGCCTACGAGGATGAGCATGAGGATGAGAGAGACGCGTGGTCCAGATGAAATAGAGGTTGCTTTGATAGTTCAATCGAGTCAGTCGATATCATCATCGAATAAACTAATCGATAATTTTTCTCCTAGCGAAGAAACGCATACGCACCATCGTATAATACAAGTGCGGACAGGGGCTTCATACGAGGAGCGGCGTGGATTGTATAAATATTTGGATTGGATTGGATTCCAACCCAACAGGTTACTCTCATCTTGGGTACCTAACCTATCTGTATTGGTCACGGTCGCTAAACTTTCGATTTTTGTAACGAGTAGTACTATATCTTTTTTTTTTTCCTCTTGCGGAGTTAGGGGGACGAGGTCAGCTTAGGACAAGCAAACCTCACGGCAGGTAGATATACAGAGAGCCCCTTTTGGGACTCCCTAATAGGCGCATAGCTTTCGGTAAATAAAACACCTTTACCCACGTGTTGGGGAAAGGCAGCGAGGGGGTGGAGAAACACATGCATAGGACCAGCGAAAGAGGTATATAATGGGTTCTTGATAGTTAAATAAGAATACATCTCAGCCTACTTGCTGGTGTTCACTACGAATATTAAGTATGGGCGAGATCCAAGTATGAGCCTTAGGTGTGATTTGAAATTCACGAAATAAAGGTAAGGCGAAGGTCGCCGATCCAAAATGAAGAGCAAAAGTTGTCTTCGCGACGTTCCTGTATTTAGAATATCCAATACTGTTTCGTCCATACCCGGGACGAATGGGTCCCCTCTCGGAGTGCCTATCTTTTCCGTGGCACTAGGGACTAACCAACAATTCTCTTCCGCGGGTTATAGATGGCTTGCTGCTCGAGGCCCCCAAGTCTTTATAGTGTTACTCAGGTAAATATCCTTGAAGAGTACAGACGCACGCAGCATTGAGTGATGAGACATTGAAGTCCCTCTTTCTAATTTGCCTCTGGGTCGTACGGCCGGATATGGCATGGAGCGATAAGCACGGCTTCTCCTTTTTCGACTTAAGTACCAATGCCTTCATCTTGACCGGTGCCAGCTTTCCGATACAACCTTGTCCCAGATAACACCGAGGCTCGCATGAGACTTCTTCCCACGAATTTAGGGCAAGCCTGGTAGACAACAGTAGATAGCCATGGGGGTCCATTAGGCATGCCTCGTAGTCTTCAATATAGTTGGAGCTAATGAATGCGATTTGTCGAGTCTAATTCTCATCCTCCCACCGCAGTAGCGCCGTCAACATCCAACATAAAGCCCGGGCTCCAGTACTCCCACTCAGGGGCCTGCTTGTCGACCCAAAGCATGCCCTCGCCGAGCAGGTCATCGACAGCCGTCTGGGCGCGAGCGCGAGCCCAGCGTATATTCACCATAAGCATGGAGACGGTGACGTACCCCAGGACCTGGACAGCCTCCAACACGGAGCTCTGGTCCGTGTTGAGCTCCTTGGGCACGGAGCGGATGTAGGGCCGGTTGCCGACGCGGATGACGGAGTAGCTCGACCCCAGCGGCTTCAGCGTGCCGACGGCGCGCAGCACGTCGTCGTCGGCGACCTCGGGCGCGCCCTCCATGCGCCCGCGCCCCAGCCGCTCCCGCAGCTCCCGCACCCCGATCAGCCCGCCGTTCTCGCCCCGCGTCGCCCCGCACACCTCCACCACGCGTACCGCCAGCTCGAAGTAGAAGTCGTTGACGCTGCGGCCCAGCAGCTGCGCCCACAGACTGCTGCCACTGCTACTGCTGCCCCCGCTCCCGGCGGAACTGGAGGATGCTAAGGGGTCCACGCCGATGGCCGTGCACATCCGCGCGAATTGCGCCCGGAAGGCCGGGTCCGAGCGGATGTCCTTGGCGTGCGTCTGCGCGAACTGCTGCAGCAGCGAGCGGAAGACGGAGAGCTGCGTTTCGAGGGCCTGGGCGTCGCTGGACCGCAGCGAGTTCCCGTGGGAGGCGAATTGGGCTGAGGTTAGGCGGGAGCGGTCGAAGGCCGCGAGGCCGACGCCTTTGCGGGACATGGTTTGTCTTTTTATTATCTTACACTTGGAACGAGAGGAATATGCGATGAATCTTCCCCCTGGCTCGGTGGTGGTCACGGGAGTAAGTGGTTAAGAATATGGCACGTGAACTCCGGGTGTACGATCGAAACGTCGTACTGCTCGAGAAACTGGTATCGTATCTCTTGTGGTTTAGAAGTGATTAAGATTACATTAAGTAAGAGGTAGTAACCCCCCGATAATACTAAGTAACAGCCTTCGAGCCAGTGTAAGGTTACAGTTGAACTAATAAGAAGTGATGATATCCATATAATAATAGGATGAGGTTATCCCGAGGGGCAGGAGCTTCTGTTGAGGTAGGTCATAGGTACGTACCTCTGCAGACTGTGCACGGTCCAGCCCCACCGGGATTTCTTCGGACCTTGCGCTTTCACTTTCGCATACTTTCCTCCCAAATCGGTTCTAGCGTATTTTCAGGGCACAAGCCCTTTTTTCGACATTTCGGCAAATCCAGCGCGAAAATTGTTGTCTCCTCCCATCACCAAATCGATTGACCCTCACGTTAAAGCCTAGGCATTTTTCGGTTGCGAATACCTTCGACACCACACCCAGACACATCCGCAACCATGTCTACCCAAAGCGTACAGTGCTTCGGCAAGAAGAAGACGGCTACTGCTGTCGCCCACTGCAAGGTGCGTTTTTATTCTATTACGGGTAGGATTAGATGGAGGGACGTCGATGTCGCTAGCGTTGTCGTTGTCGCAGGAGACAGGACATAATTAATTTAAAACATCGAGAATATACTGACATTATCTTCAATGCTAGGCCGGCTCCGGTCTCATCAAGGTCAACGGCCGACCGCTATCCCTCGTCCAGCCTGAGGTTCTGCGATTCAAGGTACGAAACGAATAATCCTCGATTTGATAAAACCCCCACCCATGCGAATTCCCATATTACAATCACGACAAGTCTCCCGCCTTAGAAAAGATTTAATATGCAAGGAAATTTGGAGGAGAGAAATAAACTAACGTGAACATCAGGTCTACGAGCCTCTCCTCATCGTCGGTCTCGACAAGTTCGCCGCCGTCGACATCCGCGTCCGCGTGTCCGGCGGTGGCCACACCTCCCAGGTCTACGCTGTCCGCCAGGCCATCGCCAAGGCCCTCATCGCCTACTACCAGAAGTTCGTCGACGAGCACAGCAAGAACATGCTGAAGCAGGCCCTCGTCCAGTACGACCGTACCCTGCTCGTCGCCGACAACCGACGATGTGAGCCCAAGAAGTTCGGTGGTCCGGGTGCCCGCTCCAGATTCCAGAAGTCCTACCGTTAAACGGATGCTCTCCCGGCTTCGGTCTGGAGGGGTTTGGGGGGAATGTTCGTTTGGGAATCTTGCGCGGAAAGGAAAGGGAAACCAACCCAGAGGACAGAGATCGTGGAGGGGGAAGAGGAAAAGAAAAAGAAGCCAATATACGGTCAACGCGAGACAAGCTGGTCTTTTGGCCTGGTCTTCTCCTTTTTTTTACGCAACGAATCGGGACGGCTATGGCGGTGGTCGGACCTCTGGAGTCTTAAGAAAAGGGAATCCTTTGCGAGGGTTATCTTTACGGGTGCCCGCTCTCTATTATCAATGCATTTGCATGGCCTGGTTGTAAAGGGATTAGGCGAATGAAACGACAAATTTTCTAAGACGTTGTGTGTATGTGCGTGCTGGTCGAGAATTCCGTGACGTAACGCAGGTGAGGTGTATAAATGAGCATTCGTTCTGATGACCAGGCTCTTCTTCTATCGTGGAGAGCTTAGCCTCGGTATGATGCTTTTTTGAATCTCGGTCATAGACATGAACATCTGCCTTCTACTATTTAGCCCTCATATCAACAGCCAGAAAGAATTGCAATGCTACAAATCCCGCCATAGTAAGCTTCACATTATCCTATGGTTCACAGACCATATACCTATTCTCGTTGCATTAAAGCATCGTACCATTGAAAACCATAGATACACGAAGACAATCCCATACCCATTCTTGTATATCACCCAGATCCAGTGCCAAGCCCGATACTAATGTACCACCATTCCCTCCATAATTAAGGGGATCTCTAAACCCCATGGTCATGATAAAGCAATAGTAGCAACCGAGAATAACGCCAGTAAATGCAAGTACAGAGGGCGAAAAATAGGTATCAATGGAGGCGCTGTATCATGATTCATGCTGGAACCACGTACCGATACGGCTCAGTGCTGTTCGTTTGTTTGTTTATCTATCCCACGACACAAGCCCAGCCTCCCTCCCACCCCCATCCAACTCCACAACCACGGGCGCAAACTCGCCCCTCTCATCCTCGTCCTCGAAATCAGACAGCTCCGCCTGCACGATCTCGCCGTCCTCTAACATGAGGTTTCCCGAGCGCACATACTCGCCCCTGAGATCCCACCCGAGCCGCCACAGCCAGGCCTCGAGGTCGGCGAAGGCGGCGCCGACGGCGTGCTGGGCGGGCGAGATGCGGTCGCCCAGCGCCAGCAGCTGCTCGTCGAGGCGCGCCTTGTACGTGACGAGCGTCCTCTGCAGCAGCCGCGCGTTCGCGGGCATCATCTCCAGCACGTCGCCCTCGAGGAAGCGGTCGTTGAAGACGAGCTGCGCGTGGAAGGTGCGGATGAGGCGCTGCGCGAGTTCCGGCCGCGAGGTGGCGAGCCCGTAGCTGCGGAAGATGAGCTTGTTGACGTAGAACCACCATTGCTCAAGACACGAGTAGTTGCCCAGGTGCATCCCGGTCAGGAAGGCGAAGGAGAGCTCGCCTACGAGGTCGTCGGGTTGCCGGCCGGCGTCCGCGGCGTTCTCGAGCGTGGATAGCACGAAGTTGGTAGGGTCTAGTGCCTGCCGGGTTCGCTCTTCGCCTTCTGCTGTCGGGCTGATGAGGGGTGCGTTTATGGGGAATAGAAATCGTAGTTGGGATTTGCCGCTAGTGTAGAGACGCGCTTCTTCGGCCATGGTTGTCTCGCCGGCTACGCTATCTTGGGTGGTGACTTGCCAGCTCCTTTGCGTCTTCCCCGTGATTCTGTCAAGGAGGTCCGCATGGATCGCTGATGTTAACTGCGACCAGATGGTCTCGTTTCTTAGGAAGGAAGGTAGGTGGTTAGCTTCCTGACTGGGTGGTACAAGGAGGACTCCAGATGTAGCGGCCTCCAGTCGGTATGGCGCGAGGCTGTTGAAAATCTGCTCTAACTTCTCCTTCTGGAACCTCTCTTCGGCCTGGCTGGCGGGGTCGTTTAGTACTTCGTTGAACTTGTCCCACTGCTTGACATAGACCTCTGCGGGCTCCCCTTCTCTCCTCTCGGGAGTGACGATCCAGTATGCGCTCCGCGACGACGTTAGCTCAGAGGGCGCCACCCAGATGAGGTGCGCTCCGGGCGGAATATCGCGGAAGCCCGGGAAGGGTTTCTTTGTCGAGAAGGACATAGTATCGCAACCGACTGTGAAGTTAGCAGGTAAGTCGTCCAGAATGAGGACATCGCCCCCAGTGGGGAAGACATGTCCAGAATTTGACGACGGTTCCATGACTTCATCAGGTGAGGTAAGTGGTGTGTCTGGACCTGGATCTGGATCTTCACTGGGCTCAGTGATACGAAGAGAGCCCAGTGGAAAAGCGCCAATGGCAGGGAGAGACTCGACGGACTTGGATGACTTTAGCGATCGGACGCCTGGTGAATTGGCAGTCGATACGGTGTTTGAAGGCAAACGGCCGATAGCATCGGGAGTTGAAGGTGGATAGATTTCGACCGCCACCCCACAATTACCCGATCTCGACTTGACATCTGGTGGGTCTAGATTCGGTATTGAAGTTGGAGTGAGTGAGGGGACTTCGGCAGCCGGCATGATCTTGGGCGTTTACTTAATCCCTTCTCTTCCGCAATATTGAAAATAACTTAAGAGTCGAACGCCAGGAAGAAATGTGAGGTAAGATTCAAGTCTCGTTCACTTTTAAGTTAGTAGCCTAAATCAAAGCACTTGTCCTATTATCCAGCGGCGAGAATGCTTCGAAGGACTTCGAAGCAGCCGTTTAAGGAGAAGACATCTACACTGTCTACAACATTTTTAAGAGAAGAATGGGCGCGAATTTTCTAGGACTAGGGGATTTTCAGGGTCCTTCCTTAAGCAGAGTGACGTTGAGGGTAGGACCAAAAGGGATGGATGGCTCGGAAGATTAAAAAATAATTTGTATGCTGGCTACGTCATAGGCCACGGCTTGGTGCATACAACATACCTCATATGTAATGCCAGAGGTAGCCGCTTCCCATACATTTATCGTATCTACCTCATTATCGCCCATAATAAGAGAAAGCACTGCCGGGTGAGGATAAATGCGCATAATAACGATAAGCATTCTTCCAGTATTTCTCTGCCACGACGTATATTGGCATAAAACATCACTTGCTTCGTATTGTCAACTTCTGACGTATATGTAGGCGAGATATACATCTGTACCTACATGTATACGTGTGTTGGCGGGAATCTCTGCGGCTCTTGGCGTGGCTGTAGCGGCTGTAGAAAAGCTTTATATCTCACAACAGAGCGCTGTACAAAAGGATCGTCTTCCTCGTTTCCGATATCCCGATTCATCAGATAGTAAGGAAGTGATCTCGATGATGTGTGAACGTACTCGATAGCTTATCTAAGCCATTCAACGAGGTATTAAGACATGGCGGGATTCCTGCAACACCCGAAAGGCGTGCCAAGAGATTATCCTTCTTGGCCTCTATTGGATAGCAGGTGAGATAATTCGTGCGCACGTATTCGAGTTGGCGATTTATTTGAGTCTGTTGGCTTTCCGTCTACGCATATTGGTAGGCTAGTAAACATGTAGATGACGAGAATCTTGTATACGAGGCCCATCAGAGGCCCAAAACGTATGATTGCTTCTAATGGCAAAGAGATAGCGGTGTCTTTCAATGATGGTATAGATCGAACGGCGTTGCGTGATGATGGTTGATATCATCTCTAACAACTAATGCAAGCGGGACTATCTGGCTTATATTGGCTGGATGCGGGAACATGCCAAAGATACGCGGACGCATAGGTGGAGATGTTGACTACTTACTTAATATATAGGAAATGCGGAGGTATACGTTAATGATACATACTATATAGTAGTCTATGGAATAAAACTTACACGACTTCCTCAAAACATGATTAGGAAAGCATTAGACTCGACTTAGAGTATGTACATGGGTAGAGTATAGTCTTGTATAATAAGGAAGGTACACAGATATATTGCGGTCCAGCATTTTAAAGCAGGCGCTAGAATCAAAAGAGCAAGTCACCAATATGTCTTACATGGCTACCAACTTAACCTGATCGTGGTTTAGATCTATCCATGGATTACACTAAAATAAAAGCATCAGAATCAAAATAGTCCGTCTCACTGTCCCAAAATCCCTAGTATGTATCTTCACCACGACGCTATCTAAGGGCTATCTAGGGTTACATCGAACGAGTTTAATCCATCCCCCGGGCCGCATACGGGGCCACCTTTAAAAACATTAAACCTAGGGACGCACGTTGACATCCTGACATCCTGTGGTCTCTAGCGGCCCGCTGCGTGACCCAGGCCCGGGGTTACGTCCCAACGGCGCTCGCATGGCACAAGCTAAACCCCCTTGTCTAGTCCGGTCGTTGTCTTCCACACCACATAATCCAACCTGCCCGACGTCCCAGAACCTACCTAAACCTACCTAAACCACTGCGTCTAATCGCCTTAAATCGCCTCTTCTTTTTTAAACATTCCCGGGGGTCGAACAACTAGGGTTCGACACTTGTAACCTCACTAGTTTTAGGGCGTCCCGACAGTTCAGGACGGAGCTAGACATGGGTGAAAGTACGGTTCGGTTCGCTTATGGTCGTCCATCGTCTCTTCTTCTTCGCATGAACAGTAGTACCATGCTACTTGGGTAGTTTATTTCGAACAAGTACAGGTACAGTAAGTACCGACGCAAAATGCACGCCCGAATCTAGCAAGACCGTCACCTAACACATCCCCTCAAACAGAACAAATTGTCCGGAAAGGGGAACTGCCCTCCAACTGGCCCCATCGCTGGGAGCCTCGAAGGGTCCACAGGTGGCTGAGTCTTCGAGGAAGTCTTCTAGAATTACTCTAAACCGACTTCACCCGTCACAGCTATAATACGTTGCTGTGCATATAATATTCGCGATGGTTATTCATTACACCATCCTGGCAAGCCGTGTGTCGTGGGCTCGCTTCAATTACTCTATAACGCTCAGCCCTCCGGACCGGTCAGCAGAGCTAATCTCCCACCATCGCCCCTATACAATTCCTACGAAGGGCAGCGGCGAAACCAATATGCAGCTTTCTGACATGGCGACCGCCCGCTCGCCCGCCAAAAGTCCAGGCTGGCTGGCAGGCAGCACTCGGCCGAGTGTCATTTTATTATGTCCATTTAAGGGATCGCCCGTCCGTGGGTCGTATATGTAGGCAATATCCATCATCCCATACTAATGACCTACCTACATATTCTAGGTAGCACCGGGCATTGAGTAGCGCAGACGCTTGGTGTCACGAGAGGGAAAAGGTAAGTACCTAATATAATATAAATAGCCCCCAAACGAGATGGATGTAACTACAGTAGCTAAAGTAAATGGGGTCGGTGGGATCGGCCGTGCGTCTAGCTAGCTAGCAAAGAGAGGTAGATACATGATGTTTCGTGTAACCACACCAAATAAAATCCCGACCTGCCTATCGACCTAGCAGCCCAGCCCTAAGGAGCCTTCTTGTCAACAGGACGCCTGACACATGGATGCCTCGTGGCTACGGTGGCACAAGGAAAAAGGGCTAGGTCGCTCTAATTTAGACTGCGTCCTTTTTAATCCACCTGCCTACCGACCTTCACGTAAGATGATGCATGGTACACATGAACATGGATGCACGATGGATGAAGGTTGTTTTGGGAACCGAATCCTCGGAAGATCATTCAATGGCGGAACTCAAAGTCAATTATTATCCGTATATCTAAGGCAGAACGAAGGATAATTCCATCCAGCCATCCATCTCCTCGGCCACGTGGAAAGCTAGCTACCTAGCTACAGGTAACTAGTCTGGACCAGACGGGCCGGAACGCTCATTTCCACCACGAGGGAGAAAACCATAAACTACCTCCCTGACCGCAAATACATACGCCCAGCTAAGTATGTGAGAGAAGAGAAGTCATGTCGGAATCCTTAAAATCGCGGAGAGGGCAGATTCCCTCCACGTAAACAGGCCAGGGACCGGACCGGACCAGACCTTGAAAAACAAAGCCGCACCATGACCAATTATGTAGGGGAGCCTAGAAGCTCCAATCATTGTTTCATACCTGCCTGCCTAGACACCCAACCCATGCAAGGCTCATCACGCGCCCTCCCCGTCCGCAAGCCCCATGCTGTATGCTAGAAATCAATGTCGATAATGTTGGTCATTAGAATGCGTGCGCTTCGAATCGTCCACTCTGATCCGAACCAGGAATACTCCGAAGTAAATGCTGCCGTAGAAATGTTCCATCGAACCAGAACTCTACTATCGTGTCGAATCAGAAGAAATCATGTTTTTTCGCGGGGGAATCACTGCGTGCGTATCGTACACCAGAAAAAAAGGTGCTGAACTTTATAGGCTTTTTGGAATTCCATTCTTTAGAAATAAAAGGAAAAGGCGAGGGTGAGCCATTCCGACAAGCACCGCTAAGGTACGACTTTGCTACTTACTAGCGGCTATAAAAAAGACCGCTAACGAGCGGGATATCTTGACGGAACCCTCTCCCTCATTCACGCTGGCTATACATGGTCTGGTTTTGCGGGCCGTACGGCGATGCTGGTTGTTGGTAGCCAGAGTACATGTGATTCGTGGGACTGTATTCGGGGAGCGGCTGCTGCGGTACTGTCGCCGACGGAGGTGCAGGATATTGAGTTGGCTGGTACCCGATGGGTGGGAGCTGTACTTGTCGACCAGCCGTGTATGACGACGGCGCCTGACCCGAATCGCCAGCTTGAGGGTCAGCTCCTCCATTCTGGGCCTGAGCGGCAGCAGCAACATGGCGCTGGCGTTCTTGCTCTTCAGCAGCCTTCCGTTGTTGCTCTTCCTCCTTCTTCCTGGCTTTCCATTCTTTTCGAATTTCTTTAAATTCTGTAATCAGTGCGGTTAGCAAGCGCCCACGCATAATTCCAACTATATGTCTTGTTTGTGCTGCAAGGATTATACTGGTCCTTGTCTAGCCTGAGCTAGGTCATCGACCGGCAAGAGTCCGGCTAATGCCTAGGCGGTAGCGTTCCGTCCCCCACCACTGACCAGCGAAGCGGGAAGCAATATATGCTTTAGTGTCATGTCCAAAGCAACGCAAAGGCAATGGACGTCGCTTTTTAGGCTCTATTGGTATGGGGTCGCGCGCATTGATATATAAAGAGGGAAAGCAAAAGCAAATTTAACAGTGGCCATACCTTCAGGGGTTCGTTTCTGCCCGTGACTCTGCATCGTCACATGTGCATTCAAATGGTTGAGCGTACCATAAGCCTTTTCGCATCCGTTCCATCCACACTTATACATGCGCTCGATTTCTTCATATCGTCTCCGAGGGCGCTTGTGTTGCTGTGCTCCAGGGATCGGTACAAAGGAGTAGACCTGCTGCGCACCATACTGTCAATGAAATCAGTTACCTCGACATAAGAATTATAGGATAGAGAATGATCGATGTGGACCGCCGTCATTAGCAAATCTTGGGGGACAATTCTAGGTACCAAATTATCCTCCCCCCAACATTATTTTTCACCGTTTTCGCAACGATCTGGGGCTAACGACGCGCGGGGGTCAAGCAACAAGAAAATCCACAATATAACCTACCTGAGCTGGCCGACCCGGGGGGGCTGTTGATTGCGCATGAGCGTAAACGGGATGGGTGTGCGGTGGCATCTGACCGCCTGCTGTCGTATGCCCATATGATCCCCAATCAGGTCGGGGTTGCGGGAACATGCCACCGCTCTGCGGGTAGTTGTGCGACATGTCTTGAGGCGGCGCGTAGGGCGCGTATTGGCTGTGAGGACCGTACGTAGGGCTAGGTGCCGCGATGGAGGGATCTATGGGTACATCGCTGTCAGATTTGACCTGCTGGGGTTGATGGTTGCGTCCATCTTGCATAGGCATGGACGGACTTGTTGGTGTTTGCGCCATACCTCCGCTGCTGCCGCTGTGGTTGCTCGCTGGATGGTAGTGACGAAGACTGTGTTCTGGGAAAGAACCTGTCGACCTCGCAGACTGCGGATAGGCCCCGTACTCTGAGTTCGGCGTCGCAGACGCGGGATAACTAGTCCCCCGTGCTTCCTGGTTACTGGGGTATTGTGCAGCAGACGCGTGATCTGCAGAGGAAGCTTCAGACTGATTGTCGCCGTAGTTGCTTGGATAGGGCGATGGCAAACCTGACTGCGAGTATTCGGGGATGCTCCGTTCCATAGAGCTGTCGACGCGGGGAAGGTTTAGGCGGGTTCTACGAGTGGTCGCTCCCGGACTCTGATTCCCAAGTCGGTGCTCGAAGGTATGCGATAGTGATACACGGTCGTCAACCAACGCTTATGAGGCTGATGCGTTGACACCTAAAAGATACACTACTGCTTGCCAGACACGATGGGAAAGGTGAACGGGCCGGGAAATTTTAGTCCTCGAGCCAGTTCGCTTTCAGAGCAGGGTAGGAGGGGAACGGTGTCTTAGGTCGATATGGGTGGTATCCGGTGGAAGGATGAGGGAAAGATAGAGTTGGATGGACCAAGAGGGACAAGCTGCGGCTGCACTGGTGTATTTGTTGGCGGCTATTTGGTCATCAACGGAATACTGGTCCAGAGAAAGATAGCGTAGATCTTTCAGACCTTGCCAGCCTCTATAGATGAAATAGTCTGTCGACTAAGATCCACCGGTCGAACCCACAAGCCGATATCAGCCACCAGGTTGCGCTGGAGAAAATAAAGCCTAGGAAGTATCGAGCGGCGCTACTCAAAAAAATGGTAGTGCCGCCGCAGATGGGTCGCGAAGAGGGTCAGGAGGGGGCCAGTGTGTTTTTGAGTTGTGCTTCTTTTTAGATCGCGGGCGCCAACGAGTAGTGTGTATTGCACAACAGATTACCTGCACCCAGCTGCCGTCGCTGCAAGGCAAGGAAAAAGGCTGCGCTTATGAGAGCGGGAGTTGTCAAGCAAGCACTGCGCAGCGCACGATCTGGTGCAGGGTACGATCTAGGTTCCCTCGAGAGCCCCCCTTGTGTCGCCTGCGTACTATAGTATGGACGCGTGCGGACCTAGTGGCTGATGGAGACTCGGATGGCCCAACTTGGAGGTGGAGTGGGAAGATACTTCACTAAAATAGTTGGAAGTAAAAATGGGGGAAAGCTAGATGGTCGAGCGATCCCCGAAGTCGTCTAGACCGCGCGACTTAGCGTGTCTTGTCAGATATCAAGGGTTGCGATTGGTGGCAGGGGCCTAGGAGAGAGTTTGGACCGGCGCGATGCTAGATTTTTCGGAATGTCGAATTACAGAGCCGCTAGAAGAACCCGCGTTCGGCTAGACTAGCTCTTATTACTGAGTCCTTACGTTGAGCTGGAAGATGTCGACGTCGTGTATTGACTTATTATGGATTTATTATCTGGAGGTGCGGGCGGAATCCATGTAAGTAAAATATGGTTGTATATGTAAGTGTGAGTAGTGTGCGCAAGTGGGCGGACGAGTGAGAGGGAGGTGTGTGTAAAGTGTGTACCGTGCTGCTGGGTTTGGTCGCGCCTCCGGGTCCCAGGTGTGTATGTATTGGATGGTATTGGACCAGGAAATTAGTAAGTAACGGCAGTAATGGCCGCACCGTACTTAGTAGGAAATACCAGATACCAGAACAGAAGTCACTTGCACTAAGCGCACACACGCCGCGATCGCCAGCCTAAGGCAGTGACGTGCAGTGTGGTGTTTAGGGCAGGTAGGTCAAGTAGCCTGAGTAGCCTGAGTAGGTTCAGGTCAAGGTCAGGTCAGGTTAGGTGTGTAGTCGGACAGTGCCTCGCCTTCGCCAAAAGGGCCAGAGAAACTTGATCGGAACTAGTGACCGTCACGGTTAGGGGCACGGTGACGACAGAATTTGCGTGCTGGTGCGCCAAATCATAAACTTTAGTCTCGACCCGAGCGATTCGCGTCCAGACTCAAGCAAGTTTAGATTGGGCTTAGTGAGAATTAGTGCCGAGGGGATGGGAGATGGTGAATTTTTATATGCAGAAGGAATGCACACTCGAGGCACGACGCTGCAGTGCTTCCTCGAACACGCGTGGAGGGGTGATTGAATGTGCTACTTGATTGCCGAACCAGCATAGAGGAATGCATGTACGATTGAATGGCTGGTTTGGTAATCTGTTTAAAAAGGTTGGGGAAGAATGGAAGATTCGGGGAGATTTTCTGTGTGTTCGATTTATTTGATTATTATTTCTATTGTGTACCTTCTGCCATGTATTTTTTTTTTTTGGAAGGCCCGGGTCCTCTAGCCAATGGGACCCATTGTACATACCAGCAGGGGCAAACGACAAGAGTTGCAAGAAGGAGGGATGCGGGATACTGGTACTGTGGTACAGTTTGTACCACATACAGTAAGTTCAATGTTCAATGTGCCAAGTTCAATTGGTAAAATTGGTAATTGGCAACTTTCGAACTCATCCAGTCTGTTCGATGTTTCTTTTTGATCCTACCTTACATTGGCTTTCTTTTTTTCCTTCGTCATATATTTCCCATCTGAACCCTTTCCTTTTTTCCCTCGCCTCTTTCAAAAAATTTGGACCGAGGACTGAATCTTCGAGGTCTAATTTTCATCGTAATAGGTGGAAGAAAGAATCCGAACTGACCACCAAACCTTATCATCTGCCTTGAGCCGCCACGTCCAAGTCAAATCGAATCCACTACTGACAAGATTCTCCTTGCCATTTGCATCCGAATTTTCACAGCTTGGTGGATTTCCTTGCTTGACAGGACAAGAGCTGAATTTTGAACCCCCCCTCTCCCTGTCCATCGACCCCCTCTCAACTCTTGCCTCCTCTTCTGACCCGCAACCCGCGAGCCGCGACCGTCTACTCAGATTGTACATATGCGTTCGTTCTTCTTAAATGAAAACCTATAACCCATAGATACTTGCGTCAAAAGATACATGTCAAGAGGCAACCAATTCGCGTAGACAGATCTTAAGAACGCCACTATATTCAATATGTATACACTTATACTACTGGAGACGATAACATTCAAAGTACAAGCTCAGTTCAGTTTGATGGCGTTGATGTGGGAAGGCTAAAGCGGTGTAGGTACCTGTACAATACCTACTACACTGCACCCAATCGAACGTATAGTGGGAGGCGGCGGAACCATCCACAAAAGACCCAGCATCCCTGATAAAGCCCAGTCGCAGCGCTAATCCCTGGTCATCCTCATTAGTCAACAATCTTTTACAACTGGGAATGGAAAACCCAAGTACCATGGATGATGTATCTCTGCGTCTTATGCAAGCCTGGGGTGGATACTTGGGAAGTTGTTTTTAAGTAAGCGTAGGTACAACGTATGCTGTATTGTACGTACCTTCTGTACGACGCAAGGTTCTAGGGTCGAGCTCTTGAGCTCTTAGGCGGAGCAAGGTGAAGAAGGGGGATCCACAGACCACGGACCACGGCCTATTCCTGCCCTGGCCGCAGGACCAAATGCTCACCAGGTTTCCGTCAAGAAAAAAAAAACCCACATCAACAGCTCTCAATCTCAACGTGGGAATCCCTGCGTTCTCAAGAGTCAAGTCGAGGTCAAGAGTCGATGCGAACACGCATGTTACGACGCATAACATGCAATCGGAACGCATTACAGAACTATACTCCACTCTCGAGAGACTCCATCAGCAAGCAGCAGGAGTCATGGTTGAGTATGGCCAAGTTGAATTGTCCCTATGCCCTCTCGTACATTATACTATTATTATGTAACCTACCAGTTGACCTTGGATGGGGGCCTTAAATGCATGTGACCAAGACGAATTGCTATCACTAAGTAAGATAGTTGGGTTCTCTCTCCTTGAAGGAACATCTATACCTACATCAATATTCATGGTAACTTACCTGGTGTAACTACATGGTTGTTGACATGGGATGGTCTCTATATCTGGATCCTAGGTGAGGGGATACCAGTCTTCTTTTGGGTCAGTTCTCATTGCCTGCCCAGAGATATACTTCCTTGCCGGTCAGCCTAGGCCGATGCCGCAAGTCAAGATTTCTCCCATGACTTATTAATGGGATTTTCTGTGAGCACTGACTCGTGTCCGTCCCCTGTCATACGTGATGCGAAATATATCCACAAGATGTAATAGTAACATGTATTGAGCCTCGGTCGCTACATGTACTATGTATATACTATGTACAATATAATATGGGGTCTAGGAGCAAAACCAAAAGCTGGGACAGGGGCTACCCGTGAGCTTCATCATTACGATAACATCACGACGGTACGAACTGCGTAATGGAACCAACTGCGGGGCGCAAGAAAAGAAATGAACGAACGTCTAGATTGAGAGAAGCTCGACTGGGGGACCACTTTTGTGGACAGATGCTGGGACCACAGTACGAGCTCGGGCTTCGAGCTATTCCGCGCTGGTGAGGATGAAGGTAGGCGGGGATCATCAGAGTGGGCAGCAAAAAGGAATCTTGGTACGGATTACAGCACCAATAAACATATGTTCGGATCCGAGCGGTCGGTCTCTGCACGTCTGATTCGCAGGGCCAACTTGACCTGTGTGAGAGATACACAATTTGTTTGACCCATACGTCCTGATTCCAGGTTTGAATTTTCCGAGTGATCGAGCAGCGGTATACTCCTTCGGCAGGATGGCAAACCGAAGGTCCCTTATTACACAACCGCAATTGCCCGTGGCACAATACAATATTCTTTTGCGCCCACTCAGCCGTGGCTCGTTCGTTAAAACTCTTACCCCGGCTCTCGGGAGTATTTCTATTCGTAGCAGCAATAATTATGCGATTAGATATATACGTGATACCATCGCAATGCAATCAACAGAGGCGTTCTCAACTAATAATGCTTCGACACTCTACACATAGACTTACAGTAACCTTAGTCTCATAAAATCATGTGAGACGCCGCGAGGGTGAAGCTATCGACGATGAACAGGCTCGCGTGGCATTAAGCGGTGATAATGCGTGCCATTCTCACCCATGTCAACGTCGACAGGGATAGGAGAAATGGAATGGTGCATGGAACCATGTAAAGAAGAGCCCCCTGTAATAACAATAGGACCGTGCTAATCCCCTCGCGAAAGACTGTGCCGAGGTACAGGCTCTGCGACCGTTCTGGAACCTGGACCTTTTGGGCTGACAGCCATACCACTCTCCTCACTACATAAGATATAGTACACGATACTTCGAACCTCGTGAACCGCTTTCTCCGGGTCGTGGCTGGCACGCGCGAGGAACGCGCCTCGCTTAACGATCTCGAGATTCAGCCTTCTACGTGAGCTGTTTTTAGAAAACTAACATAGCTACGTATATTTTAGATAACCGGTGTCTATTTTAGTAGTAATAAGTCTCCGTAAAGGATCCCGAGGTATTATAACAAATCCATTGCGGAAAAAGGGAAGAGGGAGGCAAAGCCATGATTACTCCATGCTCGAGAAACGCTTAGTTTACCATTGTGGAACAACCACCTGATTATCGAAAGAAAAAAAAATTGGTTTCTTCGCGAAAAGATTTCTTTGTGACAGTAAATTTTTTTCAGCTCGCATGTGGGCGAAGGCGTCCAGAAGCCGTTCCCAAATCCCGACGTGGAGAGCGGATGATCCACATGGCTGTGTGCTGGCGAGATTACAGAAGTTATCTTACAGTAACTCCTTGACTCGTGATGCCGCCAACATTACGTACAGCATATCTCTTGTCATTACGAGAAAGACTGCTGTTATTTCTGTATATGACAATGTCAATGACTCTTACTGCTACTCAGTCTCTGGCGCTTAGAGGAAGGATTATTCCGTGGCTCATTGAGGATTTATTAATTTCTTAAACAGGTTTATTACGTACATATACATACCTAATGGTACTACGTGAGATTTTCGAGTTACATGCACATGTCCAGAATGGGAACTACTAGACAATTTCCCACGCCTTTGGTACCTTCCAATGCTCCCGTAACTAGTAAACCCGGTCACGTTACATACATATACGTAAGTAGGTAGTAATACCGTACCAGAGTTGCTCGCTTCGAGCCGGGCAGCCAAAGCGCGCTGTTTCCGCGCATCGGTATTCGGACATTATAAGCCGTGGTTGGTGTAAAGTGGGAGAAGAGCGCCGATGGAGTACTGATGACCCGGCGGAAAGGGGAGAAGAAAGGGAAAGTCCAGCGAGTTCAGCTCCGGCTGCGGTACTTGCCGCCAACGGGGAATAACGCATTCATGTAGGTAGGTACAAGTGATAGGTATGTAGGCAGGAAAGTACTACCGTGTATTTTATTATAGGAGGTCTGGTAGGTAAGTAAGTAAGAGGCAGGTATGGATGTGACACATACAGACACACAGACACCCCCTTCTCCTTCCCCATATGTAAGACGGTGGTGTTATTGGGCTGTGGTCTAAATCGCCTAAAGAGAACCTTCGTGCTACCCTGCGTCTATTCTCCCTATATCTCACTCACTTATGTACAGTGATAAAAAAGCACTTCGCGCCGAACACCCCCCCGGCATGGTTCCCCAGAAAGATTTCCCGCTAAGGTGATATGTCAGGAGTTTTTTAATGGCGCCGGCCATCGACAGATCTTTGGCGACCCGAGACTCTGGGATAGACTAAACAAGCGTTGAATCCCAATTCCTCCCATGTTTCGCATTTGGATCGAGGCTAGACAGAGATCATTTCATGCCCAGACGCGACGGCGTAGTTGTATTTCAACGACATGCGATCAATATAATATACATATGTATATAATACCGTTGGACATTATACATATCTAAGATCTAAAGGCACGGTAAGGATATATTAATCAATCAACCCATCAATCATATACCTCAATCCTTATACATATATCGCCTGCCAACCTTTGCATCCCCCTCTCTCAACACCCCTCCCCCTTGAAGAATAAAAAAAGGACATCGAGCAACATTCGTGCTTTATCCGACCACAATATTATTTTTGTCGAGCATCCTTCCTATATTACTCTCCACTATCCTGCACACCGCCATCCTTCTCCAAGCCTGTGGGTACAACACCATCAGCTGTATGCACAATCAGATGTCATTAAAAAGGCATGTGACATCCGAGCAACAACATCTTGACCCGTGTGAGGAGATATGCTAATATGTCATGCTGAACTCAGCCACCTCATATAATTCGACCGCAAATCTATTTTGACGTTCTCGACAGTGTCGCTCCTATATCGCCATCGAGTATGAAAAGACGATTGGGATCAATTGGGATTAGAAGAGGATTGGTAAGTACATCAGCAACCCACCATTAGCCCGTCAGCATAAATCTCGTGCTGCTCTTTTTTTTCTGGTCCTTCTCACGATATCGGCGAGCTCCTATCGATGTATGTATGATGGCGACTCCCCTCCTCGAAGCGGTCCCCCGAATGGAGTCGCGGCCACTGTCGGCCGAATCATCTACTCGACAAGCAAGCGACGAACAGGGTCTCTGCTCAAAAATGCACATGCATCGACGCACCCATCCACACTCATCTGCAGAGCCACCTCAGCCATTGTTCACGTGGGTAATTCGTACCCTGGCCACCGCCACGGTGGTCCCCAGACTCGCCAAGATCGCCAAGTGGGCATGTCCAAGCTGCAGAGTCGCAGTGTGACAATCCAAAAGGACCAGGCGAGGAGCCCGAAGAGAAAATACTATGTAAGTATGCATAGTAGGTACTTGAAACTTGACATACATGTACATGTGGACAGCTACGTATCATATATTATGTACATGCCGAGAACAGGGCCTCGAACCTCGAGCCTGCAAGGTATCCCATCCCGGACCTGGGTAGAGCTCTAGGCTCTGGCAGTTATCTGTCTTGGGTAGCCGCACGGGAACCCAGTCGAGTGTCAGGTCTCGCGGTTAATTCGACTATTATGTTCCATCCAAAACTTAGCATGCTCTTCACCTTCATCTCCGTCCGTGCCGGCATGGTATCGGTGTCCCATCCCATACAGTACATGGATATCGGATAGTTCCCAAAGCCTAGGCCATCTCATCCTTACATACATTACGTCCCTTCGCAATTTTCCGTCGTTGATATCCGACTGACCTCGGTCGGGGGGGCTATGACGCTCTCGGTCATATTTCCGCATTTACCAAAATGACCAAGCAGCATCCCCGTCAGAATCCCGGTCAGACGAGCCGATTTCCATTCCACACCCAGCCGACACAACCTTCCCTTTTTCTGAAAAATCGCCAGTCCTTCTCTCTCTCAATCAACCATGCTCTCTAGCCTCGGGTACGCTGGTGCTTCTTGTACCGTCGTCGTATGTACGGTACATTGCCCACAAATGAACCTAGCAGTCTGGGCAGTTAATTCTTACGTGCATACGCCATTATGGTTCGACTCCTATTGGTGCCCACCGCACTATTTGGTCCTTCTTCACGATACATGTACAGCTGTTTATGCCATTGAGCCTTTTAGGCGTTCATTTATCTCATTCAGGTGCGATGCCTCCTCGGTATCGGTTCCAAGGTGCTTACGGTATTTTGCCGTAGAAGAAAGTAAAGTGCTTTGGGTTTTGGTGCTTGTGAAGATGATGCATGAAGATATCACTTACATAGTCTACATATCGGCGAAGATGATTGGGGCAGACGATATCCCCCCTACCAGGTCTCGATCAGGAGTGCAGCACAAATCCAAGCCCCCCAAGCTGGGTTAGAAGATCTCAGATCCATCCAAACCATTGATCTTACCACTGGGCGCAATGTACTCCTCAGACGCTATTTTCCCCAGTACCAATCATTTTGCTCGAGCCCGTGCGTCGGGTCACATCACTTTGGGATCTATCTCTTCGGCTATTTCATTCCCCACAGGGCCAAGTTGATTAGTCTCACCCGTCACTATGGTAGCGAAAGAGATGAAGGCTTCAAATTCGACGACAGTCAAGCCCACCGGCGCCTAGCGGGACGCCACGCCCTCTCGACTCTGAACGGTCTGCCCGAGGTGCATGGGCCAGCCGCTCATATTGATTTTCACGACGCGCTCCAGGATAGAAGTCCCCGGTTCGAGGGAATGATGTTGACGCGCATACATGTACATGTATGTAGGTATGTATGATTTCGGATGACCTCGCCGCGCTTACTGAAGTAATCATGTTGTTACATAATTCAATTTCCATCACCTGCAGCAACCCAGCGAATACGAGGGGCGGACATCACTATCTGTGAGGGCGTATCGTTGGCAGACTTTGTATCAAGCCCAGGCGAGTCTCAGGGTCCTGTGTTGATTCTGCATGTATTACCATAGTATGGATGTATCATTATGTACATGGCCCGGTCACATTAATGCTGTGACTTAGCGTGGGCGTAATCTAGAGCTGTGCCCTGCTTACCCCCATCGACAGTCAAGGGCTCTTAAGATTCATCCTGCGTAGCAGCGTTTCAGCTGTAACAAACCTGTGCTTGGCTACCCGACTTGCCGATAGCCACGATGTTTCCTCAATCAGCTCCCCGCCGTCCAGGTCGTCCGAGCATCATAATCCGAATAAAGAACTCTTCAAAGCTACTAGATATGTCTACGACTGATGGAAATTGAAACCCAAAAGTCCCCGACTAAGGCTGCTGGGTACATATAAAGTACCTATCCTAAATAATAAAGCGGTGATCAAAGCACCAACAAACGCCCTCAAAACACCGCCTTGTCTAATTTCTAACGTACCTACATTTCCACCAATTGTACACAGCAGGAACATGCCCAGCACCTTTATAATTCAGCTATTCCATTCGAAGTTCTAATGAATACGAATGTTAAATTGATAATAAATAAAAGCTATATACGAAATAATCGATATTTGTCGAAAACGGCTCTCTATTCGAGTTGTATCGGCAACCTGGACAGATATATGGTCGGGCCAGAGGTTGCCGATGTGTGAAAAGGAACTGTTCACCCAGTTACATGAAGCGTTCCACTCCTCCAAGCGACCTGACCAAATCTATTGGGAATATCAGATTGACCGATGCGGAAAGCAGATCTCTGGCAAAACCCTGTCGCCAAGCGCTGCAGTGCCGATCACTCTTAACCACGAACCTTTTCAGCTGCAGCAAGCGTCGCTGACAACCTACAAGGTAAACAGTGAATTTTCTATGGATAATTCCCAATCCCAGTTCCTGTATGATACAGCTACATGTACATACAGCATGTAGGCAAACCCACAGTGGGTAGCCAAATTCAAGGAAAGCAGGAAATGAAACCAGAATGCTTTGCAAGGATAGCGACGAGTCGTCGAGAGAAACATAGACGACCTCGGGACGCCATTGACGTCAATGATACTCATTGCTTTCAAGCCATCAAGTTTCTACGCATTCGTGTTTTACGACGAGATACTATTCTTTAATGGTTGCGTAACGATCGACGCACTGTTCGTAAGAGATAGCATCTTGAAATCCAATTTTGAGTATACTTCATCTAGCGAGCGAGAGAGGTTTAAACATACAGTATCAGCGCTGTTTTGTTATGAACTAGTCGATCCTCTCTGTCTCTCTCTCGCTCATCGGGCAGGGGGGTTGAAAACGGTATCAACATGTCAATCACCTGCCTTTTGTAACTTACCTTGACCATATTAGACTGTTTGGCCTGACATTGTGTTATTAAGGACCGACTGAAGACGGAAGCCAAACTCCCGTATAGTTTCTCTATCCTCAAATTCCCTCGCAACTCTCTCCCTAGTTCCGGTCGGCCAAACAACTTGGATCTCGCATATGCAGGCGCAACTTTTCTTTTTCCTTCTTCATAAACCAAGTCCCGGTTCTCATCTACACGAGGTCATGGCGGAAGCTTAACTCATCTCAATGACATCGAGCACCGCTAGGGATGACAAGGACTGAGTCGCGTACTAATCAGAGGGTTGTAAGTGGCTAGGAGAGTCAGAAGTTCGTTCAAATGTTACCATAGCTAATAAGTCATATATAGAGCATTATACACACCATTTCAGCTTGGTCTTTTACAGTAATTAGCGACCTTCTCTTTGTGACTTTCCAGTCGTAACGCCACGAATTTCCTGTCTATTTTCAGACCCATAATTCGGCCGTGGCTACAGAATGCCAGCAGTTTGGATGTGACGGTCATCCTGAACAGGCATTCCGAACATCCGGATTACCGAGAAAAGACCTAACAAAGAAGCAAAGGGGCACGTATTCGCCGCACCTCATCATAAGTCCCGCCATAGGTCTTGTCGCGGTTCTACCCACCAAAAGACGCAGCTTTCAATTCATTCTCCCTGACTTAGCAAGGGCGAGCGCCATTGTATGTATTATGGACATCTTCTGAGGTAACATGACTTTTTGTCGAAATGTAGGTCGTGCGCCCCAACCGCATACCAAATTGTCAACTCATCTATGTTGTGTTACTATACCACTTTCCTAACCCGCAAATGTCGGTCAATGTTTCAAAGATGTGAAGCAATGCTGTCCAGATCCTGTCGAGGCGGTAGCCAATCGTAGAGGAATCCAAAGGAGTGAGCGGATGGATTGTGGCTTGCATGACACGTCCCCCGGCCGGTTCTAGCCAACAGGCACCGTCCGCTTAGACAGGAAATAATGACTTTATATCACTTATCAACTATTTTCGCTACGAATAACTTCCTTTTTTTTATAATTATTATTGTTGACATTTTCAATCCCCCCCTCCCCCCTTTACGGGCGCCTCTCCGGTGAAATATGCTCAACCGTACCTACTAGGTAAGCTTGCGCAATGTTTCTTTGCCATTACGTACCGTAGTCCGGATTACTCGATCTGGTTATTCAAACCCCCCTTAGAAATTTCCGGGGAGAAAAAATCGCATTCCTGCAGTTTGCCAGCATAGCTGCGTTGCAGTCAGTAAGCCCGACCGCTCGGAGTATAATATGTCGTGTTACAATCACGCCTGTATTGGACGGCGAAGAGGCTGTAGTCGAACTGAGGTGATGACAACACATATAACGCGGACTTGGGCATATCGACTCTTTACTCGCGTATAAGCGGTAGTGGGACACGAGGCGCCCAGGAAATCAATGCAATGAAGTGGCAAATTATGATAGGAGGCAATTAAGCTTACCCGGGGATATGGTTGATGGCTGACTCAATGAATTTGCCTCTTTTCTTCTTTTTTTAATCCGAGTCGCATTTGCTTTGCCGGCAGCTACCTACTTAGGTCCGTAGGAGGCTTCAATCTCGACGCAGCGTGAACCCAATTTCGAGTAGGCTGAGGGATGGCCACGTGTAAGGGGGCCGTAGTGGCTTTACTCATCAGCCCAGGTACTTTGGTGACAACTTGATCCTACTTATCCTGTATTTCGCCTTATACATGTAAGTCGTGACATTTACTCGCTACAACCTCCTATGAGCTATTCCAATAATCGATTACCATACTTGGAGTCGACGAGCGACGGAGACGTTAAGATGAAGTTATGTACATGTACTTGTTGGATGTCTGCTGGTGATCAGACTGACGGTTTTATCTACTTTGCTGAATGGATTTACCCCTGAGCCGGGAGTTCGTACAACGATGAAGGAAGAATATCGACATCGCCAAGGAGGCTTCCATGGAGTAAACCTCGATACTGTTTTTGATGGCGACAAGCCCCAAGTGCGTCGGGAAATTGGGCTGACTACCTATTATTGGGTTAAATTTCCCTAGCCCCGAATCACGACCAAGCCGTCCTGTATAAGAAATGACTTTAGTTCAATATCAAGGTATAGGAATATAACCAATACATATATTTCCCTCTGTTATCTTAGTTATAACATACGATAACAATTATGTATATGACGACGATGCTATATCGTTGTGGTACTAATTCTCGGGACAAGGCAATATAATATGCCTAGGCAAATCTACTTCACATGGGCAAAGCCGAATTGCGCGTCTGGCAAATAGCATGTATAAACCATTCGTATTACGGCACGACGTGGGCTTACGGGCCTCCATTGCCAGACGTCGGATGATAATGGACTCGGCTCTGTGACATAAATTGGATGCGTCAGCATGTGGCGCCCCTTCTCCCCTTGGGCTAGCTATTAAAAATCGAGTTAAGCTCACCGTCTATCTGCCTACCTACCTACACACGCGCGCGCGTTGGACTTTCGACCAATGGTCACACGATCGTCGATGCGTTGTCCCCATTCAGAGCTTCTGACGAGTGACTTAAGGTCCGACGAATATTTGCATTGATACACGCGTACTTCTATTGGGTTGCGATCCCCCCCTTGCCGACAATTCGTCTTGACTCGTCCGTGAGATTCGGAACCGATACCACCCAGATCGGCCATTGGCGACGTCCCAGGGGCACGTATAGACTGGACGCCCGGTCGGTACATACGTACATGTAGGTATCCTTGGGATTCATGTTTCAAGGGGATGACAAAGTGGAATATTAAACTTATTAAATCCAAAAGCTATTAGCATGATAACTACGAAGTAATAATCGCCCTGACGGCCCTTCAAAAGCCACAGTAGGAGCGAACTCGTAGCTATGACATTCGTCACTCCTAGTACTAGCTCTTCTGCAGTACTTTAGACATCTTACGCGCCATAGGTGAGCGCCACGGGCCTACGGGTAGACAGCCCCCTTTACGTCCTCCAAACGTGAACAATATAATTACCATAGCCACACCATTGAGACTCAAGTTCCATGAGATATCTGAGGTATCATTATATATATCCGTTCTAGCTAACTACCTATGGCCTCATATCCGACTCGGGGCTTATTTACCTATCCCATCGGGACTGCCACCCGGGGCAATCAAGCCACGATTAACCCCCTAGCCGCCCCGACCGCCCCTTTCTGAGCTATCATACTCGCATATCCTCTCAAACCACATAATCCCTCACGTCGATCTCCCCTCCCCATCTAGCAGGTGAACACGGAAGGGCCAGCGGGCTGGTAGGCCTTGCCGCCGTTGTTGTAAATGTTGATCATCAGACCGGGGTCCGTAGCCTTGTAGGCGCCAGGGAAGGAGACGAGGTCCTTGGGCTGCGCGGAGCCCGAGCCGCCGCTGACGTGGACCTGAGCGCACGAGATCTGGCGTATGAAATATGTCAGTATATTTTCCCAAGGCCTAATACTCACTCTCTACAAGAGTTCCCGTCAAAACTTGGGATTGTATAGGAGGGGAATTGTATGGCTTACGTACTAGAGGTACCAAGATGTCAGTATGAGTACCTATTGGAGATGTAAGGGGCTTGGGAAGAAGACTCACAAACTGCGCTCCGCCTGCGGCCGAGGCACTGTGGAGGGCAACGTGCTCGATTCGGAATAGGTAGTCGCCCTCCGCCAGGCACTGCGGTACGGTGAAGCTGATCTGCGCCTTGCCTGTCGTGCGACTGTTGCGTTAGCGAGACCGGAGTTGAAAGGGGACCGGAGTATGTTTTGGCAAACAGAGGAAGGGGAGCCTATCGTACCGTTCGAGGGCCAGGTGTATTGGCCGCCGGAGGCCGTGGGCATGTCCTACCCTCAAAGTCAGCTCACCACCGTCACACAATATTGGTGATATATGAGATTTTGTACCTGGAAGACCTTGAACCAGACCTTGCCGCTGCCGTCCCAGTTGGCAGCAGTCTGGCCGGACGGGACCTTAGCCATGTAGGCAGACAGAGCTATTTCACGATATCACGTCAGTAACTCATCCCACTATGCCATGCCATACTCATGAGCATCAAGCGAGCTTTCTATCGGATAGTAACATACTGCAGATCAAAACGTCAGCACCAATACTAAACAAGGCAATACATAAGAAAACGGCGTCTGCACCCGGAGCCACCACGACCCAGGGACATGGGCACGGGTCTGGCGCAGATCAGGTTCTTCATACGTACCCGCCGGGGTGGTAGATGTTCGGGGCAGCAACCCAGGTGATCTGGCCACCAGCATTCACCTGGGTGGTTTCCGGGGCGCCGCCGGCAGCCCGCTGGTAGCAGCGGATAGCGTCCGAGTTGACATCGGTCACGGGGCCGTTGGACTGGAAGTTAGCAGTCTGACGGACCGAGGACCAGTCCGAGGTGCCCGCGAGCTTGGGGAAGGTGTCTAGAGAGCAAGAAGCGTTGAGTTAGAAAGCCGTCTGTAACAAACAAGAGCGTGATGGCATATGTAATGATCTTCTCTACGGCGGAATAAGGCGGGAAGCGAACGAAAGCAAAAGCGAAGTGGTCAGTTTTACGTACAATGCGGAGCGGCCTGGGCACCAGCCACGAGAAGCGCGATTGCTGCGACGGCCTTCATTATCGCTAACGAGATGGATGTCCTTGGTAGAGCTCGAGTAACTACTGACTGAACGGCAAACAGCAAATGAGTCGCTGGGGCTGGGGAAGACGGATATACGGCACCAAGTTCCTACGCAGACAGAATCGCAACACATCACCTACGCCAGAGCGGTGCGAGGACGAGGAAGGACATCATCTTATAGCACTGCTGCCAAGGAAGAAGTGCGGTGGCCTAAACCGAGACGGAATATGTCGTTGCGGTTCCCGGGGATGGGGATGTCACCCCTGTATTTGCGGATAAAAAGAAGTCATTCCCGGGTATATTGGTTGGCCACTTAGATGCGTTGATGGCGGCCCCGTTTAGTCCTCTTTACAAATCTCGTCGGCATTACTACCGAATAACATGCCCAGATGACGCACTTGCCTAAGAATAGAGCACGGCGTTAGCGAACATAGGGGAAGGGATCCCTTTCTGGAGGGACTTTTAACTTAGACGTGTATCGAGATCGACTCAGAACGAGTGCTATACAACGGTGTCATTAGGGACGGACTTATCAGTCTAAACATTGATTTATGCTATGTAGTCATTCGCATTGTCTCCTAACGAGAACAAAGCCTATGAATCTACCTAAACATATGACCTCGGCGTGGATCTTCTGAAGCACCTCCAATCTAGATGAGTCAGCTAGTAACATACCTCTTTTGACTCAGGAGTCAAGAATTAGAGAGTTGACTGATCTCAAGGATTGGAAATGCGCCCGCGAAATCAAATTGGCCGGCCCGCCATCTTCCATACGCATATCCGCGGATCTGTAACTAATGCCGCCGTTGGTCTGGGACCGTCTTGATCCTTTATCTTACTGGGCCAAGTATGAAAACGGACTGAACGAGCCACACTATCGACATCTAAACACCTGAACCTCTAGACGCAACGCCGTTTGTGCATGTGTTGAGAAAAATAAAAGAAACCGAAGAGCAGTCGGCGGGAACTTCACGCCACGGTGGAAAATTCCGGGTATCACCATCGTCGGTTGTTAATCGGCAAAGAGTTGGCACCACCTGCGCCGCCACCACCTAAGAAAACCTCACGTCAGTATTTGTTAGACCCTGGATTGCGACTAAAACATACCTCGGTGGCCGCCGCGGCCCCCGTAGCCTCGTCCGCCGTAGCGACCTCCACCACCTCCTCCATAACGAGTCATCTCTTGGAGTCGAGGGTCAATTTGCTGCTTAGCTTCTTGAAGAACTGCAACCAAGTCACGTGCCTGCTTAGAGTCTAGAATGTTGTTAGTAGATAGGGATGAGGTGGTCATCGCAACGGGGACAAACTTACTGTCAGTAGTGAAGAGGGTGATGGCAGTGCCCTTGGCGCCAGCACGCCCAGTTCGGCCAATACGGTGGATGTAGTCCTCCGAGTTGTTTGGGTAGTCATAGTTAATCACATGAGTGATGTTGCGCACATCTTAAATACAATCTAATGTTAGCCAAAGCGAATCAAGGGGATGTGTAACAAATCCCAGCGTCGGATGGACGGTGCCTTAAGTATATTTTCCGTGCTCTTCTCCTTGGAGAATGGGGCTGTCTGTTGCATCAACATGCCATTGGAGGAATTCCAACAATCCGGTCTGGGTCCTCGGATCTGAGAGTCTTGAGACAGCTTGAAAAGGATCAAGAGATGCCAAGTCCGTAATTGTACCACAGGGACAGTAAGGTACAACAGCGGAACATGGGTATAGAACTTGCGCTATACCACGGACCCCAGAATCCCTGGATAGATGAGAACCACAAGACACAATGGGAGATCAGGCAAATGCGCGCAATTGAGAGAGCCCCTAGACGTGAGAATAAAAGCACAGCGGATACAACTCTGCTGGAAATTGCTACGGGGAGGGAGCGGGGGAGGGGGGATGCAATCATACCAATACCACGCGAAGCAACGTCTGTGGCCACCATGATAGGGCTCTTGCCCGTCTTGAACTGGTCAAGAACCCAATCACGCTCGTTTTGTTGTTTGTCGCCGTGAATCGCTACCAACCGGTTAGTGCCAATTCATGCGGGAAGCAAGACGCGTATATAAACTTACAAAGTGCAGGCCAGCCATCTTGGCGAAGGAATCGCGTAATCTCGTCTGCGACTCGCTTGGTACCTACGAAGATGAGTGCCTTGTTTTCCTTGTTATCCATAATCTTCTCAAGGTGCTTGATCATACGATCACGCTTCTCGCCTTCGGACACGACCTCGACGATTTGAGTGATACGATGGTTAGCGGACAAATCCATGGAACCGATGTTGACCTGGATGAAATCTGTCTGGAACTCGGCGGCCAAAGCACGAACTTCCTTAGGCCAAGTTGCAGACCACATGAGAGTCTGACGGTCAGGTCGAATCTGGCTGATGATCTTACGGATCTGAGGCTCGAATCCCATATCAAGCATTCGATCAGCCTCGTCGAGGACCAGGTAAGTAACACGGCGCAGGTTAGTCTTGCCAGCTTCAAGCATATCAATAAGACGACCCGGAGTCGCGATGCAGACCTCGACACCCTTAGAAAGGTCGCGAATCTGAGGACCTCGCGGAACTCCTCCGTAAACGCAGGTGTTGCGGATACGGGACGATTTACCGAACTTGGTAATCTCCTGCTGAATCTGTACAGCCAACTCTCGCGTAGGTGCGAGGACAAGCACAATAGGACCATCGCCAGGAGCCAAGAGAGGCTGGGCGTTGATGTGGACGATTGCGGGAAGGCAGTACGTTAGAGTCTTACCGGAACCCGTCTCGGCAATACCGACGACATCGCGACCGGAAAGAGCCATGGGCCATCCTTGAGATTGGATTGCAGTGGGAGCAGGAAAGCCTTGGGCCTTGACCTCGTCCATCACATATCGAGGGAATCCAGCCTCGTCGAACGTCTCAACAGGCTTGGGGACGTCATGACCCGAGATAGTGATCTGGTGATCTCTGCGGAATCGCTCGACTTCGCTAGCAGGTCGTCGGGCGACAGCATCGTCCTCTTTGTAAAAGGACTTCTCGAACTTGGGGAGGCTGTTGAGATCTGTCGAGAAATAAGTCAGCTAATGAACATAATATGGATGTCTTCAAATCACATACCCCAATCTTGCTTGTGTAGACCAGCGCCAAGGTTAGACATTCTGTCACCACCACCGCCTCCAGCACCATAGTTGCCGCCGCCGCCGCCGTAGCCACCACCGCCACCGCCATAACCGTTGCTAGAAAGACAAATATGTTAGCGACTAGATATTCGGATAGGTGAAATGAAGCGCGGCAATGGTGCGCGTTGGATGTGCAATTCTTACCTGTAGCCGTGGTCCTGACGGCCACCTCCATGGCCACCGCCGTACTTATGATCGTGACCGTTAGAATAGCCACCGTGACCGCCGTTGCGGGAGCCGTAGCCGCCGCCGCCGTAAGACATGTTGTGGATGCGGATTTCGGAGAGAAGGATGCTCCTGGGTATGTGGTTAAGTAGATTAGAAGTACACGAAATGCTCTGGGCAAACAAAGTGAGTAGGTACTACTATGTACTTTGTTTATTGAGGCCAAGGGCAAAAAGATGTGATGCAGTGCGCGACCTGCAGGAAAGGAGCGAAAATTGAGAAAAGTGTGTGGGATGTAGAATGCGTGAAGAATCTACGAAATTGGGTTGATGGAAGGAAAGCGAGAAAAGGCGCGTTGATGAGTATTTGAAGGTAAGAAGGACCCTTAGATCAGGGAGTTGAATATTTTTTTTTCTTTAGTCTCGAGGAAAGCAACGCTACAGTCTAGACCCAACACAGTCCGGACGCGTGGCCCGTGCTTTCCTCTGATTTCGCCTCTCTCTCCATTCAGTGATTAGTAACACAGTTTACTCCCAGCTGGCCAACAACTGACTAAGAACAGCTGCCACTGGCAGGAGCTAGCACAAACTGTACGGAAGTCGCCATCAAAGTTTTTTTTCCATACGCCACCCCCTGTCGACTTTGGCACGCACGGGCCAATATCAAACTGCATAGTCCTAGGTATCTGATATGAAGTCGTCTTTTCAATCAGTTATTTCTTGTTGAAGAAGCTTCGGAAAAATAAAACAAAAAGTAGTTTCCTATATTTAAACCTCATAGCTATGTTATCATGCGGCTTGCATTGGATTATATACCCATTTCATTGTATTATACTTGGATAGAATATGTGACTTCTGGGCCTATACATCTGCGACTGGGTCTGCCAGCTGTCAGAAACTTCCTTCAGCTGTTGCCAGGGCTGTCTGGATTCTTCTATGGCAAAAACTTTTGGTGGCGACTTTTGTATGACACCTTCAATTCCGTCGTACGTCCGCCTGTTTTTGAGTAGCCATATCCGTCGGATTTGACTACATCAATAGTACAATTTATACATGCAGTACATGTATGTAGATCGGCTCCAACTACTAAGTACTTGCATGTACTTATCAATAAACTTGAGGTTCAAAATGTAAATCTCGATTACAAAATGACTAGCGGAGGATATTATGAACTTCTTTCTATTAAGTCCGTCTAAACTCGTTGATTCTACCAACTTAGATAGAGACTTCAAAATCGCGTAGTATATACGCGACATACACTACTTAGGTGAATAGGTAGCTCCCTCTATGCCTTTATTGAGCGCCCATGCTCGCCTTCCACGATGACCCAAGAAGCATACAATTGCTAGGCTTCTTTTTAAGCGGACGGAAACATTTCCCAAAACCCAATTTCCATCTACTCCCGTATTAGTATTTCAGACGCTTAGGTATGACCCCAGGTACCTTCTTACCTTGGTGGCGTGAATGAAGATTTTAACAAGCTCTTCTATCCTCGTAGGAGACTGCAGAATAGCGTTCCTCTCCATAAGAGCTAATCAATAACGCAAAACGCATTAGTATTTCGCGAGAATGTCCCAGCACCTTTGTTTTCTGGCAAGCTACTCACCAGATCCAGTCTGTACTGCCTGCACATAGTCGTCCGCAACGTAGTTCAAGATCCACCGCCAGTACGTGTTACCATCCGTCTTCGTTTTTGGGTGGCCGTGAAGCTGCTTCGCAATAGCTCCATACCCCAGGAGGCAAGGAGCAAGGGCAACCTGAAGACCGAGCCAATCTTCCGATTGTCCAATGTCAAGGACATATCTCGTATACGCGGTGCATGCTAGGACACCAGTCAGCAACTTAGACGCAATAAAAACCAGTAATACAACTAGGTATTTCACACCTTGAAGCTCCTCGGTTGCTTCTATCTCTTCTTTTGATATACCGAACTCTTCGCAGTAGTCAAGATGGAGTTTCATCTCGGTATGGATATGTGACACTATCCTGGCACCCTGGAGGAAATATCAGTATCCAGTTGGTGCTTCCTAGGTGGTCTTACCGCTGCAATGTCCTCCATGTTCTTGGATTTATACGACGCTAGTGCATTCGCCCTCGCAAAATGGACTAAATACAGGTAATCCTGTATCAGGTAGCCCTTGAACGATTCGAGAGGTAGTTCCCCATTCCCGAGGCTGAGAACGAATGGATGATTGATGAAGCGGTGCCATACGGGCGACACATCGGGTCGCTCGAGAAGGTATTCTATGAAGTGGCCCCTTCGTTTTGTTAAGGAAAAAATCACACGAAATCGAGGCGATAAACTCACGGAGAAAAAGGAAGGGTCAGAATTGAGTGGAAATGGTTGAGCGGGCCATTGCCTTTCCCATAGCCCGGGGCAGTTCTGATGCCTGCCTCGATATAGCGACAGGCAGCCCGAACAGCTTCCACGGGTTTCAGTCCCCGAGAGAGATTGGACGCGATCGCGGATGCAAGTGAACAACCCGTCCCGTGCGTATTCCTCGAATCTATATATGGGCTCTCGATTCTCGTAGCGTGCCCTTCCCCGAACAAAAGGTCAACGACCAGTTCTCTTTCCTCGGGATTCACAGCGATTGAACCATCCTTCTTGAAGGGGACATGGCCGCCCTTGATCAAAACCCACTTCGGTCCTAATTCCAGCACCTTGCGAGCAATGACTTCTAAATCTTCGACGCGCTGGATATTAACGGGTTCATTGCCACTATCCGATATCAATAGCTTCGCTTCAGGTATATTTGGTGTAAGGATGAATGTCTGCGGGAGCAGGAGAGTTCGCAGCTCATTGACAGCTTGTGAAGGTAGCAGTTTCGCACCAGTAGTTGCGACCATTACCTAAATAGGGGTAAGATGCCATGCGGGCCCCGGGGGATAGCCTTCTGAGGAGGACTCACTGGATCCAATACCAGCGTCTCAACCTTGTAGTCCCTTAATGCTTGTGAGACTACCTCGATTGTACGCGCAGACGCCAGCATTCCTTAATCATATCCCGATAAGCTCCTGGGCGCACAAAGTCTTACGTGGTCCGGACTACTCACCGGTCTTCACAACACCAGGTTCGATATCACTAAAAACAGCATCGATCTGCTTCCTGACAAACTCAGGGGGGATATGGTGTATGTCTTCGACGCCCGTGGTATTCTGAGCCGTCAATGCTGTCGTGGCAGTCATAGCATAGCAGCCATGAGCTGCGATTACTTTCTGATCTGCCTCGAGACCACTGGTCGTTTAAATCAAGCATGACTGTTAGTTGAAAAGTGTAAGGTGAGAATGAGAGAATATAGTGAACTTACGCACCACCGCTTGAGTCGCTCCCCGCGATAACTAGAATTATCCTATTGGCCATGGTCCTGGCAGGTACAGCCGTTCCTGAAAGTTAGGAATTAACCAAGAGTATGTAAGCCGGGAGACTCTATGAGTGTAGCTTCTATTCACATGATACTATATAAATAGGAGCTTTCTTGCGACTTGCGCGAGATTCGAGATTCTTTTTTTAAGTTCCAGGTACCTAACTCTTAGCTTTGAGGAGTGGGTCCTATGCCATCATTCGTCCACTTATTAATGCCATGCAATCAATTGAATTTTGGTACGACGTACTATGTACGCAAAATAACGAACGACTTCCCCCTATTTCGTTAAACATCACGTAGTCAGTTCCCAAACAATAAATATAGTCGTATGACATCAGATTTCTATACACATACCTCGAGCCTACAGCAGGTAGTATATACCTAAGGTAATAGCGTTTTAGCCTGGCAATACAGTCAGAAGCTTATGGCGCTGGTAAGTTAGTGAAGCTTTAGTAGCCCTGGGGTAGTCTGTTCCACAGCTAGGGATAAAGTCATATTGATATCTGGTTGAAGTACCAGACTGTCAACGCTCCGCTGTAGCCCGTAACGCCGTAACCGATCTAATAATAATTCATACAAGATCCAAGATCCGAAACGAATGGGTATAGTTGGCACAATTCCACCTAAATCCACCCTTGAACTCCTCATTTCCAACGCAACAATCACGACGCACCTCCAGGACCTTGGTGGTAATTCATCTGCTCGTTATAAGCGACCGCACTCTCGCACCGTCCACACAACCACTTTAACTTCTCCATGTCGTTGCGAAGCACGTCTCTTTCCCCTTCCAGCACAGCACATTCGTGTTCTAGTGCTTGGATATGCCGCCGAGCCATGTCCAGCACTTCCGCCTTGCTCACCCTACGGTCAGTCAGGTCCAAGGCCTCCCCGTCTTCATCGCCTTCGCCGGCCTGCATGGTCTCTGGTAGGGCCGCGAGCAGGCTCTCGAAGTGAGCATTCAGTCTGTTGCGGTACTGTTTCTCCACCTGGTTGTGTGTCTCGCGGCTCTTTTGCTCTTCGACCGTTGCTGGGGGGTTATGGTGGGTGTTTTTACTAGTTCGGGATGCGCTGCGGAGTCGGGATTTGCCCGAGTTTGATGCTGAGGAGGTGCTTGCTGGTGAAAGGACTTGTTGTTTGGGCTTTCTTGACCGGGATCCGTTCTTTTGCTTCCTGTGACTAGGCCCTATTGACCCCGATGAAAGCGGTGGGCTCGTCACTACTGTTCCCGATCTTGTCCCGCTCCCCGCCCCATACCCTTGCGGGTATACGTTTTGATACGAACCAGTAGTATCAGCAGACATAGGCTCGGGCGCTACTCCCTGAAGAAAAGGGTGATCGAAGGGACTCCGTGTAGGCGTGTTGAAAGACGTCCCACTAGAAGACCCCATATTCACATTTGATGGATTGTACCCGCCTCCGCCTAGACCGTAATTCGTGATGCTCGGGACCGAACCAGGGGGTTGTGACGGGCTGCGGTAGTCCATCATCATGTTCTCTGGCATCCTGCCGGGTGTTATCGTTGGATAAGAAGCGTAAGAGACGTTATGGCCCGCCGAGGATGCACTTTCATCCTCGAAATACGGCCCGTCAGAGACGAACGTCGGCTGTGGGTGACCTGGGGGCACCATCTTAACGTTGTTGTTAGGTTAGTATGAACTCTTCGAAGGCTAGCTGCTATAGGACATGGATGTGTCAGTCATCGACGCAGTGATATCAAGTCTGGGGGGGACTGGTTTTATTTACCGGCCGTAGGGCTATGTTGTCGGTAGGAACCGAGAAGTTCGTGAAATCAACAAAGCTGGGAGACATACCAGGTAAAAAAATTAAATATAGATACCTATGTGACAGGGACCACACTTCGGGCCTTTCGGGCATGAAATTTATATGGTTAGGGGGATCTAGATCGACCAAACAACTTACATAGTTTGCCCAGCAGTGACCGAGTAGCCACAGCCTCGAGCCGCGTGCGACATGTTCCGCAGAAGGGTCTAGCTTGAGTTTATGCTACGCCTAAATAGAATTTGCAGGAACGAACAGTAGAGGATGGAACCCGAGGCGGTGTTTGTAGTAGATGAGGAGAAGGAGGTAGGCACCTATGGCTACACCCAGATGGGATAAAAGACTTCTCACTCTTAATTAGCGTTTTTTGGTAAGCAGACTACTATTATTGTTGCTTTCCTAGCAAAAACTGTTGCATGTTGGGTAGTAGTAGTAGTAGTAGTAGTAGCTGATCAGTGTGCATAGAAGGTGCTTATTAGTCGATGAACCCAGTTATTTGAAGACGCGCAAGCAAGCATGGGCGGCTGGCCTCCAGATCCTAGACACGTTCAAGTGGTTTCGATTTGGGGATGACATGCCACGTGCTCGTGTGTAGGGCGTGTGCTCACATGCTTGGGATGGCACCGCAGCGTGGACATTCTGATATCCCGAAGGCGTGTTATTCGACCAAAGTTTTCATAGGGCCGAGCCGAAACCAAAGAAACTTTGGTACGAATGCATGCGCCCGAAAAACAAACCGTTTTCGGTTGCGGTTCGGATCGCGGTCTACTAGAGCTTGAATGTGTGTTGACGTAGGATTATAGGTAGAGCGTTTCTATATAGAGGACCGGGGAGTTAACAGCCGGTGAGAAACTGTTTTATGGAGATCCCCCTGAGGCTCTCGAAACGCGCAGGTACCGATGGCTTTGACTCAGCGTGCTTTATTCAAGTGTGCTTGTACGACCACAAATCCTTGCCTTTCAATGCATCGAGATGATATCCTGCCGTTTGGCTGGCTCAGCTTAACCCATAGATAGTGAATCTATCGTACCTGGTCGGCAGAATTCATTAATGCCTACATACCTACCTACCTTAGGTATCTTCCTACCTACATGTAGCAGTTAGACACCCGTGATTCGGTCGGAGGCTTAACACCAACCTTGTCTGTAACGATTCCTACGTTCTATAGATATAGTTTATTTATACCTGAGTGGCGTTGTGCGGCTATTGGTTCGTATCTCTTAGGCCATGCCGTTGGAGGTTGTTTCTTCGGCCCTACCGTTTAATCACGTACACTGGGGGGCCAAAATAATCCGTGCATACCCGATTTTACGCCTAAACTTACAGTTTTTACAAAGCCATATAAATTCGATACAAAATCGTAAAATTATAATGAAGTCATAATATTATTATTTTAAGGTTAAAATATCATCCTATATAATTATTTAACAAATGTTTATTAATGTGCATGTTTTATAGCAATCCAAAGTTTAAGCCCAGTTGCTACCACGTAAATTCGTGCATATTTTGCAGGAGGTAAGTTCATTAAAGAATTAATACGGCTTTTACTCAACAAAAAAGGCCGTAAAGAAGAATAAAAATAATACATTTAAAACTTTTATCAATTCTTTATTACGGGAAGCTTTTAATTCATTTTTATCATTTTTTCTTGAATAATTAAAACGGTTTATAATGTGTATGTTTTGGTGGGAATTAGGTGGATGCACGGACTATTTTGTCCCCATATTGTATGTAGCCCTAGATCCCTTAGACCCACCGGCGGTCCCGAGTATTGAAGCATAAGCCGGTATATAGGAGTCGATACTAGGGACGGATATAATTAGGGACTAGTTCAAACATACAACTCATTTAATCAACAGCATCAGCATGGGAATTCACAAGAGTGTGGGGAAAGAATTTTCGGATTAGACCTAAATGTTTATAAGACATTAGGGGGCAGGATGTTACACAGATTCCATCTATTGCTATTAAAAAATTGGGGATCCTAGTCGATTCTGGGGTTGATGTATGTACTTAGGTACCCCTATGTCGCCTATCCACGCCCTAAAGTAAGCCACATGTGTACCGACATACTTGAGTATGACTTCAGGATCAATTCGACAATTACGTTCATATAAGCTTAAGACCGAAATCGTAACCCTGTGTAAATAACTACGGTACCACATAAATGATTAGTTTTGGTAATCATTGCGATCTTGCTCGGCTCCGTAATTGTCGCGTTGTAGATCTTACAATGTTTCTTACCCAATAAACTACCCTACTAGATCTCCCACCCCATGGACAAATGCATCCTTCCGTTACAAACGGCGTAGTCAGCACACTACGTATGTACTTCGAAAAGACGCGAAGGAGTTTCAGCAAGCAGGAATCTCAATGCCGTTAAGGAGGCGAAGTTTTCCAAGACTGGCCAGCGGATCTATCCTATTCTGGGCCATACGTAGGATTCTACATCTCGGTTTCATTGGGACGAATAGGTAGGGCTGTGATGAAATAAGAAAGGAAGCTGACTAATTATGCAATATGCAGCATTGCAATTTGCTGTTGTGCCATGTATTAATTTCATGGAGCCATCGCTTTCACCGACCTACATAGCGTTTAACTATTTTTATGAATAGGGGTCAGAATAGGGGAAGGTAACGAAATATTTTCTACTGCTGAGAGCATACGGTAGCGATATGTCTAGTAACCCATCATCTCGAGTAATTCGCATTGCAGCGAGAATTGATGGTCAGCATTGACGCTATGTGCTGCTGCCGTCACTTGCTTGTGGTGACTGAAGGTCGTTTTAACTAGGTAGCGCTATGCGTGTCAGAAGACGCCTTCAGAAAGTCCATGCAACAAGACCGTGCCTTGTTAGTCATAATTCAGCTTATACGACTTGATATGTACGAATTCAGAGCTACTTGGTAGATAACTTAGGCCCTCACTTACCTCTTACCGGTGCGCTCTACCCTCCCGCTATTGACTCATAATGACCTTGTCATATAAGAGACTACCATACAGTCAAAGGGGCGCCACGTATATGTGATGATGCAGCACTGAATTCGCAGGTCAATGATAGGTACCCTCGGGAGCCTGCCTCGCGGGAAGGTGCATGAGTCGCGGCATTTAACACTGGCTGACCCTCCTCCTATCACTTCATATGTGGCTTGGATCGCTTGATCTTCTTAGACGGGCCCCTATACCTCGAGCTGTTCCGAATTCTCCCCAGGACGTACGCAAAAATAACGGGTTAAAGCGATGTATTACTCCTAGGATATCCCGTATGTAGCAGGTAAGAGTTATCAGTCCTCTTCATATGCAATTCAACTAAGGCTGGTACAGATTAAACGCTACTTATTAAAGCCCAAGCTATCGTAGCCCGAATCGTTCGCCTAGCAAACCAGAGGGCCCAACGGCTTCTGTAAAGGCGGCGCATCCCATATTTACTACGATATTACATATCGGCGAATGCCTGTGCGGACTGAGTGTGCCCTGGAGGCCGCTGGTTCACAGCGTTAAGGGGGCATTGTATTAGGCAACAAGGTGTGAATAATTCTCGGGTACGTCTGGCCGTTTGACGGTTGAGGATCCGTTCATGCCCCTATATCTTGCGGTATCCGGCTCCTATTTGCCGATGGCTACCTCGGATCATATGATGGAAACACCAGGGAGCACTTTGCGATGGCCGCAATGACGATCCTTCGGGCGAATCAAACGCGATTTCTTCTTTGGAATCTGCCTCTCCTCAAACCTGAAGAAGTAGGACTATTGGCTCGTATCGCTCCAATAACACTGTGGTGTCTCCAAGTCAACTGCTAAAGGGGTGCCCAGGGGGTTTACTTGATTTGGCTGGCAAGATCTTGGCTTAGCCTTGACACTGTCGAGGATTTCTAGGCACCCGCGACAGACCAGCTATCTTCTACGGGGATCGCAGCCACAACACGTTGCTTCATCGAATCAACGGAGCATGGCGATAGCTACCGTATTAATAGAGCCAACTAGTGGATACACGTGAGTTCGTTGATACATTGGCAGTGGCAACACCGGCCTGTAAGATGACAGGTGTTCTAGTAGTATCTCTTGTGCTATGAGAGAGTGGTTAGGAGGGTTGCTCAACTGGTACCATACTATCTTGCGAAACATACAGGAACATATGTTGCTCGGCCACTATTATATAGCATCCCTATGAAGAAATCGTACGCAACTCTGCGTCTCAAGGCGGTCCCCAACCATACTGGGTCCATGTTCATTACCAGTAACTACTTCAGACACTGGCTGTGTATTGTAACCAACCTGATAAGTTCCATGTACATACTTTGGATGTCGAGAGAAATTACCTGTGAACATCCGTAGATTGTATACTTACGTCTATCTACATACAGTACATAATCCAGCCACATACATAATAATCGCTATGCAGCAAGAAGCAAGAGGAGCGAACGGGGACCCAATATGAAGATGACGAGTTTGTTAACGTCCAAGTGGCATGGACGAGCTATCTATTTACCAGAGTCTATCATTTATTGCTCGCTTGTCTTGTCGCGTATCTGTGACACGTGGGCGTCTGGAGTATTCTCTGGGGCAGAGCTCTTAGGAACAGAGCTAGAATTTCGCGTAACATAGATTCGATGTGAAGAGCGCGTTCGCGTGTCCAAAAACCTATATAGAGGCTCTCTAGACACTAGCTAGACAAGTCGAAATTCCATGTAGTTATCATAGAAGATTCCCAATATATCTCCCGTAGGTAGAAAATCGCATACGGTGAGCCCCATCCAGACGCCACTCTATCCATGCTAAACTGGATACTTACATTTATTAATGTTAGTTCTATTCTCAGCTTTAGAACGGGAGCGTCCAAGTATATAGAAGATTCTCGTAACATAAGTATAAGGGGCTTCTTAGAGTACGACTTCTACGCCGAGGAGCTATGTAAGCCTATTAGGCCGTATATTTAAAGCTAGGCCAAATCCTTCCAATCTCTGCAAAGGTAGTGACCAGTAGGAACGCCCAACTTCACAGGATCGATGATTTTGATTGTGAGGTATCAGCTTACTTCCCAGGCTCAAGGGGATTGCACGGTTGGCTACGACGTCATAATATAAGCAGCGCATCTAACGAATAGTACTACCCTCCGCAGATGACGCCGGTCGCAGGAATGTAGTTGTATCTTTAAGCCTACCTGATATCATAAGAAGATCACAGTATCGCAGTCTTTCCTCATGTCTAAAATACTGAAGACCAGTATAGCCTCAGGTTGCGAAGAAAGGACAGACTGACAAAGTATGTACTTAGTTAGATATCACTGCCATGGGTCGGATTAATTCACTATTCAACTAATTTCCAGCCGGTAGATACCTGAATGATGCTATATATGAATATCCAATCGCAACTCACCTGTACTGCTCGTGTAAGTGGTCTATGGACTCCTTTATGACGAATGCGTCCTCTATCTATTAAGCCCTATGCTATCGCTGGCTAGCCTGAAGATGCATATAATTACGTGATAACCACAGCGCAATCAAATCCGTGTCGCACCTATGATGTAGTTGTCATATGCAACCCGTGCTGTGCCGCCGGTAGTCTTCGCTCTTGTCGGGCACCACGCTGTCGGGGAGAGCACGCCGAAAGGTTACGCTGTGGGATCATTAGGATTGTAGCGTGGGAGAAGGCAATTTGATCCTTCCATGCAGAACGCAGTTCGTCCTGGTTGGAATTTGCAATGCCTTACTACTACATATGTATACATGCATGCGCTCCCGGAATGGGTACTTTCGTCAGCTGCTGCTCGTCGTAGTCGTCGTCGGCATTCTGGTAACATCGCGGATTCCAAAACGAGCGAAGGAACCGAGCCACTGGTGTCTTACTGCCGGAAAGGGGAGGGGGGGTCAACTGTTAATTTTTTTTTCCCTTTTCAAAAGCACTACGCAGGCAAACAGACATAGTTGCGGTTCCTCAAAATGGCAGGTGTGTATGCCAGCTGAACCCCGAACAGACTTGGCTCGCACACCAGCTGCAGAACGAAGGCGTTGCGATCGCCATCATCGTCATGCGGCAAGCGTGGGGGGAGCTTAGATGTCCCGTCCAAGTGCGCTCAGCTTTCCGTCTTTATGTCACCTTCCCGTCGCAGGGTTACCACATGCGTGTTAGGTGGTCGGCAATCTGGCATGCTGGCGCGTATAGTGAACGCCGTTCAACGCATCCCGGCTTCGAGCGATGAGGATCAGGAAGCAATCATGCATCTAGGGATCATACCCAATACAATACAGAACCGTGGTATACATTAAGCGGAAACTGCGTGGTATAGGACACTGCAGCGAAGGCGAAATACCGAAGGCCGAAGAGGGAAAAGGGACGCACATGTTTGGCTTCTGGGGATGGATGGTCGTGAATAATTGCCTCGTGGCGGCCAGCCTCAGATCTGTAACCGCCACATTCGGCTAACGACGCGCGGGAAAGAAATGGGCTGGGCAAGTATGTACTTATGCGCGCATATAACGACCAATGGTCCCGGGTCCCGTGTGCCCGGTGAAGAAACTCTGTGATCGGGACCGTGTGGCGCCGATGTCTCACTAGCAGCCGGAGGGCTAACGGTATTGCGTGGAAGGGAGCCTGCAGTTGTGCTGGAATGTGACGAGAAGTCTGATTAGAGAGCGAAGATGCGAGGGAGCAAGTCGGTTTCACACCGCTTGCAACCAGGGGCGCGGAGGACCCTTAGCGCCAATAGATTTTCCTTTTTACGAAAGCTTTCTTACATCACGGCTACATACAAAATACGCGAAACAAATAGGCTCAAGGCGTGTCATATAGAGTCACTGGCTAATAGTGAGCCAATGGAAGATGAGGTTTCTTGATACTATGCGTCATTGGTGAAGATGATGGGCATTTGGGGGTATCAACGATCGATGGAGGTGCGTCGGCGACTTGCTGATTCCAGTGGACTCACTGGCTCTTGCTCAGGATAAGCACTACCATAACGGATTTCCCCCCTGATCTACAAATCGACAGAAGCTCGCTACTGCACGGAAGCTTCCTAGTCTCGTGGGATCTGAGATGCAGGAAGCGTGATTATTGGTGAGCAGGGAATCCAAACACTGGCGCAGTTCCGGCCACATTCCACTAAGATTCCAGTGCTTTTCTATTATCCGATAAAAGAGGACACTCCCCAGAACAGATCGACAAGTTCCTCGGGATCTCCCCCCCGGAGCGCATGTCGAGGCTGAAAAAGAAACGAGGATAAAACAAAAATAAGGTCGACACTTGCAACCGGCGGGAGCTTAGGAAGTCTCCCGCTGGTCGCTAGAGTGGCCTGGATTCGGGATTTAAAGAAAGCTAGGAAAAAGAAAAGAAGCCTGTGTGTGGGGATGATGATGGCTTGCAATACTGCGACCGGTGCACGTGTAGGCCGACGTAACGGTAGGAGGTGTTGTGGAGGAAGGGCCGTCTATATGATGCTTTTGATATATGGGATATAAAGTCCGCTGTTATTATGCGGGAGTTGCAAAGAGTCGCATTGAGCAACAAAATGCCCTAAAGGCGGCATATTGAAACGAACGAGTATTATACGTCGTATTATCGCGGCTTACATCGTGCCATCGTCTGTTGGTCTTCTCGCTCACTTTCGCACTCGACTCTCTTTCTCCACTGTACCGACCTCCCCGTTCGTGTGGTTCATACTACCGAATGGCGTGGCTGGTACATGCTCCTCGATAAGATTGGCAGTAATTTACGTACGGGGGCGCCGTATCGGGATTTTCGGGGCCCTGACTGCATATCTCGAAGGTCCAACGGGTAAGTACGAGAACTGAGATGGCCTTTTGCTTTTTTTGCTATTTTGAGGCTGCTATCCGACTTGGTATTTCCTTCAACATGTAATACGTTAAGTCGGCTTACTACCTGCACCTTGTAACGGATCGATTCCGGTATTTGGATCGTGGAGTTCTTGGTTGAGGGAGTATAGATCCACCCCGATGTCTTTCGGAACTTTGACTGAGGTTGGCATAGCCTTCAACAGTTATTGATTCAACCATTCTAGCGTATAATTCATGTAACATGGCCTCATCGGTTCGACCCTAGAGGATATTTGCCGGGAAACCGAGATAGATGACAACATAATAGCCTTGTGTTTAAGCAGCCAGGACCCCGAAAGAAAAGCTCATGAAAAGAATACCGGAATCATATGTGTAACCCTAAGGAGCTACCTGGTACTTAGCCTGCTTGATTATATGCAGTTGTATAGTGCTTGAAAAGGAAGCGTTGTAGATCTGAATAATGGACTCTTTGGCTTGTTGTCGATGGTTGCTCTGTGTTTCGAGAGAAAAGATCCTTCGTCATTTTAGATTTTAATTACTATTGGTTAATAGATGCTTGCCGATTCTTTAAGAATAACAACAAACGGCTAAATATTACTCGCATCAAATCGTGATGCTGCAGGTAAGCTCAAGTAGGATCCGAACTCCCTAGAAGTTATTACATTAACTTTGTCAATTATATGGCAGCTGAATCTACTCTCTCTTTTCGGTGTTAATTTTCAGGGATACTCTATTAAAAGTTGCCTGGGCAGATCGCAGGATTCAACTTATTTTGGGGGATTTGATTATACCAATGCTTGGAATATGTCAACTGGATCTTATACTGCTTGCTATCGACTGTCGTTTGCTCCTGTTTGGTGTGGGAGTTGATGGTCTGTCACGATCCCGACGGCTTGGGACATTTTCAAGCGAGTCGATTTTTCGGGGCTAAAAGCCACTCGGTTCCAAGCGATCTTCGATGGCAGCACCTACATATGTACGCAGTAAGGGGCTGCAGTAAATAGCCACCAAATTCTGCAATGCGATTCACCCATTAGCAAACTTAAGAGCGGCAAGTTTGCTGCAATGCAACACCTCGCTAGGCTAGATACCTACATGTAGATAGGTAATGGTCGGTAGTCGTTATTATAGTATTGGATTGTATAGTAGTTGTTGTTCAAGTGTTCTCTTTGCAAATTGCGAGCCGTCTCGCCGATGATTTGTTCGAATTCTATCCTGTTACCTGTGAGCGGCGGCCGATTCCGAATCTCCTATGCGAGATCGGCAAGTCATCCTCTTCCCTGTCGATAGCAACCGTTAATAAAATCTAAATGGCCGGCGCTTTGACTTAGCTTTGGACCCGGTGGGCTGTCAAATGTGGGTAGGATAGAGTTGAGTCGAGCCCTTATACGGGGTCTTATGGGTCTAAACAACCTTGAAGTCTACCTCCTAAACATGTTTGAGCACTTACATACATGCACATGTAAGCGTGTAAGTTACACGAGCCATTCCTCCACATCCAAGAACTATACATTCAAATGCCTTAAGAAGGGGATCGGGGCGCAAATCATTGCCATAGATGTATCAAAGCTACCTACATGTCAGCAAAGGAATTAAATCTCTCTCAACTTACTGTAGTACAATGGGCCGTGGAGCGCATTTGGAGATATTCGAAGAGGTAGGGATTCCGGATACATACAATTAGCCAGGGGTCTAGGAGTTTGGTATTTTCTGGACGCCTAGACTTCTTTGCTAGTCTGTGTGTTCGGCGGCTTGTCGCAATCACTTCCCGCGGCCCAATAATAGACCCCTACTTCCAAGCCTTCTTTTATGCTATCCATCTAGACAGTGTCAACAATATCAAGTGATCCCTGGAGAAAAACAACGCCGTGGAGAATTATGTTTTTGTTTCTAATCTAGGGGGTGCGACGGCTAAGGAAACCAAAGTGAAAAAAAAGGAAAGAATAAATATTTGCATTGCCCTGAACTGGTGAACCACCCCGATTGGGCTCGGATACTTGGTCGTACTATGTAGTACAGTCCACAGAATTGGGCTGTATTAGTGCGTTATCGTGGTAGGGATACCCAGAGTTACTCAGCATATTAGGAAGCAAGCTAGAAGAATTCGCTCTCACTACCGAGATTACGTCCTGTAATGCAGTTGAGTAACTGGAAAAACTGGAATCGACAGGTCAGCTTCCCCATTGAGAAATTTGTTAAACTCGTTCCAAGCCATTGGGTCTTCTACTATGTACGCTCGTCGTCCATCGCTTTTGTCGGTTCCAATTCGTGGTTGTGCTTGCGTATGGAGATGCAAGGTACACCCCAGATAAATGCCCTCATTTCTTCGCTTGATGATGGTATGTTCCGTAGTCGAATAACAAGGCAGGGCAACCCAAGCTAATGCTGGGAGCTTCAATCACATCTAAGCTCGTAATTGGCCAATTGGGGAATGCATACGTACCTGAATATGCAGCTTGCAGCAGCTATCGACAAGTCTATGGGAGCCTCAGTTTTCGTCAACCGTTTAAACACCTTCGTTCATATTGTGCCCAGATCAATACCATGACAAGTGGTAGTCTAAAGTATCAACGAGCGGTTCTACCTTCTTCGGTATTTCAATGCTTTCGATGCTCGGGCGAACAAGAAGATAGCATCTATTCGGGCCCGAAATAGGAGAGGTAAGTTTGCCTTGAGGTGGAGAGTCGAAAAGTGCCATGCCGTCATGCCAACTAAAGCTTGCGACCACTGGCCCCTTTGAATGGATACCTACTACTTGGATAAGTAGTTGGCTTCATTACCATAGTAAAAAGTAAGGAGAAAACCAAGGAGCTAAGATTTACCAAGTTCTGCATGTACGAGCGTACAGTATCCAAGGTACCTTACATACATGAAGATCGTGATACCGATAGAACGTACATCCTTGTCGTCGCTCAAATCCTCGACATACCTATTAGACCTCTATCTGAGCCTGGCGCCAAGTAGGTTTAGAGAATATACGCGACGCAAGAAGCTCGAGGATGGCCATATGTCGGCTTCCCGATCAGGTGGTATAGCACGATTGCTTCATGATGATACTGTAATTTCTACTACAGCAACTCTGATATAGGTTTATTATTAGGACCGGAAACTTATAAGAAAGATCCCAGGGTCCCCGGGGAACGTCTTAGGACGTGCTTGGTGCGTCACAAATATGAATATAGCGCTGTTAGACTAGCTTTGGCAGACAGCTCTATCTCGACTAGTAGACTGCCCCTAAATCCAGACCCACGGCCCACGGCAATTGAACCACGATGGGCCTCTAGAGGACGATCGAAGTCGTTGTTTCGACCTTGACGGATACTAGTCGAAGCCCCGTCCTTGTCCTTGTGCGTTGTTTCTTTTGGTATTTCTCAGTTCTCAATTCTAAAACTCGGGGTCTCCTGGCGGGCGAAGAGCATCTCTTTCTGGTGGACGAAGCCGGATTATTGAATTTATATTTGGTATCGACGGTGGCGGCAACAAAAACGACCGAGCCTCACGCGTGCGTAATCGGTGCTGGCACACGTTTTGCGAACTTGTCGTGTTGGTCACAATTCCGGTCGCCTTTCCTCCTAAATAGTAACCGAGACCACGGCACTGGCGACGGACTCAAGCTGACCCGGCATATCGAAGTCGAGGGAAACGGAGTTTGAACGGGCAGGCCTGTGAACTTGACTCTGGCCAGTTGTATTCGGCTGGCCTTGGGCAACATCTTTGATTCAACACTCGCAAGCCTTCGGAGGGCGCACCCAGAACAAGGAAGAACGGTTAGGAACACATCTACCGCACTCAACTACCTACGTTGCTGCAATTTTCTTCAAGGTCATCACGACTTACACCATAAGGTACGTTACGCCAATCAGGTTTATTAGGAGTTTTTTTTGCCCCGCGAGTTTGTCACAATGGTGAGAGAGACCTTGTCCATACAAGACCTGGCATATAAAAGAGTGTGCTATATGTTCTTTTATCCGTCGTCGAATCCATGGATAAGTGTTCGAACGGGTCTGAGACGACGAGACGGGCTAAAGATCCATGATGTGGATTTCTCTAGCTTCGTGCTACACCGGTGAATAACATGTGGCTGTAGCGAATCTGCAGTGTAACAAGGATTCATCCTCAGTGGGGAGACCAGGGGTACAGGGGGTGGAAAGGCCCTGAATGCTGGTAAATTTGGACGGGAGGCAAGAAGATGCTGATCATCGGGGAACATATCGAACGAAGGCCGCATCCTACATACTTGAAGTCAAGAGAGTCCAATGGCGTGAGCTTACCCGTCACGATGTTCTGCGCAAGGAGCTTCTCCACATTGTCAGATTATTTCATAGATCCGTGTCTTGTCTTTCCTTAAGCCTTTCGATGCTGATCCGAATCTCGCTAGCCCACATAACGACATCTGAAGGTGCTGACTAGATCGATCTCGAAGACGACATTTTGTTTCTATCTATACGTATACAACCTGACCGTGTTGTCGATCCCGCTTACATCTCACACGTCTTACACATCTTACGCGTTACGTAGTGGAAGGACCTGGCGGATTGCACATACAAACAAAGGTTGCGCGGGAATACACGATAGACTCACTCGTCTCATCGTGAAAAAGTTGGTGGCTGTCAAGTGGCCCTCGAATATTACGGACCAATTACGCTGATGATTTCCGAGCAATAATAGAGCTCGCAGATGACAAAAAAGACGACGGCCGTCTGATTCGCCGGTGACGTACCCGAGTCCCTCACACCATCTTCCATCCCGCTAGGTTCCTGGCCCAACTGGACGCCCCTCGACCGTACCTGCATATTCTTCGACCAATTTATCGGCTTCGAATTTCCTTCTAGGTCCAATTGCCTGTATCGGTAGAGGCAGTGAGATTCAGGTCGTGGTATTAATTTACCTCCGAATCTTGGGCGCACTCTCTACGTAGGTACATCGGTACTCTCACGATACCACTCAAGACCGGTTACTTTTTCTCCTATGTTGGGTGTTGCTAGGCTCGTCAGAATATCAAAGCTATTTTCTTGGTGCTTCGTATTCCCTCGAGTGTGAGTATCACAGAGCCTATCCGTCTAAGTTCCGATGAACGCAGGAATAAGAGCCGCGATCGTTGAAGCAGTTCATAACCTCTTCTGTTCTAGTTGATGGCTACACGTGCTTTCATTCATTCACCCATTGAGCCGGCACTACGATAACAACCTACTGTTGACATTCGGAAATTCAACTGAGGCACAGCCAAGGGATCCAACAGAACCGTAACAGGACCTTACTTTTCCCGACTAAGGACCCTTTACCCCTGTCTATATACCCTGTTGCATCGAATCCTACCCTCCAAGACACAGAGTTGCATGATAATTCGAAGCTACATATAGACAGGCCTCTCCACTATACCCCCATCGCGTCAGTGTCCAGTATCCACGCTAGGTTAGGATTCTTTATATCCATAACCAATCTCCCTAACGGAAACAGAGGTGGCCTGCCGCCTGCCACACCCGCCCCCACAGTTTTCCTCCCGTGGTCGTCTGCGACTTTCGCAGAGCCTCTCACGATAATCGATTCTTCGAATCAACAACGACCCGGGAACGAACCTCAGTCCCGGGTTGAATTTTCGATTTACTGGGAAGCGGGATTAAATTAATTACGGCCCATACATTAGAATCATTCGACATCCATGTATTCGCCAATGCCCATATACTCCTACCATAAGGAGTCGCGGCCGAAAACCGCCAACAATAGCGTGTCTCCTACCCCTGAGACCGGACACCTTTCGACAACTTCCTCTTTACCCGCGCCGGTTCACCATATTCAACACAGTATGGACGACTTTCTCGAACCAGCGATCGAGGGTCCACCGTCGCCGGAGCGCATCCGCGCGCTCAGCAATAGGATGAAGCGCAATTCAACTGCTGATAAACACCGGAGCGAGCTGACGACGTCCTCGGGATCGTCGTCACGTCTGTCAACAACATCGGATAAGCATTCTTGGAACCAGAGCTTAGAGAGTCTTAGTTTGTCAAGGAATCCATCTCAAAGATCAGCGTCGAGTGGCGTACCGTCGCGTGAGCGACCTGATAGTGTACAATTTTTCGGGAAAGCGATTTTTAATCGTAGCAGAGGTAAATTGCGCAGAGAAGGTAGCGATCCGAGCAGCTCAACTAGTTCGCTGGATGTCTCCGAGACGCCAATTGATAGTGCGGCGGCAACGCTCAAGGACCAACCATTCATCCAATCAGTGTTTGCGCGCCGGCGGGCATTAAGAGGAGAAGCTACCGCGCCGGTCCAGAAGAAGCTGCAGATCTCGGGACCTTATAATTTCCAGCATCTCACGCATACGCCCAAGAATAGTGTGCCTAGTCTGAATGAGACAAACCGCATAGACCTTGTGTCAGAGTACTCAAGTATGCGACCACGGCGGCCAACCGACGCGTCTCTATTCAGCCCTGGCGAATCACAATTCGCGAATATTTCCTCTCAGACCTTTTATCACCAGGAGGATCCGTCGGCAGGGCTCAACGCCAATGCGATCCAATCGCAACAGGAAGCTCTGCCGCCGCCGCCGCCACCACCGCCCATGCGGTTCGCGAAGCGGTCCCAGTCACAGGACAAGATACGCGTCCCGCCTCCCCGCCCACCCAGGTCTCCAATTGAGAGTGGCTTTACTTCACCCATACCGCCACCCCCGAGGACATCTAGTCGGGTTTCTGTGCGGCATGATAGGTTTGGTTCCTTGTCCGGAATGACTATAGAGCGCCCGGCAACGGTCACTGGTTTCCGGAAGCCACAGCCATTCACACCACCATCGCCGCAAAGGTTGCGACTTACACCTACGCCTCACATTCTCCCCGTGACGGAACTTGAGCAAGACGCAAACGAGGGACCGCATAATCCGCCTCATACCGTTCCCGCCACGGACGATGCTGCTTGGCCTCTACCCAATAACATTACTCCCTTGCCCGATGTTCCGGAGGAGGAAGAACACCATGCAGTAACTCGGCCATCCCGTATGAGCGTTGCGAGTAACCATTCCTCTCTTCGGGGTAGCATATCAGTCCCATTACTTCGCCAATTATCCCTGACTCAATCACCCCAAAGACCTCCTAGCAATGCCTCAGATACACTGGGTAGGTTCGACTTGTTTAACGCTAGGCGCGCAGCCGGCGCAGCCACTCGCGATGAGCACCCGGCCGACGATGAGGCTCCAGATAACTGGGAGGACGATATTGATTATTGCTACGAACACGAAGCTGAAGCGGACTGTGACTACGCTTGGGAACGTCCATCATGTGATATGACACGGGAAACTGAGGACGAAGGAAGTCAAACTACCGTAGATGAAAGCGAGACCATAATTACCTTTGGCGGTCTTTCCGCCGGACTGTTATCGCCTGGGAACGTCGATGTTCCTGCGCTAAGCCCGGCCAGTCAGGTTTCCAACGTGACAGCGCACGAAGCTATAACGCCAACAAACCCGGCCATTCCGGTGGCATCTAACTTCTCTCTCCCACGACGGGACAGTTCGGCGCAACTCCTTCGCGTACATACGCGAAACCAATCGCCTGAACGCAACTTTAAGGAGGCGCAAGGCTTTAGCCTGTCGCCGTCTCTATTGATACCGAATGACTACCACCAGCAAATGCTTCAGCAGGAGAGGGAAGAACTCCCGGAAGATAGCGATGACGAGGACTTCCTTATCCAGGGAGCCACTCTTCACGACGAGCCCATTATGAAGTTCGGCAGCTCACTCAAGCCGTCACACGCCCGTTCAAGTGCTTCGACTACTGATTCTGCTTACTCAGAGCAATCTATGACCTCCAGCCGCCACAAATCGACAACGTCGAACTCTACAGCTTACACTCGTTGGACCGGCAGCAGCACCTCCAGCTGGCAGGCACGCGATTCTTCGCAGTCTGGCTCGCTGAAGCCTGCCTGCGTTGAGGGGTACCCCTTACTCGTTTCACCTACTACGGTGGTGCCGCCTGTTCAACTCGACGAGGGAATGGACCTAAGACAGGATCTGAACCGCGAGAAACACTCGAGGACACAGTCGCACGCTGACCTCCTCATGAGGACCAACTATGACGCGCCCCCACCCACCGAATCCAGACCTGTAAGGGAGCCGCCCAAGACTCGAAGACGGGCGCGAACTACGAGCCGCAGCCACGCGTCTCCGCAATTCGCTCTCTTCCCGAGCGTCACCACTACCCACGGGGGTCGCATCTAAAGGATCGACTAATTTACCCCGTTGTTTATATCTATATATCTACTAGGTATATATGTACTCATTGTACTTACCTACACCCACGCCTGCTCAAGGCCCACACTCGCTACACTATCTATCTATCCTCTTACTGTTTCCAATATCTGCCAACGTCCCCAATTCCCGGACAAAAAGTTTTCGGATTCGGAATATGCATAGACTATCACCATCACGGCCCACGAGCCGGGCGTTTTTTCAGGGCAGACACACAGGCACACCCAATTGTCGCTTTTCTTGGACATATACCTTGCCTTTTTCCGCTTCTGTGTTTGATATAGACATCATCATGGCTGGGTTTTACGGAGCATTTATCCTTTTCGCATCTGTCGTTTCCGCGAGCGCTTATTCCTTTATTGCGGGGTTTTCTTTTTTCAACTCCATAGAGCCGGTGACGGGCAACTAGATTTTTTTTTCTATTCACTTTGTCCTTGTCGTTTGCCTTCCTACCCTTCCTCTTCCTCTCTATCTATAGAAAAAAGCAAAGGGGGAAAACTTGAACGGTCCAAAAAATTAGTTTCGGTGCGACGGAGTACTGACGTGTGTTTTGGGAGTTTCTATGTCGGTACGTGGTTCGAACACTTTCTGCTTCGATGATGGATCGGGTTATGACCGTGTTGAGGTATATATACAGTGCATGTATATATCTATGCGCGGGCGAGGAGGTTATGTCGAGATTGAGGATATGTGCATATATCGTTGTACATGCTATATGTGGTACCATACGCCTTTCCGAGGGTAGAGATAGCCTGGAGGTATGCAGTTGCGGCTTTGTATCTATTCGTAGCGGACAAGGTCTGTTCGTGTCAATTACATACATCCTACTTGGGCGCGTGGGCCCGAGAACTCAGAATGGTAGTTACATATACCTTCCCTAGCTAGAAGGGCCCTGTCTATTTGGGGGATGGCGAGGTGATGGGGAGAGGAGGGGGTCACATACTTTATGGTGGTCTCAGATCAAGACCCGAAATCCAGAGATATGTTGCCTGATATGATCGACCACACTAGTCTGTGTGTATCTTATTGCTTGCTTCGTGTTCTAGTCCCTGAAAAGCGTGATATTGAGTAGGTATTCAGTATCTCTTTACGTTTGTAGCACCTCTAGAATGGGCTACTTGTGCCCTTGTCTTCCGTGGTATGGATAGTATTTTGTGCTTGGAAGTACGCTATCTACGTACTTATATGCGTAGTTAGTTTCGTAGAAGGTTAGGATAGCTCGGTCCTTTCAGACCGTGAGATCGAAGTGAGGCTGATGGTGAATAATATTGACTTGATCAACTACACCAATACGTTCGTATGTAGCTACCTAGGTAGATCCCTACCCCTAGAAACCCTTGGGGGTACCATTGATTGGTAGCCCTGGAGGTAGGTAATGTGAAAAGAGGTATCTGGGTTTGGAAACCACGACTACAGCGTTCCTTCCCAGTTGAATTAGAAGCCGGTTGCCATGGGCATCATCCGGTACCCGAGGTACTGCCATTCAAAAAGCATTTGGCATATAATTCGTAATTGCCAGCTGATAGATTAACAATCAAACAAATGGCCTGGTCGTGTAGCGGTAGCATGCTCCTACTACGTTCTCCTGGGTCCTAGACCTATAGTTGAGAGCAAGTCGTATTGGGAATGAGTGGGTTCGAATCCCACCCGGGTCTTCACTTTTTGGACTTGATTTTCCCTTTGAATTTTTTTTTACCCTCTCTCTTCCTAATCATATTTTTATCCATCATCTATTCATGTTAATCGCTTCTTCGTTTGCCATGAATAAGTTGTTGTCATTGAGGCAATGCCGACAGATTACGCGCCAAAAAAGGGACCAGTGCATGCAATGCCTGACGGAGTTAGGACGACCCAGGGAGGTGTCTCTTTAATTCAGCGACAATGCGTGAGATGCCATGGCCGGCCTATAATCTACTTAGACAGAAGGGATATCTCGATTAATACATTCAATACATATCTATGTGGCTTTATGAAAAACCACTGAATCCTATACGAGCCGGGTATGGTGAACGAAGCCGCACATCTAGCAGCATACCACGAGACAAATACCAGAAAACTCCTATCCAATGCAATGCCACTCCACTCCACCCGGAAGAGGTATTGCCTTCTAGCGCGCTGGGAAATGTATTATTTTCGACGTTCTTGTTACGTCGCTCCACTCCTATTTCAGTTACTAGGTGGTTGGTCGGGCCTAGATGTGTCACTATATTGATTTTCGTGTTCTATGCCTGCCTCCGGGTCTGAAGTCCTCTGCCTCTTTTGCCTAAAGAAATCCCCTAATGCGCTACTTAGGCTGCGCGCACGCCCTCGGATTGTCTTATTGTCACTCGGCAGAGGATCGTCCGAGTAGGTTGGTTCATCATCGTCCTGATCATCCCGAAGAAGCGGCTCAGTGGCCAAACTTGCGTCGTCTTCGCTTTGTGGGACGAATAGGCTCGACCTGATACTAGGTCTTGTCCGTCTGATAGATCTTCTACGGCCGGAGGGGCTTTCTTCCCCACGTAGGAGAGCATCTGCCACTACAGCGCTGACGGTCGATGACAATGGGGATGGGGATATAAAAGGGTTAGAGAAATGATGACTATGTGGCTTCGAAGCTTGAGAAGCACGAGGAGTCGCGGGTCGATCTGGTGATGAGGGTGGAACAAGCGGTTGTGGGAGGCTCATATTGGATTGGAGAGGATCTGATACGGCAGCAGAGGTTACTGAGTATATCGTAGGGACGCTATCCGCTGATGACCTTGGTGGTAGTCCTGGATGTGGAGTCGAACCATCCATGGAATTTCTCCATGGGTTATCAAGAAGTGGCGATGACTCTGCCGGTGTTGGAAGAGACGTCCGGGAAGTGGACGCGTCAAGTTTACGAGTTGAAGGAGTCCTGCTGCTTTGTGGACGCGCCGATGGCTTGACGCCTCCGTTTGTAAAGCTAACTCGCGAGGCACGTGATGAGCGCCTCGACAACTCGGCTGAAGTTGGTGGTTGCTGATCTGTCCTAGGTTGTCCGGAACGAGTAGGATGGGGATCGGACGCTTCTTGGTCTCTGAGGCCAATAGTCTCTTCTACATTCTCATCGTCTGACAACTGATCTTCGTCGTCTTGTCGCGGCCTCCCACTAGTAATGAGAAAGACCCCGAAAAAGGTGAGAAGGCATCCGCCAACAAATTTGGCAGCCTGCTGTGCTGTCGTGCGCTTAAAGTCTCGATACAAGATAGCACTGCCGATAATAACTGACAAAGTAAACAATACAAACTGGATGGGTATAACTTGTGTCGAATCGAATCGTTGTAGTGCCTTATTGACGTATCGGACTTGCATGACGGCAGTCACGAGCAAAACTATTATCAGGCCATACGTCACCGGGGTGGCAAATGCCCCAAAAAGAGTTGACGAAAGCATCGAGGACACGCCCTTGGTCGTTAGAGCAGTATACCCTCCTGTCCATTTATTAGCACCCAGCCCGGTCGAACGGTGAAAACGCGCGAAACTTACCGAAGAGCCCGACGAGTCCGAGATCGATTAAGATTGTACGGTTGCCGTATCGAGGGCTCGCCCACATTAGGATGACGATAAATAGAATAGTAATACCCATGTATATCTCGAATTCCATCGTCGTGATGGCGTCCCAGACGTCGTGAGGATCTAACTTGGTCTCTTCCTGGTTGGCGCTTAGTACGACTGTAACAGCACCAGCGACGGCAATGACAACGCCCCAGAAATCACGCTTCCGGAACGCCTCGCCAAAGAACATAGGCGCAATAACGCAGTTCGAAATGAGGGCTACCACGCCCAACGGTGACACAATGGAAGCTGGCGCGAAGCCGTATGCCAAAAAGTTGCCCATCTCTCCAAAAGTCATCAAGACTTGACCCAACCACCACGATGGGGACTTCAGGTATGTCGAAGCAACCTTGGGATCATCATATGATCGTTCGGTCAAATTCGAGTCCACCGATTGGACCGACCGTGCAAGTGGATGTGTACCGGTCGAATCGATAGCCTCCTCGCCGTTATTCTGTGCCTCGCCATTAGATGTATCGGCTGTTCCATAGCCGTTACGGTGTTCGCCCCGGGCTCTTTTTAAAGCCTCCTTCGCACGTTCCCGCGCCTCGACCCGACGTCGATGGAGCTGAATGTGGGAATACCTCTGAACATTAAGCGCTAGAGCAATTAAGACGTTGCCCGATATTGCCGTCACAATACCGATGAGCGAACTCCAGTTGCCCAGTTTCGATCCATCCTTGTGGCCTTCTATCGCGCTATCTACGGCCCAACCCATATTGATATTGGTTCTGCCGGTCGGCAAGCTCGACGTGCGCGCTCGGATGGGCCGCAACGGACGAGATTACGGCAATGGTATCGCGATGTTATAGGTAGGTTGATTACCAAGGAACCGTTGTCGATCGGCCTACAATTCGATTGCGCCTATTATGGCCGGTCCGTCCGTAAGCATCGGTCGCGAGTGGATTCATCGGACTTCGTTCGAAGCGGGCTCATGAGTATATCTCACGATGGAAAAGACAGCTTGGTCAATGAATGTGCGAGTCGTAGGAAGCTGTTCGTTGATCGACATGAATCGGAGGTGGAGTGCAAGGAACCCCAACTATTAGTGTCGGGTTGGAAAGATGGGAGCACTCCCACAGGTCCAACAAGTAAGACAGTTATATACGGTCTATGATTGAACGAACATAATACTTAAGCAGGATATCTGTTGAGGATTTTAAGTAGGCAATATATACAGTAACAAGTGATTAGGAGAAAAGAGAATTTATCAAATTGGTAGATACAAGAGAATCAACCGGGAACTAATGATGATAACGTAAAATGAACTTGGATCGTATGGAAGCGACGGAACGTCGATAGTCTGTTCAAAGCGTGACTAGGAACGCCGGGGTACCTACTTTACCTACGACACATACCAGGTATTTACGTATGTAACGTGATAGTACCTTATTGACATCAAATCTACATAGTAATCTATTATAATTATTGTATTGATTGTTTGGCTGTTTGGGCAATTCCAAGGCTTCCGTCATCATGCAGGCCATTAGGTCGGGACTCCACTTCAAGGTTCTACCAACTTACCAGGTACTATGTACTAACTTTAAAATATAGTGGTACATGTTAATCTGATACTGTCCGGGCATTTATATAAGTCAGCCTTGTGCTCCTGCAACATAATTTCGCTCTACTATTTCCAAACTAGACACTCCACGGCGAAAACCCTAACAAAAATGAGTGATGATGAGGATTTTCAGGTCGAAGGACCAATTCTAGCTGATGATGATCCTATGCGCGCATTCCTACCCACCTCCTTTGGGAAAAAATCTAGGGAGGCTGACATCGCTGCGCAAATCGACCGAAGCAAGAGGACCGTCAACCAGCCGGCAGTAGGCAACCCTCAGTCTCCGGAATCAGACTCGGACGATGCAACCGACAGCGACGACGATCCAGGCGACTCAGATGATGAAGACGAATACCCTACCTCTCATGAGATGGTCATAAAGACTCACGATCGAGCTATCACCTCCATTTCACTAGATCCAGCTGGCGGCCGGTTGATATCGGGATCCATCGACTGCACTGTCAAACTCCACGACTTCTCTTCCTTGACGCCGTCGACCATACGTGCCTTCAAGAGTGTTGACCCTTACGCAACCAAAGCGTCAGCAGCAAATGCAGAATCACACCCGATACACCATGTGCAGTTCAACCCCCTCGCCGGGAGCGTCTTCTTATGCATTTCAGCACATCCACAAGCCAAGATCTTATCTCGAGATGGCGATATAATTACCGAGTTCGTCAAAGGCGACATGTATCTTCGGGATATGCACAATACGAAGGGTCACGTTTCCGAGGTTACAACAGGCACATGGCATCCCACAGACAAGAATTTGTGTGTCACTGCTGGGACAGACAGCACATTGCGCATATGGGACATTAATAACAAGCGTAGCCAGAAGGAGGTGATAGTGTTCAAATCGAAAGCCGCCGGCGCTGCAGGCAGGACACGGATGACTGCCGTAGCTTGGGGCACACCAGCCCAGGGAGGCAACAACGTTCTCGTTTCCGCAGCGCTAGATGGGACTCTTGTCATGTGGAGTGGAAATGGTCCATTCACGAGACCTGCCGGAGAGATCAAAAACGCTCACACACCAAATACATGGACCGGTGGTATAGACATAAGCTCAGATGGGCGAATGGTGGTGACGAGAGGCGGCGATAACTTGATTAAACTATGGGATACGCGCAAGTTCAAGGAGCCTCTCGTCTCTGTTGAGCATCCATCTACGTCAGATCACTATCCGACGACCAACATCAAGTACGCGCCAAATTCTACGAGTATTATCACTGGATCGGCAACGGGCCACCTCCACATTCTGAACCCGGGGAACTTGCGCTCCGAGTACACTACACCGGTTACGCCCGGGTCGCCTGTGATCACGGTGGATTGGCACCCAAAGATTAACCAGATCATTACGGGCTCTGCAAATGCGGAGACGCATATTCTGTACAACCCCACGATGTCTACCAGGGGCGCGGTGGATGTTATGTCACGCGCTCCGAAGAGACGACACATTGATGACAATCCAGAATTTACTACTGACCTATCCCTTGGACTTTCTGGGGATTCGATCATCACCCCGGGCGCTCTACCGGGCTCGAAGAAGACGGGCATTACCGCATCCGGAAAATCGAAAGATCCCAGGAGACCGCATGTTCCTCAGCAAACGCCGTTTATGCGTAGCCAGCCTGACGAAAAACATGTCAGCGAGAATATTCCGCTAAGTCGTATGCTGCATGAAGATCCTAGAGAAGCGCTCCTTCGATACGCGGACCTAGCCAAAAAGGACCCAGTTTTTACAAAGGCTTGGAAGAGCACGCAGCCGGTGACACAGTATGCGGATGTGAGTGACGAGGAGGAGGATGGTCCGGAAAAGAAGAAGATCAAAAGATGAAAGGCACCCGGGGCTTTGCTCAGGAGATGTTTATGGTTATGCCAAAGCCTTCTTAGAAGTCCCATTCATCGGCCGGCTTACTTCCAAAGCGGGTTGTGCGCCCCTCGCCCAAATAAGGCGCCGCATCCATATTAACCGAATTCCTACTTTAAAGTATGGGCCATACAATGCTTATTCCTAGCCTCTGTACCTAGGGAGGATCCTAGCGCTCCGTATGAGGAAGCTTACATCACAGGACAAACTTTAGAAAAGGTAGGCCCATAGATCTAAGTGCTAGGTTCCACTAACTGGCAAAGATGCTCTTTAGGAGAGCCGCATTGCCAGAAACGCGCTAGGTCTCTACGTCTACATGGTCTATGGGTAGGAATTAGAGTAAAAGAGACTGCTTGGCGCCTGTAGAAAAAAAGGGGGGGACCAACAAAGTGTTAGGCATTATAACCTTGAAATCTTAGATGCATCGCGGATAGATGCACTTTGTAGGGTGCACAGGTACCTACTATAGATGAATCACATTTGTCCAGTGATGCGCATAGGCCTCTGGCTTTGTACACAGTCAGAAATATATAATTGCGGGGATAGTACCTACTACGCACGGCGTGTCTCACATAGTAAGAAGTGATTAGTCATGAAATGCATTGGCCACGCAGGGATGTTTTCCGGGATATTGTAAAACCGGGCCACTAGCATCTGGGCTGGGGTGGCTAGTGCATTTTTCCCTCAGGTGACAGGCAAAACGGAGATGGTCTTGTTGTGCGGTTGTGCGCCTTTCACATCAAACCATCTCTTTCCACGCCATCAATCGCGCATCAAAAAAAGCGAGCCGCATCACCCATCCCCGTCTAAATTCATCACCAACTATCCGGAGTGACCTCCAACTTTTATTTTACGCGATTTTCTCGCGGAAAACCGCCCCTCCCTACCGACTTTTTACGCGCCCTCAGCCAACCACCTGTCTTTCCACCCCGTTGGCCTTTCAGACTCACGTCCCCCCGCGACCGCGAAGTCGAAAAAAAAGGCACCTTTCTGTAATCCACCATCCCCCTACCTTATTGCTGATCCCCACCGCGATTTCTTTTGATAATCCGGAGGACAACACCGCGCACCGCACCCGATAACCACGCGCATCTTGACGACTTCCGTCATTCCCAACCCAACTCCCCCCTTTCCGACCAATTCTACTCCGGCGCAATACCACCCATTGATTTCGGGCTTTGGTTTGCAACGTCGTCCTTCAATCAACATCATCCTTTCCGCTGCCGCTTATCGTTATCAACCAAACCTCACTTAGTCCCTCTTTTATTACGGTTGATATTAATTGTCGGCGTTCTGCGTATTACCTCGCCGTCCCTACCGCCGCATTTTAGATATGAACGCCTCCTAAACGCGGTCGGGAGAATACCAGAATTAGTAGGAATTCTTGAAGAGTTGTATAAGTCTTAGTAGATATGGCGTCCGTACAGGCGCCTCCAGCCCTCCATCACCCTGGGTCATCGACCATGCCGGTGCAGATGAATCAGGCGCAGGTTCAAGAGATCTATCTGGTTCGTGTCTATATCGACGTAGTCCATGCTATGTCGCACTCCTCGCCCGGAGCCTTATATATCTATATACTAACTATGATACAGAAGTACCAACAGATGAAAGACCAAGGCGTTTCCCAGACAGACCCCGAGTTTATGAAGATGAGTCAGTTCCTGATGACCGTCCAACAGCAGCAGCGGATGCGCAAGAATTATATGCAAATGCAGGCTGCGCAAATGCCACACAACACCCCTAATGGTAGCGCAAATGGGGCTCAACCTGGTCAACGGCCTCAACAGCCCGCTCCCCATACCACTCAGCCACCCTCGTCGACTGCTTTAAGCACCTCTTCGCTACCTCCTAGCTCTGGTCCTGCTGCTCAGCCTACCACGTCGTCGCCTTCGACTGCTTCTCCTATGGCCCATTTCACTCAACAGCAGCTCGGTCTCCTAAGGCAGCAAATCCAAGCTTTCAAGCTGCTTGGTAAGAATGCCGGTGTACCATACCAGATGCAGCAAGCGCTGAATGCGCAGCGCCAAAGAAGGCAAGCAGTTGCTGAACAATCAACCAAGCCTCCTGCTACTGCTGCTGCATCTACCACAACACCGGCGCCTGAGACGGCGAAGGCCGACTCTACAGCTTCTGATGGAGAAATCGAGCCTGAAGTTTCGTTACCAAAAGGACGGACTTTCAAGACGATCAAATCTCCTTACGAGGGTACCCTTGTTCGCAAGGACATCAGTTATTACGACCACGGACAGCGTAAACAGCGCCTGATCATCCCAAGTATCTTCCCTACCGGTGTTGATTTCGAGCAATTGAGACATGAGCGAGAAATCATAATTTTCAACCGTATGAAGGCCAGATACGCCGAACTCAAGGCACTACCGGGAAACATTGCGCATTGGGACACTACTAAGGAATCACTCGACGCTGATGACTCGTTGAAGCGAAAGGCAATCATCGAGTTAAAGTCTCTCGGACTATACGCTAAACAGCGAGCTCTGCGTGAGAAAATTGGTCGTCAAATGATGCATTACGACAATCTAGCAATGACAGCGAATCGCAGCCAGTATCGACGAACCAAGAAGCAAAGCGTCCGCGAAGCTCGCATCACCGAGAAGCTCGAGAAACAACAGCGAGACGCTCGTGAAAGCCGTGAGAAGAAGAAGCATACTGACTTCCTCCAAGCCGTACAACACCACAGAGCCGAGATCAGCAATTCCGCTCAGGCTGCGAGGAACAAGGTGTCAAGGCTTGGTAAGGCCATGCACTTGCACCACTTCAACATCGAGAAGGAAGAGCAGAAACGTATCGAACGTACTGCTAAGCAACGTCTCCAGGCGCTTAAAGCCAACGACGAGGAAGCGTACCTTAAATTGCTTGATCAAGCAAAGGATACCCGTATCACTCACCTTCTCAAGCAGACTGACGGCTTCTTGCACCAGCTTGCCTCCTCCGTCAAGGCGCAGCAACGTCAGGCTGCGGAGCGTTACGGCGACGAAGCCGGTGAGTTTGTACAGGAAGAAGAAAGCGAGATTGAAGAGGAGGTTGAAGAGGCCAACCGCAGTAAGATCGACTACTACGCTGTGGCCCACCGAATCAAAGAAGAGGTTACAGAGCAAGCCAACATCCTCGTTGGTGGTACTCTCAAGGAGTACCAGCTTAAGGGTCTCCAATGGATGCTTTCTCTTTATAACAACAATCTTAACGGTATCCTCGCCGACGAAATGGGTCTCGGCAAGACCATCCAGACCATCAGCTTGATCACATACCTTATCGAGCGCAAGCTTCAACAAGGCCCGTATCTTGTAATTGTGCCGTTGAGTACTCTGACGAACTGGAACCTGGAATTCGAAAAGTGGGCTCCTTCAGTCAGTCGCATTGTCTACAAGGGACCGCCGAATGCGCGCAAACAGCAGCAAGAGAAAATCCGCCAAGGAAAGTTCCAGGTCCTCCTAACGACTTACGAGTACATCATTAAGGACCGCCCGATTTTGAGCAAAATCAAGTGGTTCCACATGATCATCGATGAGGGTCATCGTATGAAGAACACCAATTCGAAGCTCAGTGCTACCATTTCTCAATATTATAGTACCCGATTCCGTCTCATCCTTACGGGTACTCCCCTTCAAAATAACTTGGGTGAGTTGTGGGCGATGCTCAACTTCGTTCTCCCGAACATTTTCAAGTCGGTCAAGACGTTCGATGAATGGTTTAACACCCCGTTTGCAAATACTGGCGGGCAAGACAAGATGGAGCTGAACGAAGAAGAGCAAATTCTCGTCATTCGTCGTCTCCACAAAGTATTGCGACCATTCCTACTTCGTCGTCTCAAGAAAGATGTCGAGAAAGACTTGCCAGACAAGACAGAGAAGGTCATCAAGTGCAAATTCTCTGCACTGCAGACTCGTCTGTACAAGCAGATGGTTACCCATCAGAAGATCGCTGTTAGTGACGGAAAGGGTGGCAAGGCCGGTACTCGTGGTCTAAGCAACATGATCATGCAACTTCGAAAGCTCTGCAACCATCCTTTCGTGTTCGACGAGGTAGAGAACCAGATGAATCCTACAAACACGAGCAATGATCTCCTTTGGCGAACCGCGGGCAAGTTTGAACTTCTAGATCGGATTTTACCGAAGTACAAAGCCACCGGACACCGTGTTTTGATGTTCTTCCAGATGACAGCAATCATGGATATCATGGAGGATTTCCTGCGATTCCGCGGAATTCAATATCTACGCTTGGACGGCACGACAAAGTCCGAGGATCGGTCCGACCTTCTGAAGACGTTCAATGCTCCAGACTCTCCCTACTTCATGTTCCTGCTCTCCACTCGTGCAGGTGGTCTAGGTCTCAACCTGCAAACCGCCGACACCGTCATCATTTACGACTCAGACTGGAATCCCCATCAAGATTTACAAGCTCAGGATCGTGCGCATCGTATCGGCCAGAAGAATGAAGTGCGTATTCTGCGACTCATCAGCTCGAACTCCGTTGAGGAGAAGATATTAGAACGAGCACGGTACAAGCTCGACATGGATGGCAAAGTCATTCAAGCTGGTCGATTCGACAACAAATCGTCGGAGACCGACCGAGATGCCATGCTTCGAACTTTGCTGGAGTCTGCGGACATGGCCGAGTCCGGTGAACAGGAGGAGATGGACGACGAAGAATTAAATATGATTCTTGCGCGAAGTGAGGATGAGATTACCGTATTCCAGAAACTTGACGAAGAGCGTATGAGAGATCCCATATACGGCAATGGTCCAGGATCAAAACGCGTCCCACGGCTTATGGCCGAAGATGAACTCCCTGAGATCTACCTATCAGATGGCAACCCTGTTGGTGAAGAGCAGGAAGAAGTCTTAGGCCGTGGTGCTCGTGAGCGGACCCGAGTCAAGTATGACGATGGTCTTACCGAGGAGCAGTGGCTGATGGCTGTGGACGATGACGAAGACTCGCCGGAAGCTGCTGCGGCGCGGAAGCAAGCCCGAAAAGACAAGCGGGAGTCTAACAAGCTTAAGAGATTGGCGGTGCTAAACGCGTCAGGCGCCAACTCTCCGAGCGCGAGCCGGGCGAGCACCGAGGAGATCGAAACTCCACCTAAGAAGCGTGGCCGTAAACCAGGCAGCAAAAACGAGAAGCGCAAAGCTGAGGATGACGACGGCGAGCCGCCCGCCAAGAAGCGACGTGGGCCTCAGGGGCGCCCCCGAGCGATGGTGGACAACGGAAGTGATTCGCGTCTCAGCCCAGAGGTACGAGAAGTGCTGCAAGGTAGTCTACGTAACATCTACAAAGGCTTGATGGAGCTCGAGGCCGATATTGCACCGGAAGAGGATGATGACGACGAGGAGATTGCCAAACGACTAATTATAGGGCCCTTCGTCAAGCTGCCTTCCAAGCGGGATTACGGCGACTACTATCTTCTCATACAAAATCCTATCTGTATGAATCAGATACAAGCTAAGATCAAGCGGGAAGAGTATAATAGCATCAACGATATGCGTAAGGACATCGTCTTGATGTGCAACAATTGCAGAACCTATAACGAAGATGGCAGTCTTCTTTACTCAGATGCAATTGTGATGGAGGTAAGTCCAACCCCGCTGGTGCTCGGCTCTTATATGTGCTATGTGCTAACATGCCGTAGAAATTCTTCAATGACAAGGCACAAGAAGAGATGAGGAAGCATCCAGAACTTGTCGAGCTTGAAGACCCATCTGGAAGGGGAAGCTCCGTCGCCCCTACCACCAGAGCGGGAACGCCTCAGTCGGCCGCAAACACGACGAGGATAAAGCTGGTGACCAACGGTGTCAACCAAGCAGGTGCAAGCGGCATCCCAAGTGATGGTGAGCAGTAAAGTCACTTTAAGATAAGGATCATGCAGACCGCCAACGGCTTGGCCGTGACTACAATTCTTTTTATGTTTCTGGACGACTTCGTCACAACATTGTTTGCAAGTAAAGATTTGCGCAGACCGAGAAGGGGGCATTCTCGAGCTTTCGCGGAGAACTCAAGGCGTCCGGGTCATTTCTACAGGGGAACAAGGCAAAGAAAGAGGAAACGAACGGCACGTGTACCACAAATCCAACCAACCAGTAGTAGTTTATTTGGCGAGGCGACGCAATACCCTAAGCTTCTCCTCTGCTGTTCCTTCAAAAGATACTTTTAGTCAATGTACTTATGGCATGTGCGTAAACGGGCATCGATTTGGTCGAGTGGTTAAGGCGTGCACGCTGTTTAAATTTTTGTGATTACGCTTGTACTAATGCACATGGTGATTGATTTCTTTGTCCCCATTTGACCCTCCAACTGTGTAAACGCGATGGGTTCGATTCTTCTGCTTGTAAGGTTTTTTTTTTAACGAAAATACATGTACACATGTGATAAATCGACAGAATCTTCCCATCGCAATTTGACCTTGTCTTCAACCAGGTCAGCTCTACCGGAGTTCCGGGCGTAGCATCTTCTCTTTCCTCTACAGACGGTTAAAAGTAATATCCATTCATATCACCTCCCCCATTAGTAGGGTTTCAACATCCTAAAGGTTGGAACAGCGTAGCGATAACATTCACCATCCATTTTCCCAAGCATCCGAAAACACAACGCGGTTTATAATAGCAAGTCGGGCCACGGTTCGACGCAAGCCCTGTTTCCGAAGAACAGGAAAGGCCGTAGTCAGTATGAACAGCATGCTGCATTGAACCTATCTAACGTCGGGTAATCTAAGGGCCCCTAAAGATTGAATACTACCCGTGGCCAGCAAACAAGATCTTCTTCGCGCAGATGGCGAGCCCTATGTTAACCCTTGCTCGTTCTCTTTTCTCCCCAAAGGCTCTAAATACTTACACATCCACTTTAACATTGCTCTGCGCTCATGCTCATGCAAGTCCTCCATATCCCGGGTAGCTGGTGCGGATGGATGCTCTTTGGCACTCTTACCAGGGGGAGTAGGGAATATGCGAGGATCGACCGCGCCGTAACCGGGATCCCGCCGCCTCTGCAAAACGGTATTGAAAGCAGTACCCTGGGAGTCGAAACAGCAATTTTGCCATTTGGGGCTACTGCTGTCGCCGAAGTCCTGGAAGACGTCCAAGATTATTTCGACTCCAGCACGGCCGTGGTTGTGAATGGTGACAGCGTACTCGGTCGTGCAACGGTTGCAGCCGGCGAGCGAGTCGGGATGCAGTTCAAGCGCTTCCATGTCCCAGCCATCTACTCCGGGGGGCTCCGAGAGTAGCATTTGATAATGTGTCATCTTGATAAACCCAGAGATGGTGTCACGCACACCAATTTTGTCGAAGTCATTCCAATGTATAGTAGACAGGAAGGGCCGAAAAGTATGGTCAAGGTCGGAATTGTGGCAACAGGACGTGAAGACTTGCTCCATGCGATAGAAAGCCATGCATTTGAAGAACGGCTTGACCCTCTCGGGAAGGAGTAGGATTCGTTGGGTTTTGTGGAAGAGTAGGGATCCATTTACAACGACCGCTTCAGTGTCTAGCTTGACATATCCGTGGATGAAGTCGGGATTGTTACAGAAAGTCCCCAGCCTGGCAAGCTTCCAGTCCGTAGATATAGAGAGTTGGGTGCCTGGGTAACCAGGCCCCAGTGTGGCACGATTATCTGCCGTGATCCCGAAAGCTGCGGGATGGCTGATGGTGTACTGGGGCCACAACGGACCGAAGACCAATTCGCCTTTCCATTCTTTGATATCTTCGTTGCCCAAATCAGAGTCTTGTGGGATAAGCCGATCCTCGCCAGTGAGACTCTGGTGGAGCTTGCAGCAGCGGTAACACATAAATAGACGTGGGTGGTCTTGTGAGAGAAGGTGTAAGAATTCTACTCTCTCATAACCAGGTTCCAGGTTCTCTTCGTCTCGCTGTAAAGCGCGATGGAGAGCATCGAGGTGTAATCTTCCAAACTTTGCTCCGCGGACAAAGCGAGAGACGTCTTTGCAAGTCAAGGAGAACAGGACGACCTCCTTGGAGCCTAGAAAGGATAGTATGCATAGAATGAGTTCCGCCGGTAGATCCAGGATGCGAAATGGGCCCTTCATTCCAAGTTGTGCTGGCCAGACGGCCCGTTTGCGCATAGTACCGATAGCAACATGGGCACGTTCGGCTGATGCATGGTATGGATTATTTTCCATTTTCCCCCGGGTTTCTCTTAAAGTTCGAAAGACACAGGAAACTTAGTCGCCTAGGGGAGCCGGGAGACTTTAAAAGGCAGAAGACAGAAGTTGCGGAAAGGTGAGGTTGTACTACAGTATGTAGTAGGCAGATACAGGAATTACATATAGGCCTAGACGTTAGACTTTTATGTTCACCTAAGTTAACCTTACTATGCACCTAGTAAATAGAAATTTAAAGGCTTTAAAGGCTAGGAAGTGTTAGAAGGGGTAAAGGATGTTGATTTCAGAAGGTTTTCTAGTAATCTAATTAGGCTGTTGAAAAGCTTTATCACTCTACTGCCCCACAGAAGCGTCACTTAACTCGGAAGCTTATATTTACACCAAAGTCTATATATTTGAGAAGCCACTACTTCGCATAGCAAGGTATACAGAGGATAGGACGTCTGAGTTATTTCTTGAAGTAGGCAGCTTCGTGTTTGTTAACAAAGCACGAGCCATGTGTAGTACCCGTGATAGGCGCGTTTATGTACGGTGTATATCGGCTTAACTAACCCATTTTAGGTAATAATTAAGCAATATCGAAAACTAAATGCCACTTGTAATTTCTATGTTTAGCTACCACATGAGGTAGCTTCAAGATATTAATACTACATCATCAATCAAGCTTGTCTCTCCCGAGTCCGACAATATTCGAATTCGAATCATACATGCCGTACCACCCAAACTCGACATATAAACCTATGGACTGTCTTCTTTCGCAACGGGAGCGCCCACCACATTTGCAATGTGGCTCGTACTCGAGAGGCGACGTTTAATCACAATATCTTCGGTCCTACTTCTCATAGTAAGTCATGCACTAGGCCAGCCGGACTCGACCGTCTCGACCACCTACGATGTCGCAAAGCCTGCCTCCAGTACGGCCTCGGTTGAACCAACGTGTGAGTCGAGGACAGTGAACTACATTACTCATACTCTACCTCAACAATGTCTTACATCTTCGCCCTCTGTATATGCGACTTCCGAGTCCGCCACCTCTTCCTCCGCCCCAGTCGACCCAACGCCTACCACTAGCGACGATGGCAGCACCATTAATCATGACGAGCTTGACGCAGATGGGAACGACCTCAGCACCGGCGCCTTCATGTCGTTCGAGGAATGGAAGGCCATGATGCTGGAGAAGTCCGGTCAAGAGGCTCTGGAACCGAAAACTCGCAAGACCAAGGAGACCCACGGCGACGCCTACCCCGGAGACGACTTCGATAGTCTCGGCGACGAGGGTGAAGTTTCCCTAGACTTCGATGCGTATTCGGATAAGATCTCCGAGATCACTTCGTCTACGAAGCCGTCGCAGAAAGACAAAGACAATGAAGAGCAAGTTGAGAAGGTGACCTACGACGAAGGCCTCACCCAAGGCTACCGGAGTAAGGATGCCGGGAAGACCAGTAAGGAGAGGTTTTCGTACGCCTCGTTCGACGCCGGCGCAACCATCAAGAAGGAGAGTCCTGGCGCTAAAAACTCTAGGTCCATCCTCGTCGAGAACAAGGACTCATATATGCTTCTAGAGTGCGCCATGGAAGACAAGTTCGTCATTGTAGAATTGAGCGACGATATATTAGTCGACACCATTGTGCTGGCTAATTTCGAGTTTTTCTCGAGCATGATACGCCACTTCCGGGTCAGTGTGAGCGATCGCTATCCCGTCAAATCAGAGAAGTGGAAGGTCTTGGGCACTTTTGAGGCGCGTAATTCCAGGGATATTCAACCCTTCTTAGTTGAGAATCCCCAGATATGGGCTAAATATGTGCGGATCGAATTTCTAACACATTATGGAAATGAGTACTATTGTCCCGTATCTTTATTACGGGTTCACGGTACCCGTATGCTCGACTCGTGGAAGGAAGCCGATCCTGCTGATCTTGAAGGCGAAGACGACAAGGCGGCCGCCGACGGCTCTGAAAGTGTCGAGGTGGTCGAGGACCAACCCGAGGAGGTTGAGGTGGTTGAATCCCCTGAGCCTAACAACCAGTTAATAGCCTTGAAGCAGAGCAACTTTGTGCCCTATTGGGACGAGTCATATTTTTATTATAACTACCCCTGCAACTCGACTTGCGCACCCGCCGACTTAGACGAGTCTGGTTCGCAGGACAGTGAGGAACGCGATCAAGATCCGCTGGCTGCTAAGCCGCAGTCAATAGGGACTGCCGAACAAACGGTTCCGGCCAGCTCAGGCGCGTCTTCTTCAGAGGCTTCAGCGACGCAGCCTATCAGTCAGACCGTTACAGAGTCGGGGCAACCCGCGGCTTCTAGCAGTTCTGGTGAGGCGTCGGCGAGCCCAGCTATTGCAAATTCAACAGAATCCATACCCACGGCGACGTCCTCCCCAGATTCAAGATCAGTCAGCACAACTGCTGCATCGTCTACCACAATCACGCCTCCAAGCCTCGCAAAAACTGCCACCGTGAAGCCTCCCTCTAAGAGTAAGACTGCCGCCTCCACGTCCGTAAAGCCGCCATCTTCGAGGTCGGCCGCCCCCAAGGGGCAGCCCTCGGGCTCTCCCACGACGCCGCGCAACAAGACCTCGACCACCACTTCCTCGGCCGCTTCCAGCCCCACGGTCCAGGACTCGTTCTTCAAGGCGCTTAACAAGCGCATTCAAGCTCTCGAGTCCAACACCACGCTATCGCTGCAGTACATCGAGTCCCAGTCGCTCTTCCTGCGCGAGGCGCTCGCCAAGCTCGAGCGCCGCCAGGTCGCCAAGGTGGACCTGTTCCTCGACACGCTCAACAAGACGGTGCTGAGCGAGCTGCGCGAGGTGCGCGTGCAGTACGACCAGATCTGGCAGTCCACCGTCATCGCCCTCGAGTCCCAGCGCGAGCAGTCGGAGCGCGAGATCGTCGCCCTCTCCGCCCGCCTGGGGTTCCTCGCCGACGAGGTCGCCTTCCAGAAGCGCATGGCCATCCTCCAGTCCCTCCTCCTCCTCGGCTGCCTCGTCCTCGTCATCTTCTCCTCCCGCGGCGGCTTCGCCGACTCCTCCTACTACGCCGCCCAGTTCCTCGGCGGCGCCCCCCCTCCCTCCTCCTCCTCCAGACTCGCCTCCCCCATCTTCCCCTCCACCCCCAGAGCCCACCAGCACCAACACCACCACCCGGGTACCCGCGACGACGACCCCTCGCTCCTCTCCGCCGCGGACGCGAGCCCCCAGGCTCGTCTGCGCCGCAGTCCCAGCTCTCAGACCCCCGACTCCTCTCTGCGCCACCAGCCCAGGAGGCGCTCCAGGGGAAGCGAGACCCAGACCCAGACCCCGGACTCCGCCATCCGCCGACGGCCCTCGCCGGGCAGATCCGCCACGGATCCCGCGGACACGGGCTTCTTCCGCGCGCCCACGCCGTCAAGCGTGGATGTAGGCTACGACTCGGAGCCGGCTCTGACGCCTACCGGGGACGGAAACGGAGACGGGGGCGAGTATTACAACACCGATGGCACCAGAGTTGCGGGAGATGGTCACGACGGTGGGGTGAGCAGTGGTTCGAGCTACGCAGAGACGCTGGCTAGGAAGTCCGAGAGACAGTTGACCCCGTCGTCTGAGGCTGACGGCATAGAGTATGTAACGCTGTCGAGCAGGCCGCCTCTGACGCACGCCACGTCGGCACGGAAGCCTCTGCCGGCTTTACCGGAGGATCCCGATTGATGTATATATGTATATATATAACCTTGTAGCGAGCCTAATGACTATGAATAATGACATTATGATCGAAGCAAATACATACCTACCTACCTACCCAGGTACCTAATGCGTAATTAGGAACACGTATATTTACGAGAGCTGGGCAGTTGTGACATGTCACGCACACGAAGATGTTAGGTCAAGTAGATTTATAAAAGCATTCATAATTGGGCAATGTAAAAGTAAAGCTGCGCAAATTTTTTCCTTTTTCCCCTGCAACAGGTCCAGAGTTCCGTTCAACAAGGCTTTGTCTTCCCAACGGCGATGTGCTCGCCTATATCCACCAACTGACAACCAACTCAGCAGAGAATCAAATTGCCACCACAACTCTAAATTATGGAGGCATCGATGTTCCGGGCGGTTTCATGTTTGCCGTTGCTAGGATAACCGATATGCATCCTCCATCCCATACCATTAAGAGATATCGCATCGCGGGGGAAAAGAAAACGCCAGAAGAATTCAGGCACAATAACGAAGCCCGGAATATTCGTCAAACCGCATTTCTCAGGCGTTGCAAACCCCAGGCCGTAAAACAGGTGACAAAAATTAGGGGTAATACCATGGGGAAATGAGGCGCATGTCGAAAGGATAACGGTGCCCCCTCATAGATCATTCGCGAAGGCCACACATTATTCGCAATTTGGTCCTATATGACAAGGCGTAGTGTGTCGTAAGAGGGGATATATTGTGAGTTCCCCTTGCCGACATGATTCAACAACGAGTCGAAATGAGTCGTCATAGTCCCGAAATTGCCTGGTGTCGTTTTTTACTGTTTTTTTTTTTCGTGTATATTGTTGAGGACTTCCGACAAATGCGAGTTGAGGGAAGAATGATGTGAAATAAGTAAAACGCCTCCAAATCTACCAGCGAATTATGCTGTGGTGAACTGACATTCTAATAGTATGATGTCAATAAGAACCAGGAAGATGGGTGCAGGCAATGTCTGGGATGAACCTGCTGATAGGGCCACAATAAAAAAAAAAGTCCTCTAAGTATTTCGGAAGACGATTGTAGACGACCCCAGAAAGTTTACTTCAAAGGGTAGTAAGACTGGTTGGAAAGAGTCGCAGAGTAGTCGGACTCCTCGAGTCGAGGATTGCCACGGTCGAATTGAGAACGGCGGCGTCGCTGCTCGTCTCGGAAGTGCTGACCGGCATTAGGAGTGAAGAGACCTGTAAATGTAGAGTTAGCGGCATCCCATCTTTGGAACATGTAAACAGATCTAACGTACCGACATGCTCGGCATTTTCGCAGCTTCTCTTCATCTTCGACTGGTTGTCGGGCTCAGGGAATGGCTCTTCTTGGCCAGCCAACTCAGGGCACGGTCCATTCATGGTGAAAAACAGCTAGGAGAAAGTCAGCAACTATTGAAGGCGTCTGTACTAGGACATTTACTCACCTTGGGTCGATAATGGGGAAGTTCAAGCATAACCGAGCTGTTGCGGAACTTCTGGACCAGGCAGTCTTTGCCTTGGATAGCTAGGTCTCCGTTTAGCATCTGAACGAACGCAATGAATTAGCTCGTATTATTAACTTACTTGCATAGGAGATCTCAGCGACTTTGTCGCTCTTGAAGCAGTTCCAGCGCTGGTTGGCTCGGGCATGCACGAACTAGAACGATATCAGCACACATGAGAATGGTTTCTGGCAGCTGATGATCTTACATCGACAATATCCAGGGGCTAGGCAATTGATTAGTACTGTGGCCATACAAATGCACGGGAGGAGGATAAGACTCACATCTACAAAGTTGATGAACGCGTAACCGACGCTAGTAACTCGATCAGCAGTTGCCTCCTTCAAGTCGAGGGGCAAAATCCTTACTTGCAATCATTGATGAAATCGATGCGCAGGTACATGAAATCATATTTTCCCCAGCTAGACTCGTCAACAATTCTCTTCAAGAGAGCCTGGTCAACCTTGTTGGGTATGTTACGCAGCATGATCTGTACAGTTAGCTCTTACTCAAACCATAGGTTAGGGCATGCTCTGAGTAACTTACTGTTGTGCGCACATCAATTCCGTCTCGAATACGGCCGACATCAACGTGATTGTGATGGTTGGCAGCGTTGTAGAATGGTGATCGAGAAATGCGCATGGCGTTCTGACGGCGATTGTCTGCACGACTGTAGGGCTGGAATTGTCGCGGCGTCATGAGATCCGGGGACAAGAGCGAGCTCTGCTGCGACGACGTTGGGCTTGCCAAAGAATAATTGCTTGACGGCAACAGACCGCTAGGGGTTCTAGGTGGCACCTGATCGAACAAGTACGAGGAGCCCATAGGCATGCTAGGGTAGAGCATGGGCATCATACCATAAGACGGTTGCAGGGAAAACCCGCTCGAGAGGGTGGAATGAGACGAACTGCCCCCTAGCAAGGAACCAGTCGCGGATGTTACCGGTGGCATAATTGACTGCGGCCTTCCGATTGACAGTCGTCGAAGGCTAGCGGCCAGATCTGTCGGAGTGGCTACAGGTCGGATGGGATTGCTAACTCCACCGAAGGTGCTCGGCATCATCGGCCCCAGATCAGGTCGGTAGGGTGCAGTACAAATTTGGAAACCCTAGTATAGGAGCGTCAGTAGATTATTAAGTACATGTAACCTTCTAGGGAGTCATGCTTACCTCGACAGTGATGTTGTTGAGCTTCGAGACCGCGCGCAAGGCCATGTCGTTATCGCAGTATTCGACTAGAGCACTCATCACGCTACTCTCAGCGCCTTCTCGGAGCTTGAAAGCGAACAAGTCTCCCTCAGATTGCAAGAGTCCCTTCAGGAAAGCCTCGAGCTCTTGTGTAGATTTGGGTCTACCCACATACGAATGTGGAAACACGCTGGCGTAAACCTGGCCCTCATGGGCAGTGATGTTGCGTGCGCCGGGCTCTACGACTGAGAAGAACTCTCGAGCGCTGACTGAACGAACATTCCAAGCACGAGCTCCTAGAGAAATGTTCGAGTAGACAGTACAGGCGCTACGGATGTTGGTAAAGCGGACGAAAACCTGATCGTTGCACTCATAAATGTATCTGCTTCCCTGGAATGGGATGCCGATCTGGGCCAACTCCTATACAAGGTTAGCTTAATTCTCCACGGATAGGGGAGACAAGATCTTACAGATAGGTAGAGTTCCACCTCGATGCCAATCATTCTACCGCCAATACCAGCAGAGATGATCAAGAATCGCGAGACTCCAGTCTCGGTACTCAGCTTCTCGTGGACATAGTTAGTGTACGGGCCGCTAAGCGATGCCAAGGATTGTCCAGAGGCTTGACCATAGCTCTGGCTGGGGCCCTCTAAAAGAGCATCAGTTCCTGCGGACTCGGAGATCGGACCACGAGTGGTCGAGATCGTAGGCAAAGGCGAGAACACCGATGCGGTAGGAGACAGCTTCTGTCCTGCCTTGAAGCTAGAACCCCCGGAACTGACAAAAGGGTCCTTGTCAAGGCTAAGGGTGTTGCGGAAGAAGGCGCCTGGTCGCTCCAAGGATTGGGGTGCCTTCATCCCGTACTCGATGGGACCAGCCTCGCGAGCGCTGACGTTGATGGATCCTAACGCCTTGGCGGATCGGGTAGAGCCATCCTCGGGAGAGAAGGTGGTGAGTCGAGTATCAGGAGTGCCTTTGAGGGAGTCGGCAGCTCCGCTCGAAGAATGAGGTGAGGCCGGATTGAAATGGCCCTCTCGAGCCTGTTGCATACTCATCTTGCCTGGACAGTCGTAGGATTCACGCTATGATATTAATTTTGTGTACTGAGATACGTAGAAGTATGTTCAAATTGAACAACTGAACGTTGGGTTGATGGCCCTATTAAGAATGTCAGCTATTTTGAAAGATGACTGTGGGTAATTCAACAATTGTATGAAACAACGTGGGTAATAGGTAATGGGTAATGGGCAATGGGCACTTGACTTCCAAACCTCTCTCAACTGAGGTAGGGTCGACCGGCGGCGCCAGATCAAGAGTCTAAGCCAACGGATAAACCCTACTAGATAGAGGGAAAAGGTAGTGTTCAAAGAAGGAACGACGGTAATTTGGAAGGAACTTGATAATGCCAAGAAGCAAGTATCCTTCAGGAGCGGTGCGTAGGAATAATAAGGAAGGTATTCAGGGAGGATTGACAATTCTCCAAGGCCGGCGCGAGGGTGATATAGAGTCGGAACTACAAGACGTCTAGGATACAAGAAGCAACTCTCCGGACCGTTCAGAAGTATGGTAAATTTACCTGATGAAGTTCATATCCTTCCGTAATTGGTGTTTCTGATAATGGATAAGGGAAGTATGAAGGAAACAGTTGAACTTACTGAGAGGGTGTATCCACAGGATTCCGTTTACCAGTCTGCGAAAATTCCGTAGTCAAGGGCGAGCTTGGCTACGGTATGTTGGCTGTTGCCGCGACTGAAATGGAGATTGAATATTTTGGGGTGGCAATCCCCAAGTATGTCTGCTATAGAGATAGTTAGAGCAACCTATCAACCATCTCAAGATTTTGCTAGTATTTTCAATTCCGGGCTAGACAGGTTGTAATAAACCAATGGAAACAGTCAAGACGGATCTGGAGCATTCAGATGATGTAATAGTAGGGACGTAGTACAGCCCTCAATATCAGAACATCCTCTGCATTCAAAAAAGGGGGATAGAAGACATGGATCATGGTGCTATGTAGTTAGGTGATAGGAAGGGCTAAGAAAATGGAGATCTTACTATGTGAATGTATTATTCCTAAGGAGCTTAGAAAGTCGTGTGTGGAAATTTAGGGTTGTGTGTGAAGAAGGTTGACCTGTGGGTGGGAATGAAAGACGGATCTGTTGCTTAGATTCCGGAAGATACACGCATATGGTACGTACACCTGCGAGTATCGTGGTGTTAGCCAAGGCTCGGCTCCGCCGAGTAGTAGCCAGACTTACCGAGAAACTTGACCGGGACGTGTTCGGAACGTGTCCGGAGCGTGTTAGACGTGCGTAAGACGTGTATGATACCTATTAGGACCCAAGATACAAGACCTAAGGCTTTGGGAATGGATATCTTTATGTCTCAAGAATAGTTATTCCGCGGCACATTCAATGACGTTCCAAGGCCAACTTCTTCCTCAAAGGACAAATGGAATTTAAGGGATGGCAGGGCGGTATTGATGAAATCCAGGCTGAACCAAGACGTGAGTGACAATGGCCCAAGGTGAGGGAATGGTTGAATGAGTAGGAGTTGGTAGGTAGGTAAACGATCAAGGGGAAAAAGGTGGATGAGGAATGAAAGTGGATGAAGATGGGGACCGGGGGTGAGAGGGTTAAGAACTTTGATCTCTGTGGTCAGGGCAAGGCCAGTGCATATAAATTTTTTCACTGCGAGAGGGGGTAGGCGCATCTGGTGGTTATGCAGAAGGCGCTCGTTTCAGATATGAGATGGTTTCCCTAAAGGGCGCGTACGTACCTGAGGCTACTGTGGACAGTACAGTCATACTATTGGACCAACCAGTCATGTTTGCCTTGCGACTACCTATTGCTGCGGTCTAGCCCGGTCAAGGCTTAGCTAAGTGTGAATGGGACTCGAATAGGGTTGGTATGGCATTGGATGAATCATTAAACGCATATCAGATTGGTGCTAATTGCAATCACGCCCAAGCATAGATTTTTAAGGGAACGGCCAATGGGCATTCAAGTATTAGTATTGTGTCCTTGGAGTAGGCCCCAAGGCCTAAAGCTAGTAATCATCTGAACTACACGTATTAAAGAGTAGATAATTGTACGTCATTGGATAGGATACTCGTAGCACGCATAGACCGTTCCCTGAACTATTGCCCTTTCAGCTGTTTGTGGTTGAGAAGTGCTCAGCGAACAATACGAAATCGTTGTGCCGTCATCTGCCTAGATGATTCCCCTGCTTGCTCTCCAATCCCCAAATAACGGGGACAGCGAGCTTTCAAGGACTTGTGTGTCCATCCAGGTGCGTTCTTGCACTGGAAACAACACCACAGCCATGGCGAGCATGCAGTGCAATCGAAAGTCCCAGGGGGACAATCTTGCAATTTATGTCAAGGGAAATCCCATGCAATTAGGGACTTGCAGGTTGGATGTCTCCTTCTATCGGCCATGGCCCTTGGATAATATGTGTTGCATGCTGGGTCAAAACGACAGCGATCTACCGACGACGAGCATTCTAGCCCGCGTGGAAAATTTGCGCCCTGGACCGTTTGGGACCTGGCACAGAGAAAGCACTGTGTAGCTTTAATCATCCTCATGTGGTGAACTCGCAAGGCCAAACATATGGACTACATGGTAAAATACCAAGTAAGGAGAGCTATATCTCTATTGTATCAAGTGCTACCCGATACACTTGTCTCCTAGTCAAATTTCAGCCTTTCCAGTTCGTATCAGTTTAGTAACTAGAGCTAATGACGATCTTACCTAGAACTTGTGCCTTGATCTAGCGAGACATCCCTTGTGGCTGTTCTTATATGTTGACCGTTGGCATTGAACGGGGACTGGCAACCCTGGGAGATTCCGAGAACGAAGAGTGGCTAAGTTTTCGCTACTATTAAACTGAGAGACACTGTTGCATTGGCTTGCAACTTCACATCAGATTCCTCTTACAACTGCAGAGAGGGCTGCTAGAGACGGTAACGTCCTAGTTATATATGGCTATTCACCAAGAATTCCAGGACGGCTGTTCTAAGAAGGTTGGTAGTAGACATTAGGTAATAGGATAAAGGGACTCCTTGAGGAGCTGAACAAAACTTGTCTAGGTACGAATCTCTATTCATTCCAGCGTATTGGGAATAGGTTAAATTTATCTATATTGGGATATCTCGTGGTTGACGTGAAATATTGAGGATTGCTCACTCTATTAGGTAGGGAGTGATAAGACGTTCTATAGAGATGTAGTCAGAATCAATGGTTAGGATGATTAATCCACAAAAGGGGTTATGCGCCACATGCGCCACATGTATGCGCCACACCACCATATTTACATACATTATGTCCCGGAAATCGGGAATAGGGGTCCGTGATGTAGTGGGACCGAGCCTACCTAGGTAGCCCGTGAGGCTTAACTATCACGTGCATGTAGTCACAGGTATAGTACTTAAGTACATGCAACATTGTTTCGCTTTACCGTAACGGGATTATGGAGGCAGCAACGTAATGCCGTTCTCTTATTCGTAGGTAATTAATTCCCTGACAACCTTCACGGACACCTACATTTGCGCAACGATCTACTCAAGCAGTTAGTCTGGATCCCGAAATCCAGATCGAGACGATGAAGGCTTGCGCCATTGCGGATTGGCCTCATCCGACAGGCCTTCTCTGCTGTTGAACCAACCTGCATATCACAACTAATAGCATTGCGATGCAACCTGGCTGGCCCTGTCGCAACCATGCCGCGAAGAGTTCAAAACTACGATGACTACGGCTCTGCTGTTCAGCAGATTATCCTGTCTACATCGGATGCCGAATTCCTTGACCAATTGATACCAGTCCTGAAAGATGCGACAGCAACCAGTCGAGCGACAGCCCTTACACAAAACCTATCGCAATACGCTGAGGATCGGGAGGCTGAGATTGAAAGGATAGGCTTGACGAAACACGAGGAATTCCTGGACTCTGTCAATCATCTTCAGAATGTTCGGGAGCGAACCGTTGCTCTGACTGCGGATATCCTCGAGCTGAATCAGTCCATTCAAGCCAGCACAGAGAAGCTAGCGGAGCAGAAACAGGCCTTGGTCAATACTCGAGCTGTTCGAGAGAATATTTCCGATGTATCGGATGCGCTGAAGGAATCGCTGAAGATCTTACACGCAGTCAATAACGCCCACGACCTAATTCGCAAGAAGAAATACTATGCCGCCCTCAAGTCCCTTGATGATCTTCAAAACGAGTTCCTTATACCGATAATACAGAACAGCTATGCCACGCAGCATCAGCTTGCCAATTTAATACAGAAGTCCATACCTGCATCCCAGAAGACCATATCCGAGGCTGTCATGACAGACCTTAATACCTGGCTGTTCCGCATTAGGGAAACCTCGCAATTTCTTGGCGAGGTTGCATTCTATCATACCGAGATGCGCCGTACGCGACAACGAGAGAGGGCGGAGAGAGATGAATTTTTGAACCGTTTCAAGCTCAATTCTGCTATTGAGCTGGTCTTTGACGAGAGCGAGGAATTCGATGTGCTCGACAATGAAGAGCTCAAAGTATGTGGCGCTGATTTGATATCCTCCTGGGGTGCTCCTTTTGCTAATGGAGTTGTCAGGTTGATTTTACACCCCTCTTCGAAGCTCTCCATATCCATGAAGCGTTGGGACAAAGCGATAAGTTCCGCTCTGAGTATGCTGCTACAAGAAGGCGGCAGAAGGAATTGCTGATACCAAGCTCCGTGAGCTTGACAACTGATGACGAGTCCTCACTGAGCAGCTTGCTGGAAGGTATTGCTGGATTTGCCATCATTGAAAAGGCGACAATGCGACAAGTCCCACAGCTACGCACAGCTATTGACGTAAGGCATACCAATGGTCTATAACGTACTCAGCTCACATTTCTAGGTCGAGGAACTATGGGACTCGATGTGTTCTGCGGCGATATCCTTAACATCAAAAGCACTGAGCGATATTAACGATGCTCAACTTCTCCTGAATATTAAGGGACGGGTTGACCTATTCATCCTGACAATGGAGGTGGGTATTCGATAAGCTCCCATCTCGTTCCTTTCTAATATTATCTGCAGGGATGGGGATACTCTGTGTTCAGACTCGATGAGTTCTTGGTTGATCTTTTCGATAGATATGCTGAGTTGCTGAAGAAGAGGTTTAGCGAGGACTTCCAAGAGGTACGAGAGATCGCTACTACGAGAAGGTCCGGCCTATCTGACTATTCTAGAAGATTGTCTCAACTGATGACTACATGCCCATGGCTATTAATACTAGAGAAGAATATGAGAAGGTGGCCAACGTCAGTTGGTTTACTCCGGAGAAACCTCTCGAAGAGCTTACGTAAGTCCTTAACACTCCCTATTCGAGATAGATCTAACGATTGCAGATTCCCATGTGTTTTGCCTTTCTCACAGATGTATCCATTGTGCTGTATCGACATTAGGAATTTCCTCAACCAATTCTATTTTTTCTCGGATGATCATTTCCAGCACCCGAACAAAATCGACGATACTTTGCGCAAGGTAATTTCAAGCTGGGACGCCGTTCTTCGCACAACGCTAATCTTGCGTTACTAGTCACTGGATGAGCTCCTCACGGAGAAGGTGTGCCAGTCTCTGGTGGAAAGGCTCAGTTCCCAATACCCGGGTCAGATCGTGCAAATCTTGATCAACTTGGAGCATTTCGAGATCGCCTGCCAGGAGCTAGAGCAGCTCCTGATTAGAGCGCGATCCTCGGCCTCCGCAGGCGGCCCCCTGACCTTGGCAGCCACCGAGCAATTTAGGGAGAACAAAAAGACGGCCGAAAAACGCATATTCGAGCTCGTGAACTCCAAGATCGACGATCTGGTGGAGACGGCGGAATATGACTGGACCGCGTACAATCGTCCTACGGAATCAAGCAATTACATACAGACTCTAACCGACTACCTGTCTAATATCATGAACTCGTCGCTGCTAGGCTTACCTAGGGAGATCAAGGAACTAATCTACTTCGACGCGCTCAGCCACGCGGCAAACAAGATTCTTGTTAGTATCCTAGCTAGGTCTTTCCTAATTTGTCTGAGAAGTAGGTATTAACAAGGTACCGCAGGCCCTTCCCCTTTCCCCAGACGTGAAGAAGATCAACCCGAACGGCGTTGCAGCGCTCGCAATGGACGTTGAGCACCTAACCACTTTCGTCGACGGCCTCGAAAACGGCTTCATGCTTCGGTCTAACTTAGACGAGCTGGAACAGACGATCCAACTTCTTCAGTCGGACAACACGGAGGAGTTCTTCGATATTTCGACGAGGAACAAAAAGTACGGACGTGTAGACGCCATGAACGGTCCTATCCTACTAGAAAAGTAAGTCTGATATGTCTTTAACTCCGGACCTACGCATAGCGCCCAGGGCTAATATGTAACCAGGCTTACTCAGCAGATCTCGAGCCCAGGCCAAACTGCACAGCGGTTCGCTAATTTCTCGTCAAATCTCTCGTCTCGTTTCGGGACCAAGTGAAGCCGGCAGGCCAGCACATCGCTTTCATGTCACGAGAAGTATATAGGCAAAGACAAGCAGACGGGGAAAAAAAATCAATTGCATTTCTTGTACTAAACATGTACCACAACTGTTGCGGTAGATCCTATGACTTATAATCCCCTACGCCGTACTGTAAAAAGAAGAACGTTTGTCGCCCCATAGTATTCACTGAAGTCATTTCTGAAATGTACTGTCCTCCTAACTCCTAGACGGACCTTATTCTGTTGGATCATCTCCTTCAGTGATCTGCTCTCTGGGCGAATGCATTTCCTCAAAGTAAACCGTGCCTAGACAAGAATAGCCTCATCCGGTCCATCTGGCTCCGTCGTTTTAACGGTTGGACGAGCTAGCAAGATAAAAGGGGCGTCTAACTACCTTGTATTCGTTGTGACCTGGAACTGGGCTGTGGGGCTGTGTCGAATTGGCTCGCTGCTGTGCTTGCTCAAGAGCCGGACGGTTCTCGCCATGATGGTCCGGCTTAACTCTCGGCTGGACTGGTGGGAGGCCCGAAGGGCGGCGGTTACCGGGGTGCCCAGGACCACCCTACTGCTGCTGAGGCATACCCGGATAACCGTACATATTGTCCATATCCCCGTATATACTTTGGGGAGGTTGCTGGCTGTATCCGCCGGGATTGGTTTGCACTTGGTTGTACATGGTCGGACGATATTCTTGGTCGGAGCCCATGGCGTGGCTGCCCATGCCGTAATCGCCCGGTGCCATGTGGTTGGCGGCTCCCGGCATGCCATGTGATCCGGGCATTTGGTTTCCCGGGGCTGCGGGGGGCACGCCGCCTTGAGATGCTTGCGCCTGAGCTGGATTAGCGCGTTTGGCATGGCTCGCTTCCTCTCGCGGGACAATATCGATGAGGAAGTCAAACATGTCACTCTTGGCGAGGGCAGAGGCGATGTCGGATCGCTGTAAAGTTCGTCGCTTATTCTCCTCTGCGTGGATCCATGCCCGCATAGTAAGCTCGGTGATGAATATGTCGCATCCCTTTGCGAACAGGATCGGTGCTTCGGCCGAGATCATCTTGACTTCGGGATCGGCCTTCATAACCTTCTTGATTCGGGCGAGGGGCAGTTGATGCAATTTGTAGTCATGTTGATCTGACTCAAGGTGGTTGATGGTGTTTTGCCAGTAGGTAGTCAGGATGTCCTTGTACTGACCGTGTAGACCTTGGTGTACATTGGCCCAAGGACCAGTATAGAGCTCCGCAGGTGCAAAGCCGGAATTCGCAAGCTAGGTAGAATACGTTAATTGAGGGATGTGATGGGAGAGGGTCAAGGGTTTGACTGTAGGAGGGGTAGGCGAAGAGGGATTAGAGGGACGGGACAGAAGCGAGGTGACGAAGAGAGGCGAGACGAGCAGGGGGATGGTAGAGAGATAGAGTAGATAGAGAGGTAGAGAGGGGAGAGTGGTGGGACTCACTGCTGCACTGGCACCTGGAAGGAGAGATGATTAGCGACGTCGCACGAATGAAGGCAACCCGCAATAGATGGGATGCAATCAAGAGAGGTACTCACCATAGTGACCTCCGTGTGCTATATCATATACACCGGATCCTGCTGCTCCTCCTCCGCCTCCCGTTCGCGACGACTGCGGGTGATTCGACGAGGATTGATCCATGGTATCCGATTTGTTTTTGCTTGGGAAGAATTGCGCACCAGTCCTACAATCTTAATTGCGCAAGCAGAAGAAGCGCCGAGTATTTCAAAAGCTGCGCGAAAAATAAACACAGACTTGACCGGGGCTGACAGGCAAACTAGACTCTTGCGCAATGGTATTGCAACGCACGCGCGCACAACACCAAGTTGCTAGCGAATTTTAATTATTCAATGTCTGCCTTCTTTTTCGCTTGCCGAGAATGCTCGCAAGTAGCACTGTGCACAGGTAGATTTCCCGACGGCGGAGAAAAAATAAGAGCACAGTTGGTATTGTTTACACAGGCGCAGGTCGAAGTGTCGGTGCGCGTGGTGATGTAACGAATGAGCTTCTTAGCGCACCTAAGCAATAGGTATAACCAAGTTGAGCTCGGATTGGCGAGATTGATTGGACGGGATGCTGGTGACGGGAGACGGGGACGGGGAGTAACCAGCTTAGTTAGATGGCGAAGGTTGATTGGGTGATGTCTTGGGTCTGAGAGGTTCCAAGGGTTGTTTGTGTGATTTGGGTCGAGGAATTGATCTTATCAACGCGCGGCGATTTTTTGCCCTTTTCGCCCTTTGTCGGTTAAAGGTTATTATTCGCTCCCGATATGCTGTTTTTAGTCAGAAGTTTGCTCACACGTTGCGGCTCACTCCGAGATTGTCCACTGTCCGTGTCCACTGTTCAACTACTTACTGGGTGTGTGTTCGACCTTGGGGACTTAAGGTATCCGTCCGTCCAAGTTTGGTCCAGTCTTCTTGTCTCTTGCTCTTTCGTCTTAAGCTTCTCTCCGAGTGGAGCTTGGCTAAGCCGAATCAACAATACTTTTTAAAAATCCGAGCTGGTGCAAAAGTAAAAGCGACAGACGAAAATAGAGGATGAACTTGATGAGCTTGGATGAAAATGCTTATGATCGGAAACTCATAAAGTGCATGTTATGTATGCATTCAAATTCAAATGATCTGATCAACAACACAAGAACTATTAAATTAGTTCTATGTATGCGTTGGTCGGGATTGGGCAATGACGTGAATGGATTTTCTAGAAGTGCCTTAGATCTTCGATGCGCTTTTACGTTGTAGGGCTGGCCGCGAAAACTGGGCAGTCTCGATAGGAATCAATGCGCTGGCAATATGGTTGGGCATCAGCGACCGCCGGACATCAGAAGGTGGATGGGAAGAGCAGCTTCGTACAGCAGGTCCCAGGTCGGGACCAGGTTGGGGGGTGGTTGTAAGCTTTGCAGGGATCCCTTGGGGATGCAAGGCGTGTTGTGTACTGCTCGGAACACCCTGACGGGCAAGCCTACCCATTCAGCGTTATCCTTGTCAATGCCTTCTTTGCTGTCTTATCGATAGGGTATTGTTGCTCCTCTGCCAACCTTGAGCGAACAGGCGAATGAACCGACCCCGCTCTTAGCCACCCTTAGCCACATGTATGCCACACTGAGGCATCCACATGCATGGATCAATTGATACAAAGTTCCTAGCACGGCCACAATTCATGTACCAAGTTATCGATTAACCCCTGGTCAGAAATTTTGTCCATTTAGAGCTTCAAATTTTTATTTCCTACCCTTCCTCTTAATCTTTTAGTTCTACCAACCTTACCAACGACCGCGTTGCTGTTTGCCATGGCAGATACAGTAACCATGGACACTCTGTCGGATGATCAGATTGAGCAGCTGCTCAAGGAAGCTGAAACGAGATTGCAAGAAAAACACCAAGGTCAAGATGACAAGACGGTTACTGTCCCCTCGAAGTCTGAGGTAGTGAAGGTGTCTTCCAAGTCAGCGGCCTCGATGCCAAACGCCAAAACCTTGGCCTCCTCGAAGGACAATGCAAAATCAGAGGTGTTGTCGGTAAGGATACCAGAGGTCCGGCGGTCCAAGAAAGAACTGGTACGTCTAATACGAATTTCTTAGACTAAACAACTTGCTCCTGGCAATCCCTTCTGATGAAATTAATATCCCAATATAATTGAAGTGGCAACTACTCCCGTTATGGGTAAGGTTGCCACGCCAGAATGATAGATCAATATCATAGTTACTCTGACTTTTTATATTACACCTCGATCCTCTTCATCGGCTTGCTCGAGGAGCTGTTGACTAACTAGCTTCTAGGCTGTTAAGGCAGATGCCGGTCCATCGTGGTTTAATCTCCCCCGGACTGACCTCACCCCTCAACTGAAGAAAGATCTACAATTATTACGTATGCGCGATGTGTTGGACTCCAAGCGATTCTACCGCAAAGACAGTTCAAGGGCCCTAGTACCTGAGTTCTCGCAAGTTGGGACTATAGTAGAAGGCCCAACCGACTTTTTCAATGCCAGATTAACCAAGAAAGAGAGGAAGCGTACCCTTCTAGAAGAAGTTCTGGAGACCGAGGACTCTACTCGCAAATTCAAGAGCAAGTATGGCGAGATCCAGGCTACAAAGACAAGCGGCAAAAAGGGTCACTACAAGAAGATGATGGAGAAACGATATGGTCGCAAGGGCTGAAGAAGCTCTACGTTGAAGACGATGGATTGGGATATTCACTGCGCATGGCATATTGTGCACCCAATGCCATATGTTCCGGATATTCGTAAACATCCTCGCGTGTTCCAATACCATTGGGCACCGCAACGGCCACCCACAGCCAGAAGGTCAGCCACGTTTGCGCTTCGGGGGCAACCCTGTATAGAGAACGCAAACAAGTAGGTTGCCCTCTTATGGCAGTAACACAGGACAGGTGCCTTATCGGTTCTATGTAAAGACCACTAAAGGCGGGAACGTTCTGCGAAACTTAGCTGCCTCCTGCCCGTCTTGACCCGACGTATGATGTCGAATCGCTCGAGCCAGTCCGATACTTAGGATCCAGCGCACAGTTATGCTGTAGTCAGGCCGTTCTCAGCGCCGTGGTGGGATAGACCAAAAGAGGCACCAAAGGCGTATGAGTCTCGGTCTTCTATACTAGGTAGAAGCGACGATCAATAAATCATATATAATGTCCCTGTGTCTACCAATTTTCTGCCTTCATGACATAGATGGGTAGTATGGTAATGCTACTTCATGTATTCCGCCTCCCTGCATTCGCCTTATGTACATATGCATAACCTAGCTATAAGAATTAGTATTGTATTAGCTCTAGAGGTTTTAGGCTATTAACATGCGCGAGTCGTAAAAGCTCAAGACGGCAGAGATGCATGATAAAGAGAGCGTGCATGTATATTATTTGTGTAAAGTTGAATACAGTTGCTTCAAGTAATTCACATGCAAATAAATGTTGAAAATCGGACGATTGGTCCAGCACTTCAAGTTGACTTGAGCCATGTATGTGAGTACATAGGTACCTAGCAACCCGGACTTTATCCGATGTTATGTAGCTCCCAAAGCTCCCAAGCTTGGCTTTAGAGCTTCAATGTTCCATCATTTATTGTCTGCCTAACAATTTGGCCATGCCGCATCTCTGAGCCTAGAAACGTGGCCATTAACTACTCGACTACCTTATGGTACGAGTATGATGAAGTGAAGCGAAGATGGAGGCAACGCATCCTACCGCCGGATGGGAGAGAGTGGGAGATAGGTTTTACCGCAAGACTCAGCTGTATACCGCGATATTCGACCAGGATCTTGACCTGGATAATTATATTGTTGCTGGTGCTCCGTATGGCGGCGCTGTAGGTAAGCCGCATCTCGTTCATTCCGCACCCTCCTTTATAGCTCCAAAATTCGAGAAATACTTCTGTATACTATCGCATCTTCGGCGATAGCTGAAGCACAGTTATATGTGCTAGTTCACACACCGTAGATAACTCCTCGATCCACTCAGGTATATCTCATGGCGTGTCTAAGCTTACTAACTTAAAACAGCAATATGTCGAGATGACACGAAGATAGTGTCGTACCAGCCTCAAAAGTCATCGAAGCCTAGTATTGATATATACAGCTCTGCCGGCAAGCTATTAAAGAGTATCGGCTGGGATAAAGGATCTATCAAAGGTCTTGGCTGGTCTGAAGATGAGAAGCTCCTGGTCGCTAGCTACGATGGAACCGTAAGGTGCTACTACAATCTGCAAGGAGACTTCACCCAGTTCTCTCTTGGCAGCGAGGCGGAGGATTTTGGTGTTCACTCATGCCGATTCTACGACCATGGGATGGTTGCCTTGCTTACCAATAATGCACTCATATCTGTATCCTCATACGATGAGCCACGGCCGAAGCCACTTGCGACGCCGCCGGAAGGAGAAGTTCACGCCTGGGCCATTATTTCCCCGAGCTTCACGTTGTCGAGGTCGGTAGAAGTGCTCCTAAGCATCGGCAAGACGGTTCACGTTATTGATAAGACCGACTGTGAAGACCGATTCCTTGACATTGGGCCCTTTTCACATATCAGCGTATCGCCGAACGGGAAGTTCGCAGCACTTTATTCCTCAGATGGGAAAGCCCACGTAATCACTTCAGACTTCCAGAATAGGTTGAGTGAACACGATTCTCGATCTCAACTTAGACCTAAATATTTAGAGTGGTGTGGCAATGATGCGGTTGTCATTGCGTGGGAGGACGAGGTGAACGTCGTTGGACCTAATAATGCCGTAGCAAGCTACGTCTACGAAGGCCGCGTACATGTAATCGCCGGTAAGATACGAATCCTTCCATTCCTTCAGGCTTTACTGATTCAATAGATCATGATGGTGTACGGCTCATCACAAATGATGTTTGCGACTTCCTCCAGAAGGTACCAGATGTCACGGAAGAGGTATTCCGCTACGGAAGCGAGTCACCGGCTTCCGTTCTACTCGACGCCGTAGAACAGCTTGAGAACCAGTCTCCGAAGGCCGATGACAACATCCAACTTATAAGACCGAATCTTGTCGAGGCAGTCGATACTTGTGTTGCTGCCGCTGGACATGAGTTCAACGTCCACTGGCAGAAGCAGCTGCTCAAAGCTGCTTCATTTGGCAAATCAGTGCTAGATATATACAACAGCGACGACTTTGTCGACATGTGCGAAACACTAAGGGTTATTAATGCCGTACGATACTACGAAATCGGCCTGCCCGTATCTTACGAACAATACCAACGCCTCACGCCCGAGGGATTGATCCAGAGGCTCATTAATCGCCACGAATACCTACTTGCAATCCGTATCGCCGGTTACCTACGTTTACCAACCGATCGCATTTACGTCCACTGGGCGTCTGCGAAAGTCCGGATTGGGACAGAAGACGACGACTCTATCTGCCGATTAGTTGTCGAAAAACTTTCAGGCAAGCCAGGTATCTCTTTCGAAGCCATCGCTCGCGCTGCCTACGACGAAGGTCGCGGCCGACTAGCCACCGAGCTTCTGAACCATGAACCTCGGGCGGGGCGACAAGTACCGCTCCTCCTGAGCATGGAAGAAGACGAAATCGCACTAGACAAAGCGATCGAGAGCGGCGACTCGGATCTCATTCTCTTCGTGCTTCTCCAGCTCAAGAAAAAGCTCCCCCTAGCATCCTTCTTCCGCGTCATCAACGCGCGGCCGACGGCCACCGCGCTCGTTGAATCGTCCGCGGAACTCGAGAACGATAATGCGCTGCTCAAGGACCTTTACTATCAGGACGACCGCCGAGTCGATGGTGCCGGCGTCTTCATCCGCGAAGCATTGCGCCAGCCAGACGCCCGCACGGCAGGCGATAAGCTAACACTCGCCGCGAAATTGCTATCGGACTCCAGAGAGAATCACTTCGAGCTAACGGCTCTCAAGGAGGCGGCGACGCTCCTCCGCATGCAGGAAGCCTTGGACCGGGACTTAACCGATACATTCACCGGCCTGAGCGTCAACGAGACGCTATTCAAACTAATTCGTCTCGGCTACCAGAACAAAGCCAAGAAGGTCCAGAGCGAATTCAAAGTCCCGGAGAAGGTAGCCTGGTGGATCCGGTGAGTTACCATTACACGATCCCGTATATTCTGCCGTCACAGACGGTCGCTAACGAGGTTCTTGCTCTAGGCTACGAGCGCTCGTCGCGAAACGGGACTGGAACGAAATCGAGGACATAGCTAAGAGCAGAAAGAGTCCGATAGGCTGGGAGGTAAGTTCTACATCTGCATTCCCACTACGAGCCACCTCATGCTAATCTTTCATATCCAGCCGTTTTTCAACCAGATCTTACAAGCGGGTAACGCCCGCCTAGCCGCTGTCTTCATTCCCAAGTGTACGAATCTAGAGCCGGGAGCCGCGATCACAATGTACGAGAAGTGTGGCATGCGTGTCAAGGCCGCGGAGGAGGCCGTCAAGGCCCGGGATGTCGAGTCGTGGACTCGTCTGCTTGAGGCCGCCGGCAAAGGAACACCGGAAGGTCGAGATATTGAGCGATTGGGAGCACAAGTATTCAAGAAGTAGACGTGTTGTATGAAGAACCTGGGCTCGACAAGATAGGTTTTAGTCCCAGGTAAAACGAGATAATCATCCCCAAAACATATATTTTTCCTTGATGGTGTGAATCACCGAAATAGAAATCACGTCACCGACAATATAGCACGTACAAGAGTCCACGAGGGCATTCATTTCGCAAAACGTTTCTGCATTTCTATGCCGATATCTAAGTCAACACATGGTTGACTGGGCTACTTACTTGAGGGGAGGCGGAACGGTCTGCCAGCTAGCTCACTAGAACACAGCCAGAACCAGACCACACAAGACGACGCCCCCCTCATCCAGCAGACCGAAAGAGAGAGAGAGGAACACACGGAAAGAGGAGAAGAGAAAAAAATAAAAGAGAAAAGGAAGTTCCCAACCCCGTCCACAAACTCCTAACTGGACTTTTGTTTAGCATCCGGAAAATAGGGCCCTTCGTAGCACATCCTTTTTACCTCAGCCGGCCTTCTCTGCATAAATGAAAACCTTTCCTCCTACCCTTCCTATCACCGTGCTTTCTCCTAGATCGATTGTCCAGGACGAACAGATGCATAGTAGAAACCAGACTGAAATAGCATATCCTCATCTCATACTCGTAGTGGGAATTCGTAGGGGTACGTCGCTCCCGCAGGGAAGAATTTTCGGGTAAAACCTATCAAGGTGAAAGGTGAAAAGGACGAGGATAGAGTAGTGAGACAGCACGGTCTCAACCCCTCGATCTATCAGCCTCATATGCAGCGCAGATGTATAGTGTGCTGTAACACTCGCAGTAGTGTCTGAAAACGGCTATTGGTATATACGGCAGAGCAGGAACGTCATGGCAGATCAACCTTATAGCCGCAGCAGAGCAGTCGTCACAATGAAAAGGGGTAGTAATGAGGAAAGATCAAAGTGTGTTCATATTGCAAATCCATAATATTATGGTGTCAATGAACTCCGCGCCCCTACGAGCCTGAGCAGGAAGATCTGGTTTTATACAATGCTAGCGACTCGTTCAAGCGCGGCCGCGTTGCTTTTTGGCGGCTACGGTCGTCCAGCCCTCGGGATCCTGCGTCGGAGCGGCTTCAGCTTCAGGAGCAGGTGATGCAGCTTGGGCGGGTGGCTGGGTAGCTGGGGCAGCAGAGTTGCCGTTCGCTCGAGGGGGCCTTCCCTCGTAATTCCCTCGTGGTCCTCGTGGCGCACCACCGCGTCCTCGAGCGTCGCCACGGCCACGCGGAGCATTCACATATCCACCACGACCCTGTCGTTGCTCTCCCGATGCTGATCTCCAGTTACCGCTCTCAGTCGCTCTGGACTTGGCATTCTGGACGGGTTCCTTAGGTCTGACTGGCACCTTTTGCTCTGCAGCCCCGCCGTTCTGAGCAGCAACATCCTTGGGTTCCTCCTTCGATTCAGCTACAACCTCAGGTTTCTCCTCGGTCGGTTCAGTCTTCGCCTTCTCGGCGTCAGCAGCAGCCTTATCCGCTGCATCTTTCGCTGCAGCCTCCTTCGCAAGGCGACGTTCCTCCTTAGCTTTCTCGTCGGCCTCTTTCTTTTCTCTTAATTGCTGCTCTCGTTTTTCTGCGATCTCACGCTCCTTGGCCGCCGTATCAATAGGACGAGCAGCGCCGAACGGGTTCGCTTTGGAATCACCGCTCGCAGATGGTAATCCAGGAGAGGCCACCTCAGGGGATTCGGATACGGTCCGCTTCTGGAGGTGAAGTCGGGGACGGCCCGCGGGGGCCGGGGCAGCAGCCGAACCAGCAGCTGGGGACGGTGGCGCCTCACTTCCGTCGCGGGACCGGTCGGGAGATTTGACCTGGCGGTCGGGCTTCATATTGCTACGCCATTGGTTATCTAGCTCCGCGGCAGTTGGGGCGCGTTCGGGACGCTCCGGTCTCTCCTTGAATTCTCGGGGCGGTCGGGAGCCTTCCTGGCGACCTTCACCCCAGGTAGCAGGAGATGTCCTACGATCCTTTCGGAAGGAATTATCGCGGTTGGCATCGTTGCTTCGGGGACGACTATTATCCCGCGATCCTGCAGGGCGTTCAGTTTGTGGGAGCGGTGATAGGGGTCCCTTGCGCTCCCAGTTGCCAAAATCGCGGACCCGGCCGTCGTCGGAGGGTGCGTCTCGGAAGCCAGGACCACGGCGCTCGCCAAACTCGGAAGGCCGTCGATCGTTACTACGAGACGGTAGGTCGGCTAGAGGACCCTTTCGTTCCCAGTTGCTCAAGTCACGGGCCGACTCGCCGCGATCTTGTCGTTCCTTAGCTAGAAGGTTGTCAATACGATAGTCGGTAAAATAAGTGTTCGGGGTTAAACTCACGGGGATCGGCGATCTTGATTTTAATGGTCCGACCCTGGAAGCTAGTTCCGTCAAGAGTCAGAGCCTTCTTCAGTCCCTCAACATTCGCAAATTCGGCATATGCGAATCCTTTTGGGCGCTGTTCAATTCGATCCTCGATAATCCGAACACTAGTGATATCACAGCCATCGAAGAAGTCGGTCACAGACTCGGTCGTGGCTTCGTAGGAGAGATTGCCGAGATGGGCGGTGTAGGGGGGTTTGGTAGGAAGTTGGGCCGGAGGCTGGCTTGCGTAGGAATCGCGAGTAGAATAGCCTTTGGAATATTAATCAGTAATCAGTCCTATGGTTGATAAAGTATTCCTCCAACGTACCTCGATCACCACCGGAGCCTCCATAGCCAGAATAACCAGTTCGGCGTTCAGTAGATGGGGCAGGCAAAGGCTGAGAGCCTAGATAATGATGTATTAGCGGAGATACGTAACATAGAATCCAGGGAGCAACGGGTTTCAGCTTACCGAATGAATCCTCGACTTCGTCAGCCCATGATCCGCCGTATTCTATCTCATGTTAGCAAAATGAGTCGCTGACTTCGTCTCTGTCGAACTAATAATGGAATGATGCCGACGCAGACGGTAGAAAGACAGGCTGAAAGGGCGGCAAAGGTAGACTGACTCTCTTCCGTCAAGAAGGCCCCGAGGGACATCTTCTGCTGCTGCTCCTTCTTCTTAGGCGCTGTAGTATATCAATTGTTAGCATGGGACACCAGAGGGGTAGTAGAAAGCAGGGGAGCGACGACATACCCATGATTGCGGTGTTTTAGCCACGCGCAACGATCTTCAAAGCCGTCGCGCGCAGGCAGAATACGAATGGCCGAAGAAACTAAGGGCTAGTCCTTCGGTGAGTGATGAGAAAATGTGTAAGTAGACGGTAAGGGCGACAGTGAAGTTTCACCGATGCCAATCCGACAGGTCGATTGAGACGAAACAGATGATTACCGAAACTTTGCGGGATTGGGGAAGAGACCGAAAAGTTTCCTTGATCAGAAGAAAAAAATGGATGCTGTGAAAAAAAAGGCCGGGAGGGCTAGCTCAATTTTTCACAAACGTATGAATAGGAAACGCTGGGGGAGACAATTGAGCCTGCAGTACAAGCATATTAAGTACCAAATTTTTGTGTAAAGGCGGGGTTCATACTATTAAACCTTCGACGTGCATTGAAGGTAACTAACGCGTTAGTACATAGTAGTGTAAACTTTGTACTAGGTACACATTCAAAGGTGTAACTGCCTAATAATTGTAGGTACCATTATCAGTTTGACCAGAACGGAGATACCCAGCACTACATGTACTGAGGGGTGAATATTGAACATTGAAAGGTTTTAAAAACACCATCGCCCCAATACATATCAACGCCTTCTGTAGGCTGACTTCAACAGTCACTGAAGGTTGATAGTAGGCTTCAGTGTAGGTTCAATGTTAGAAGGCATAAACTGTCAAAGTTAAGGCACATATGTTTATATCTATTTAGCTAAAATCCAAAAACAAATCCACAATCTCTAATATATCATTAGAACTTCCCCAGGTAGCCATGTCTTGTAGACTTGTCTTGAATTGATTAAAAACATTGCTTTTCTTTCTTGAAGACTCTGGGCGCCTCGAGGGGCTTCTCTGCCACCCTCTTCAACTACGCCGAGTGGAAATAATAATTGCCATTTGCAGACTGGATAAGCTCTTTTGGCATGCCGTAGCTGCCCCCTTCAAGTTATTGGCTAATTTTGATTGGATCTCTTAGTCCGGTACCTAGCTTACAGGTACCCGTTGACCTCCAGTAGCACATAAACTTTTATAACACAGATCGAAATCAAGGAGCGCAGGGATTTATTACCGCCAATAGGCGAGAACAAACCTCCCAAGTATAAGCAAAATTGTAAAGGCTCAACTCAGCTCAGGTACAGCCGCCATTCAACATTCAAACAACTTTCCCAACCATCTTGTATTATCATTAGATCTGCTACCTACAGTAATGTCTTTGTGATCTGTACTACAATTTAGACTAATGCACATGAGCCTGGGGAGCGCTTTTATTGTACCTGGTTCCCTATACCCGCGGTCGCTTATTTAGCAGCAGTATCAACCATCTAAAGGGCATACTTGTACCACCACCAATCTGGTTGGCGTATTCCATCTTCTTCGTCCATTGACACAGCATTTTATCGGGGTACATCCAAGCATGGCTTCCTCGTCCCAGCAGCCAACGCCCCAACGGCCATCGGCTCCAGCCCCTGTCTCAAAGACAGACAGGAGATATGATGATGAGATGCCTTCCGCCAATGAGCTCATGGAAATCGCGAGCAAATCACTACAAACTGGAGCCGTAACGGGTAGGACGATATCTCAACTTATACAAACTTACACAGACCAAGGATGCCGTTGCTGACTTTGTCTAGGCGGTGTCGGCCTGGTGGTAGGAGCTGGTTCTGGTATTGTCCGATCAGCACCGCCCGCATTGTTTGCGTTGGTTGCTGGCCTTCAATGGTTTGCCCTTGGGTCCAGCTATATGGGTAAGATTCGCTGACGCCGTAACTCGCAATCCCGACTACTGATTACCTATATACAGCTTCAAGGAGCCTCCTATGGCATGCATGGGGTGGTGAAGAAAATCTTACCCCTTCAGACTACGTTAAGGCGAGCGGTGTTGCCGGCGGTGTGTCCGGAATGGTCGGTGGCATGTTCCGTGAGTCTACTGATAGCTACACCTTGAATATTGGGCACTATTAACAACTGTGTAGGAGGACCTAGAAACATTATACCTGGTATTCTGTTCTTTGGCACTGTCGGGGCTACCGGCCAGTATATATCCCAGCGCTTCAGGAACAAACCCCAAGACGACGACTCCAAGCCCAAGTCAAGCTGGCTTGATTCGAAATGGAGCCCAATGAGGCGATTGACAGATAAGGAGTACGAGGAAAAGCTCGAAGAGAAAATTCTCCGGATTGATGCCGAGATATCCATCATCGATGATAGCATCGCCTCTCTCCGAGCTCATAGCAACTCCGTCAAGTCGGATGAGAAGAGGGAAACATTGCAAAAATCGTGATCTACAAATTTATAAACTGACGGGTCTTACCAACCGAAGACACCGATGCAGAGTTCGAGTAGCTAAACAGACCAGTCGACCAGGGTCATCATCCCTCCACATATCGTATGTATGTGTTTACTTACGGAGCTAAAATATGAGATATCACCAGGTCTCAACAGCAATCTATATACGCCTCCCCAGCCGTAAGTTTACTCCTGCCCATAGTGCTATCATCGGCGAGGATGTGGTGCTAGTTACGTAGAAATACCCGTGACTACTTTATCTATGATCGTTGGATATATCAGGCGGACACATTGTTCGGCAACACAAAAGTTACCAGACTCTACGTATAGGACGGAGAATCTGAAGTTAAATAACTTGGCAACGGCTTCGAGCTCGGTAACACTTATCATAAGTCGCCCCATGACGGCATTTGATCGAGGTAGTTCAGCTAAGCCAGATACTCGACGGGTGAAACGGTCGCCTATATACTGATCATGTGTTACCTATCAGCGCCAGCTTTATCATATACATTTACCTACCAACCCATATATATCCTTTTATATGTGACCAGCATACCCATAGACCGAGAAATACTACGCAGGTTATCCTCATGGCCACTTACCGATAAAGGTATGGTTCTTAATGGAGGCTCCTCCCTAAGTTCCTCGTCGCGTGGCACGTTGATATAGCTAAGATAGCCTCCAGTAGGTAGGTGTTAGATGATTATCATGCAGGTACATAGATATGACCTCAGCATACGTCATCGGGTGCACTTTGACTTATCCCCCACATATCAATGATAGTGTTCATCGATCCAAATACCATTTACAACTTACCCTATTACCAGCGCTTTCATACCAAATTCACCTAGATCCAGTACGCCGTACGATAGCTTCAGACTTCAGCAACTAAGCCAACATGACTGATTCACGAGGCGGCCACTCGTCTGAGCTCGAGCAGACACCGCTCGACTCCCATCAACATGGCCAGGCACAGTAAGTCTGATTTGACTCTTCTTTTCCAATATCCATACATCAACCCCTATTATGGAGTCGGCCAACTAAGACATTTCAATCTTGCCCTTGGCGAATCTTGTTCCTGACCAGTGACCACCAGCGTATAACCGCTGACTTCTTGAATAGAAACATCATCGACGAGACAACATCGACCCACGGCACCACCACCCAGTCCGACGTCGGCGCCAACATGGACCTGCACGACGAAGCGCTCAAGGACAAAGTCGACGGCGCGGTGAGGAGCGGTCCGAAGAAAGCCGACGAGAACTCGGGGGGCAGAGTACAGGTTGGTGAGACGGGCGATCTGCACGACCTCGCTGCGAAGAGGCAGCCATAAGAACATCAGCCGGTCTGGTTGTGGACTTTGTAACGTCTGTATGATAGATAATGGGCGTTGATTGCTTTGGAATCGGTTGACTTGGTAGATTGGTACGAGCTATGATCAAGTGAGCATACTTTGAATTCGATACGGTCGTTTTCTTGTTGGTACCAATGGCACGTAGATGATGTATCCGAGAGTGAAAAGAGCAACGGTGGACTTGGACCTCAAGCAACGATGCCCGAGATGTGGTTTTTTTGCTGAAAAGGGAGTTATCCCCTAGTCGTAGCTGTAGGGCCATAACTAGTTCAACGTCCTCACCCTCCTTACCCCTAAGTTTTTAAAAATGAGAAATGTTCGTGGGAGTTCCATAGTCGTGTATCACTGATTTTAGGTGTATTAAGCATTAAATTATATTAGAATTTGTGATTCCCGGTGCGGTCCTGGGCGCATTCAGCTGTTATACCCTTCTAGTAGCCGAGTAGAGGAGTGGAAGCGCTCATTCGTCATCCTTGCCCTTTATGGCGTTCAGTCTAATGGCATCACATCGCTCTTGTAGCATTGGCGTGCAACTATGATCATTCTGTCTTACGGGATGGGCAATGCTTTCTCGAGGGGAGAGCAGGTCGTGGTATTAGGAAGAGCAGCAGAAGCTCAAGGCAACTATACATGTAAAAGAGACAACAGTAGCCACATGTGGAAGAATGCGGCTTCGAACTAAGATATAGGTATTCAGGATATGACGACCGCCTGATTCTATCATTGGTTACCTCCTTACCCTTATCTACAAGTCGGAAGCCGCTGGAGTACATATACATACATGTACGTATGTATAGGCGCTAAGTCCGTACACAGAAAAGAGGTGACAACGTGTCCGTTCTTAGATCTCGATTCCGTCCTATCCTAGAAAGTGGACTACGACGGTCCGCTTCTAAAGTATTGCCTGCCGCCAGACGATAAGCATAGCATCTTGTAATAACGAGAGCAGCATATAAGGCAGGGAGGTCGCTATTTGATACCCGGTAGTGGTCTCCTGGGATGATCCGACCAACGCATACCGAGGTGACTCTAATTTATATTTACGCAAGGATCTAGTACTCTTCCAAAAGGCCCTCCTTGGTCTTGGGCGAATTCCTTCCTCTCAACGTCCTCCTAGGGGGTTAGGGTGTGTGAGACGTACCACGTAGACACACCCCTGACGGACAGCACAGTAAGCTGGGAGTGATATATGATCGTTTCATCGCTTCGAATTCGGCCGCCAGCGTTTATGGTAAAATCTCCGGCATAAATATATAAGCATCGGTTAGTTACGGGAATAGTGCTTTCTACCATCTAATAATACATCTTAAAGCACGCGATTCGATAGATCTAGCGAATAGGCAGTCGTGGTAGCGAGTTTAGTTGCCTCATTTTCAGAGTTGAGACACATGTCATGATATTAAATGAGAGAGTTAGATGACCGAGAAACCCATAACGACCCTAATTATACTCCAAATTAACCTGAGGTATCAAGGACTCATAACACACACAGGAGAAGACGACAACAACAACAACAAAGAGAGTTTGGTACCGCCAGGCCCCCCTCCCCGCGCTTCCATCTAAGCCTTCTCGATAACGGCGTCGAAGATCTCCTTCATCTTCTTGGCGCTGTACTTCTCTTTTCGTTGCTGACCGTCCTCGTAGTTTACGTAAGTAACACCGAAACGAGTCTCGTAGCCCTCGGCCCACTCGAAGTTGTCCATGAGAGACCAAGCCATGTAACCCCTGACGTTGCAGCCGTCTTCGCTCACGGCCTTCGCCATGGCGTTGACGTAGTCCTTGAAGTAGTTATACCGGAACACGTCGTTGAGGATCTCGGGCTCCTGCAGATCGTTCTCGCCCTTGATGCTGGTGCCGTTCTCGGTGACGTAGATGGGCGGGTAGCCGTAGCGCTTGCTCAGCCAGTTCAGCAGGCCGCGGAACCCTTCCGGGTTCGGGCGCAGCCAGAAGGACTGGGTCTCGGGGCCGATGCAGTCGCCCTTCTTGCTGAAAGCGTGGGTCGATAGATCGCCCAAGAAATCTTCCGGGGGCGGGTTGCCGTCGCCGTGCTTGACGTAGTCGGCTGTGTAGTGGTTCATACCGTAGAAGTCGTTGGACCCCTTGACCAAGGCGAGCTCCTCGGGGGTGAACTCGGGTAGCCGGTCGCCAAGCTGCTTTCGCATCGAGTCGGGGTACTTGCCTAGGTAGATGGGGTCCGCGAACCACGAGATGGCAAACTCAATCTTTCGGTTGGCAGCCTCGACATCTCTCGGGTCCTCGGGATCCCACGGGTATGTGTAGTCTCCGTTCAGGGTAATGCCGATCTGGCCCCCGTCGGTGGGCTTGAACTCCTCGCGGTACACCTTGACAGCTCTGCCGTGTGCGACGAGTAAGTTGTGGCCGACGATCCAAGGTTCTCGGCTAGAGTCGCCAACGGCAGACTTGGCTCGGTTGGAGGTGCGGCCAGGGGCGAAGAATCCAGTGCTGTATCCTAAGATAGAACTGCACCAGGGCTCGTTGAATGTGATCCAGTTCTTGCACTTAGGGAGTGCCTTGTAGACGACGCGAGCATAGTTCTCGAAGTCGAGGGGGAATTCCTCCCTGTTCAGCAGGCCACCGTATCGCTTGTCAAGCGCATCTGGGACATCCCAGTGTAGCAATGTGATGAAAGGCGTAATGCCAGCCTCAAGCAGGTCGTCAACGAACTTGACATAGTGGTCTATTCCAGCCTGGTTGATGGGGTCATTCCGGCCGCCCAGAGGAATAATTCTTGCCCATGAGAGGGAAAAGCGGTAGCAAGTAGCGCCCAATCTCTTTAGAAGGGCGATGTCCTCGGCAGTCCTGTTGTACGAATCGCAGGCAACGGAGCCGTCGGTTCCATCTGCAATCTTGCCCGGAATGGCGCAGAAGGTGTCCCAGATGGTTGGGCCGCGACCATCTTGTTGGGTGGCGCCTTCGACCTGGTAGCTATATGCGGAGAAAGGGCCGAATTAGTGGCAAGGTTCTTCATCTCCTTAGAGTGCGGGTACGGCTTGTAAGGCTATAATATCTAATAGCTGTATGAAATAGGGCTCGCTTAGTACTCACGCAGCCGTAGCGAAGCCCCAGAGAAAATCTGAGGGCAACGACATATTGAAACGGAGAGCTCAAAGGCGTAAATGGCGAGGGAAAAAAACCGAATATATCTAGGCTCTAGGCTATTCGAGGCTGCCCACTAGCGTTTCGATCGCGTCCCGGGAAAACGGATATATATTCTCTGAGACTCAGCCAAGACTGCAGACGATCTCGCGAAGGTGACGGAGGAGAGCAGAAGGCGATGAGAGAGCAGTCGAGTCAGGCCGAGCAGAAGGACTGCTCGACGTTAGAATGGAGGCTGGCATCTTCTTTATACCCTTGCCACGAAGCTTCATAAGTTTCAAGCATGTCTGCGTTTCGAAAGTATAGGGTATAGTGTATGGCCGGTACTTTCCCCTTTCTCCCGTGTCGGACCGTGACGACCGAGAACAACAGGCTTGTACGTTGATGGCTGTATCTCCAAACCATTCATACCCATTCCAGCCATACATACCCACATAGGCCATAGCAACCATCTCCGCCGCGGGGTAATTGGAGCTTGCTTGTAAGCACATAGGGTATATACTACTATGTATTATTCATGTATGTATATGTAAGTATATGTAAGTTATGTACAGGGCAGAGGGAGGCAGGGTCCAGTTTTCGATTTGGATGTGCGCCCCCCTCGTCCCCCTCGTCCCCCACACGCAAACGAGCTCGTCAGGTGCCGGAATCATATTAGATCTCAGCGACGGCCCGTGTCTCCGGTCACCAGAAGGGCACATGCCTTTCCCAACGCCGCCCAGTTCGATAAGTCTTGTTTCCCCTTCAATAAATTCATGCCCATGTCCGCCTTGAGGGCCCTTCATGCAGGCCAGGGGTTCGTAAAAACCTCGGCGAAACAGCCGAGTGGGTGGACAACGTAGTCCCATCGTTTTCGAACAACGCTGTTCCCTGGATTCGGGATGGTCACGAATTGATGAGTGGCAGCGCTAAGGATTCGAAAGATCGATCTTGGCCACCTGCTATTGTTGGACGATGCGGCGCAACGTTCCTCACATGGAAAAAGGTAAAAAAGGGTTACAACTTCGGGAGCGGAGGAAAAATGCCACGAGCGGCGAGCCATCCGACTCGCGAGAATTTTGTTATAATAGCAGTAATAAGATCATTAGCATCAAATAGCATTTTATCTGGGATTGGACCCTGGAGAATTCCGTCACATAACCTTCGTAACATCAATTCAGCTTCGGAGACAGGTAGACGTATGCCGGTTCCCGGGTACATAACGACTTGTCTTATACGCTGTTGTTGCGGAGTGCTCCCCCTACGTCCATTCACCGACTGCCAACTTGGTAGCTGCAGAAATATCTCGGCGAGAATTACTCGATGGTTTGACATTCACCTGTATTTGGCCTACCCAGTTTTCCTACCCAGGTCAACTTCCTATTCGGTGCACTCGATCCGCACTCAATGCACGCTGTTCTCCTTGACGGAAACACGGGTCTTACTGACTGACGATTAGGTGTATCCTTGCAAATTGAGGCTCTGATGCAGAATCCACAGGTCTCAAAATGCTATTCACTGCGCTGCAGGAATAAAAGGATTGACCTACCGCCAGCGAGAGAACGCGGCAAGGAGTGAGTACGATTCCGATTCCGACGGATGAAGCACGTATTCTCTTCCTCAGCCGAACCCTCATTTCTCGCTAATGCCTCATAGTTGTATCGGGTATCGTCAAGACGCGTTTAGACGACCGGCCGCATGAACCGTGGCCGAATGATTCAGGTAGCACTCTAGGCAGTATTGCCGCCATCTCCGTCATCAGTCCCAGCGCGTTTCCTCTTACCCGTGTAAGTCGATTCGACCGCCTCTCCCGTCCTGTCCTCTGCCGCGTCATCTTCCGTCCATTCCGTGATTTCGTACTCGACCCGTACCCTACCGTCTCGGCTCTCCTCAGTGCCTCTCGTAGTGTGTATGCTGCCTAAACGACTACCTAGTATCATGCTTTCAAACCATGGGATGCCGGTTATGTCTCGTCCGATCAGATACGATTCTTGGTCGGATGCATGGGTGGACACAATGTCCATAGGATCCGGTTCGGACTCGTCTGGAATCAGGCCCAGCTCTTCCAGATCGCGTAGATCTTCGGTCAAAAGGCTGCCGACGGTTAATTGAATGTAGTCGGCCTCGCTCTTGGGGTCCTCGGACCAATACGACAAAGGAGTGCCGCAGAAGCCGCAAAAGCGTCGCTGCTCAGCGAGGTGAGAGTAAACGCGTCGGATGGTAGCTCGAGATTCGTCGGGAAAGAATGGGAATATTCGGCTGTGATACCAAGAGAGCGGAACTCTGAGGAAAGCAGAGAGAGGTGCGGCAGAGGCGATCCCTAGATAGGTGCATATTAGTTGCCTGAGGACTTTGAAATGATAAGACGAATTCCGTGGGCGAATCGACTTACTATGATGCGCAGTAGAGTCGAAGAGTACTTGGGCATATTCGGATGCACCATTGGGGATCTCGACTACGTACTGATTTCTGCCGCAGTGGCAGCTCCCCCTCAAAGCCCTACCGGAGCTCATCTTGGGTTCTTGGGCCATCCTGAGGATCTAGAATCAACAGGTAGAGTGGAGTTGCAATTGAAGGTAATTGGAGCTTCGGAAGCGCTCTTGACGAATGAAATCGAGAAGACGACGGTAATATTTCCTAGTCAGGAGAGTCCGGTAAAGAGCTTGAAACAAATTAGAAGTTTTGGAACTATAGGCTCAGTTCTAATTTGAGACCAATTCCAGGATTTCCTGTCGAAAATTGTCAAATGCGACGATTACTGCAGAAGATCTAATGGGAACTCTAATGAGAACTTAGAATGCATTCAGATGGATCCGTGTTGCAGGCAGGCGCGTCATAAAGTGGATTTGTGCGTAAGGTTGTACCTAACACCTGCCCCGCGTATGTGAGGTACATCAACCTTCAATATTCCAGATAAGAAACTTGGAACTTAAGGTTCTTGCTCTTGCCAGAGCTCTTGCTGTACCGAAGTAATTGGCTCGGAGGTATTCCGTAGGTACCGGATAGGTGGGTGTTAGGCACGTTCCAATTGCGATTACCTAAGTCCCTCCTGCCTACATCAAGTTCGAAATTTTGAAGGGATATGTACATATGTACCTACATGTATGCAATATCGGGAAAACGAGCACATGTAATTTTACCTTACCTCATACATATATATTCCTAAACAGCCTATGCAAGGAGGAAGGATGTAATTACGATAAATATCACCACTATCAACCATATTATTCATTTCACGATCGCAAGGAAGGCATAAGATCGTCCAGTAATTCATTAACTAGCTCTCAAGGCAACGGAACATATCCTTGAAGAGCCTGTCTTCAAAGTTCATGATACAGGTTTCTCACGGGAGACACTCCCATCCATTACCTCAGCTGGAAGCTCATGGTTTGTAACACTCTCGCCTGAACGGACGCAGCCTTCCTGTCCATATGTCGCGTCCCCTTGCTCTCTAGCCCCTATAGATTCCACATCCGACGCTCCTTTACCGGCTCGATGGAGCCACCACTTGAAGAATATGGTGAAGAATTGTGCTACAAACACCTGCTCAACCGTATAGAGGAGCACTGGAACCTGGATTGATGATATGGTAAAATTGTCAAGCTGAGACCACATGGAGGCAGCCAACGGGATCCCCACGCTCGTGGTCTTTGCAGCTCCACAGAAGCAAACGGCAACAACAAGCTCTTTTGGCATCCTTTTAACCGTTACGACCCTCCTTATGATCCGAGGCAGACATAGACCAACCCGAGAATCAGCAACATAACCATTAATTAGCCTAGCCAGGGTTTCCGGCGGCGATGCTATCCAATAGCAAATGGCAGTGAACAAGATATATTCCGCCACGTTCATAAACACATTAAATATGACGGACGACTTTGGTAGAGTCGTGAGTGCCCCTGTTTGGAAAGCTCCCGAGAAAGTAGACCTTATACAATAAGTCAGTTTCAGTCCCAAACTATGAGGTCCCTCGTATATGTCTACTTACCAGGCCACCAGCATTAGTAGTATAGAGCAAAACTGGGCCAGGTAAAATGTCCTCAGTGTCCATGAAACCTGTTTCGGGAAAGTCCATCTCAAGCCCTGTCCGACAACTAGCGGAACCAGTACGCTGAGGCCGAGCTGCTGCATGACGTTGGCATACATCGGCCCTAAAGTATCTGCTTTTGCTGGTCTGATCGAATCGAACTCTCCACCGCTAGGGAGAAATGCGTAAATCAGCCACGGCGAGAGAAAGGATCCAACCACATTGCCAATGACAACTTCGATAATAGCTGCAGCCTCATCGCCGCCCGCATTTCTCGTCATTACCACGTTAGATGCGATCGTAGTCGGGATACAGCCGACCACAATCATTCCAACAAGAATGCTAGCATTAATCGTCCCCGAACTCACTCCACCAGCGGCGATCACTATACGAACTATGACTAAGGTAATATCAGCAAAACACTTCAACTTAGCAACACAACAGCGGAATCTCAAGTTGCGTACCAAGCTGGATGGTGGGTATTAATACGAGGTTTATACCTTGCACAACAATATGCAGGCGCCAGTTTGTTAGATGCTCTCTAAGCTTCGCCGGGCTAAGTTGCATCCCATTGATAAAGAATATCAGGCCAATGGCTCCGTATAGGATCGAGTATTCTGATCGAATGATGCCGCCACGGGCCGCAACGTCTTAAGGATAAATTAGCAACATGATGCAACACTCAAGAGATGTATTCTCTATCAACGTACGAGGAAAGAAATATCCCAAGATGCAAGCAAGACCGAAGCCTAATACTAGCCAATTGTTCCATACGAAACCCAAGATTCGTTTGGGAGTCCGATAACCCACCGAGCGCTTCTTGGTCTCGGCGCGGCCGTCTCCTCCACCAGACTTACCCATTGTCTCATGTAACTATCATAGCTAATAATATTAGTTAGAGACCGGGTAACGTCGAACCTATGAAAGACTACGTACAATTGTGAGAAGAATGGTATTAACAAATTCTTACAGATACCTATCTCGCATACCTACCTGACTGAGGCTCTTATTCCCGACGGCACGCTGAGGTTATTCCCATTGGGCTATCTCTTATCCCCGATTCCGTCATCGAAGACGGCTCCACCGCCAAGCCGCATGGCATTCTCTTTTCAACTTCCATCAGACAGGATCGGCCTGTTAGCCATTGTAACGTCTGTTCCTTGCTCTTAACGTATCTCATAGTCGCTACTTAAGTGGTACCGGGCCGTCGCTTTTGTCGTCCCGTCGTCTCGCGAATCTTTTTTTTTTTTTTTTTTTTTTTTTCGTTAAATCTGCATACCCTGGCTACTTAACTATCATGCTATGTAGATACTTCACACAATATCTGCGAGAAGGGATCGGAGAATGAATTCTAACATACATGTCCCATTATAATTCAACTCCGGCGTCGTAGGTAGCTCGAAGTGTGAAGTGAGATCCGATCATGCAGGCTCTTGCGCCGGGTTCTCGACGCCCGATTTAGAGAAAGTTCATCCCGGTTCCGCTCCTATTTCCGCAGGTATCATTTTATTTCTGCGGCTATTATTTAGAGGATTATCGTTTTACGAAGTCTTTCCTTCTTTTAGATACCGCTCAGCCTCTAATTGCAACATTATATCAGCTCTATTAACGATTCCAAAGTTCCTAATGCGTATTATCCCGGATTCCTCCCATGATCTACGCCACAAATACTCACCGCTTCCGTTCACATCTACTACAAGTCAGGCCACACCAGCCACCGGATCATCTTCGACCGTACAAGTGTAATTTTAACCTCATCCGAGTAGATTGCCTCTTTCGGCCGAAACTCAGTTCGGCCGCTGGCTCTATCACGAGCCGCCTTGCCGTGGATCGCATCGCATCCGTTAACCGATCCGACGGATCTTTTTGCGTTTGTTGTACGGTCCCATGCACTTGGTAGGACGGATGCAGGTCCGTAACCGCGCCCATCAGTGCTGAAATCCGGGCCTGGTACGGACCACCCAACGTTGTATTCCAGCATGCAGGCCACAGGTCTTCAACGTCGCTGTTGCTACGTCCGGGGGAAGCATGTCTACCAGGATTTCGAGGCTCCTCATTTACCCGAAACAGCGATTTCCTTTTTCAAGAAAACGCTAGGTGAAACATACATGTGTGTACAACACGAAACGTTTTCGCCTCGACAGCGGGTATCGAAGTACTGAGCTGTGTTTCCAACGTCACAGCAATTAGTTACGTCCCAGGCTCAAGGCGCGCCAACTCACGATCGCCGTCCAGCTCAAAGATCCGGCGATCGAGTTGACACAAGCCATAGGACTACGTAATAATTACTTCTCATCCTACTTACCCCAGCAATAGTGTAATCAACTCAGAATGTTCCAATAGCCCATTACTCATAGCACTCAACTCACCGATGTATCAGTGGAATGAATATCAACATAGATTCAGGAGGAGGTGGTAGTTAGCTGTGTTCTGGCCAAGGGCGTTTAGCAAACCAACAGATAGCCGTAGCATGTGAGAAAGCATGTAGACTCGATTACGAATTACCCAGCAGTACGCCGTGATCACGCCCTTCGAGTAGCTAAATGATTCACGTAGACCAAGTCCTTGGTCTACAACCCACATCAATCGCTACGTGTCGTCCCATGCGTAACTTAGATCCCGTGAAGAATTAATTTAACTCAGATAATTATATACCTGGTAAACTTTCTATCAAACTAGGCAGGACACCAGGTTTCCCACTTATCAAGGACCCAGATTGGATTTCTCGAAGGGAAAATAACGGGTAGTGTCCACACAGTGACTGCTGGCCCTCGATATCCACGGCTTGCTCTCGATATATCTCGGTTGCCGTCTAATCTACCACCTAAGAAGAACCCGGCCACGATTTCCTTACGTATGATATTAGTTTCCTTAAGCTATTCCATTTGTGAACCTTCTAGCATACTAGAAGCATCTCTACTATTTCAACTCTATCTACGACGACCTCGAAGCAGGACACGGGCAGGATGATTCCCATATCCGGCAAATACGAAGTAGATCGATGAGCCTGGGGTGTGTATGACCCAATACTTAAGTATTTGAACGATGCCGCGTGCATGTTTTCCCACGCTTGCCTCGGAGTGAACGAGACCTACCTGAGGGCTAACTGCATCAATCCCGTGTGATATACAGTATAGCCGCGGATCCAAAGGGACGCGGACAAGAACGGGTGACTTTTTCTCGTAGCCAAATTGGTACGATGCAAAGAGCAAGAACGGATTGGTTGACCGCTTTAGTGACATGGAAGATCTTAGGTTACAGAGAACAACGCTCCGCGGCAGCTAGCCGAATCATTGTATCACCAGTCATACAGGCGAGCGCCAACCTGCACCTACCGAAGATCCCTGCCTAGGTACTCTCTATTGCTTGTACATTGCGAGAGTTTTGGACGGATTCGATCCAGGAATCAACCACAACAAACGACTATCTAAACCCAACCCCAGATCCCGCCGCCTACCCATCCAGGTAGATACCCAGAACGTCGATCAGTTGAAACAAGCTCAAGCCAGAGACAGCCACGAGTAGTGGGTTACAGTCATGTATCTAGATTCAGCGTTTGATTTACCAGAGGTGCCACTATCACTGCTTTTAGTGACAAATATCACGAGTTGTGTAACCGACAATACTCAACACGGACAACTTCAGTAGTGATAATGGCTGGATCTTTTCCAGACAAAGGTAAATCCTAGACGCATCGTAGCCTCTTAAACGCAGGGTTTTGTGTGTCCAGTGCAAAAATTAATATCCCAGCTAGGAAAACAAGCCATCGTTTCACGGAGATCTTAGGCACATACATGATGAGAATCCCAGCTGGGCCATCCAAGCAAGATATCGGTTGCCTGCATGTCAATCTCGTGGTCCCTTAAGGCCAAACGGTCTGTACGAGGGTCACAATCACGCGGGACTTCCTTGGTGTCACACATGTGGAAAGGGACTATATCATAGTTAAATAGCTTGGCCCTGAACTGACTATCTTCCAGGTAGGTAGGCAAATGAATAGCATACAACAAGACCTTCCAGCTTATGGGCTAATAATTGCGTCATATGAGCTATCTTCTTTCATTTCCTAGCGCATCGTCACCGGTGACAATATAAGCAGACATCTTGGAACAGCCATAATGCAACTACTACTACTCTCTGCTTCTCTGCTCTTCGGGTTAGCAGTTGCTCGCCCTCCATCCCTAGGAAGCGGCCCCGGCCCCTGGCCTCAAGGCAAAGTCTATACCGCGTGGGAATTAGCCCAGTTCGACCTTGCTCCTTTCAACCTGACACATATGCGTATCGGCTGTAGCAAGGATAATGGCTCTATACTATTTGGATGCTCTATAAAGTGTGAGTGAGCCAACCCCAAACCCATTTCTGCGGTTAACATATTTCCTTCAGTTGACTGGGACGATCCCAACGCAGAGCAGTCCTGCGCCTGCGAGGACCATTGGCAATGGGACGGCGTGACACAAGCCCAGGGGCCTACGAACAATTACACGAACGAGTACTTGGCGTGCAAGAACGATAAAGCCGAGTTTTTCCAGTTCAAATTCGTGGATATTTTCGACTTGTCGAATTTCAGCCTCTCGCTCGCGCACATGTATAAGGATACTAAGTATGACGAGCAATCTTGTTAAGTCCTAGGTACCTAGATAATTACCGAAGCAAGCTAATGTTGATCTTCCGACATTAGGAATTTCCCAACGCCCACGCGGACGAATATGTTTGCGCAGCCGAATATCACCCTCCAGCTCATGGAGAAGTCCAACACTACGATGACCTACTCGACCGCGTGTGACTGCCCGATAAAGGTGAACATCACGGGCATGACCATTTAGGGCCTTCTCTTGGTTTTGAGTACTCTGTTATAGTAGGACTATCGAGGCTCGGTGGTGGGAATTAATCGGCTTTATCCCCTCCAGTTTTCATATAGGTCGTTCATCTTTCCCCTTTTATAAGAGTTATTAGTATTTCATATGACCGACCGTTTTTGTACAAAGGATTGCGGAATTTAATGAAGAAGAGTGTAATATACGTGCAATTTTATCCCCCAGTCAAATCACCGTATAACTATAAATAAATACAAGCTTGCAAGTTATCGTAAATGTTTGTAATGAAAGACACTTCATGTAAAACCAAACCAGAATTAAGTGGGGCGTGGCAGGGGTATCTCCTAGGTACATTATCCTATTTCCCTTCAATATCTCGTCCTAATTGATCTTTATCTACCCGCCTCCTACTTCACCTGGCATTAGGACCATCTACTAACAAACCATTTCCACTTCAAGCCTTAGCGATACTTTGATTATAGAGGATGCATTCTTCACCAAAGAACAACAAACACAATAGACTTCTCCGGAAGCTAGGCCGCAAGTCAGGCTCATCACCCTTTAAGTAAAAGCTCGTGGGCTAACTGACACAGTGAGAACTACCAACTGGCTATGTATGTGCTAGACCAGTACAGGGGCACTTCTGTTTCCTGTCGCTTTGTGCTTCCTCGAGCTCTTGCCAGTCAGGACTCTCGCTTGAAGCTTGTCAACACTGTCCAAGCCGCCATAGCAAACACGGTTCTCCAGAATCCGGTCTTGCAGGTTGCGATCTTAGATGCCAGCTCAAGGAGGCCAGCCTGGATCCAACTGGAGAGCATTGACCTTACTCAACACGTTGAATGGCAATTTCTGGATCATTCAGTGGACTTTGAGAGTGCTTCACAGGAGACAACTGTATCTCAACTTGATGCTACATATCCCGAGCTTGAGAAGCGGCCAGGATGGAAGATATTCATCCTCTGCCAACTCGAAACAGACACTCTAGAGATACTATTTACTTGGAATCATCCACACGCTGACGGTATGAGTGGGAAGATATTCATGGAATGTTTATTCCGACACCTCAATACCAAACGAAGCGATGACATACAGCAGGGCTTGGATACAGTGATTAGACTTCCCGAGTCCACTCCAAGGCTCCCGCCACCACTTGAAGTGCTCACAAAGCTTCCCATAGGACCACAGTTTGCCCTAAAAACAGTCTGGGAGTTATACCGACCGCAGATTTTCTCCGGGAGCCTATCGCAGGCAAACTGGGCTCCGATCCGTCTATCCCCTTACAAAACACAATTTCGCGTCTTCACCGTCGATAACGCTACTCTTGCTAAGGTATTAACTGCCTGCCGAGAGCGTAAGACTACTCTCACAAGCCTTTTCCATGGACTGATCCTTGTATCGCTTGCGTCACATCTCCAAGAAAGCACCGCACCGGCCTTCGAGAGCATCACAGCTGTTGATCTCCGACGTTTCCTTTCTCCAAACCCAAGCTATCCATGGATCCAACCAAAACGAACCATGGGAAACTACGTGACAATTACGGGTCATGTGTTCGGTACCAATATCCTTAAGCAGATTCGGAGCAAGATTTCACCTAAAACGGCTGACACTGAACTGCCTGCCGACCTTATGGACGAAGTATGGTCTACCGCCCTCGCCGTGCGGAAAGACATACAGCATAAACTTGAACATGGTTTGCAAGATGATATTGTGGGACTCATGGGGATCGTCGGAGATTGGTTGGCACAGATGAGAGACATGGCTCACAAGCCGCGGCAACATTCTTGGTTCGTTTCGAATCTCGGCATGATCGACGGGAACCCAGATATGAACGAAGGGCTATCAAGTAGCAAAGACGAGGCTTGGTTTATCCGCCGAGCGCAGTTTGGGATAAGCGCGGAGACCACCTCGGCAGCGCTCATGATCTCCCCTATGACTGTCACGGGTGGGCAACTTTGTGTTGGAGGTAGCTGGCAAGATTGTCTCTTTGATGTTAGCCTAGGAGAAAGCGTTATGGCTGATCTGAAAAGATGGTTGGTCCAGATAGGGACTCAGTAAAAAGCGGCCTTCGATCTAATGAGTTAAAAAGGGGGTAAACGTGCCACTTATCTAGAATATATTAGGTTCTGTTAATATGCATCTGTCATGGATGTTTAGTAAAATGGTTCCATACCACCGGATTATTTCAAACCTGGATAGGAATGTTATTAGAGGGCCAGTGTAAGCCGTCTTTTTCACATATAGAATTATGAAAGGGTGGACACAAGTCACACAACTAATGACTACCAACAAGCAATAAGTCGCTACTCTCCCGGGTCTCCCCAGAAGTTATTTTCAGGTGATAGCCTGCGCTGCCCTGACGTAACGATTTTTAATACTCTGAGTTCTACAATAAACTAACAATTCTTCAAACTCTAGCCTCGGGTGTTTTAATTGACATGAAGGGACGCGTCATACCCCATCTGAATATAACTTACGTTATCTACAAACATTCACCGGGATAGCAGTGTCTATGACATCGGTTACTGAGGAGATTATCTTCGATATAGTATCGTCTGGGACCCCACGTCCTGGGGAGCTCCACGAGAATATCTTGTTCGTATATGCTAAGTGTTTTAGTCACAGGAACATCGAACTCCTAGTGGATTCCCTCGACCAGAAAGGGCCGTTGGGATGGCGGACCGAATAGGGTCACCGGTATCCAACCCCCAGCTGTTGACTTGGGGTGCGGGACAACATGAAGTAAGCTGTCTAGCTCGTAGGTTAGTGTATCGTGACGATGCGTTAAGATGGTGAGCTGAAGACTGTGGTACAGCCTAAGAAATATTTGAATTTCCCACCATAGAGTATGTTGGTCCGTAGATATGCGTCAGCCTACACCCTATCAGTCCCGTGTTAAGAGTTTGTGATGCTATGGTCGGTATACAACTGAGAAGATCATTCACCGAGGCTTCTTTTTCCGGACGTAGCTTATAATAGTTAGAAGCGATAATGAAGCCCGGCATATACCAACTACATAAGTAACGTTGAGTCTTGCCCCCTATCTCATCCTCAGCGGGCCTAATACGGCCCGAAGGTAAAGTGAAGGTTAGGAATCTAAGACATTAAGCCACCAGCCTTCTATGATGCATATGGATAGGGACCAATGACGTACCCTTTTTAGACTTCGAACAAGAGTTTACTATCAATGTAACCCTGGCCGAGTAGCCAAGTCTTACATACATGTACATACGGTAGAGATCTATAAATAGCACAATGCAGAAGATTACACCACAGTAGCGCCTAACCAACCCCCACTCACATTGCTCACATTGTCCTACGAACCGAAAGGCTACCACGAAGGAATCCCCGCTTGCAGCTGGATTGCCAGATTGTCGAGATTTCAGTCTCCATGTCATCAGCTGTAATTATAGGTTAGATAAACCCGAGAAGTGCTTGTTTTTGATAGCAATGTAATTTGGGGGCCGTATGCAAAGAATAACCTATAGAACTCGGCTCGGTAGATAAGGGGGGGTGAGCGACATAGCTTCGAGTTGATGAGTTGAAGCCTCAATGCATCGGTCTTGATGCAACTTTGACCATACGCTACGTACATCCAACCTATCACAGCATGACCTCCAGAGCTTTAGAGTGGATCAGCAGCTTGAAACCAAAAGGAGATCTGCGAACGCAGTCTGATGTGAGAAAAGTAATTCCCGAAAGCACCAATTACCTGCTCGTAACCTCTGTCTCCTCTCATCTTACGGCTTGTATCGAAAAGAATAGGGAAGATGTTGGGGCTGATGATAGTTTTCTTTCTCTGCATGCGGCCTTTTCTCACATTGGTTGGATCGACAGAGGGGTAGAAGATACATACAGTGAGTGGCTTACCTACTGATCATTGAACCCCAGCCAATTTGTTTAATATGTCTAATAAAGGTCTGTTGTAGCGACTAGCTATTTCAGTTGTGGTCACGTCTGCAGTTTACGGAGGGTTTATGGCGTTCAAAGTCTTTGATGCCTGACTGGCCTAAGAAAATCCTTTGAGAAGATGTATTTTTCCCCTTTTGATGAGGTAAAATAGGTCAACCGTATATGGCGTTTAGACCCTGCGCTCCAGACTGGATTAGGTAACCGAGTATGCCACTTACAGTTAGGCTCAAGAAGAAGTATGTAGTTGTAAACCTGATACGATCCGGGTGATCTCATTGGAGAGAATTATTGGAGAGAGGTTGGTTGATGAGTGGAAACTGCCTATTGCGGAAAGCCCTGTCGTAATCTCCTAGGTGCTTTCCCCCTAATACGGTGCCTTCTTACCACCAGCTATGTAATTGACTTGACTTGTAAGTAGATGGGAAGGACTGACTGGGCTGTGGGCTTGTAACATTGAATGTAGGCAGGGGACTGGGCTGAACCTGAACCTGAACCTGAACGACGCCTTCCGAATAATTTCTCCTCTCAAAATCTTTCATTCAAACAATAATTCCTTGGCCACCAGGCTTTTCCTTATCCTAGGTCCTCCTGGCGCTTTGTATATGCGTGTCACCCTTCCTTTGTAGCCTAAACCTTGTACCGGACATTGGAGCTCTATCGTTTAGACCGGACCTGTGTTAATTTTCTCCACGCGCAGTTTGACGCCGATCGCGATTCGCACAGCCTATTGGAATAGCTGCGTCGTCTGCGCCGGTCCAAGGAAAGTGAGAGAAGAGAGGGGAGACACGTATGATTTCGAGTTGCTACTTTGAAATTTGTACTTGCCTATTGTTATTCTACGATTACAACCCGAAATTGCACCGTGCTGATCCAGGCGACTGGAGTAAAGCCGGTTACTCTCATACTTACTGATACTCGTGCTTCTTGATAAAAGCAAAGCGGGAAAGGAAACATCTTCAGCACAGCCCCCCCACAAGAAACAAGAACGGGAACCCCTGTAGGCCAGAGGGGTGCATGTGGGAATCCAATGCCCCGACGGCGCACAGTAGTTCAATCAGACGGCACACTTCGAGCAGAATAAGCCAGATTGTTTCAATCTATCAAATTCCATCTCCTGTGCGAAGCGGTTAACCTTGGCCCCGTACCGCCCTGTCCTGCGCTTTGCCTCGCTTCTGGCTCCTTGCCTACTCTGCTCTGCATCTGGACGGACCTTGCGGCTGCGGCAGAGATAAAAGTGCCAGCTACAGAGACCAATCCCGTTAGGTTCAGGTGAAAACTGACATAATAATAATACCATTATGCCCTCTTTCGGTCGTATTGGCAAGCACAGCAATCGTTCCCAGCATAATCTGGTCGAGCAACAGCAGCAACAACATCTTCACCACCAGCAGCTCCTTATTCAGCAACAACAGCAACAGCAACAGCAACAGCAGCAGCAGCAACAACAACAAAGACAGCAACAGCAACAGCTCTCATCTCATCAACAGCAGGTGGCGGGCAGTGGAGCTACTGCGCCGCCCCATCATCCGCATCAACAGCAAGCTGGTACTACTTCTGCCTCTGCCTCACCCGGGCCCGGATCTGGACCTGGACCTGGACCTGGCCCTTTAAACGCTGGAGGTCGTCGAGTGTCCGCTGCTGGTATAGCAGTAACCAGCCCCGTGCCAGTGACTGTGCCAGCTTCTGTTCCCGAATCTAGTACCACGCCTCCTTCAGCCTCGTCAATCGGCCTCGGCTCTAGTGAGTCTTTTCAGCAGCAAACATCATCACCATCGCAACAACACCCGCAAACCGATAATAGGGTTGCTCAAGCACAATCGCAAACACAATCACAATCACAGCAACAAACTCCACGTACTTCACCACACCAGCATCAGCACCCGCACCCACACCACCAATTAGGTGGCCAGCAGCAAGGTCAACCTACCCAGCCTCTCGAAGCGTTCGGAAACACAAATAATTTACCCACTAATTCAATACCCCTCAACCAAGCCACTGCTGCTTACACCGCGCGACAACAGCCCCACGATAATTTCGCCGAATTAGTGTCGCGCTCTCAGTCTGCAAGGTATTCTCAATTAAACCCACTTCAGACGCAGCAACCATTTGGCCTTGCTTCCAGCTCCGTCGATAACCTACCTCAAACCGTCTCTTCTCCTACTATTCCTCCTAACCAGCCATCCATACCACATCCCCAAACCGCCCCCACCGAGCCCAAGCGATCGACTCGGAAACTGATCAAGACTATCCTGTCCGGCTCCTCCTCCTCCTCCAGCAGGCCCACTTCGGATCATTATCAGGACTCCTCCTACGACAACGGATCTGGTCTGAACCGCCGACCGTCAAAGCGGGCGAGTAATACACCTGTCGGTAGAGGGAATCCTTTGTTATCCCGAACTATCGACCATCCAGATTGGGTCCCACCACAAGGCACCGGCTCGCGGAGCCATCACTCGCCAATTCAACCTGTACGCGACCTTGACGATTCCCGCTCTGCCGCCCCTTCTAACCAAGAAATGCTTTCACAGAATCACCCGGATCTCTCTCAGACCACTATTAGACAAGTCCCTTCCGACTCCGACGCTGACGTCGATACCTCGCCATATATTCGCGAAGACCTGGCATTCCACCAACAGCAGGCTATTGCCCAACACCAAGCTCAGCTGCAAGCTCAAGCCCAGGCTCAAGCACAAGTTCAAGCTCAGGTTCAGGCCCAAGCACACGCCCAGGCCCAGGCCCAGGCCCAGGCACACGCACAAGCTCAGGCCCAAGCAGAGCAGCTGTACGGTGGTCAGATCATTGTCGACCCAGCGCAGAACCAGTACCCATACCCACCTCCTTACGAACAATATCAGGCAGGAAGTCGTCGGCCGTCCCTCTTTGTTGGACATCTCAGCACGACGGGCTCGCAGCCACCCAACCCCGAGACCATCTCGCAGGTGTCACATGAATCGCCTGACTCTGATTCGGAGCAGCAGCAGCACCACCAGCAGCCACCACCGCCAGCCAACGCACAATCTGCACAGGATTCACCCGCCGTGAACTTCGCGCAGCAGGACCCGCAAAATTCGCAGAACCAACAGCAAGCCTCGGCGTCAGCAGGACAAAGCGGGACCATGCCACCACCGCCCCCTGGAGGACCTGGACAGAGTCGTCGATCGGGAGATCATGACAAACAGATGCGCTCTGTTGAGCCTCCTCCCGGACCCCCACCTGGCTACAGACATAGCCAGGGGCCCATGAATACGATGCCTCTTCCGCCTACGCCAGGTGTAACTGGTGCACCACAGAACTACCGCACCAGTGGCGTACAAGACCGGGCGCAATTTGATGGGGCCGATCCGGAGGGTCGAAATACCCCTCAGCCCTCCGCAAATGCGGAGCAAAACGCCGACCCAGAAAAGCAATTCAAAGACCTATGTAGGAGATGCCCCTAATAGCCGTGTAGCAAGTACTGATTTCGTATCCTAGTAACCAAATACAAGAACGTCAAGAGGCTGTACTTTGACGGCAAGGCTCAGATCGAGCAGTTGACGTCTCAAGTGGAACAGCTACAAAATGCTGTTGCGAATCAGAGGATGTCGCAATCTCGGACAGCACTCGACGACAACGAGTATTCCACTCGATTTAACCGACTCAATGGGGCGATAAACAACCTGTCCTTCAACATTCGTAAGCATTGGCAAACCCTCCCTGGTTGGATTGAGAGGTATGTAAGCCCGGAAGCGATCAAGACAGGCAAGCAGGAAATGACTGCCGTTGGCCGCGCCGTAATCGTTCGATGGATAGTGGAAGAAGTATTCAACAAATGCTTCCACCCAGCTCTGGACGTCCATTTAAGCTCCCACCTGAAACAAATAGAGCACAACATCCGCCGATTTTCGTATACGCTGAATAGCCAGGAGGAGTACGAGGCGTTAACGGCGAAGGTCGTAAACTGGCGGATGGCTACTTTAGAGGGTCTCCAGCATATGCTCCAGGCGCCCGAGAGCAGCGACTATCGAGCAGAGTTCACGAAAATGGCGACCGGCAACCTTAAGGCGACATTATTTCAATACCTATCGAATCCGCCGCCAGCCGATGTAGACGGGAGTGCATCGATGATTGTTGAGTTGGCGGTGGGTATTGCTGCCAACCTCCCTCTGGAGAGCCGAGACGTTGCCATTACATACCCCTTACCCGGCGATTCCGTACAACCTGACATCATGGAACCGGAAAAGACACCGCTTCCTCCGTTACCGGACCCAGCAGAAGATACCGACGATAGCAACGACAAGGACAGCGAAAAGGCGGCGGCCGCTGCATCGGCGAAACGAGATAAGCCAAAGAGTGGTATGTTGAACATGCTCAGCGGGGCACCATATCCTGGAAGTAGAAAGGGGAGCGCGGCTTCGGTCCTTACTGACACAACGACATCGGCAGCAACGACGGCGGCACCACCACCACCCCCTAGAGATCCTACCAAAGTTCGATTCGCAGGCTTCGTTGCAGTCGAGGTGAGAGGGCGGCAGGTCTTGGTAAAAGCCCCTGTGTGGACCCTGGGTTAAACAATTCACATGGCATGAGAGGGAAAGGAGAGATGGAGATTCAAGGATAAGATATCTAATTATTTCTCCTTTTCTCGTTTAATGAAGGCTTTGATGATAAAATATCACCTCGAGGAGGTCAGGTCAGGTTATGTGGATGAAAGTATAAAAGGCACAGGGGAGGGCTCTGAATGTCTATATAGTCGCTATACCCTAATCTAGAGGGGTCGATCGGCTGGCTGCGTAGCGCGCAATGATTAGATGAATGATGACGGGTGTGTTGCATGAGAAAGAAGCTTACTCCTCGAGTGATGTCAACCTACTCGAATCCATGGATATCCAGCTTGAGGGATTCTGACTCTCTGTCAATTATTAGTGTTTACTTGCATATACATTACCGTTACGAGCGAGGTAATGAGGTCCTTAAGTATGTATCCAGAGGAGATGGATCAGCACCAAAGCGAGGATAACCCCGAGTCATGAATTAGCAGCGAATTTATTATACTCGATACAGCAGCATTGCTTGCGCAACGCCTAACCAACAAATCTTGTAAAGCAAGCAAGTTTTCTCCGTAAAACTCCCCCCTCGCCGGAACGAACCAAATCAATGCTGTTATGCCCATCACTCTTTCTCACTCACTCTTTGGCAGACAGACAGACAGATAGATCAGACTTTAGAGCTCCAGGCTTTTCTCAACTTCTTGTCTCCTCTTCTCTCTCCTCTCTTGCGATATTCTGCGTTGTTGCGTCGGTGACCAAGCGCTGGGCTGGTGGTAGTCAGAAGAGGAAGAAGAAGCAGATTAAATAGCTAGACTTGTACACGGACGGACGGAACGAACTACTATATGAAACAACGCCTTGCCTGCCTGCCGTTCCCCCCCAAATGAATATCCTATCCTGACAACGACGAGGAAGCAGTAGAGGAAGGAAGGAAACCAAACTGACGCGGTGGCTCATCAGGATTTACCCAAGCCCGGGGAGGGATGTTCAAGACCAGCGAGTTGAGTTTGTGGTACGAAGAGAATAAGGGGATGGCGAGGGGCGAACTCCCGCGATATGCTGGTCATGAACTCGTGAAGTAGATCGAAATAGATCCAAGATCGTTTCGTTATCGGGCATTAATTTGTCGTTTCCTCATTCTCTCTGTCTGTTGCCAAATAAAATTTCAATCACGAAACCTTTTATTTGGCGCAGCCAACTCTCAAATGATCATGCTTTTGGTCCTGGAGTGGACTCGTCTGGTTTCCGCGGCGCGCTTGCGGAGCATCTCCTCCCTCTTAAGGACGAGCTCGCACCACTTGCGCCGGCCGCTGGGGTTGCTACCGTCGTCGTCGTCGCCGCGCGTTCGGCCGATGACGTCGCCGAGGACTGTCATCCAGCCCTGCTTGTCTTCGCGCGTGTCAGCGTAGAAGTCGATGATCTCGCCGTTGTTGAAACGGATGCGGAAGCCCTCTTCGACGAACATGTAGCCTTCTTCCTCTTCGGCGAAAGCAGAGCGACGTCTCTTGCCATTACGACCCGTGGTCTCCGGGTCAGTAAGTTGTCGTCGATCATCGATGAGTCGCTTCGCGTTCGATAAGTTGATCGTGGCGCGAGGTTGGCGCGTTGTTTCGTGGTAAGCGGTGAGCTTGGTGCCAACTAGCTTGAAGTAACGACGACGCCAGTACTATTTGTCCCCAGGTTAGTGTTTGAATGCTTCAGATATAATATTAGGATGAAAACTTACGGGGCAGTCACCGCCTTGCTGGCTCAAATGGCCCTCCCAATTCCTGCTCAGCCTCTCTTCGGCTGCCTTGAGCTCACGAATACACATGCTCATGCTCTTCGGCATATCATCATCTGTGGAACCCTTAGGTCGCGGTACGAAAAGAAGCTGCACCTCAAGCTTGCCGATCTTGTAAGGTGCGCGACGAACTTTCGTGTTGCTGGGGACTCCGGAGCGTTTGCTCTTGACACTGCTGGCAAAGCTAGCTTCTTCAGTAGCCCATTCGTTGAAGGCAGCGACCTCTACCATATACGGTCGACCATAGCAGCGGGACTCGTGCTCTTTAAGGCATACATATGCGCGTGCGAATGTGCCATCATCGGCTGAGAGAGGGGATAGTAAGTCCCATGCGGTAGGTGCAGCGTTCCTTTGTTTCGAGGCCTCTCGTTGAGCCAAGGCGAATGCCTCCTCTTCTGCTCGCTGTCGGGCCTCCATCTCTTTTCGCTTCTTTGGGCTCGCGAAGACACGTGAAAAGGTAGACGTCTTAGGCTTCGACACCTTAGTAGGTGAAATTGGTATGACCTGAGGCTCAGGGCGATCCAGCTTCACGGTAAGAGTAAGTTGGAATTCCAACTCCTTGGGGACGACAAGCTCAAATTCCTGTCCGACCGGTGCGTTACGGGCTAGCTCGAGCCAAGATGTAGTCACGCAGTGTACACCATTGTCAAGGGTGAGACTAAACCATGATCGCTCATCTAACGGACCATCGATATTAGTATAGGGGATAATGGTAAGGAGTTGTAGATGGAGTACTCACTCTTAGGTAAGGGAAGGTCCAAGTCCTTCACTCCCATCACCTTCACAAATAGTCTTCCCCTCTCGCCGCACTCTTCAGTCGCTAGCTCGGGGCCGTCCTCCTCAGGTAGAGAACTCATTGCTGCAGCATTGCTTTCTCGTCCTGGTAGAGGCGGTGCCTGACCAATCATGTTTGGACCGTGGCGCTTCCTAACACTTCTCCTATGCTTACCGTTCCAAGGCTCAACAGTCCAGGACTGCGGTCGCTGCTGCTTTACCGGCGAATTTCCAGCGGAGCGAGTTCCTGTTCGGACGTCTTCCGCCTCCTTGTCGCTAGCGGTCACAAGCTTGGTATTCTGACGCATAAGATAGCCGCGCTGTTTGGGGGTATTGATGTTAGCTTGGGATGAATTAATTTGGCTGGTAGAGTTTTGAGGGGCGAAGTTAGACGCTTGTCTTGTTGGTTCGTTGCTCGGAGCAACGAGTTGATAAGAGTAGGGAGAGCTGGGGAATTCGACCTTTTGCGCCTCAATCACCCGCTCAAAATCCTGATCAAGACTGAGGCCCAAGTCAAGATCCAATGTTAGACTGCGCTGCTTGAAGCTTGGGTGGCGCTCCAAGAAATCGTCTCCAGTGGGGATATCAAGATTATCGGGTGCCATGTCGCGGGAAAGCCGGTTTCGATGTCGCTCAGGAATCGGCGGGACATCGGGCGCCACCTCGCGGCTTACCTGCCTACGGGCCTCGCGCATGGCTACAATGTCAGAAGGTGTCGCAGAAGCGCGAGTCTTTAGCTTTGAACCAGAAGCTTTGATAGTTGCCTCCCTCTCTGGAATTGCTGGGGATTCGATCGGCATCTCCTCAGCCTCCTCGTCCTCTTCCTCTTCTTCCTCCTCCTCATCGTCCGAAACAGGATGATGGATAACTGATTCTGGCGTACCAGGTTCCTCTTCCTCTTCTGGTTCACCCCAGCCAGAGCCGTCGTACTCCGGCTTAGACATCTTCTCCGGAGTGTATGGTCTTTGCAAGTAAGCTTGTGCATCCGACATTTTATGGCTCTCCGAATGGGTGAAAGCGCCTGCTTCTTTAGGTTTCGGAAGCATGTGTGATTGCAGGCTACGCGTGAACTCTGCGTCTTTGGACGGGCTATTGACTTGGGGAAGAGTAGCGCTGAAATTTGTAACAGCGTCTTCAGTAGCAGGGCTAGTCGCCCTAGGAGTCGTAATAGACTCCTCTTCAGGCTGTGCATCTCTAGGTAGGGACTTCTCGACCTCGTCGGAGTAATGACTATCCGTATCATCATCGTGCCCATCCTTCTGGGATGCGGCGTCACCATCTTCAGAGCGCTGGTACAGATCATAGACATCACCCTTGTCATCCTCACTCTCGTGGATGAGAACACTATCCTCATTCTGCTCTGTGACATCATCAAGAATTGAGTCCTCGATACTAGCGATGGGAACATCAGGGTCGTAAGTAATGCCGCGGGCCACACTCGAATCCGGGCCAGGAGAGTTGAAAGCGAAGTCAGATTCTCGGTCCAGTGCCTTGTTGCCATTGACACGACGCAGAATGGATTGCCGAGAAATGCTAGGGAGCTGATAATCCATATCAAGCCCCGAGAGATCGCCAATAGTGTCGTCCTCTTCGTCATTCTCTCCAGCATTTGGGTCTTCACGCTCTGGAGTAGGGCTTGTGACTCTATCACGAGCGCCTGCCCGTCGCATACGACGCTCTCGTTGCTGTTCTGCAAAAGTCTTTGCAGAGTTGTCAGCCGCCTTAGGGCTGGTCTCGTCAGAAAGCATCATGAGCTTCAATCGCTCCTCTAATGACATTTTGCCATTACCGATGTTCTGAATCTCCGACTTGCTTACTGAAGCGGGAGGTGGTGATGGAAGACTTCGAGGCGAGCCAAGCATGCGCTCCGCCGTAGCAGACAGTCCATTCGATGAGGCAGATTGAGATCGGGCGTGGCCCATACCGGGAAGAGGAGGGAGCGGTCTGTGGTCGCTAGACGTGGATGAATCGGTACGGCAATGCTCAGGTCGGGAAGCAGCAGCTTGAGATGGATGCCCATCAGGCATAGGGCTGCTGTCAAAGCGTGCGTCCCGATCTTGACGCCAATCATCAGGTCCAACAACTGGTGTCTTGTCCGTATCTTCTAGTGTCGCATCGAAGCTATCGTCCTGTCCTTCGCCATCGTCTCCAGGATAATGGCCGTAGATGTAATCATCGTCATCCTCCTCGTCCTCAAAGCTGCCTTCTCGGGAATTCGTACCAATGGAAGACAGGTCAGGAGTTGCCATCTCATATTCGTTGATCTGAGGCGGCGCCGCATCGAAAGTGACCGATTTGGCATGCCGATGGAGAGATCTACCGCTTGGGAGCTCATGGTCCTCGTACGGCGGATCCGTGAAAATATCGGCATCCTGGGAATCTTGGCTACACTTGAAGCGAGCTGAAGAAAGTGACGACTTGATCGGAGACGATTGATCTTTGCTTGGAGTCTGAGGACCCGTAGGGGCTAGGACTGGACGAGAGCTACCCTTGGTAGGAGTGTAAAGTGGGATATTGGTCTGACTTTCTGAGCGGTTGTGACTTGATCGGAAGGCAGAGGCGCCAGTGCTGCTATAAGCGTTGCCTTGGACCTTAGCGAGAGGGCGCTCAATTGTAGGAACACGCGTCGGATCGTATTCATGCTTTTGTTCCCGAGCGAACATTGTACTATTCTTCACGCGCGACGCCTTCTGCAAGCGCTCGATGGAGGATCGCCTGTTAGGCGACGGGGATCCGGTACGAGCGCCATACAATTCGTTCTCAGATCGATTAGTATTGCCATTGCGGTTCTGCCAGAATAGGCGTGGTGACGTAGTACCGTCCAAGGGAGATGACTGGAATGGAGACGAATCGGTATTAAGAGCCATCTTCTACGCCACGAGGGTTAGCAGAGGTCGTTATGGACTCGAATAGATATAGGAAAGAATTACCTTGGGGGATTGATTCCAGCTAGGCGAGTTTTGTCGTTGTTCGGTAGCTGAAATCTCAGACAACGGCCGAGGAATGCCACTCTTAATTGGTGATGAGGCTGGCGTGCTGTTCTTGGAGATGCGCAGAGGCTGCGTCACCTGGTGATCGACCTGTTTCAATTCCTTTAGCTTCACTCCTTCATTCCATCATCTATTCCAGGTACACTCACTGTTTGCTCTGCGGAGGCCATGTGGGCAGATATATATTTCAGGTAGTATTCTGATTATCGCCAACTCATGTCTCCCTAAGGAGAGGAGAGTACACAGAAGTTATATTGAAGTCCGCGACAGCGATATGATGCAGAAAGAAGAATGCAACTTTCAGGAAATATTTTCGCAGCAAGATGGGGTTGAATAGGGTTATGAGTGAATCGACGACAACACAATAGCAATGTTTACACACGGCTGGAAACTTGTGCGCCACGATTGTCAAGGAAAAAACACTGTATGGTTCGGTTCGAAGGTTAAATAGAAAGGATACTACTGATAGTATCAATCACAACCCATCAAGAGTTATTATATCTCCGTCTTTCTTTCTCCTTTTTTTTGGCAAGAAGAAAGATGAACAAGAATGGTGATGGTGATGGTGATGATGAAGGATGATAACAGTAGTCGGCCTTCTATCGCAGGTTGCAGAGGGTTTCCTATTTGGATGGCGAGAGATGTAAACAGACATGGGAGAAGTGGGGAGTGGGGGATATCAGCCAACCTTGATTCCCCCACCAATAGCCCACCAGAATTCCGCCAAACTTACAAGTGCCCGCCGCTAAATGCAGGTAACCCAGCGCCTTCTTTCCAGGCTTTTCCCCGTCGTCGTTACCCGGCCAACGATGCTACGCACGAGCCATGTAGCAGCCCAGGACCCATTATTCGAGCGACCAGATGTCTCAGGTTGAATTAATCAGGTACCAGGGTACTTGTGCGTCTTTATGCGACAGAATCGACTCAAATACTTCTAATCAATGCCTAGACTTGGATTGGATCTCTTGATACAGTACTATGTATCAATCAATCGATACTATGTATGATACGAATACATACTATCCTGTCAGAAGCGTTGAATTCTAATCATTAATCGAACTTACAGTAAATGTAGAGAGCCCATACTATGTAGTAAGCCATGCTCAATCGGACGCACAAGTATTTCAAACCAACAAGCAATGGGCGTTACTACTATTTACATGTATGCTCCAGACCAATACAGTAATATTAGAAATACACAATCCCCCTACTACAAGTCGCCAGAGCCGTAGCTCGAGTAGCTGATATGGATTCCAAGTTCACATGATGTAATGGGATAATAGGATGCCACTTTGTGCGTCATTATGTGACTTAATCACGGTCAAGAAATTACAAGACAGACGAGATTAAACAAAAGAAGTCAATTTGTATTTTCCATCCTGTAAGGACTGGTTGGTATCAGATGCACCCACAAAGACGCCATAGCAAAAAAGGACATTTATCAAACATCAATATTAGATATGTATCCATCAACACCTACTCCTCTTCCTCGACAACCTGCTTCTGGGCAATGTAATACCGCTCACCACCTTTCTCGTCACGCTCATGCTCCAGCGCCACTTTGCTCAGGTGTGTAAGGATATTCTCCATCATCGTATCCTGGGCTGATCGCTTCTTACGGCCCAGGTCGTTCAGAACGCTCATGCGAGTCATCATCTGGTATACGATAGCAATGACAATGACGCAAGCAATCGAGTACACCCATACAACGACGATAGTCAGGATGTCCGTGGCGCCGTTTTGGGATAGCTTGGAAGAGAGCGAGGCCGGGCTCGAAGGTTCACCCGCTCCCCCGGAGAACCAGCCGAACCCGGCGAACAGAGAAGCAAGGATATCGACGCCGAAGATGGCGCTGACTAGTTGCCAGGAGGGCAGCGTCTCGAAGCCACGCGTGACAAAGATGAGCCAGTTCTCCGTCAGTGATACCTGGAGAAATATGATCTCCTGTACAGATCCGTAGTCCTGGATCACACCGCCTCCAGGGAGCCAAAGCGTACCGCGAAGTACCCAGGTCCCAACGGCAAGTAAGGCGCCGAGGACAACCGAGATGATCCATATCTTGGGGAGCTGCCACTCGACTGGTCGCTTCTCGTAGTGTGCGGTGTCGTAAGCCACGGCAATAGTCGCCAGGTCAGCGAATAAAGCAAGGAACACGATCAGATCCGCGCGGATCGTCTCGTTGATAATGATCATGGAGGTAACACTACAGCAAGGGTTAGTAACTATTTTGTTAGAAGATGGTCCCCGGAGTAATAACTCTCCAACCAGTTCGACATGGAATATTACTCCTAAGGCAGGTTTGAAGGATGGAAAGGAGCTTCGGGTGACACATACAGGTAGATTTCCAGGTGCAAGCAGAGGGCAATACGATACTGGATGTAAGCCTTCATGCGCTGGAAAATCTGACGCGAGATCTTGATAGCCGAAACGATGGTGCTGAGACCCGGCGCAAGAAAGACGATGTCGGCAGCAGCTTGGGCTGCCTCGGTAGCGCCTTCGACGGCAATACCGCAGTCGGATTTCTTCAGCGACGGCGCGTCATTGACACCATCGCCAGTCATAGCTGTCAGGTGACCACGTTGCTGAAGCATCTCAACTACCTGGTACTTGTGTTCCGGGAATACCTCAGCAAATCCGTCCGCCCGCTCGCAGAGATCGTGGATAGCAGTACCGGCCATATCGGAATGGAGCAGTTTGTCTGAGTTGTAAACCTAGTGCGGATGACACGGCCGGTGTTAGCCCTATAGGTCTCGAAATGAAGCATACATGTAAGCAATCATATATCAAAACATACCTTAGTACCCAATGCCAGCATGCGACACGTCTCCTTCGCAATGGCAATAGCATCACCGGTCAACATCTTGACAGAAAGACCAAGCGCCTGGGCCTCGGCGATAGTCTGGGCTGTGTCGGAGCGAGGAGGGTCAAAAAGCGAAATCATTCCAAGCATTTCCCACGGGCCATCTTCCTCCTTGACCGCGACGGCAAGAGAGCGGAAACCACGACGCGCAAATTCCGTGGCCTTCTCCTTGAAGAGGGCAGTTTGCTCTTCGCTGCACTCCGTAAGGGCCAAGACAGCTTTGGGTGCTCCCTTGGCGCAGGTGTACCGTACGCCCTGGTGGGTGCATACGGCGGTGATTCGTTTAGAAACAGGGTCAAAGGGGGTGAACTTCTCGGTCTTCCAGCCTTCGCTGATCATATCCTTTGCCTTGGGATATCGCTTAAGAGTGAGAATGGTGATCTTGTCGATGGGATCGAGGGCCTTGATGTTGTGAGATGAAGCCAACGCCGCCACACTAATGATGAAGTTAATAAATATATGTCAATAATGCCCATATCGGGTTTAAATACGTACGCAATCATCCAGTTGATATCTACGCCTTCCAGGACGAATGGCTCTCGAACAGAGAGCTGGTTAGCCGTCAGAGTTCCAGTTTTGTCCGAACAGAGGATATCAACACCAGCGAGAGACTCGATAGCTGTGAGCTTCTGAACGATAGCTTTCTCCTTAGCCAGATACGCAGCACCAACGGCCAAGGTAGTCGTAGTAACCACTGGCAAGCCGACGGGCACGCCAATAATCAGCAGGATCAATGCGTATGTCAAAAGGTTATTCGAGCTTTCCTCGGGGAATACGATGTGAAGGTTGCGATAGAATCCGCCAATCCAGGCAGTGAGGATCCAGAAAACGACCAGAACCAAGAGCGTCGTACCGATAGAGTCCATGATGGCCTTGAAGTGACCCGAGTCCTTAGCTCCTTGGACGAGACTGGCGGTCTTGCCTACGAAGGAGGCCTGAGCACCGGAAGTAACCACAGCATAAGCCTTGCCACGTTTGCAACCAGTCGTGTAGTAAACGGTATCTGTCATGTACTTGTCGACCGCAAGGGATTCGCCGGTGATGGCACTCTGATCGATAGCAACTATCGCATGTCCTATGTGAGGGGTTCCCTCATCGTCTCCTTCGTCGAATTTTTCCCGTCGTGGTGAGGTGACGTCTTGAGCTGTGAGCTCTGCCTGGTATTGAGCCTGTCCGTTGGGGTTGTCGTATTCGCAAATAAGACGCGCATCACCTGCGACAACGTGACCTTCTTCAATGATGATCTGCTATGATTAGTAACCCGGTGAGATTCATAGACTTCAGAATAAGGCTCACAATGTCGCCCGGAACAAGCTCCCTGGCTTTGATCTCCGTCTCTTGGCCATCTCGAACAACACGTGCTTTCATGGCAATATCGCCTTTCAAACTGGCGACGACGTCCGCGGCTTGCTTCTCCTGATACCAGCCGACAATAGCATTAAGTAGCAGAATACCGATGATGATACCGGCATCTAGCCAGTCCTGCATACCGAGAGCAATAATAACGGCGACTTCCATAACTGTGGTATGCGTTAATATATGGGGGTATAAGATGGTACTGGACCACACGACTGACCATATAGAACGGGCCCCCGGAAAAATCCGATGAACTTGAGAAGCATATTCTCCTTCTCTGTTGACAGCTCATTCCATCCGGAAAATTTCCGCCTCCGCTCGACTTCCATTGACGAGAGGCCATCTCTGATATCCGTGTTCAGCCAGTCGCTCGGCGTCTCGAAGTCACTCAGAGAGGCACGAGTGTAGCCGCTTTTGCCACCCCGCCAAAATGCCCACCATGGCCTCTTCTCGTTCTGTTGTGAGAAGTCTTCCTCCCCCACTTCCGCGTTCGGGTCTCTATAGGTATCAACATAGCGAATCAAGCTGGTATATAGGTTAGCCAATGCCAGATATCAATGTCTTCGCGTGATACTTACGCTCTGTATTCGTCCAGGTATGGATTGTCGCCATGATTGTTACTGTCGACTGTATTATTCCTTTGATTCTCGGTCAAGAAACTACCGGCCTCGAGATCTGTGTCAGTCGCCTCTTCCATCGTGGTGTCGATGTAACCGGGCGGCGCCACGTCTCTCTGATGACTGCTGAACACCTTAATTTTTTTGAAATTGGGTGCCATTATGACCCTTAGATACAGCCCAGCTGTATAAGAAGAGAAGATAGAGAAAGAAAGAAGGGGAAGAGAAAAAGAGACCTGCGGAAGATGAGGGAGGAAGTATGATGGCGGGAGTGGTAGACCAACATAAACATACTGTGACTTCCAGAGGACGTCGTCCCTACTTATACAGAATGATCATAGGCAAAAAACTAAGACGCGACGCCGTCCATCGCGAAACTCTTGGCTAGTCGCCCTGAGGCGCCTCGGGAGAAGCGATCTTACAAGGAAACGAGCCCCACAAACAAGCCATATGGATACAGGAACTATCCTTCTTAGCCAGAGGCGGAAATCCAAGGCACGCCATGAAAGTAGCTACTAAGATTTTCTCCCACGTTGAAGCTCTGATATTGGATGGATTGGCCAATTAGAAGTTGAGAAGAAGTTGTATCGCTGGTAGGGGTCCTTCCGACAAAAAGGCCCGTGATATATTGTCGATCCGTTTCGAGATGACTATTGCGGCTACTTCAAGATATCCTGGTGGTAGTATTTAGCCAAGAGGCGTCTAAATACCGAGGGTATGAAAATGCCTCATTGGTAGCGGTTTTTATTGAAGTTGGCCTATCTCATACACGCAAGTCTAGGATATCACAGAGTTGTACATACGTAGGCCCTGGCCGTGGTTTCAGCACTGATAGGATATGAAACCGCCGCTTGTTGGACTCGGAAGTGTAGCACGTGCCGAATTGAACTATTTTATGACCCCGGCATCTATCGAAGAAACAAACAAAAAGAAAGTGTCGAAACGGAAACGATCTGTAGCCAAGGTGTTCTGGGGGTTTTCTTGAGGGCGGCATAAAGCTTGAGTTAACTGTCTCGTCCTTAAGCAAGGGCGCGGTTGCCAAGAGTGCTACAATGAGCGATCATCGCCTCTGTAAATAGGTAAGACAAGACAGAAACAACAACTGAGTATGCTATTAATAACATTGCTTGGCGTTTGCAGTAGACGTTCCTCCATTCTTGTGAGGTGTCGTTGTCCGATGCGCAATTGCAACAGGTCGAATTGTGCCAAGAGGTTATCTAGAGCTCAACCGTTTAGTTGCCGATATAGGTTGAATGAGGGAGTACTACGCTTCGAGCTTGCACGCATGCTACAGCATGCTGCCTGACTCGACAGCGAGGATAACCCTGGAAGTTATGGCAACTGGCATATATTGCCGGATTAATAGTTTCCTAGTGGTATCCGAGAACAATAGGAACAGATCGAGACCCCAGGAATCCACAAGAAGAGAAGCTCGAAACGCGATCACTCGAAATTGGACTCCAACAAGATTGCTACGATGAGGACCGTAGAGATCATAATACTAGGCGCGGTAAAGTAAACAGGTAGTTGTCGTATCAGCCTAGCCACATAGCGGCAGTCACCCGGACCCGGAGCAAAGTGGACATTTGCGGATTGATAGGCTCCTTCAGCTAGGTTGATGAAACTCGCGAATATAAAATGGCTGGCTGCTCTGTAACCTCGTACAGTATAGTACCGTACAGAGAGATAGCAAATTGTTAATATTTGACTTGGCTAACGCGCAGACGTATGTGCCACAAGAGAAAAGAAAGACAGACTCGGGAAAGAAAAGAAAAAGATCGTCACGCCAGTTATATTGAAGTAGAAGTCGTACAGGGTAGGGGAGATTCTTGGCCCAAACTCTTGGCCTTGGTGGTGCGGCGTTCATGGTATTGACCAATAGGTAAAGCTAACCGCCGTGCCGGAGCCAAGGAATGCCAAGAGTATCGACAGCCTCGACGAGAAAAGCTTGGTTCACCTACTCGACTCGATGCAAATAGGGGTGAAGTCAAGGGATCGACTGTGGGGGGTATCCAATGATCGTAGATCGTTTAAACCACACCAATTTCAACTGCCGGTCGAATACTATGTACGTACGTGTGTATGTACTTAACATCGAATGGATAATGGATAGTGCTTAATTACATACGTACATCATTTAGGAAGGTGTTGAAGTTCACCTAAGCGGGTACTTAAGTACCCGCACTTACAATCCTCCAGGATATGAAAGGTTAAAATTGTACTTCTGTTATCGATAAGTAGATGCTTGTCAAGTCTTTTACCATATAAATTTATATGAGAAAGTACAGCTTAACTAACAATAAGATAGAGGAGCTCAAGTACCGATAAGAAATTCAGCCAATTAAAATTGAGGAAATTTGCCTGCGCTACCGCATTTCATTTCCTGAAAGAGTACTTATTTATGGGGCAGGTACAGATTTAACCTTTCATATCCTGGAGGATTGTAAGTAACATAGCAAGGTAAAATAGTTGTTCCGAGCTCTGTACGATAAGATAACGAATTATTTTTCTAAGCCGCCCACCTTCACTTTCACTATCTTCAGCATCCCCGATACGGCAGGCGGCGACTTAACTTACTTCTGTAAATTTGCACAGACCGAGTCCTCTACTATTCCTCGCCTACCATGAAGCGTAAATTAGACGAGAACAATGAGCCAATGCCTATGGCCGACCAAGAAACCCCAAGTTCGGGAGCAATTCCCACTACCTTCGCAGACCTCGGTCTTGACAGCAGACTCCTTCAGGCCACCGCCAGCCAGAATTGGCAAACACCAACTTTAGTACAAAGTAAGGCTATACCGCTAGCCATTGACGGCCGCGATGTGTTAGCCAAAGCGAAAACAGGCTCTGGGAAAACCGCCGCATATGCCCTACCCATCCTCCAGGCCATCCTCAAACGAAAACAGGTATGACACAGTCCTACATTGCAATATTCTAACGCATTGGGGCTAACGCTAAACCTGGGTTAGGCATCGCCAGACTCTTACACGGCCGCCCTTATTCTGGTACCGACAAACGAGCTGGTAACTCAGGTCGCTAGTGTGCTCGAATCTCTCACTTCGTTCTGTTCCAGGGAGGTCAAGGTCTCCAAGCTATCAGACAAACTCTCCGATGCTGCACAACGCGCCGTCCTCTCAGATTCGCCCGACATCGTAGTTGCGACACCTGCAAGAGCCTGTCATAACATGAAGAATTCCGCCTTGTCCTTGGAGAAACTTACGCACTTGGTTCTAGACGAGGCAGACCTGGTGCTATCATATGGCTACGATGAGGATCTACAGAATGTGGCATCATCACTACCTAAGGGGCTGCAGACGACCCTCGTGAGTGCGACGTTAACCCCCGAAGTTGACACTTTGAAGGGACTTTTCTGTCGAAATCCCACTGTCTTGGACCTGGAAGAACCTGACGAGGATGGTGGAGGCGTGTCGCAATTCGTAGTCAAGTATGACAGCCCATCCATGAATTCCAGATACGGCGCTAATGGTCCAACAGGTGCGGTGAAGACGAAAAATTCCTCCTCATATATTGCATGATAAAGCTCGAACTTGTCAAGGGGAAAGCAATCATATTTGTTAGCGATGTCGACCGATGTTATCGGCTGAAGTTGTTCTTTGAGCAATTTGGAATACGGAGCTGTCTGCTGAATTCCGAACTGCCGGTCAACTGTCGCATTCACGCTGTTGAGGAGTTCAACAGAGGAATTTACAACATCATAATCGCTTCCGATGAAAACGAAGTGATAGGTGACGAAAAGGATCAACTTGACTTGGGCGATGAAGCGATCACAAACGGCGGTCGTGGAGATACCACCGGCGAGACGGCGGATGGCAACGATCAAACCCCAGTTGTTGCTCCGATAGCGAAGAAGCGCAAATCGTCGCGGCGTGATAAGAACTATGGAGTATCTCGAGGAATTGACTTCAAAAATGTTGCGGTGGTCATCAATTTTGACCTCCCTCTATCTTCCCGCTCATATTTACACAGGATTGGGCGGACTGCACGTGCCGGACAAACAGGCATGGCTCTGTCTTTTGTAGTCCCGAAAGAAAAGTTCCGAAAGCACGTGCCCACTAGCGTCGAGACGGCGGAAAATGATGAAAAGGTGTTATCAAGGATCATCAAACAGCAAGCTAAGAAGGGGAATGAAGTCAAGCCTTACAATTTCGACATGAAGGCGGTTGAAGCCTTCCGCTACCGAATGAATGATGCTTTGAGAGCTGTCACCAAGGTTGCCGTTCGAGAAGCCCGACTCCGGGAACTAAAGCAAGAACTCCTCAAGAGTGAAAGCTTGAAGCGGCATTTTGAGGAAAACCCGTTGGAAGTTCGCCATCTCCGTCACGATGTCGAACTTCGAACGACGAGAAGCCAGCCCCATCTCAAACATGTCCCTGATTATTTACTGCCGAAAGATGGGAAGAAGGCAATTACTCCAAATGAGGTCGGGTTTGTACCGTTTAAGAAAGTACTGGATGGGAAGGGTAGAAAAAGCAGGATCTCCAAAGGAAGGGGCAGGAGAGTAGGCGGCCGCAAGAGTGATCCCTTAAAGTCGTTTAAGGCAAGATCCAAGACCAAATAGTATTGTATTAGTTGGTGTTCGAGGAGATCCCTTCGCCAGTCTTGTCTCTTCTCAGGTAGATGTAAGTCTCACAGTCATAGATACCCAGAATTCAGATGAACATCTACCAATATCAATCATATGTGCCTACCTTACCGTAGTCTACTTCCTTGATAATTTTCACATCGTATCCGATTTAAGCGTATCTCGTTTCAGAATCGCCAACCAGGCATAGCATAGCCCATCAGCCGTCCCTTCCATCAAGGGTTGATTTACTAAGGAGCCGTTGCTACAGATCGAGCAACGTTAGAACTCTAGTCTATATTCTACACTGTCGTCTCGAATGAGTCAGGTCCTCGCCATACACATATCTGCGGCAAGTAACCCTCACACGACCTGATTCGAACGCAAGAGCTACCGTATAAAATCCTTTTCTTATTCCTAAGCCCCTCTACTCAATGCAAATTAAAACCTTTCACGCGTAGAACCTAACCGTAGCTGGCTCGATTTATACGATATACAACAACAACTCGCACTACACCTTCTTGCCATGCATCTGATGTCTGTTAGTAAACCAAAGGCTACTATCTCAGTACCATTAGACTTTAAGAACGGGCCGTAGATTCAAGGATCTAAAACAATACAACGTCGAGTCTCGCATGGATCGCGAGCATTCTCTTTCGCTTTCGCTATCGGTCAAGTAAGCCTTTGACAGTTACCGTAAGAAACCGTTATCATCTATAAGAACCTTCCTTGCTGTACCAGCTCAGTATTCGCGCTACACTCGAACGAACGAGAGCCTCATTCAGACATATGGGCCCCCTGGGTTGCCTTGATCAGGTCCACAACCCACCACAATTCTCTTTCTCGGTAAGTACTAGAACCACTGATATATTTTGCCGCTGAGCCCTTGCCTACTCTCTACCCTACGTGACTTCCCAGCATTGGTGGTCCGCTCCCTTAGATCAGGCCCGAGAAGCATCCATCTAGGTTCTGGATGAGCGAGATCCTCCAATACCCACCAACTAGCAACATCTTCTCCGTAACGAGGCTCTGATATCCCGATCGTGCCTAAGCCTTTCCTTGACCATTAACCAATCAGACTGATATCATATGTACCCGACTCATATCGGCGTCTCTACCCTCAGTTAGGTTAACAAAAAGCCCAATACGTAGTCTCTCTTCACTCGTCATCTATAGTTTCTTCTCATTTTACGTTTTCCCTGCTATTCACTCTTAGTTCTCTTCCGGCTTCGGTAGAGACCTTCATCTCCGCATATTCCAAGCTAATGGTTACGACTAGTAAAGGAAGTAAACGGCTTGCTTCTCATCGTGTCTCAAGAAAGAGAGGCTTGCCGTAGATCCCTCGTTTCTGGGGCATCTCGACCACTTCCTAATCTGGCACACTCAGCCTTACTCTCATCAGCGTGAGCATTATAGTCCAGGAGGCCAGCTTGATCGAAGACACAATGGAGGCAAATCAGTCAGCGGAGCAAGAATTAGAAATTGGAAGGTACTGTGGGAACAGCTCTCTGGGTTCATCTAACCATGGATCTGCATGCCTTAGCAATGTAGTCGGGAGAGGTGAAGCAGTTGAAGGAGGCATGGCTCCTGAAAGCGCCAATGTGGACCATGGCTTTGAAGAGTACGGCGACTTAGAAGGGCATTGTAGCCTCGGAGAGGTGTCGTCGACGGCTCGACAGGACGCGGCCGGTCCATGCTCACCCGTACAAGGTACACAAAGACGGACGACGTCCGAATCCCCTCAGCCACATCTTAGTACTCAACCATCGTCGAGGGAACCCGGCCGCACACAAAGCCCTAACCAGAATCTTCCCACCCCACCAAAGAGTAACTTCCTCGACATAAGCCCTAGATCACCCACCCCACCGGATACCTTCCCGGGTTTACCTGTTACTTCTTCTCATCTCCCAACCAACTTCTCGGACTTGTCATTTGAGTCACGCAACCCAAACAACAACTTTACAGGTCCGTCTCTTCTATCTGCTTCTTCTCCCAGAGTGGTTCGAGGAAGTCAGCTACCAGATCTGCCTATTAATTTAACGGGCGCGGAAACCTCTTTTCTTAATTCACCAATCGTTTCGAATAATCATCTCTCAATCCGTTCACGTACATCTCCTCGACCTTCCGTAGAGTCGGATGACGTACCCTTAGAATCTCTTCGAGGGTCAATCGAGAACATAAGCATCAACACTAACCTCCGACGAATTACGGAACTCCAGTGCCAAGAGGCTATCGATTTCAAGATGGCTCCTGCTAAGAAGCGCGATGCCCCCGCTGACGCGAAGGCTTCCGCGTCTAAGAAGAGTAAGTATTTCCCATAGCCATTGCTGTCTATCTCACTTTGCATAAACATACGCTTACTTTGATGTTTAGAGAAAGGCGCCAAGGTCGATAAGAAGGCCCCTAAGACCCGCGGCAAGAAGAAGCTGACACCGGTGCGCAATCACTCGCCAGATGGAACTCACCAGAGTTCTTGTGAGGAGTATCCCGATTCTGATCTTTCTAACGATACGCCACAGGCCGAGAAGAAGGAGAAGACTCAGAAGCATAACCTCAGCGACCAGTATCGCACCTGGGTCCGCGGAAGTTATTCCGACGCTATGGAGACGGCCATCACAGGCTTCCTGGCGGAAAACCCTGTCTTCCGCGCCGAGATTAACACCGCAATCACCCGACTTTTCAAGGAGTCGCTGCAGGCGAAGGTCGACAAGGAGAATAAGGAGACCATGAAGGCGTTCCACGCCTCCCGCGCCGGACACTGGGGTTTCACCCACGTGCTCGACGATGAAGAGGAGCCTTCTGATCATGAGGATTCCGACGGCGGTGACCAGAACAGCCAGCACGATGACGATGACGAGGAGGAAGACTCAGAAGACCCGGAAGGCGTGTACATGGATTGTAAGACTTCCAAAACCACCGCTGATAACGACCATCGACATACTAACGGAACCAGAACTTCCTCCCCTATCCTTCGGACTAACGGAAAGCATCTGTGGCAGTACACAATTGCTACCAATTCCCAGAATAGTTTAGTTCCTGCAAATACACAAACGTTCCCGTCACGCATAGAGGCAAATGATGCCCTCAACTCGTTAACTAGCCATGACCGCTTCAACGGCGGTATGGATAGGGTCACGCGTAGAACTGTCTATGAATACTGTCCCCTAAAACTCCTTAAAGTAGAACTTACCCTCTCCACTGGCGAAGAACTCGCAATGTGGGTGGAGCGCCGCCTCGTAGATGTCCAGACCGACCTTACTAAAAGGGAGCGCCAGCTCAAGAAATGGTCTGCAAACCGGCCGAAGCTACCCCACTATATCGTAGAGTGCGAGTTCACGACGCGTAGAACCACAGATATGCCACAGGAGCTGACGGAAGACATTTGTGAGGGCGATGGCGATCGTGGTAGCGATCGCGTCATGTCAAATTACGTAGTCGGCGCTTACACTGGCGAGCTCGAGATGGAGAGACTGCCGCTTGCTACATTTACGGAGAGGGGACTAGCTAACGACCACGCCGGCGCGTTGTTTTTACGTCATTCCGCTGTCAACGAGGCTATTCGGGGAGCCCTGGATGACTTCTGGTGGGCAAACAATGCGGTTCCTATTCACGAGGAGGCGCGTAAGGCGGCTAAGGCACCTGATGCCCTCTACGCAGCAGAACTATATACATGGGACATGAACACGCGTCTAGGATTCGACTCGATGAGGGTTTCTGTCTACGCGGTAGATGATGTACAAGGGCCTCTCAACATCTGATACTTTGTCCTCTCATTTGCGGATAGAGCTCGGATGTGGCTAGGTTACGAGGGCCCAAGGGTCAAGTGGTAGGGTAGAGGACACAAGGGGCTAGTGGTGGTCGGGGAGTGGAATTTGCACTTTAAGTAGAATTCGTTGCGTTTACACCTAGACTATACGTGTTTATGGGCCACGATAATAATAAACATTGATCTCCAGGGCTACTACTCGTTTTGATACCAAGGTTGCTGAGCTCTCCTAAATGGAAAATGACTCACAAAAATAAAATAATGGGGATGTCTTACATCGTAACAAGTACATTAAAGTCGCCGAGCGTTCCGAAATTGGGGAGCACTTTGAGCTCGGCGAATGCCTCGCATCTCGAAACTAACGAATATCATAAGCAAAGCGGGAAGCAGCCTTGTACAATAATGGTAGGTACTGAGGTACCAAGACGTACAATGGCAGGGAAGGTGCTTCTTAGGGGAGGCTGGTGAATCGGGAGACACAGGGCGGGCTCCCGGGTCGCATTCTCCGAATATTCTACCTAATCGGGAAATAGTGGCCGGGGGCAGCCGGCACGGGGCCGGGGAAGGTGGGGTCCGGATTACTTTTTCCTTTAGCCAGTTGAAAGTTCCTCATTATTAGAGTTAAAGAATGCATGTAGTTGCGTGATCCATTTTAAATGAGGGTTTGCAGTGCGATAATTCACATGTTCATAGGTCATTTTAAGGCATACCTCATGGCAATTTCCTAATAACATTTTTTGATATGGGACTTTAGCCGCGTGAACGAGATACAGAGGTACACATATAGTAGTTGCCTTGGTTAATTCACTACTTGATTAAAACGAATGCACCCGAGCGAGGGAAATTCTCTCTTCGTGATTTAAGACCTTTACTGATTTAACAATGTTCGCTAGCTCGGACAAGTCGCCAATTTTTACATAATTGCCAACCTCGAAATGCTCATCCATGTTAAGATTCTTACTAACTTTGATATATTTACCGGCGTCGAGGTACCCATCGATGTCAAGCTATCTGCCGATGTTAATGTATCCACTGACTTTAAGCCATTTGCCGACTTCAAGGTGTTAGACGCTTGTCTTATAAACGAGAAGAAGTTAAACATCGTTTAATAGCTCTGTGATATGTTCGCCGCTTTTAGGAAATTTACTGGCTTCGCGGTATTCGTCGACCCCAAGGCGTTTTAAATCTCCTAGATGCCGCTAACATTAAGGTATTCGTCCGAAATGAGGGTATCCATCGACTTCGAGGCATTTGCCAAATTTCAGACATTCACCAATCTCGAGATGACACCTCATTCGGAGGTGTTGGCTAACTGAGGTATGTTTGCTGGCTTCGGAATATTCGCTGACTCTTAAGGTGTCCGATAAGGATTCTTAGGTGAAAATCTGGTAGATACATGTATTCATCTGAAAACATTCGCGGCTTCTACTCGAGTAAAGGTCGTCATTCTCTAGATCATATAATACGAGCAGAAAAATCTCAGTTGGAGAATGTCAATATATTTAGCCAAGTCCAGCTGAATGGACAATGGATGCATCAGCTCGCCGGCCCCGTTCTCTTATAATACAATTATACACAATGCAAGATAAATGTGTCTTGCCTCCGGCGCGCCATTAGGGCTGACGCCTCTCTTAATGCATTATCTTCGTAGTGACTCATGGGTCTATCTATGACCTCCAGTCATTATTGCATCGTCTTGAGGAAGCCATCCAGATCGAAGCTCTCTTCGTACTGGCGGTCATCCCAAAGCTCCCCTAGATCATCCGCCCAAGCCTTCTTGCCTGGGGCCCTCACATCGCCCGTTTCGACATCCACCATGTCCTCCTCTCGCCCTTCGATATTATTCTGGGGTTTATCTGATATCAAGTTGGGACCCGAATCACCCAAATTGAAGAGATCCAAGATTTGGTCCGTGTCCATGGTTCCCTTTGGTAAAGCATTAGTAAGTAGTTTTAGTGCGATAGGATCAGAAGATTACTCACTAGGCCAGCGTTCTGCTGGTTCACCACGGTAGACGCAACGTCAATCTTGAATGCTTGGAGGCTGTAACCAACTGTTAGCATGGGTTACATAGACGTAGGGATTTGTACTGACCTCAAGATCTTCTCTTCAAGAGTACCCCTGGTGATCAACCGGTACACGTTGACAACCTTCTTCTGTCCGATTCGATGGGCACGATCCATAGCTTGCAAATCCCGCTGAGGATTCCAATCATGCTCAACGAAGATAACGGTATCTGCTCCCGTAAGATTGAGACCTAATCCACCAACGCTAGTCGTGAGAAGCAGACAATCGTAAGAAGGATCTTTGTTGAATTTGTTCACAATGTCCTGCCTCTTATTTGCCTCAACTGAGCCATCCAAACGCAAGAATGAAACCGAAGGCAGCATTCGCTTCAATACCGTGTTCTGAACCATGTCGAGCATCTCTTTCATTTGGCAGAAGATTAGTGCGCGGTGGGGCTTGATGGGTTGGTAGAGGGGATCATTCGAATCGGTTCCCTCAACTCCAATACCGCAATCGACCAAGAGGTCTTTGAGAGCGGTTAGCTTGGGAGCGTGGACTGGGTCCTCGATGCTGGTCCCTTGTTTATTCAAGAATGCCTGAGTATCCTCATAAAGCTTGTTTTTCGGTGTCATGACGAGCGCCGGGGAGTTACATAACTTTCGCATATACTGTAGTGCCTGGAAGATGTGCTGTTTGGCCTCTTTGTCGTCCCGGCCGGCTTCCTCTGTAAGTTTCTTGCCTTGTCTCTTGGTGAAATCGTCGAACAGCTTTCTCTGTAGGTCGCTAAGATCGCAGTAATAATTCTGAAGGATCTTAGGAGGAAGGTCATCAAGTACTTCTTCTTTCAGACGACGAAGCAAGAACGGTAGAACCTGTTTGTGTAGAGCCTCGATCGCCAAGGCGCCGGCTTCTTGCTCCTTGGATGAAGCTTTGCTGAAGCGGCTAGCGGCGATCGGTTTGGCAAATCTGTCCAAGAACACCTTCTCAGCTCCGAGGAAACCCGGCATCAAAAAGTCGAAGAGTGACCAGAGTTCTAGAACGTTGTTCTGGATTGGCGTGCCGGTTAGAATTAGACGATGGTTACTGGCAAGCCTTTTGACAGCGAGAGTAATCTTCGCTTTAGGATTCTTGATCAAGTGACCTTCATCGAGGACAACATAGTTCCAGTTTTGTTTTTCGAGGACGTCAGTGTCGTTGCGGCAGACCTCATAAGAGGTTATAACTACGTCAGTTGATGGGAATTGGGCGGTTTTGGCCTTTCTCTCAGCAGGGGGTCCAACGAAAGCGGTGACACTCAAGAACGGCGCGAACGTCTTCAACTCTTGCTGCCAATGTCCTGAAAGAGTTGGCGGACAGACGATAAGAGATGGCAGTTTGCGCACATCTGGAGAACCAGTTCTCTTAAATTCTTCTGCTCTGTTATAGTGGTCGCTGGCGACAATGCAGAGGGTCTGTAGTGTCTTCCCAAGTCCCATGTCATCGCAAAGAATACCATGCAGGTGGTATTTATTCAAGAAATGAAGCCAGTTGACACCATCCTGCTGATATGAACGTAGTTCGGCATTGATAGCGACAGGTATCTTGAAAGGCTCGACTTTCTTGGGGTCGAGAAGCTGCGCCATGAATGTCCGTTCACGGTCTCTTCCTTTGAGTAGCTCCTCGGAGAGGCCAGGCGGGTCAGGAATACCGGCCTCGAGAGGTACTAGTTTCACCAGGGTGGCAAATGATGTAGTTGCAATCAAGCGGATGTCGTTGTCCGAATCGCTCATTCGACCCAACACAGGTACAATGAGGAATATGACGTAAGGGAGGATGCCATCGCCCATGACAGCAATTAAGTGGTAGATGACTTCTATTGTGCCCTGGCGGAGGTGTAGATCAATGGGGTTATTGATGGAAGGCAACACCTTTTCGACAAGAGCTGTCATGGCCTCGACAGTAATGACACTGCAAATAGTGGCTAAGCATTTTGCAGCCATGTATCGGAACACAGATAATTCTGAATGCAGCGATTTGATGACGAGCGGAACTTGCTGCATAATGAACGGGTGCAGTGCCTTGTCTAATGTGGGTGTCATGGTGCGGATGACCGACATAGCATCTACGATTTCCTGACCGAAGGTGTTCTCGGCATCCTTCGCCTCGGGAGGCAAGTCACCGGCAAAAGCTTTTATCAAAGGTTCCTCCATAAAACCTCTCAAGCTCGGGACTGTAGTAAAGAGGTCTGCACCAAACGTACGGGACAGAATCTCAAGAGCTTCTTTAGCTCCCCGCCGGGTTATGCGGGCAGCCTTGGCTTCACGGGCGAATTTCGCAGCGTCGGAGCCATGGTCGACTCTATCCTCCTCTTTTTGCATGGACAGTATTACATTGGTCTTTGCCGCGTGAACCGGGAACTCGGGCGTTTCGGCGACTTCGACACAGGAGAATTTGACGAGGTTAGAAACAACCTTGTCCGCGGGGCCACGGCGGCCCTTCTCAGTGAATAATTGAACCAGCCGACCAATTGTATCAGCAGAGCGAGTTTGAAGTTGCTGATTCTCCTCGAGCTTGATGCTGTCCATGATTGCTTTGATAAGAGGGCTTGGCTTCTTGGGAAGTACTTTCATTGCGATCAGAGCGCAGGCCGCCGCAGCCTTAATACGAACGTCGCGCGTCTCTTTGATGGTCTTCGCATCCTCAATCGCTGTAATTGTAGCTGCCCGGATGTCGCTAAGTGATCCACTGGTTATTAGGCGTTGTGCTGGGGCCATAGCTTTCTTGAGGCGTTCATAATCCTCGTTGACGCACTTATCAGCTGTAGCAAGAGAAAAAGCCCCGGGACCTGCTTCGGCCTCGCCTTGGACGACAACGGGAAGAGTCGGGAGCTTGCCCTGAGGTACCTTCCCAACGTCTCTAAAGGTGTGCATGAGTGTTTGGCATTGCGATCGTACCCGCTGAACGTAGCTGACTAGATCACGGTAGTGCGCAGGACGATCGTAGTCTATAATCTTTTGCAACTCATCCGTATATCTTGATGCTTCGGCCTGGGAAGATACGCAATTGCGGGCATACTCATCGATTACTACACACGCAGCGAGTTGAGTAGACGAATACGACGACGTCAGTCCCGGAACGAGCGTGGCGTCAAAATACTCCAGATACTGCGCTGGGACACGTGACATAATCAAACCCATTGCCGTCGCGGCCGAAACACGAGAGCGAATGAGGGTGTCCACCCCAACTAGGTCAACGTCTCCTTGCATCATATGGCCGTCGAGATCGTGCAAATGACTCGAGGGAAGCGGGTCGTCAGCTTTGGTTGATTTCTTTCGCCTCTTCGTAGCTCGTTCTCCCTCTGGCTCAGAGCCTTTCCGGGGGACTGCCGGCGTGAAGCCAGGCACGGAGTATGTACCACCGGAGGGTTTTATGAATAATGCACCATTCATTGGTAAAGGATATCGAGACACTCCTACAGGATGTAGAGTAAGTTGCATGAGAGCGTCAATATTGGGGGTGAACTCGCGCGCGAGATGGTCTGGGTCCTTCGCTAAACTGCTCACAAGGGCCTTCCACAGCTCCATGGACATGCTGAGGGTCTCCTGGTCCCGTTCCACTAGGATGTTCTGGAACGTCAAGCGGAGAATCCTGCCGTCGAGCCAGCCTTGGGACTCTACGCCTAGACCAACAAAAGTCATGAGAGCTTTCAAAACAGCAAGGCGAACTGAAGTGATAGTATGTCGAAGGAATGGGTAGAGTCGCGGCACTAAGAGTGTGAAAGATCTTTCTTCATCTTGTTCGGCGGAGTGCTTCATTGCTTCCAGGACCTCCGGGAAGCCACAGAGGGTCGCGAGGAGATCCATGATCTTGCCAGTGCTAGCACTCAAGTCGTCGCCTAGGCTAGATAGACTTTCCCATACGATCCCAACTAGCTCATCGAGTGCTGCCGGCCGAAGTTGTACAAATTCCTGGGCCATAGGGATCAATGTAGCGGCACTGACAGATCGTACGTCGTCATCGTTATCACCAAGACCCTTCATCACGGCCTGGACTATACCATCAATCATGTCGTTGTTCTGCAGTAATAGATCCTTCCTCACGGCAACGATGTAGCGCAGGCCGACCATACCACCGTGACAAACAGCCCAAACCGGCCTATCCAAATCGAGGTCCTGCTGCATTACCATCCTGAATAAGATACGGTAAATGCTATAAACGGACTGCGGTGGCAAATGCTTTAAGAATGAGCCCAAAGTTTGACCGACAGTCTCGCGAATCGGCGCGACGGACGTGTCGGAGGCATAGTCGGTAAATCTATCAAGCATGAGCACACAGCAAAGGCGACAGGCCATGTCGTCAAGCCATCTTCTATTGAGCGCGTCGTTCTCAGCTCTTGATTTTCCTCTCAGCCGACCAGCTCCGGCACCATGAACTCGAAGTATTTCTCGTAAACCCAATGCAGCCCCATGGCGAGTCTCCCATTGCGCGTCAAAGATATCGATTTTGAGGAACTCGCATAGGCGTTCAAACGGCCACTCCGACCCTTGAAGCTCGTTATCCGTCTCGATCTCGGATTTGATGGGGACGACGGGGCCTTTGAACTCAGAGACGATTTTCGTGTCTTCGTCGACGTCGGTCGGCCTGTCGAGACTAAAATAGTCGGATTTTCCATTTTTCTTCGTGTCGGCGTCCGGCATTGGGGTGTCGTCAAACCCATCCGACCCAGCGGTGTAAGACCGACGAATGGATAAGTCACCGAAGCCACTCTTTCCTTGGGCAGCCTTTTGCGCATCTCGCTTCCGTTTTCGTTTCAGAACATTCAGCTGACGAGCGCTGAGACCAGACTCCTCGGTTGGTTGGCCCGATGCAGCGTTAGGGACACCGTCCTGACGAGCCGTACCATTAGTGGCGGTAGCATCCTGGGACGTGAAGGGACTGGCCGATTTCTCGGTGGTGATCGGGATCTCTTCATCTTCAAATCGTCTGCCTAATAAGCCAAGTCGGCCCGGAAGAGTCTTCTTTTGATGAGCAAGCCTTGCTTGGGGTTCAAGGCTCGCCAGACCGTAGTCTACATTGCCGGTTCTCAATAATTCCCGGCCATATCGAAGGATCATCGAAACATCCAACGTCGCAGGTTTGAAGTAGTCATCCGAAGAGGGTGATGAGTCATCATCTTCTTGCTTGATGAAGCTGTTCTCTATACTGAACTCTTCTTTCTTTGCTATTTCAGGATCTTCATCCTCATTAGGGTCATAGAGAGCGGCATTCTCAATGATCTTGCCAAGGGCTTTGGCTGCGGTTGCACGGGTATCCCAATCCTTGTGGCGAAGATAAGGGACAACTCTAGATAGTAGATTGAACAGTTCCTCAGGTTGCTGTTTTTGCCAATCCGCTAACTGGTTGACGGCAGTGTCTTTTATCAACTTTGTACTGCCAGTCTCAAGGATCCTGCCAAATAGTCAGTGTCAGACCAAGAGGACAAGAGCTGATGGGAGCGCGATATAGAATCGCCCTGATAGCTCTGGGAAACAGAATCCTGTCTATCAGAAGAGGCAACGCCGCCAAGACCCCAACAGACAAGCAACAGTAAAAGAGCAATCTGGCCTCGATACCATAGCCATCCTCCATCGAAGGGAGATGGAAAAGGGGAAAGCAATGAACGAGTACTTACGTAACAAGACGATCCAGCCTGTGATACAGCCATGCCGTTAGTCTATAAACTTATATATATCTCGCGAGCGGGCAGTAGAACTCACCTAGACGCCATTTCCACTAGTCACGCCGAGGCTACGGGGCCAATGCCTGGCAGAAAATCATCTCATAATAACGGTCTATAGGCGTGGATCAGTATTGCATATCCCTTGGCGCATATCGGAATGTATTCCACTGATACGTAGGGAAGTAGACAGGTAATATCTAAGATAGGAAATCTGTATGTAGATCTGTGTGCTTTCAAGTAGACACGTCCCTTGCAAGTCGGATACAGACAGAAGAATTATTGTGATTGGACCTTGCTACTTGTATAGCTCAGTTGTCCTACGTGACTAAGGCTTCCGAGATTCCCAAAGACGTCCCATGCGCTTGCTCGCTCGTTCGAGAATATCAAGAGGAAGGTCCTATTGGTCACGGGTGGTATTTAATCCTCATTTACAACCACAACCATGAATATCGCATAGCGAGGGAACGATTAGGGTATGTGCAGAGGAAAATGATAGGCCGAAGTGTACTAGGAGATATATGCGAAGAAGTTGCATAGGTACACAATGGTGCAGAATGATAGAATGAAATTGGAATAAGTAGAAAGAAGACATACATACCCTAGAGGTGATATCGCGACGATATCGATTCACGTTGGCGTAACCAGATCTGTTTGTCGTAATGAGGTGCACGAAACGGATGTTGAGAGAGAGCTTGAAGGGGAAAATATTTATGAAATACACATCAACGACGACCTAGGACAGTGGTCGAAAGATGTTGTCGCGTCGCAAGAATTACTGGCGAACATACGTTGGACTAAGACCAATGGTACGCACGCGGGCCGTGTTAATGAGGTCGAGCAATGAAATCAATAGGCAATTACCTAAAAGGGCGGAAAGGTGGATGCTAGAATATCACCTTTTTTAGACGTTATGGTGAGCGGTTGGTTTAAGGTGGTGCGTGCACGCTTTGATTGACCTTGCTCAAAAGTGATTGCTTAGGTTAACAAGTTTGGGGGCCGGGGGTCTGTCGTGCCTGTCAGAAAAATATGGCGGGATGTGCAGCAGCAACTCGTCGCAGTCGCAGATGAGGGCACCGGCTTCCTTAATATTCCTGTACCTATGGATACTTTTATACACGTTTGGATCCGCCTTGGGGGCTCCTGTTGGCCTGAGCTCCAACCATGAAAAATGACCTTTCCTAATCGGGAAAGCACTACCAACTGACAACGGCTGGAAGGGCTTGAGTCAGGCCTGTCAGCCTTGAATAAGCTCAGATCCACGCGTTTGAAGCTTTTGTTCTGGGGAGACCTGTAATTAGAGCTCTCTACCAAACGCTGCTTTGTATTACCACATGATGATGGCTACAAGCATGCCAGTCTTCCGGGGTAGCCCTCTAGGAGGATCCATATTAGCACCAGTCATTGCATTACTTAAGTTCATACTGGATAAGCCTCTGCAGTCACGAAAGCACCGTATAAAAGTTAAGGCTGCCACCCCTAGCTGATAAGTTCTACAATGTTCTTCTCCTGTACCTTGTACCCCGTACTTACTCTGCCATTGAAGTGCGTGCTTTCTCGCTTAATTTCCTAGTGTGACCAGCCTGCACTGCACGCTAGAGGCTAAAGCCGTCGAGACCCACCCTCATGAAAAAAATATGGTGGCTTGTTGGAATGACGAGTTTCTTGGCTCCTACAAAGTCCTTTGGATTTTCAAATAGAATTGCATTCATGGTCAAAACAAAACGTGCCAGCCTAGATATATACACCTTATTCTACGAGGCCAATATACATACAATAAGAGAAGGGTGTTTCTCTATCGTCTCTAATTCCCAAGGCCGTCGCAGTTAGTCAAATTGCTCCCCTGGTACTTACATATTTAATGCAGTCCTGTCGTTTCTGTGCTGCAAACTTGGCGTGATTAACCAAAGTTGCCCGGGGGTGCCGATCATGCCAATATAGATGCCGACCTGCATATCTTTTGGAGCTAGTAATCCGCACATCGTGATATACATCTAACCAGCGTGAAGACTGTTACGGCTTGATGAAACATTCGATCTGTGAGTCCCTACTGTAGTCGTGCATTGAAAGGCGGACATGCGAGACTCCTTACCCTCATGTAGTATACGGGTCTCTTCTACACAAATGTATCGTCCTAGTTTTCTAGTCGGAGTGTCCTTTTTAGCCTCTGGCCCCAATGCATGTTCCTGTGTACAAGGCTTTTCAGATTCAAGAGCACCTGACACAACGAACTTGCTGTTGGCAATCCGCGATATAAGCAATCTGACTTCATGTGGCATATTGGAATATAGAACCTCAAAAGGGGAGAGAAATCAGACGGCTCATGCCCTCAACACAGGCGCAATATCAAAAGGCAACCCAAAAACGTCTCGAAAGCCATCAAAATCTCCAATGATGAAATTTCAAGAACAAGCCGTTTTGTGATTTTTTAAATATTCTTCATCGTTTAGAAAATGCTATTCACTAGGGTGGTTCCTTTTCTTACCAACCAACAACATTGAAATGCTTGCAATCCAACTATTGTAGCAAAGTTACCCATGTATCTCGTCGTGCGAGGTCTGGGCATTCATAGTATAGAAGAGAGGTAAGGAGGTAGCTGTCGTAAGATCTTTATTGTAACCATTTTGACAGCTACATGTACGTATGAGAAATTACAGTTACGGATGTATTTGAGAATCTTGGATGATCTTTATGATCTAAAAAAAAAAGCATCGTACTAAATGCATGCCATAACACCACGATAGCTAAGCCCACTAAACCAGTTACTTTGAGTAAACTCACTTGCCAAAGGGTATATACTATTGGCCTTACTCATCTATGGTGATTTTATGTATGTGTTGGTTCTCCGGTTCAAGGAGTTGATGAGGTCGCAACTTATTAGAGTCCACATAAGCATACATAGACAAAAGCCACAATTTGCAACCAAGTGGATCATGTGGATCTACCCATGTCATTGAGGCTGGGCTAAATTACTAACCCGACCAATCGCGCTAGCAGTTCCAACCCATTGTATAGGCAAGGATCCCACCTAGACTCACTCCCCCACCCCCAAAATCACCGCGCCTGAAAACGCGTCGGCTGAACATTTACGTGACGATTTCGAGATTTGACGATTCCTCGTTACTCCACATTCATCTCGACGTTCCGGAAATTCCATTTACGATTTCATGACTTTTGCGCGACGAAATTTCTCTATTCTGAACTCGAGCTGCCCGATCGGCGGCGCCTACCGCGACGATGTACATCAAACAGATCATCATCCAAGGCTTTAAGAGGTGCGCGCTGACAAGCTGTCCAATCCCCTTGACAAAATTCGACCCTGCGATGCTAACGCCCAAGTAGCTACAAAGACCAGACGGTCATGGAGCCCTTTTCGCCCGGTACGAACGTCATCGTTGGTCGCAATGGTTCTGGGAAGAGTAACTTTTTCGCCGCGATCCGATTCGTCCTGAGCGATGCGTATACCCAGATGAGTCGCGAGGAGCGCCAGGCGCTTTTGCATGAAGGCTCAGGCTCTGCTGTTATGTCTGCCTACGTTGAAGTTATCTTCGACAATAGCGACGACCGATTTCCGACCGGAAACAAGGAAGTTGTCTTGCGACGCACGATTGGTCTAAAGAAGGATGAATACTCGGTAGACAAGAAAGTTTCCACCAAAGCAGACGTCGCAAACCTCCTGGAGGCCGCCGGATTCTCAAGGTCGAACCCCTATTATATTGTCCCACAGGGACGCGTCACGGCCCTCACCAACATGAAGGAGTCAGACCGATTGAACTTGCTTAAGGAAGTGGCCGGGACACAAGTCTATGAATCTCGCCGAGCAGAGTCGCTCAAGATCATGACGGAAACAAACAACAAAAGAGAGAAGATTGACGAGCTACTTGACTACATCAAGGAGCGTCTAAGTGAACTAGAAGAGGAGAAAGAGGAGCTACGCGGCTACCAAGACAAGGACCGCGAACGGAGGTGCTTGGAATATGCGTATTATCACAAGGATCAGGTTGCTACACAAGAAGCTCTAGAAGAATTAGAAGAGTCGCGCCAGGGCGGCATCGAAGATACGGACGAGAATCGCGAAGCTTATAATGCCGGTTTGAAGGTCATTGCCGCACTAGACGCCGAAATACACAAACTCCAACAACAGATGGAACTCCTCCGCATAGACCGCCGACAACTTGATGAAGATCGTCGAGAGAGCGCCAAGGCGATAGCAAACGCCGAGTTAACGGTGAAGAGCTTATCCGAAAGCATGTCAGTCCAGGAGCAAGCCAAGCACCAGCATGATGCAGAGCTAGACGAGGTCAAAACCGCGATAGCGCAGAAGGAGGCCGAACTCAAGAAACTAAACCCTGAGTTCGAGAAGGCGAAGCGAAAGGAGGCAGAGATCAAACAAGCCCTCGACTCGGCGGAAGCCGGCCGGCAACGCCTCTTTACGAAGCAGACCAGAGGAAGTCAATTCAAGAGTAAGGCAGAGCGAGACGCGTGGCTGAGGAAGGAAATAGACGATCTCAACGTAACGTTAAGCCAGCAAAGAGCAAATCGGCTTGACGCCGATGAGGAAGTCAAGGCCATCCAGGCCTCTATCCAGCAACTCGAGAATGAAATTACCATTTTGCGACAGAAGAATGAGGGATTTGGTGACGACCGGCTCGCTCTCGCCGAAGAAGTCACAAATGCAAAAGAAGTTCTTGACAAGCTCAACGAGGAACGAAAACTACTCCGCCGAGAAGACGACAAGCTAGAGACCATCATTGCAAACGCGCAAGGCGAGCTAAACAATGCCGAACGAGAACTATCCCATACTATGGACCGAGTTACTTCCCGAGGTTTGGCGACCATACAGCGATTGAAGCGCGAAAGGGATATACCTGGCGCATACGGCACGCTGGCCGAGCTTTTGGATGTTAACGAAGCATATCGACTGCCCGTAGAGCAGGTTGCCGGAGCTAGTTTGTTCCATTACGTCGTCGATAACGACGATACCGCAACCTTTCTAGCCAATTCGCTCCAGAAGAATTTCGGTGGCAGAATCACCTTCATGCCACTATCGAGATTGAAACCACGCAATCCAAATCTTCCTAGAGCCAATGACGCGGTCCCTCTACTTAGTAAGATCCATTATGATCCCGAGTACGAGAAAGCATTCCAACAGGTCTTCGGCAACACGATCATTTGCCCCAACCTAACCATCGCCGGACAATACGCTCGAAGCCATGGTGTCCATGGTGTTACTCCGGATGGAGATACCAGCAACAAGCGCGGCGCAATGACGGGTGGATATATCGATACCCGAAAATCACGTTTAGAAGCAGTTCGAGCCGTGAACAGGTGGAGAGAAGAATATGAACGCTTAAGATCCCAGGCAGTCGACATCCGAAAGCAAATAGAGCAGAAAGACCAGGAGATAACGAAGGCGTTAGGCGAAGAGCGCAGATTGGCTCAAAGGCTCCGACAGATGGAAGATGGCTATGGGCCGCTTCGAGCCGAATTAAACGCCAAGAATAACCAGGTAGATCGCGAAAGAGATCGACTAGAGGCTGCAATCAAGCGGCGAGACATCGTCGAAAGAAATATGAAGCAGTTCCAAGATAACTTAAGCGCACACCAAGCCGAATTGGCATCGGACTTTAAGAAGGTCCTCACAGCTAATGAGGAGAGGCAACTCGAGACCCTGGGTGCTACCGTGCAAGAGCTACAGAAAGAGTGGAACGAGATTAGCAATAAGCGAAGAGAGCTTGAGAATCGCAAGCGAAAGTTGGAGTTAGATCTGCGAACAAATCTCCAGCTCAAGCTTGACCAACTCACAAGTCAGGCATTCGAAACTGCTTCTAGCGGCAGCAGCAGCTTGAAAGAAGCTAGGCGAGAGCTCAAGAAAGCACAAACAACCGCCGCTTCAGTTCACAACAAGATACAGGCGAACGAGCAACAGATCGAGGCTGCGGAATCCAAGATTGCGAGTTTGGAGAAGCAGAAAGCCGAAAAGGAAACTCAGCAGCAAGAGATCGCAAGAGAGATTAAGAAGCAGGAAAAGAGGATGGATAAGAATAGGCAAATGAAGGCTTTGTTGACAACGAGAGCAACAGAATTGGCCAAAAATATTCGAGACCTCGGCGTCTTGCCGGAAGAGGCGTTTGAGAAGTACGAGAGGCTTGATCATAAGACAGTGAGTCCGGCCCTGCCACGTTAGGTAAACCCCTTGCTAACTCATATTGCGCTAGGTTGTTTCACGACTGAAGAAAGTCAACGATGCGTTGAAGAAATATAAGCATGTCAACAAGAAGGCTTTCGAACAGTACAATAGCTTCACCAACCAGCAAGACCAGCTTCTTAAGCGACGCAAGGAACTAGACCAATCACAAGCGTCGATCGAAGAGCTAGTTGCTCATCTTGACCAGCGTAAAGACGAGGCGATCGAGCGGACATTCAAACAAGTGTCCAAGGAATTCGCGACCATCTTCCAACGATTAGTGCCCGCCGGTCACGGTCGCCTGGTGATACAACGCAGAGCCGACCGAAGAGTCGACCCAGATGACTCCGACGAAGAACAACGCAGCAGTGTAGAGAACTACACAGGCGTTGGTATCAGCGTCTCTTTCAACTCGAAGACCGCGGACGAGCAGCAGCGTATCCAACAGCTCTCAGGTGGCCAGAAGAGTCAGTTGAGCCCCATCTTTACTTTTATGATCACATCAATACTAACAGAAGCGGTTAGGTTTGTGCGCGTTGTGTCTTATCTTCGCCCTCCAGCAGACCGAGTCCAGTCCCATGGTCATCTTTGACGAGGTCGACGCCAACCTGGACGCACAGTACAGAACCGCCGTCGCTGGGCTTCTCCAGTCCATCTCTTCCGAGGCTGGTACACAGTTCATCTGCACGACTTTCCGACCGGAAATCGTCCACGTCGCCGATCGATGCTACGGCGTGCTGTTCAGGAATAAGAACAGCACCATCAACTGCGTAAGCAGGGAGCAGGCGCTGGATTTCGTCGAGGGCCAGGCCCCGAGGTAATTTTCGACAGCGGTTGAGTGGGGTGGGGATTCGTGTATATGGTCGGTCTATGGAGGAGTTTTTACCGTTCGGTCATGTTGTATACCACGGGGAGTATCTGCGAAACTGGCGTCTTGTCAGTTTTTTTATTGTACGACGTAGCTTATGCTGTGAAAGATGCTAATGAATTGTCTTTTCCTGCTGCTGTATGCTAAGGCGACCAGACGCGAGGCTGGGCTAAGTACCTAGACTTGTAACTACATTAGACCTTGTTGCTTTCTTCGCTCTGGAGTGTTAAGCTACGAGATGACACTGGTTTAATGAAACAGCCATCATCTCGACAAGATGCGATAGTCAATCAGTTTTTTAAAATACCCCTTATCTCAATATATTTCGTATGCGATAATCTGTCAAGTTCCAACAGACGCGTATATTGAGCGTAGATTCCAAGTTGTTTACCTAAATCAAATCTCAAGGTACATAGCCCACACGAATCAAGCTTTAGAGCTCAAGCTCATCGCCGCAAACTGTCCCGTCCACCCAGAATCCTCACCACCGATTTCTCGAAGCGGCGCCTCGATAGCGATGGGCGCCCATAACAAGGACACCCCATTAATTCCCAAGACAGCGAGAAACTCCTCCGTAGCAGATACGCTACCGGGCTCCGGCAACGGCTCCTCAAGAGTCGTTTCCTGCACGCTGGCAAAGGTCTGGTTGCCTCGCCCTATGATGCTCAGGTTGACCCATTTCCCGACGGGCACGGTGGAATTCAGCCTGTAGTAGTTCCCCGACGCAAAGAGCGTGAGGTTCGGTGTCAGCAGTAGCCTCGAGTCCCCGCCGGTTAGGATGGTCGCGTCCTTGCCTACCTCGTCGACCAGGATCTTGAGCGAAAGCGTGTAGTCGCGGCCCTTGGAAGAAAGAGGCGTCCTAATGGAGCAAGAAGAGCTGATATTCAAGGTGGACTCTGCCGTGAGCGGACAGTTCGTCGAGGCGTCGTAGCCGTTGCCAGATTGGTCGATTACGCCGACGTCCCTCCAGGTGGCTACAGCTGTGAAGTAACTCCTATCCAGAGTAGATCGCGAGGTGTAATTGAAGATCGTCGAGGATGTAGATGGGATTGCTCGGTCCAGATTCTGCCCCGGTATCAACGGGAGTAGAGTCGAAAACGCGGAGGAAAACTCTGACTCCGAGAGGTCTCCTCCCCATTGCTTGTCGCCCAGCGCCGGGATCCCTTCTTTCCAAGCATAATAAGCTTCGGAGAATACGGATGCGTTGGCGCCGTAGTCGTTCCATTGCGGTGTTATGGCCCCGAGGACTAGGCTGTTTGACTTCTCGGGGTTATTGGTGGCAACCTTGGTGTCGAAAATATACGGCTGCCACATTCCGCCCGTTGCTGGGTTGCCGTTGAAAGTCCGAGCAACGTTCACTACCTGCGGATAGCTCGCGGAATATTTGGTCACGACATAATAGGTATCGTCTGAATTTATGACGGAGTAATTATTCAGGATGTAGTCGTGGTACGGGTCGTCTTCGAAGAACGCCCAATGCTGGATTGAGACATTTCGGTCGATATTGTTATATTCCGGCTTCGGGGGGAAGGTGCCCCATATTCGAATGGATTTACCAGATTCTTGGTAAATATAATCTGCCATCTCGTTGACGAATCGGTTATATTCATTGGGGTCGCCGGTGTATTCATCAGCACCGATATGGACGGTTTTCGAATGGAACCAATCCAGGAACGTGCCCCAGATAGTTTTCATTGTGGGTATCGTGTCCGGATGCGAGATGTTTAATAACGACAGGTCGGTACCGAGTGCCAGCTCCGGCTTCCATTGCACTATAACCAACGAGTGCCCGGGAGCTTCTATCTCTGGAATGATAGCCACACCGCGAGAAGCACAGGCCGACTGGATGTCTTCAAACTGGTCCTTGGTGTAAGACTCATTTTTATGCTGATTTAAGCCATCGAGGTCTGCAGAGTCGGACCATAAGCGAAACCGAGCGTATAGTGCCAAAGATTGCTCTCTCGAGTAGAGTTTATTATTAAACAGATTATCGCTTAGATGCAACTGAAAAGTGTTCTGCTTGAAAAAGCTCATGTAGGAACATAACTCAATAATGAACTGTTCGCGAGTTAGCACCATATTAGGTCACTCGAGTTTACCGATAGAGTAAAGTTGTCGTCGATCGGGTATATGGCAGTCTCACATCTGGTGGGTAATAATGCCGAGCAGCGTCGAGCATCATACCTCGAGTCTTCCATCCGGGGGCATCGTCTACCTCTCCAAACGGTAAAGAACCGTTCGAGAGAATTGCCTGCTGTAGTATGGTTCGCGTACCCCACCACGCCCCTAAGGCACTGGCTCCGGACACGACGATGCCCGAAGAGTTGATCGAGAGTGTGTACCCTTCAGAAGTCTGCGCGCCGCTTACGTCGGTGTACTTACTGGGATCTCCCAGAGTAAGAAATATGGCATCTGACGCAGGCTCATCGGCAATGGAAATGTCGATATCAAGATCCAAGGTGTTATATAAGTCATCTAGAAAGGTCTCGGCGAAGTCTTGAAGACTCGGTGGAATCAGAGTCTCGCCAGTCTCGTCGCGACTATCGGCAAACTTTGAGTCCACCACTAGCCCTTTGAGAGCTGTGATTGAGTATGTTTGACTACTAGATGTAATAAAGGGAACGGTAGGTATTCCCACGAGCCTTGAAGCTACGAGAACCGCTTCGTAGAGGTTAGCTACCAAGACTGCTCAGACCGGTCACAATAGAGACAAACCATTAGACAACGTGGCAAGCCACACACAATACGAGTAATGCAACATAATCACGTCGGCTAAATATCACTGGCGCTTATAACTCTAATACCGTAGAATGAGGTCTCGTCGATGTTGTATATGGTAAGACGGGCTCTGCCCAGAGAGGGCCGTATGGCGACGAGTTCGTCATTATATCTATCTAAGATCCCGATCGGCAGTATATACAGCATGCAGGGAGACCTGCCTCTGGCCATCTCCATCCCGGATAATGAGCGAATCATCTCGCCGTCAAGCTTGTCGAAGCTACCCCGGTTCGACGGTTACTTGGATGTTCGTGTCGTTCATGTAACCTTGGAGAGCGGGGCCGATAAGGCCTTTTGAAGTCTGAAGCATGTTTATTATCGAAGCGAGGAGTAAGTAAGGTAGTATTGGGACGTCTATCTATTGCCCAAATTGCTAAACTTGCTTTTGAAGTTGGGGAGTAACATTGGTGGTCAATGATATAATTGCGCATCGATATTACCATGTAAGCCACAGTTAATCCCGGCCCTACGACGTCGCACGGTAAGGTTTTGTGGCGTTAAGACTATGCCCTAAACTCTATTTTAAGATAAGATTAGCTTTCGGAATTAGGCAGGTGGGATGAAATTGTGTCCCGCCTTTGACATTTGACTTTCCATTTGCAAATGACTTCACTATTTACGATATACCTTCAACTTACCTTCAACTTAACTTTGTTGCCAGAGCGAAAAGAATAACACAAACAAGTATCTGATTTTACGAGCTTTCTACAAGTATACCTATAAATACCACGCTCCCCTCGACGGAAATCGATTGATCCTTTTGACCAAAACAGATCACTCACTTCTCGCACAACGATACTCCCAAGTGAACAGAATCTTGAAAACACATATTATCATGGCGACCGACACGCCTACCACTATACCTCCCGAAAACCCACCCCAATCTTCAAACGGCAATATGGTCGGCGAATCAGTAACTCGAGAATCGTTTCAAGAGCCATCCGATATTGCCTCGAGGGCTTCAACCATCGAGCAAGAGGACAGTGATTTAGACTCTGTTTTCGATGAGGGTGAGGATGGCTACGGTGGCTGGGGATTGGATGAGGAATGGGAAGTTAGGAATTTCAACCGACAAGTCCCTTTACACCCCAACCAGCAGAAACCTGCTGCCAACACCTTTGCCAGCGTGGACGATCAGATCGCGGCTCTCTCGAAACATGCTGCCAAGATCCGACTAGACGATGTTAAGGAGGGCCAAGATCGGGTGAAGGACAAAGCCGATAGAGCTACGAACGATCAGGTCCTCGATCCAAAGACCCGTATGATCCTATACCAAATGATTAACCGTGGTGTGGTCAGCGAGGTACACGGGGCAATCAGTACGGGCAAGGAGGCGAACGTTTATGGTGCTGTCGCATACCCGGATGTCAATGGGCCACCCGTTCAGCGAGCTATCAAGGTCTACAAGACGGCAATATTAAGTTTTAAGGACCGAGAGAGATACATTACTGGCGAGCACAGATTTAAATCCGGCGCCGACAAAGGCAACAGCCGGAAGATGGTCAGGCTATGGGCGGAAAAAGAATTTCGCAATCTCAGGAGAATCTACGCAGCAGCGATACCTTGCCCCGAGCCTATACAGCTCAAGCTTCACGTCCTTGTCATGGGATTCCTCGGCGATAAGAAAGGATATGCTTTTCCCCGATTACGAGATGCCTCTATCAACGGCGAGGGATCCGACCGACTGTGGAGACAGCTCTACATTCAACTTATGGGAATCATGCGACGCCTGTACCAAGTATGCAAGCTCGTACACGCAGATCTGAGCGAATACAACATCCTATATAACGACAAGCGACTTTATATCATCGACGTATCCCAAAGTGTCGAGCATGACCATCCTCGGTCACTCGAATTTCTCCGCATGGATATCAAAAATACGGGCGATTACTTTCGTAGGGAAGGAGTTGATACGTTACCTGACCGCACTATCTTCGAGTTTATCACGGACCCCGAGGGTGCGGTAGAGGAGCCTGGCCTATCGGAAGCGATCGAGCAGCTGTACGCGTCGAGGCCGCCGTTTGACAGTGACGAGGCAGCCGCAGCCGAGCTGGAGATTGACAACGAAGTCTTCCGAAACCAATACATCCCTCAGACATTAGAGCAGGTCTACGATATCGAGAAGGACGCGCAGGCGATTGGACAGGGCGAGGGAGAGAAGCTCGTCTACCGGAACCTCCTTGCGGACCAGGTAGTATCGAAGCCACCCTCGAAGAGTCTAAGCTCAGAGGATGGGTCGGCTGAGGGAGCAACCCTCGACAGCGACGACGAAAGTGAGAGTGATGGTGAAAGTAGATTCGAGAAGGGACGTCCTCGGGGTAAACGTTTTGAGGATAAGGACGAGAAGAAGGTAAGTCATTTCCTAATGATGAGCGAGAGCTGCAGTGGCTCAGACCTCCTACCAACTGGCTCTCACCCATCCTATTAAATCCAATGCACGACCATATATACTAACAATGTATAGCTACGCAAACACGCTGTCAAGGAAGCGCAGGCAGAGAGGCGGAAAACAAAGTTACCGAAATATGCCAAGAAGCGCATTATAGCCCTGACCTCCAAAAAGCATAAGAATAAGAAGTAGTAGATACGGGACCAGACTTGAAGCGAAATAAAAAAAAGAATAATTACCAGCGCTTCTATGGTATTGCATATATTTACCGGGTACAATCGTTGAACCAGTTGAGCGGTAGAGCCCAAGAACAAATTCCCATTGCCGTTAGCATTTGCAAGAGTTAAGTGTTTTTCTTTTTGGTTCACATTCATGCTTCCATCCCCCTTGGCAATCAGATGACGAAGCCTTAAGCGCACAGCACGCGTTGGGTCGCCGCGTTTTTACTAGACATTACTTAGTAATAACCGCGATTCGACTCATGTTGAAATGCGTCCTGAGCCGGCCCCTTGCGGGCTATATGCGGATCAAAGAGAGCCCTGATGATTGCCGATTTTCCTTTGTATTTTAGCACTTTTCGATACACTTTCATATGTACATACATTCTATCCAAAATTCTTTTAGCTTGAGTACATGTATACGACTTGAAAGGCTCGGTCTATCCATCTTATAGTGGGAGATATCGTAGGTAACCTTCAAGCCCTTTTCATTGACACGCATAGGCCAACCGAGAAGTGAAATCGTGTTGTGGTCGAAAACCCTACAGTATAGATACGTTGTAATTAGCCCCGTCCACGGTAGCGGCGGTATCCGAGATTGCACAGGAAATTCATATCCGTTTCCATGCCCCAACAAGGGCTTGAAGAAAGCAAGACGATCGCCATCTAAATACAATATATGATATATTCTTTTAAATGTCTAACGAAAGGGGTATTAAAGCAAGTGATCGTAATATGTGGCTTTAAATAGCAAAGAGTGCGCAATATATACTCTAAAATCCCGGTACCCGATTCTATATGAATGCGCCGTCGCTCTGCTTTTGGTATATGCCAATCAAGGTGAGAACCTCTTGTTGTCGTTATGCGATGTGCTGTGCTGTACGAGGGCACGGCGAATAATCCAAATTGCCCTAAACAACGTTCCACCGATGAGTGAGACAACAGATGCTGTAGTCTTGGTATATCGCCCCATGATCCTCCGCCTCTTCGAAACCCGATGCTAACCACCTGCCGACTCTTCTCATCCTTCCCCTAAACACCGCCCTATGCTCTTCTGCTTCCTGTTCCCGAACTAGGAGCAAATCGTGACTCGTCACCGCCAACATTATCTCGCAATGCCGACACTCCCTCTCCTACCCATTAGCATCTCCATCTCGATCAGCTCAAAGGCATACTCGGGTTCCCCCTCTAGCGTTTCTCGTATTAGGTCCACGGCCGCTATGGTCGTCGTGGACTGGTTTTCCCCTGATCCGGCTGTGACCTGGATGTCGATATGCGGGTCCGCGCCGTGCTGTAGTAAGGCCTTGATGGCTGCAACCCATCGCTCCCGGTTTTCCATCAACCTCGTGCTTGATGAAGTCTCAAGCAGATGCGTCATGGTCACACTACCTCTCGAGAAGTAATGTCGCCCCGCCTTTAATGCTCTCGTCCACATCTTATCGTCCTCTCGTGGGGTTGCTCCCGCCTCGAATAGCATGTCCAAGAAACGAGAGTCCGGCATATCGTGGTGGAAATCCCAATAGTCTCCACCGAGACCCGCACAGGCGCTAAAACCCTCGGCCTTGGGGCTGACCACATAAGGTAGAAGCTCCTGGGCCTTCTTCCTTTTCGCTTCTGCATCTAATCTGTCCAGCTTCGTAGCCGTATACCGGACTAAATTAGCCTGGATTGCAAGCGCCAGGAAATCTTTCCGCTTCGGTGGCTTGCCAGCATCCATCGGTTCGTAACCCGCCCAGTGCTTTCGACAGTAATTGGGGAGTCTGACGTCGTACCAGTCGGGGTCCTCATGTAGAGGCTTGTGGTTCTTTAGCGTGGCGACCCAAGCCTGTTGACATGTACTGTCCAGCTCATCTAACAGCTGACAGTACCTCTCTAAGTCAGAAACCTTGCCATCAATTCTCTCGGCGTAACGCAACGCGTTCGAAATTAGCAGCCAAGCATCGGGTCGGAATCGCCAACTGGGCCAAGCTAATATTGGAGGACGGAGGACTTCGAAGGCTTTGATATGCCTTGCGCATCCACTGAGCAGCGAGAAGTCGAGCTCAATGTCGTCGTGGGGCGTGCAACCCGGAAGTCTCTGCCATATATCTGCGCGGCGCACCCATTCTTTGGCAGTTTGGTGTACAAACACTACCCGTTGTCCTGTCTCGACCGTATTAGAATTAGTAGACGGACCCGTCTCAGCAACTAGGAGACCAGCGCAGCAAGTGTATAGCCGGCGTTGCATTTGGTCGGATAATTTCTGAATAGCGGCATTATTGTAAGGATGGTCATTGTCGCCGGCGATTCTTATTTCGTTCGTTGTGGGGTGTAGATAGCCCTCCTCGGCGAACGCGAGTGTAATCAAGCTAGGTGGCTGTTGTGCCCTAAGGACAATGTGAAATATCCTAGATGCGCTTTGCTGTTCTTCCAGGCTTAGGTTTTCCATCATACGCATATACAAGCCGTCAGGTCCTCCGAGATGGGTTGGCAAAGAATCTAACGTGCTCCTCAATGTACGCAAACTGCAACCCACCACCATATCAATTGCTAACCTGGCCCAGAGTATGTCGCCACGGCTTTTCTGCGCCACCTCCCTGCACAGGTTCTTGCTATCGGGTAATCCAGGTGCTTCATCCTCGAGTCTGCCCGCTACGTACTGCGTAATCGACCGCTCGGTGTGCTCCTGAAGTTTGATCCTCGGAAATTCGGCGAAGGCTTCCTCAAACACGGGTAACTCGCGGGATGTGACAACGAACTTGATGTTGTCCTTGTTGGCCATACTACCGACGAGTTTCGCGATCTCCGCGTGTGAGTCCATAGCCCATTTACTTTGGCCCCAGGTCTCGTCACCCGTGTCTTTGTCTTCATAAGTCAAATCGAATTCCTTGGGCTCGTAATGATCCTTGCGTTCCATAATGCGATATTCATCTAGTGCGTCGATGAAAACGAAGAGGCGCAGAGTATCAGACATGTGGGCAAAGATGGAGTAGAAGGCTTGGTTGAGATTGCTGATGCTCGTGAATAGTACAGGTGGCGGCCAAGGAGCGTCGAAGAAGCTCGAAAAAGCGATTCTGATAAGATCTCGTCTCGCTGAAAGGATCTGATATAAAACGCTGCGCAAGAACCCCTCATAGGACTTCTGAATTCGGTTACCTCCTTCGAACATGAAGAAACAAGCCATGTGTAAATCTCCTTCACTAGCCCAACCTTCGAAAAGTTGCTGCTTTACTTTCTTCTCGGATCGCCAGATGTGCTTCATGAGCGTTGATTTGCCGGACCCAGCGTTGCCGCTAATCCACTAAGATATCATCAGCACTAGGTCCAATAGGTACATCATAACTTATGAAAAATATGATGGTCGCCTGAGTCATAGGATCGACCCCGGCAACAAATGGTTTATACCCGAAGTAAAGCTTAGAGGGCAATAAGCAACATGGAAACACTTACGAGGACAGGTTCATCGGATTTGAAGAATTTAGGGAGGTAAGAGAGACCAGGCGTCAGGACCCAGTCACAAGTTTCACCGTAGGCGCGGTCTATCCGCGATTCGCGTTCGGTCATGGTATCGAAATAGAGGGCGTTGAGAATCTCTAAACCTCAAATATTAATAACGGCAAAGCTAGGCATATGGGACGAAAATATCGGAAAATATGATGTACCTTGATTTCGAGGTTCCCTTGCTTCGATCTCGGCCGCTGTTGGTCCCATTGCTGCTTTCGTAAGGTACGCGACCATCTGCGCATAACCCGGGTCGTCTCTGCTCTTAGCCTTTGCAAGATCTTGATGTGTCACCAGTACGTCAATCCTTCCCACGTTGAAGCTCTCGTAAGCTGCACAGTCCCTTGGCAGCATCAACTGTATCGTCCCTCTCCCCAATTCCATTCCACCAATATCCCTCGCAAGCTCGGCCGAGGCTGTTATCGTCGATGGCAACTTTTCTCTGACGCACACAACCCTTATGTCTCTCGAGATCATGAGAAATGTACTGTGTTGACTCTCAAATGCTTTCTCACTGTCTCTCAATGCTCGCAAAAGTTGGGGAGTCGGCATAGTAGGCGATAAGAGAGCTGTTAAGGCGATGCATTCTCCCAAAGGACGTTTTCCGCTCCTTACATGAGGTGTACCTAGGAAGACGCACCCAATAGTCCTCGGGTATACGTTGCCTAGCTCGACATGTGAACCGTAGATTCGCGACATCGCTGCCGTATTCAAGGCCTCCTTGACGACCAGTCCACCTAGACCATGGCTCACGAAGATGATGGGACGGGTCGTCCCACTGCGGATCCGGGAAATGTCCGATAACAGGCTCTCGGCCTGGTCTGTGAAAGTGCCGCTGCTGCTCAGGGCGCCGGTCCATCCCCATGCGATAATTCTGACGCCCGGGATATCCTGCCCGAGGAAATCGCGCGGGAAGCACACACCAGCCTTTGTCCACGAACCGGCGCGGGAGCCGAACAGCCCGTGGACGAAGACAATGTCAATGCCCTCCTCGCTATTTGGGGATCCATCAAAAAGGACGAGAGGTCCTCGACCGTCCGGACGTAATAAGACTTTTTCTCGGGAGTCTAGCGTGGAGCTGCTCGACCGACCTACACGGTCCAGACGCAGGCTAGAAGAGGTCGATGGGTCCCGCGTCCCACGAGCAGCACGAGCTATTCTAGCAAGTGTCTCCTTGATCCTGTTCATGGTTCATTGACGTGATTCCCCCTCTTTCACCATGGCTAGGAGATGACGTCGAAGAGGCGTAGCAAATTGTAGAAGGAAGAATAAACAAGTAGACTTTGAGCAAACAGAAGAAAAAAGTCTTTCTTTGAAATCCTGGTGTTTTGAAACACTAGACTTTTTACCCACGGATGCTGACTAGGGGTGGATGACCACGACCCGTGCCGAGTCCATTAACATTTACCGGAAGCTTGCCGTTGGAGCCGCCGAGCTAATAACCTGCCTGCTTGAGAGCAGATATGCAAGCCAGGGAGTGGCGCCCGCCAGGATATTCGCTGGGATTCGTGGCCCTGCGGAGCTGCAAAAAGTGATACTGACACATAAGGTCCTAAATCCCTGCTCCGTAGTCGAGCCCTGCCTCCCGACGCCCCTCTCAGCGGCTTGGCTTAGAGGAATATGTTAGGGTTTTCGCTCGAACGCGCCATAGAATAATAGAATGCGCGACATGTTCTATGCGTCGTACTATATCCTAACTTATATTTACATATTTGCCCGAATAAAGGGAAACATGAGAGATCGCCGGTGTGAGATACATAATTTTTTTTTTCGGTTGGAGGTGGATCGCCACGATGTATGTGTATCTAACGTAAGAAAGTCGGAGTTGGGCCGCCCTCTTTTTTTTCTGCTTCCCCCTATCAGGAACCACCAGGAGGTGGGGATTTACAGCTGTCCTTGCCTTAGGTTGCTAACATCATACTTCTTCCAATGCAGAACAGAAAATGACAAAAAAGATGACTATATAAATTAGGTCAGGTAGGTTTTAGGTACACTGGGAAATCGCGGCTCCGATTGCATCACACAACCTTTTGAAAAAGGCAGGGGTATGCGTTTACATAACAGGACATACCTAGTAAGTAGGACCTTCCCTCCGGTTACATATCAAATTGCTCCGTGACATTCATCGGATCGCTGATTCCGCCAACCATCCGACCTTGTCACCTGACCATCCACGGCCGGTAGTCCCGCAACGGACCGTCATGCGTCTCACACGTGCATGAGATTAAGTATATAAAATATCTCTTAAGCTCAGCCCCCCTTTCCATCTCTATAGATGTTGGCGGGAAGCTTTAAAGAAGCAAAAAGGAAATCGCGGCTAGGAAGGGTAGATAAAATTGCATTATTACGTAAGGTATTGGGATACAGTAGAATATATTTGTAACACTGTAAGATACTGCACTGTTCCTTATAAAGGATACCCCACGCGAGATTCCCGGTGTGGACCTCGGGAGTGAGGAGGTCCCCGACCCCCTGTCGGAGCCCCGTTTATCATCAAACTCGCTGGCAAGGGGTTTTGCTAGGTAATAACAAGACAGACCTCCCCAGTCACCGAAGCAAACCTAGCATATCGGAAAGATGCTAGCGTGACAACAAGGAAGATGCCATGCACCGGTTGTACATAGCATGTGTTACCTACCTAGTAGGTGTGTTAGGTAAGCTAGGTAAGCCAGGTAAGCCCTGGTAAGTTAAGGTGAGGTATAGGTAAGGATGGTTTCTGGAAACGTCTTTTCCCGATCTGTTGCTGTTCATGGCTATCCACCAATCAGACACAACGACGCGGAACTAACATCTATCGAACTTGATTAGAGTTGCTTTGGACTTCTGGATGGTACCAACACGTCTCACATTACTTTGCCGTACGATTTTCCATGGTACTCTGTATATTAGTCGTATTGCAAGATACGCCACTAGCCTAGGTATTGTATAGTCAACCGCTCTAAAGTCTTAGCCGGCTCGACACTTTCTACCGTAGTAGTTAGCCCATTCCTCATTTCCTTCTTGAGGATGGTTTAGCCGCCTAGCGGACCCAGGACCCTGGGGGGCGATACCACCAGAACAATGGGAGTGGAGGGCCTTTCGTCGCCTCTCTCACTTAAGTAGAATTTGACATGATAGACACTAAGTAGAAAATAGTCTACTATTGGTTACCTATATCGTATAGAGTTAGCAGAACCGTTGAGTTGTCCGTCATCTGCACGACCCGGCCCTAACCAGTATATTAGACCAATCCCGTGTGTAACCCTCTACTTCTATAGCGAAGCTGCATACCGTTAAACCTTTCCCGTCTACACCTACCTATCAGGAACATCTAAATACGGCCGCCGTTGAGTATCTCCTGCAACTAGGCGAGAAGGGTGCAAACAATAGCCACCGTGGGGTCATCGGTGACACAAGAATTCCGCAACCCAGACTCTTGGGATTCCGCTACGTATCACCTCTCCTTGCGTCCCTCCTTATAGGCCGTTATATACCGTCCACCGGGTCTCTCCAATTCCCAAGGTTCAGGAGCAGCACACCATCTTGCCGTTTCCGGATGTCACGCCGCATTAGGTTGTGGTGATAGGTTACCTTTCGCTGCTCAAGCTTGCAGGATAAGGAAACTAGTAGCCTCCAGACCCAGTTACGTCCCAACCGTCTGTCACTACCTTCGAACTAGTCGTCCGAGTCTCAGGCTACTTTCCACAAGTCGCAGCCAAGCGGAGAGCCCCCATCTAACAACTCATATATAGAGAGCGTGGATTCCGAGATACTCATCATGTCCGGCATATACTCATCGACGGTTCTCCTCTAAGACCCAGAAACTAGAGATTCACCCAAAGTTAAAAGAAAAAATGAAGTCCAAAAGAATGACCACTCTACTCCGTCTTGCGCAGAAGACGCGCTCGAAGTTGTTATCTATATTTTTCCCTTGCCCCTTACCCAGAGCTACTCTTAAATATGCTTATGAGGAACCCGAAGCCCAGCAAGGTCTTCGTAGTGACGCCTTAGTGTTAGCTTCCCAGCTCGATGGGAAGACGTTCCGCCTCCCAGACTTATGGAAAGTCTTTGCAGAATGGCCCATTGCCGCGAACCCACACGCAAAGCGGCTTGAGGTCTTGGTCGACTCGCTGCTGGAGCGTATTATCACCAATGAACGGAAGCTGAAGGCCTTAAAGAAAGCTGATTTTGCCCGTCTTATCTCCCTGTAGGTGGTCTTCTCTACCCCCAGCTAGCCTGAAACTCAGCTTCGATCTCATCTGACTTTGATCGTACTATTAGCTGGTACCCTGACGCAGAATGGCCCGAGCTCGAGATAGCTACGGCTTACTCGGTGTGGATCTTTGTGTGGGATGATGAAGTTGATGCGGGAGACACCGAAGTTTCCAATGACGAGGAACTTGCCCGGGCCTATTACCGGAAATCCCTCAGCACCGTCCACTACCTCCTCGGTCTCGACCGTGAAGAGACGGGCGAGGCCTTCGTGGAACCCCAATCATTGCACCCTAACATGGCTTTATTTGCGGACGTCGGTCGTGGCATGCGGAGTGCGACTGACAGAATCCAACGAGAACGATTCTATCGTGAGCTGGAGAACTTCATGATTCAAGTGGGCGTCGAGCACGGCCATCGAATGCGGGGATCTATCCCGTCAGTGGCCAAATACCTAGAGATACGCTCCGGGTCTGTCGGCTGCGCACCCCAGATCGCGATTACCGAGTAAGTGATGACATAACGTTGCTCATAAGCTATTCTGCTCACACTCTATCTAGTTGCATGCTCAAAATCAGGCTTCCCGAGTCTATAATGGAAGGCGCTGCCATGAAAGCGCTTTGGAAGGAAACAGTGGTTATATGTCTTATTCTTAATGATATATACTCCGTGCAGAAAGAAATCGTAAGCGGATCTAGGATACACCCACTAAATCTACAGATATACTAACCACGCTCTTATAGGCGCAAGGGTCGCTTTTCAACCTCGTCCCGGTGATATTCAAGAACTGCAAGCCCGAAAAGCAGAGTCTTGACACCGTAACGCATGAGATTGAAGTGCTTCTACGAGAATCCATGAGAGGATTCGAAGATGCGGCGACGTCTCTTGGCGAGATGACGTCTTCAGATGCACAATTAAACGAGGAAGTGAAATCTTTTATTAAATGGTGTCGCTATTTCATCACCGGGGTGCTACAATGGAGTCTGGAGTCTAAGAGATATGGCATGGCGGACTGCTTACATGAAGATGGCTCACTTAGCATAGTGCTATGAACACGCATAACTTTACCATATATCCGGCGCAATTGTCTATACTCATGGTTCCATATAGGGCGTTGGTCGAATTACTAGTAATGAAGATCTTATACGTAATTGCCTTGGATGAATTCAATAGCTGCACAGCTGAGATCATGATTACGTTACTGCAGTGGATATGGATGATGTGAATCGAGGAGCGAGATGTGTACCTCTTCGGTGCTTTGATACCCCAGGTGCCCCATGATCTCCATGCTGTACGGATGAGACGCGTACTGTAGCCAGGCACCCCGGTACAGGAAACGAACGATATGCTCACGGCGTGGTTATCGTTTAAGCTGTAGCCGAAGTTGACGCCATCTTACACCCCATGCCGGACATTAGCACGTTTTTGTCTCTTGGTGCATATCCGTATCATATAAGCAGGGTTGACTTCCTCAGCTCTGGGTCGATATTTCGCTACTTACCCCAGATAGATAGAGGAGGCCTGTCGGATCGGCCGGGGACGGGCGGAAGGAAGCGAGGAAGGAAATGCAGAGAACATGATGAATCAATGCTACTACATACATAGCTGGAAAGATAACCGGGATTGTAGGATCAGCGTGACCGGTTTCATCAAATGGGTACGAACGGTACGAACCATGAGGTTGTCTTAAACCCTTGGAGGCTTAAAAGGGCACAGCTAATGTTTACTTGCCAATCGGTGAACGCACAGTCGTCGATGTTGTAATCCGATATCCAGGCCAGTTGGGGGCGGCCCGAGCCGGATTCGTCCAACAGGTTTGGACCCAGGTGACAGGCATATGGGACGCGACAGAGAGGCGCTAATACAGGCATATTACATGCCTTGTATAGTATAGGTATGTTGACGAGCCGTTAAATCCAAGAACTGGTTACATGTTAGTGCAGCGCTTGCTTGGTATTCATGCTATGAGACGATTCGGTGTCATTTTGGCTTACGAATGTAACAGACATACACAGCATTCGTGTCTATGTTGAATACGGCTTATTTCTGTGGATGAGGCGATACCCGATTCGTTAGTCATCTTCCTTTTCAGGTCGTCGTGCTAGATAGAACGGGGAGACTATGTCCAATATTGTGGACACGAGGAGGTATCACTGACTAGAAGGGGATAATGAAAAGAGGGGGCTCGCACTGGTTCTTTGGTTATTATACCCTTCCCAAGCAAGGATCTTGTCAGGCCGTTAGTGGAGTTTATAGAGCACAGACAAGACGGGGCTAAAGTCTTGCCCTTGCCCATGCTAAGAAGTACGGTAGTACTGGTGATGTCTCCCACGTGGTAGTGACATTCTTTAATGTAAATATGTACTGCAATCCATATTTGAGGGTAACATTGCTATCCCTGACAGAAAGTAAGCGAGATATTCTTAGCATAGCTGTGCGGGATATTCGTAAGAAGTAACTTATCGTAGCTCCTTAAGGGGAGCTCGCGGACCGATCATTCATGGACTTCCTCGGAAGATGTCGGGGTAGACATACTCTGTGATGATCTAATTTCTGTGTTCTGCATCTCTTGGTAGTTTTGACCCCTGTGTAGAGCAAGCAAACATGTGATAAAATGTACCAACCTACTGTAGCCTCCACGGACCAGATTCCTAATCACGTATCGCCCTAGTCAAATAGGTAACTTCCATGGCCTGAGGACGAGATACCCCTCCTGATTCGGGGCTACCGTATACTTGAGTATCACACGCTAGGCCCATGTTTCTAGGTTAGAACATGAATGATACTAGCTTGGCAGGTATCAATGTTGCGAGGTGATGTATTGTCTAAACAAAGCTGAATTCGTAAGACGCCGGGGGTTCCGGCAGTATGGCACGGCTAGTGAGTACGTACACAAGAGTCGAGGTAGGAAGAGACAAGCCACACGGGAGAGTAGAGTTCTTCAACCTGTTCAGCCTTCAATCACAACTGGACGCCGGAAACCCGTCCGCCATTCTACATCACGTTTTCCTTTTTTTCCCATCATTCATCAGGACCATCAGAGAACAAAGTAATGTGAGGAGAGCGAGCCTCGGAATAAACAAGATGGCGTGCTGATAATTCAAACGTGTCCCCCCTGAACGCCATCCCATGCCAACGTAGATGAGTATCTTTTGCTTCATGCAATGTTCATACCAGGAGATCCTTGAGGATGCGCTTCAAGATCTATGTCCTCGACCAAGCTGCGTTGATGGGCACTCTCCCGCACGAGGTTCCCGAAGTACTTGAGTGCCACCTCACTTTCGCCTCGGATCTTGACTGTTTCCTCTCGACGTTTCCCGAGCTGTTCTACAGAACGCGTCAAGCCGACTCGTAGATTATCAGCCGGGAAGCGGAGCACCTTTCCTACAGCTCCTGCGATGCGGTGGCTGTTCGCATGAACATACTCAATTGCTTGTAACTGTGTTGATATCTTGTTAGACAAGCGGTGAGGTAGCGAATGCGGTATTTGCTGAACAACATAAGCTGCAGCGGAGATGACTATGACAACCATTAGCATCGGCTTAAGATTAGTAGAGTACTATAGCAATCCATACCTGCTAGAACTAGACCAGGTACAATCAGCCTTCTGAGATTATCGTTTCCAACGATTTTCACTGCGGTAAGTGTGTGGTCCATCCATCCCATGTTACCAATCAAACGTCCGCCGACGGCAGTGGCGACGGTCAACGCCATACCGGTACCAGCAACCTTTTCCTGGCGTTGCAAAATTGTAGACCAGTCGACAAAATCCCATAGCTCGGTAGGTATATCGATCTGTTTTGCGAGCACATCGCGCCTCCTTCGGAACATGACGTCGGGGCGGAAATTGAGGTCGTGATATTCATTGCCGAGATGCATGATGCCGAGCTGTTTGATAACATTCACACCACCGACGGCTCGTGTTCGTGCATAGTCCTCGCATGACGTAACGGACGCTGAAATCTCTGACAGCATTGCTTCTTTCAATTCTTCGGCGTACTCGAAGACATGGAACAGGCCTGGATAGGGGATGCCAAGGTTGCTCTCGCCGGCATGAACAATCACCGAGTTAAGAGTGGCCCGGGTGTGATCATAGACCTCCTTGCAGGTTTCGTCAATAATCTGATCCACCTTGTCGCCGGCTTCACCCTTTGCTTTCATGGAAGATTCGAGCATAGGCTCGATCTCTTCCAAATCCTTCGTCACTCGCTCAAGTTCAGACTGGGCAACCTCGGAATTGACAGTAGCCAGTACGTTCACATCGTTGAGAATGTTCAGGAGGTAAGTCTTGGCGGGAGCAAGCTTGGACCGTGCTCGCTTTTCTAAAACGAATCGTCTCAAGGACTGTTCCAACTTCTCGAAGTCCCGAACCTTCTCCTTTTCCTTACCCTTCCCTTTGGGATCGTCGCTGGGGTCATCTCCACCTCCACTCGAGCTGCCGCTACCTCCTCCGTCCGGACCACCCGGAGGTGACGGGCCTGTTGGGATTGCATTACTGGATACAAAATGCACGAGCTCGGTAGATTCTTTGAAGGTACGGGGGCTTAAGCCGTACACCTGGTCTAAGATCATCTTCTGGCAACGTTCCTTATCTCTGATCATATCATAGCCATTGACAACCATGAAGATGTACGCTTTCTCTGCCGCAGCAGCCCAAATAAACTCCTTTGCAGACTGGGTGAAGTGGTTCGCAGCAGAGACCACGAAGACGACGACGTCTATTTCTTCCTGCCTCGCGAATACGGCCGTCGTCTTTGTAGTGTCGGAATTGAGTCCAGGGGCATCGATCAATGCAATATCGACTACGCCGTTATTGAGTAGTGACTCGTCGATTGTTCGCACGTCTTTAATGTAGACTTTGCATTGCATATAGGTAGCGTTGTCGATGACGATCTTCTCCAAGTCCCGCAAGGGGAAAACATCGTAAGTAGATTCATCGTGCCGATTGTAAATTGCATCCTTGTGAACCGCATGGACTTCTTCAACGCCAGCGTTCTCTCGCGCGTCCAAAACCTCGCAGAAGATGCTCGTGCAAGGTTGCTGGTCTTCTGGAAGGACCTTGCGGCGTAAGAGTGCATTGCAAAATGTGGACTTTCCGGCATTCAGGTCGCCAGTCACCAGAACCTTACTGGCAGTATCTTCGATTCTTTCACGGAGTAAGACTAGGTGTTTAATGCTGGAGCTAATCTTCCCATCCAGCAACGCGGCGATAGATCCCTTCTCGAGAGAATGAACCAATTCCGCCTGGTGTAGGGCGCCCAACTTGAGGTCTAGCTTTAGAACGGAGAATTCTTGGGCAATCTGTGGTGAGACTAATCGAGGTATTTCGGTCGCGTCTTTATTCTCGGCCTCTTTACTGGACTCTGCAGCTTCGTGGTCTTCGACTGTCGTCATTGATCGTCGCATCGGGCGGGCACGGTGTGGAGAGGCTGATTCTCCGGCCATGGAAAAGGCATGTTGTAAGCCTGGGCGGGATGAAGGTCGCTCAGAAGAGGTTGTCTCTGCTCGCTGGACTGAGGGGTAATGTGCGGGCCAGGTTACGTTCATCTCCTGAAGGGCTCGTAGGAGTTCGACCGCCTTGGTAATAGAACGGCTGAGAGTTGATCGGTGCTGATTGTACAGCATCTGGTGAACTGCCGCCGCTTGATTTCGATGGTCAGCGGCAACACTGCCGGTGGAATGATGTTGTAACGGCATGTCTCCCGCGACGCTGCCTCCGTACCCGGAATCATGGTCTATGAGCGACTGTAGCCGAGCTGCATGTTGCGACGTTGATCCACTGCCGACAGCCATATAAGCAGGTCTTCCGGGAGTAGACGGAGATGGTGCGTCTTCCTGATTTCGATTTCGGCTACTAGGCGCCTTGCCCTTCGAGCCTTTGGGGGAGAAGTAATCTTGGCTCATCGCTGTCGTTAGAATCTTGAACTCATGGGTTTGGTCGGCGTTAGATGTCGTTCGAAAATTGTAGGCGTGTCTAGGTCGATTGGCGCACGCGTCAAATCGTTAATTAGCTGGTGGAATGATGGATACCTTAGATAAGTAGGTGGGTGGTGGTGATACTTTTTATGTTGAGGCGAAATTACGGTATGGTTGATGCTAGAAAGGACCTGTGATTGGCTGCGCTTTTTCCAATGGGTCCAACCGACGATGTCATTCTCGTTATATACATATGCAAATATAAAGGATATCCCCACTTACTTAATTGGCTACATAATATTAGTGGGTAAGCTGCCCAGTGGAGGTACAGTAAGAGCACTCGAGAGCCCTGACAGCTGCCTGAGTTGGTGCGATAACACTCGGTACGTACCCCTTTATCGTCACGGTCTTAACCTTGAAGTGCTTCCCATCCATCGGTATCTGCCAGGCAACCTACGAATTACCTACTAGTTGACGTATCGCCGAGAAAAATTACGAAGCAAAGGAGACCAGCACTCGCACGATCTCTATCAACATAACGACGAAAAGACCCATCCTCCACGTACGCATCAGAATCGCTAGAAAGCCACGATAGTTCTACCCTCGCACTCTGCAATCTTAACCGATTCCAACCCCTTCTACTCGTAGGCACAATAGTTGGTCATCTTGTGGAAAGTACCGCGATAACCACGACGATGAACGTAAGCTACCGACACATACTAGCTTGCGAATGATTACGCTGCAATGGAAGGCTGACTGTCCATGGCTAGATCCTCGAATGGGCTTTCGGCAAGCGAATGACGCCTGCTGAGCGTCTGCGCAAGAACCAGCGCATGATCGACAAGGCAATCCGAGAACTAGATCAAGTCCGAGTTAAACTGGAGAAACAAGAGAAGACTCTCGTCGGTCAGATTAAGCAAAGCGCCCAGAAGGGCCAGATGGGGGCAGCCAAGATACAAGCAAAGGATCTTGTACGCACAAGAAGGTTAGGGCATTCTCGCAGCTATAAACAACTAGACAACAACGTAGCTGACTTTTGGTGGTACTTTTGCAGATATGTTGAGAAATTCTACGGGATGAGGAGCCAACTACAGAAGATATCCCTGCGACTCCAGGTCAGCCGGTCACAATCATCAATCCAGTTGAGGGCACTATGCTAATAAAAACACGCCATAGACCCATCGAACCAACGAGCAGATGATGCAAGCCATGAAGGGAGCTACGGTGGCGCTCGGCAGCATGAACCGGTCGATGAACTTACCTGCGTTGCAACGTATCGCTATGGAATTCGAACGAGAGACAGCGATCATGGACGAGAGGCAGGAAATGATGGATGACGCGATCGACGACGCTATGGATGTGGGTATAGAAGAAGAGGGCGACGAAGTTGTAGAGCAAGTCCTAGAAGAGATCGGAGTTGACCTTAACCAAGCAGTAAGTAGCCAACTAAGCATAAGTAACGATCCGTTTATATCTAACACTGAGCAGTTCGGAGAGACCCCAACAGGTCTTCAGACAGAGAAAGTCGCCGAAGGTCGGGTTGCTCAGGCCATCGGCGGTCCCAGTGGTGGTGGGGGGGATCCTGGTGATGATGATCTCCAAGCTCGCCTCGATAGTCTGAGAAAGTAGGTCTGGACTTAATAGTAGAACTGTACTTGCGACAACTAGGGATTCATCAAGGCTAAGCTCATTGCGAGATTAATGCGTGTGGTTCTAAGCATAGAGCGTCGGAATTGGGGGTTTTGCTTTATGCATTTTATCCTATTTCATGCGGAATGGTACAGATTACGAACACAGCTCAATGGAGCACCATCTTCAAGATCTCGAGCACACCCTCCTTATCAAGAGGTGCCGGGTTAGTTTTCACCCAGCGGTCGTGTAGACTGTGTTCGGCGATTCCTTCCAGTTTATCTTCCCCAATACCAAACTCACTAAGTGTGCGCGGCAGTTCGAGGAAGCGGATAATAGCATCCATGAGATCACCAAGATCAGCTGTCCCTCGTTCCAGCCCCTTTTGAGTAAAGATCTCCTGAGCTTTGGAGTCTTCCCAGAGTAACTGGATAATAGCGTTTTGCCGCTCAACGTTGGCGCCTTTCTGGTAATTATATTTGCATACAGCAGGATTGAGAATGCAACTGGTTTCGCCATGGCCTACGCCGGCCGGACCCAGCTGATGACCAATGCCATCTGCAACAACATGAGTTAGTGGCTATCACTCCTCATAGCTGAAATATTTTTTTAAAGTCATACGAAGTTGCGCTCATCAGACGCGAACTTGATGAGACTGCTCGGATGTGAAGAGAAACATAAAAGGAGTAATAATTAGACAACATTCCAAATCAACTTACGACTTGCTCCTAGGGGCACCCCTCGGGAACTGGCGCTCATGGCATCTCTAGCGCCGAGTTGACACTCCAATCGTGCTCCGAGGTCTTTCGGGTTTTGCTTGCTTTTTATTAGGCCGGGTATGAGCTTGGCTAACCCACGCCTGGCGTCCTGGTCCGATGCGCTATCGCTCTGCAAGGAGCAAAGAGTCTCCACGCAGTGATCAACAGCCTTGATGCCAGTACTCAGCCAGACTTTTTCAGGGGTTGTCGTAGTAAGCTCCGGGTCAAGGATGACCAACGCGGGACCCTGCGAAGCCCCCGAGAACGAGTGTTTCTGGCCCGTCTCGTCGTTTGTCGCGCCTGCGAAGGACGAATATTCGCCGCCAGACAGAGAAGTTGGGATGCAGACGATAGGTACTTTCGATGGCTTAATATTGTCACGCTTCCGCGGGCTTGTTGGACAGAGAGTATCTAGTTCGGCATGCGTTGAGACATCGTTTGCTAACGCCTAGTCCACAACGTGCAATTAGCACCAGAGACAGTTAGGTACCTTAGTACTCCAGTTAGGAGACTCATACCAATGACACTACCTTGGCTGCGTCGGTAAGACTACCCGCCCCTAGCGTGATGATAAGGTCTACGTCATACTGCCTCGTGTCTGCCACGACTTCTAGTATCTCAGACCAGAGAGAATGCGGTTTCATGCCAACCCGAACGCCGGCGACCTTATGACCAAGTGCCTTTTTAAGCTCGTCAAGATACGTCGTGCTCCTCGCAATGGACCTTGAACATATGATATATATTCTGGATGCGCCGAAAGTATCGTCCGCGTGTTTCGGGACTGATTCGACGAAGGGCAGCCCGAAGCTTATAAGTGGCCGATCCCGACCCGGGAAAGCCGGCTCGAAGGTTTCTGGCATATCGGTGAGTGTAGATCAACTGTAGATAAACTCGATATAATAAGGTCTAATATACAAGGCAGATATATATGGACTAGTCTATTAGTAAGGTAGACCGGACTCTAAGGTGGATAAATACTTATATCTATATACTGCAATGGATCTAGCACAAACGTCTTCAGTGAGCGGTGTCATTATTAATCCATACCACCTATTTCGCCGTATTACAGCATCTATTAGTAGCAAGCTTCCGGTTATAGCAACGGCAAATAGCTGCTCTATATCTGTATCCACAGTATGACGGCCTTGAGTTGACACAACCATCATCCCTAGTTTCTCAGCTAGCCACCGCTATGATAGTATAGAAATTAGCCCGGAACTGCCTAGTTAACAAGGATTCTCTTGTGTTCCAAGGTTAGGCGTCATCGAAGGACAAAGGGCTATTCAAAGATCGCTTCGTAAGCTATGCCACTTTGCGTCTCGACTTTCAATTGTGTTCTTTACTGGGTATTATATGAGTAAATCTGTACACTAGTATTGTCCGCACGTACGTACTTAAGATAAGTCGATGAATAATATGTTAACTACCCACACGTAGGCATGTGGTTGTTAGATATAGTGCATGATGGTAGAACATACGAAGTCTAGGAACTATAGCCATATTCTTCATGGACGGGTTTATAAGTCTCTTGATTCGCCAGCAAATAAAATACTCTATCTTGTATACCTGAGTAAAGTAATTATACATAAGTACCTAGGTACATTATCATTCAAATTGAATGGATGTTTCTAGTGAAATGATTTATCGTTTTGCGTCGATTGGAGCAACTGTACGTGTGTGACTTCAGTAATGTTGCAATGTTAGGAGGCACATGCACGGACTACAGGTACATCTATAGGTACCTACCTACCTACTAACCTACCTAATATATATCCAATGCTATGTATGTAACTATAGGGTCACTTCAGGCGTATAGGTCGCGCAACTGCACATGTGTACAACCCGATTGAACGTCCCGGACCCTATTGTAGCTCCGAAGCGCCGGCTTGCCGCTTCGAGTTCTAATTCTTCCACTACGTAAGGTGACACGGGCGCAAGTTAGGTAACGCACGGACCAAAAATTACATGGCACTATTTACATAGTACCTAGTACCGTGCGTATGTACTCTGGCGCTGTCAGGGTCCGGCATTGAAGGTAGACGGTTGATTCTCCCCTCGTTCCCAACTCTGTTACATCACACCCCACGATTTATCAGCCCGTCTAGTTACTCTACCACGACACACCACCACTTTAAGTCACAGTCCAAGTTTGCGACACAACTCTTGTATCGTCTGCTCTTGCTCAGTTTATGGGCATATCGAATACCGTCTTAGGCCAAAAGTGACCGACTACGTTGATCGATCGGTAAGTAGAAATCTCTTAAGCAAAAACCAAAGAACGGATACGAACGTGTGTTTTGTTTTGTTGTGTTCTTGTTCACCACTTTCTTAATCCCTGCTTCTCTACCTCTCTACCTTACCCTCCGCCCTACCTGACGTATCTTTTTTTCTGCGCTTGTGTTTACACAGCCCAATCATTTCCCATTGTCCTATTGTCTCCCTTCGACTTCCCTTCGTCTTCGTCCCCCGTCTCTTATTTATTCTGTGCTCTGGTATCTACCCTGGTAGTGCTGTACAATCTCTCTTCTCTTTCTCTTCGTTTCGTCTACATCCTTACGGCTAAAGCCTTTCAGGCCCCGAGCCGATCGGATCCCTATAGACAGCATCTAACCAAACTGCCTAACCTAGTCGCTCCTAGCGTCCCACCTCCGTCACAAGACCTCCAGTCGCACACTCCATATATGACGACAGCTTCGTACATACCTGCCTGAGTGTTTAGTTTGCTCAATTCGTTGACGGTATTCCATACAAGTTTCTGCAGAAGATTCCACCCGCCGTAGCCTACTGTACCTTTTATCGTCGTATCAGAAATTGGGAGATCTGCACCCTTCTCCGCATCCCATAACAACTTCGGCGCATCCTTACCAATTAATTCGATTACCGCCCTTTCCACCCGTCTGCGATTCCAACCTTCGAAAACCTGGCAGGAAACAAGCGTCGCAGTCTCTCTTCCCAGGGAGGTCTGCTTAACAGAATGTTTGGCGGCGGCTCTAGTTCTGCTGCGGCGAAATCCGATCCCGCTGTGGCCGAGTCTAAATCGGACAAGAAGTCTCCGTCGCCGGACCGAAAGCACGACTCTCCTTCGAGCAGTACTCCTACGAAGTCTCCCGACCAGGCTGCTAGCGGCGAGAAGCGTAGCGGGAATGGCAGTCCCCCCGGCCGCCAGAACCCCGACACGGGCAATTCCGAGAAGAAGCGCAGAAGTTCTGGTGTTGGAAGCAAAGCGAGCAGTCTTATAGCTAGTGCCAAGAATTCTTTGAATTTTGGCCAAGTCGGCAGGACGAACAGCGATGCTAGTAGTCAAACACCTCTACAGAAGTTAGGCAAACAGGACCAATCGCTTGCAGTGCCTCAAGGCCAGCATAACAATTCGGCCGGCGAGTCTCTTCCTGGACCACGATCCACTTTCCGTGTCGGTGTTTGGGAAGATAGGAACAAGAAATGCCGTCGTACAATGGAAGATACGCATGCGTTCCTCTACAACTTCCTGCATACCCCGGCGCCTCTCCTCGTCCCAGACTCGGGTAGCAAGAGCCTGAAATCTCAAAAGTCTGCCTCAGAGGATGGTGATCCTCACTCAGAGTCGAGTACGCAGGACATGATTGAGACCGACAATGGCTACTTTGCAATCTTCGATGGACATGCTGGTACATTCGCTGCGGATTGGTGTGGTAAGAAACTACATCTTATCCTTGAAGAGACTATACGGCGAAACCCCAATGTCCCTATACCCGAACTTCTTGACCAGACTTTCTCCAATGTGGACGCACAGCTGGAGAAGCTACCTCTTAAGAACAGTGGCTGTACGGCAGCAATTGCTGTCTTGCGCTGGGAAGACCGAGTGCCGAGCTCAAGTTCTGCCACCGGTTCCCAAGCCATCGCCCCGGCTGCCGCTGCCGCTTCGAAAGCAACAGATGCATCGAAAACCAAGGAAGCCAAGTCTGAGAGCGATACTGGTAGCAATGCAATCCCCGAATCAGCTCACGCAAAGCTGAAAGGTGCTGCAGTGCGGCAACGGGTTCTGTACACTGCGAACGTAGGTGATGCTCGCATCATCCTGTGCAGAGCTGGCAAAGCCTTACGTCTTTCATACGACCACAAGGGTAGCGACGAGAACGAAGGAAAACGTATCGCCAATGCTGGAGGCTTGATCTTGAACAACCGCGTCAACGGTGTATTGGCCGTCACCAGAGCTCTCGGAGATACATATATGAAGGATCTCGTAACAGGACATCCGTACACTACCGAAACCGTCATCCAACCCGAGGTAGATGAGTTCATCATCATTGCTTGCGATGGGGTAAGTCTCTTGGCCATCTGATGCGCCTACTACATAGTTATCGCTGACACTTGCTTAGCTCTGGGATGTCTGCAATGACCAAGATGCAGTTGATCTCGTTCGCGACGAGCAAGATCCAGTGGCTGCTTCCAAGAAGCTTGTCGACCACGCCCTGGCTCGCTTTAGTACGGATAACTTATCGTGTATGATTGTTCGATTCGACAAGGCTGCCTTACTGGAGAACCAAAACAACAAGGATAACCCAATCGGTGTAGAGGGTGATAGCACCCATACAGGCGGCAAGGTCAGCGAAGCTGAGAGAATTGTGAATTCGACTAAGCAGAAGATTGCTGAAGGCGACACTCCAGCCATTGGTGTATCAGCCAGTAACAGTGGCCGAGGTCATGACCTTGTACCTATCGATGACGGAGACAAGTTCAAGCCAACTATTATCGAAGGACCGGTTGAGGAGGAGCCTCCCTCTTTGGAGGACAGTGATGCACCAGAGGTCACCCCAGATGCGATACCCAACCCTGGCGGTCTAGTTACTCCGGAGGCGACGTCTCCGAACACTACCGGACCCCCGTCGGGATCTTAAGCATCGCTCCTTCGCTATGGAATGCATGCGCTGCTCCGGCCCTCATTCCACTGGTTGCCGCCAGCCCCGTTTATATCCTACTGCGCAGAAGAAAAATTGTGGCGCAAGCTTGATGATGCACACGATTGTATCATATTTTTCATCCTTTTGGGGAGCAGCAGGCAGTGATACTTTACGGCGAGTTCTCGGCACGATGTACATATTTCGGAAGGGGAGGGGTTTGGTCATGCATGGTAGCGAGGCCAGCGCAATCGAGACGATAACTCGCAAAATTGGCTGACTCGGTTTGGTCTTTTCATGTTTCTATTGGGGAGAGACATACCAAGGAGTAGACGAGCATCGGGCCATTTTGAGAAGTGGAGGTGGCAGATGGACTGCAAAGGACTGCAAAGCCTAGGTACATACCTACTGGTGACGACGAATCGGTCATTCATGGACTTACGAGAAGGTGTGTGTATGTATGTTACTAGGCTAGTGGCTACAGCAACGAATGAATTTTCGGCAACATAAATGAAAGTTTCGATACCTGCATGTAGTGAAGAATGGGTTGCGAAAGTCAACTTAAGATTCTTATATTCTTGGCGTAGTGCTGAAGGGTATATCCCGGCATCCGATATACTCAGCCCGATATCAATCAGGTCAACCACGGATCCTTGTTGTCTTACGTGGACACGTTATTTTAACTATTTAGGTCGTGTGCCTGAAGTAGGTTCACCGGGAAGTTTCTCAAGAGTAGTGGGATGGTATGGGAGATAGAGGTGTCGATCTTATTACCCCTCTGTAAGTCTATGGTAAGATAGAGAATTCTAATATTAGAGAAGAGAGCATTGGATCTAGCTACGTGTATATACGGCGGTTATGGAGATGTAGGGGGGCGGCGGAGCATGAAATTTAGTAGACAGGTCCGAGAAGATTATCTGCGAGGGGATTCTTTCGGGACTGTTAAGGTATCATGGTTAGGGATAACATATACTTATACTATAAGGTTCGCTCGTTTGGTCGGACTGAGTATTGAGTTGTAAATACATAGTATGACTAAGCTAAGACAAGCCACGGACGGTGTCTTAAAGGGGTCGTGGGAAGGAAGGTAATCCTTCCTAATCATTGGTATAGGTAGGTGTAGTATCGATTCTTGTTTGGCCTCATTCTTAGCCATGAGCTCGCAAAACGTTGAAGTAGTCTTGAAAAGAGCCTATGTTGATAGACTTTGCATAACGCTCGGACTTATATGTGAATATATACAGCAGAACCAGGAACCGCCAACGAATCTGATCTTGGAAGACGATGTTAGTAGGTGGTGGGTCAAAGCGCCGAACACTTCAAAGTCTTGTCTAAGGCCCTCCAGGCACAAAGCTACAGTTCGAGAGATCTCCGTAAGACATGACGTTGCACTTGCATGCTGACGAATTATATAGAGGTAGGTATAGAACCAGCTACTTGAACATCGATAGGACGGGCTATCATAGGTGGTGTTTATGGAAAAGAACTTATCAATCCGAAACAATAGCATAATGGATGAACTTGCTTCTTCGTTTCCTCTTCTTATTTCTCCTGGATTAAGTACCAATTCTAGTCGTCTCCAAAATATGAAGGTTCTGCCCACGCAAGTTCCCGGGCACATGGGAGGGTTACAACCTGTGTGCCGGGCATGCATGTGCTGCATGCAGGAAGGGGGGTTTGCTTGCCATTTGTAGTACGAACGGAGCATATATAGCCTTAAGTAAGTCTTGTGTTGCTTTTTGCTGTTTAAAAGCTTGGCTAGGAAAACTAGGGGAACTCTTAATCACTAACTAAGCGTATCCTTTAAATAAGATGCCGATGCCTTCATAACGTGAATTCGTAGCGGCTTCTGAAAGATACCTATAGATGACTTGCGGGCACACGAGAGTTTTCGGCCATCCGAATTCGGTTATGCAAGACATCTCATCTGTCGAGATGGATGATTATGTAAGGGACTGGGGATGGTCCGAGTTGCGACGATGTGACCTTGGATATATGGGAGAATACGATCTGCCGTAGCTGGTACGTGAAGTGTAAGCTGCGCCAATAGCTTTTATATCAAATATGTCAATTAGCAGTGCTGAATTTTTGACGTATGTTGATACATACATGTACTTGATATGAATTCCAGATAATTGAGGGAGAATCAGGAGAATGATTGAGGAGGTACATACAGGTATATAGGTCAAATGGCTGATCCTCTTCTTCTGCCCCTGAAAATGTGCCCTTTACCGTATAAGCATCACACTATGAACTGTATCCATATTGGATATTCTTCATTGGCATCTTGAGAATGGATTGGCCTTGAAGATTGCGTATGGCCCGTGCAAATGCGATGCGGGGGCTCCTAGTGGCTACGGTATGCATCTAGCAGCACTTGAGATGTCCCATTCGGTCGTTCAGGATTAGGAAAATTACCACAGTAGGAGGGCTGACCTGCACTGCAATCTACTAATGCAAGGTGGTCAAGATTAGCGTCTTTCCGTCGTTACAGACTTTATGTTGACCGAAGTCCACCGTTCAAGGTTGACCTTTTAAGCTGTAAGATATATTCCATGCTTCGCCATATGCAAGCTACTATGTAGGTAGCTTGATTGGTTCACTCAAGGTCAGGCACCTATAGTTGAGTACATATGTACCTAGGTAAAGGCAGTCCATTTTAGCTTTTCTATACGATGATTCAGGAACATTGAAGCATGAAAAGGGATGCGCATCAATTGTAGCCCTGGACCTTCCACTGATGTAATAGTACATTCGCACCTAACACGCTGATTCTAACAGCTCCTGTTAGTCTCAACCATACAGCGCACAGTTTGGACAGGCTAATCTCCTTTCTGGGTTAAGTAGGAAAGTACAGTAAGTACCAAGTAGGAATTTCCGATATCCCTTTTTCTCCTTTCCCCGGCAGCCCGGCCATCGTTATTGGCTATTGGCTCATGTTTAAGCTCACCACCATCACTTTTCCAACCTTTCGAATCCTCTCATCAGTTCAACCCCGTTTCTCTCTTTTAATTCTTGTGAACCCCGTGCCCCCCTTCGTTAGTATATCTCGTAATTTACATTTCTGACTGTGGAAGGGTAGAGCTATCTTCTGTTCCATGTGTTATTATCGCTCTTTTAATTGCTCCTAATATACATAGTAAAGACTCCTCGCTTGTTTCTCTCTTGTCCCAGGTATTTCCTGCCTCCTACGTGCCATCGTTGATAGATTCTATTATTTTATTTTCTATCCTTTTACTTGACCACTTTACCCACTACAGAAAAAGTAGTCTAACTGTATATATTCTACTAGCGCTCGGGCTTCTGCACCGGGCGTCACCCCCTGATCCTGGTCTATCAACATGCATTTAGTATGGGTTGCCAGGGTCCTTAGTTAGGTGATTGCTTGCTTAGACTACTAACGGTATTAAAATCATTATTGTCCTTCAACTCAACCCCTATCGAAATTTCCCACCCCCCTGGTCGAACCCCATACTATTATCCCGCCTTTTTTCGTTTCGGCCGCCTCAAAACTCTCCTTCATCTATGCACTGAAATCGTTTCGTGCTGTATGCGTCGTCCTCCGACACCATCTTTCCGCTGACGCATAGTAATTGCTGTGTCGTCTGCGAATGGTGTTGTCTCAATGTCGAACCAGACTGCCGGTCCTCTGAATTGGCTCTGGTTCTGGTTCCGAACAACCATCGCGATCCTTCCCGGATCTCGACTGCTAATAGGCTCCTTGTAATTTACCAAGTTCTCTCGACGCATGCGAAAAATACGAAACGAGACTTTCTCACCGCGATCCCCCAGACCCTACTACTTTTGCCGTCCTCGAGGACGACAATTTCGTCAGAAGAATGTCGTTGAACGGGTTAGAGGATGCGAAGATTATAGAAGCATACGAAGCTGCTGCCACCGAACCTGGAGGATGGTACGAAGCGCCCTTTCTCGTTAATTTATTTCTGTGTCTTGCGATGGTCGCGTTGCTATTTCTCTAACAAGTCAATTGTTGGAGTGGCATCTCCAGCGTCTTGTCGCGTCTTGTTTAATCGTCCTTGAGCTTTCGCCGCTAATTGGTTGTTTTTGCTTAATATAGGTTCCTACTTAAATACGCCAATCGTGACGAGGTCGAGCTGTATAGTCGTGGGAATGGCGGCATTGTTGATATCCGTGGCGCGATTGCAAAATACGAAGAGATATCACCCCTATACGGTTTCCTGAGGTATCGACGAAGAAATGTTATCTTGAAGTATCAACCTGAGGACTGCTCAAGGCTTGTACAAGGTGAGTGGCTCCATTTTACCATATTAGACCATTTGGTTCCATATCCTTGCATTTATTCACTTTCTATAATCATGTTTGTGCCATTCAATTATGAGGAAGAGGTTAGTGGGGAGTGTCGCTAATCTAACACAAATATTGTCTTGTGTAGCGCGTGCAGCAGTCCATTTCAATGCATTTTGCGAGCGGTTTGCGCCATATGATACCACCTTCGAGATTTCTGTAGCCAAAGATCTGAAAGATAGTAAACTTTCTGCGGCTTGTTCGCTGCATGCTGCTTCAGGCTCAGCGTCATCATCCTCGAGTTCCTTGCGCCGGCGGAGATTGAACGAGATTGCTGAGGAGGAGGAAGAGGAAGAAAGAGAAAGAAAAAGGCAATCCACAGTCAACGAAGAGGATAGACGTGCATCATCTGTGCATTCGGTACTTACTCGCCCAACATCATCGTCGGAACGACCTACAGTCCTCGATCGTCAACAGATTTCTGCCTCACACACAGCTAATTTTGCTTCGACAACCGAAATTCCGGAATTCACAGGAGCCGGCCGACCGCCGTCGCCGTCGAAATTCGAAGCGGCTCCGCGTCTTTCTTCCCAGTCTACACGCCCCGACTTATATGGTTATTCAACATATACATACGGCAAACCAAAAGTTAAGCTTGGCCCGCGACCATCCCTAGACGTCAACAAGAGACCTTCAACGGCGGGGAACTTCCGTCCTATCGCTGCCTTACCAGCAGGGTTTAAGCTGTTTTCTAAGGGTGGTAAAAAGGGGCATTCTCAAGATTCGGAACAAGCTGAGAAGGCCGAAGAAAGCGAACAGAACGCTCTGGATGTCGCTCTTGTAAAGTCTATGCCTACCCCTGAGGCTCCACAAGGCGCCGAGCTTCAGCTTCCGCCACGGCCCGCAACGAGCTCAGGGGCCTCTATAAAATCTACTACCCAGTTACTAGCCCCCCCACCGACAAAGGAGGCCAAGATGACGCCTGAAAAGGCACGGCTTATGAAGGCGATGAAGCTGAGGGAAAAAAAGAAGATGATAGGTTCAACGGCGCCAGAACAGACTACAGCCTTGGATAACCCATTGGCGAGCGAAGGGAGGGAAGGTGATATCAAATCCAATGATTCCCTTCCCATAGAAGGAGACATTAACCCCCGAACTGTATCACACGCGGATTCTGGCATTGCGATCGACCCACCCACGCCTATGACAGTGAATACCGAGGACATATCGGATTCTCACCCAAACTCTCCGACGGCCGCGACAACGTCAGAGATCGGAGCATCTACAAAAGCGTCATCTCTGTCCGAATCAACGGACGAAACTGTCCAGGTCACGAAAGACACAAGCGAGGATGGCAAGGAACTGTTGTCCCGGGAAGACTTTGGAGCCGTGTCAGGAAAGGAGTATTCACGAACACTTATAGAGGAAACAACCTTGAAGACCAAGTCAGAACGCGATGTAGAGCCGCAGACTGAGACGCAGGATGCCGATGTCTCGGAATTGAGCAATATCAAAGCCTCAAGGGAATCTTATAGAATTCCAGAGCCTCACAACTCTCCACAAACAACAGAACCAGCAATCCGCGAATCTATTGAAGTAGATGATCCGATCGATGTTGCTTTACCGACTCGCGCAAAAGGCATTGAGCAATCAGCGGATGAAAACGAAGACAACACGCCTAAATCTCCTTGGGGACTGCCTATTTCGAAGTTTTCGTCTAATGAACCTAAGACACCAACAACTCCCAGACTAAAGTCGAAGTTCTCAATACCAGATATTGCCATTCCTACGGAACCTGTTCCTGCATTACCAAACACATCCACGGCACTGTCCGAAGACCACGAACGAACCGAAGGTGATTTGTCCCCGAAGACGAGACCAGAGACCAGACTCCTTGCCCAGAAACACGCCAAACGCAAAAGTGCCGTCGGACCCATCCAAACTGATTTGTCCAAGGTTACGCCTCATCCTGAAGCCTCCGACCCTCTCCTCGACGATGATTTAATGGATGAGCTCCAATCGGCAACTTTGCAGGAAGCTAAACCCATGCTAGTCTCGAAGTCCCCAATTACACCCGTCTTTCCCAATTCTAGTCCACTTAAGCAGGCACCGCAACTATCTCGTGCAGTTTCGAATCCGATGCGCGGAGCACTTCTAGCACCTGGCGATGTGCCGCAGGGCAGCGCCCGGAGTTTCTCAGCAGGTGGTGCGGCTTTCCTCCACACCATTACACGGCAATCATCGAGCGCCGGTTTGCAGGCCAAGAAGAGCAATATTGGGTCCAGTATCTCACAGAGAATCAAAGCCCTAGAGAAGCTTTCTAGCAGTACTAGTACAGAGGATCTTCGCCCGAGAACAGCGGCGCCTTCGTCGACTTTCTTTAGTGTTCGTAAGCAGAGCATCAGAGAACCGTCGAGGTCTCCGTCTGTAGCAGAACGTGCAGATTCCCTGACGCGCCATACGCCTACACCCGAACATTCTAGAGAAGTTACTCCTGAAACCCCTAGCGCATTGCGTCGAGAGAGGTCTCTGTCGGTAGCCAGTAGACTGACTATGTTCGAAAGCCAATCGCAGAATCCGACCCGTGGGCGCCCTGAATCAATTCAGGTAACCGCAAGGATTATCCGTGACCCTAGTCAGAGTCTGCCTAGGAAACCTGAAGTGACTCCGGGTGTCGGCGACTACCCTCAACTTGAATTGAAGCAGTCACCGCTGGTTGTTGACCTACAAAGGGCAGAGCTCTCTGAACCTGTCTACGAACCAGAGCAAGGCTCACTAGCTAAGAACCTGAAGGAGACTATTCAAGAGAGGCGGGACAGGAAGTCGATATCTGATGACGGTGAGAAGAAGCGGCGACGATCTTCCTTGAGCATAGTCAAAGATTTCATTAAAGACCGCCGGGCGTCAGTCGCCAGCAAGTCCACCGATAACTTGGCATTAATGTCCCCGAATGGGGCGAAGTCCCCAAACAGGCCACCTTCAACGCATCAAAATGCTGGTGGCTTGGTGCGGCGTTTGTCAATCTCGAGCCGTCGCTCATCGTTCAACCGTGAGCGGGACAGCTCGTCAACTTCAATCGCATCCCCTGCCGTGCTTAGCGATAGTGGCTCTGGAGAGGAAGACAGGAGCGCGGGTGATAAGAAGTCCAAGAAGCGAGCGTCTCGTTTTATTAGGCGCCTATCAAACTCACTTACCGGAAACCGCAAGAATGCGAGCCCGCATATATCGCCGACTGTGGCCGAAGAAGACGCGGATCAGCTCGCCGCCGCTTCCATGACTGACGTGTCTCTATCTTCTCAGCCAGCGGTCGTGGCTTATATGGGAGATGTAAACGTACAGTTCCCAGACAATCTACTATGGAAGCGCCGCAGTATGTGCCTAGATGCCCAGGGATTCCTTTTCTTGAGTGCCATCCAGGGTGTTGCAATGAACGGGAAGGATAAGACGGGTATCAAGCGTTATCATCTCAGCGACTTCCGCACTCCTTATATCCCTGACGTTGAAGTCCAAGAACTACCCAATAGCGTTGTATTGGACCTGGTAGAAGGCTCTTGTCTACAAATCGCGTGCGAAGACCGAGCGGGCCAGCTGAATGTCTTGCACAGTAAGTCACGCAACCTCCACACTATTTTCTGTTCAACTCGATAGATTATTAACTAACATTGGCCTACAGCTCTCCAAGATGCACACCAAACCCACAGCTCCTTCAGACAATAGACATTCCGAGGTCTCCTACACTATCACGTTGGTTCGCTTCTAGACACCGCATGTTTCCTTGATTACGACAGATACCCAAACCTCTTTTTCATCATTGTGTCAACAAAACGCATCCCCCGCTTTTCCTTTTGTACTCTCGGATTCGTACAGTCTGACGACCCCTTTTCATATCGGCAGCAATTTCTATAATTGTTCCCATTCCATAAGTCTTAGACGGCTTCTTGGGCCCTGCACCTGCTTTTGTGTCATCCTCTAATTCTTGTACTCTGAAATTTTCTTTTCGGCTCGTTTCCGCGGGGAAACGAAGGCCATTACTCAGACAGGTACAGCAGGGACTCTGTATTTTCTCGCGCCTCGCCGATAGTAAAAAGGCGTTGGCGCTTGCTACTCTACAGTCTCAAGACAAGGGGGGGTTCCATAGGAAAGGCGGAGGAGAGACTGTATGTAAAATGAGTGGTCTGTACATAACAATAGCATTGGCATGTGTTACGAAGCATGCAATGTAATCATTAAAACAAGTATGAAGACCAACTAGTGTGAAAGCCTTGCAATAAGCATGCAGAGCATTCAGGACATTGGCATCGTGAAACTCCTTCAGGATTTCGTGCAGATACGACTATGTGGATAGCGAGGCCGATACCTTTCCAGAGTGTATAGGGAACAAAATACATCGCGATGATCTGTTGCCAGAGTGTATTATCTTAAACAAAGCACTACAGCTCGTTTCTCTGTTTACCATTGTCCTAGCAAGAAGGATTGATTCTTCCAAGAACAGAATAACAATGAATGAATAGTTGAACAATGTCTTTCTTCACCTATGGAGATAAGTAGACATCTCTCGACTCGGCTCCCCAATACAGAAGACAGTATATGCATTGTACGTAGAGGAATGATTACCTTGGTATAGATATTCACCCTGAAGCCGCAGCACCAAATCCGATAACAACATGGGCGATCAACCCGATTCCTCAGGCAGCCGTCCCAAAAGCATCCTCAAGCAGAGGGCGCAAGGCGACAAGATGGTCCCAACGGCCGAATATAAAGAGACGACGACAACTGTGGCTTTCGACGACGTCGTGCGAAACTTGGAAACAGGCGAGACCGAACCGCTGAGCACCAAGTCGCGCAGCGAGTACCTAAGCACGGTCAGACAGCGCGTCGGCGCAAGCTTGATCGACATGTTCAGAGCCCGAGAGCAAGCGGCGAAGGCGCTGGAGGCTGCGACGGAAAGCCTCGATAATAAGGCAAAGGAGAGCAGTGGAGAGACTACTGATGATGAGGTGTAAGGGCTCTTTTTTTATTTTTATACAGTATATATATATAACTAAGATTCCCCTAAAAGAGTATGTAAGTTCTTGCTGACGCCTTTTCTTCTACTCCCTACTCGATGGGAGGTACATATTCGTACCGTAGAAAATAGCCAGCTTGAGCATATTCTCCCATTTTGGCGGGCGGTAGTTGCCCCATCCTCGGTTCTTCTGATTTGCTGGTTTTGCCTGATACAACTTTACAACTACATGTTTGTATGTAGCATGATGAGTGAATAGTCAGACTTGTTTTGCCTAGTACAGTTTTACAACGACATGTTTTGTAACATAGTTAATAAATAGTCAAAACTGTCAATTGGAGAAATGTAGGAGTCGTTGGGTGCCTTCGGGGTAATAATGACCTATGCCATCCTTCTGCCCGCGTCAAGCGAAAACTTGATATTAGATCACAACGCATTGCCTCTTATTTGGAACTTCTTATAATTTTTTTTTTTTGCCTGGCATCTATGCAGATAAAGGGGCCAGATTTCGGACTATTTCATCAATATTTGCATCCCGACGAATTGTGACCTCCTTCTTTTCGCCAGTAATAGTCCCTGTCAGTACCATGCGCAGCTCCGACCGATCGTCGTTCCACGATAAATAGTGCCACCTGTACCTCGACCGGTAAGGGATGAATCCAGTCGCGTCCCTCGATCGTTCTTCGAGCTCTATCTTGATTTTCAAGCCGACGAGGATAGCTTCCTTCTCGAACCAGAGCGGGGAGATTTTCGCGCAAAGCGCCAGCGCCTTCAGTCGAACCCCGTAGTCGTAGCACCTGCATATGAAGCAACGCAGGACCGGAAGCAACTTGTCCTCGAAGATGGGCGGGCACGAACCCGCGTCGTTTAAGACTGACTCGGCGAGATCCACGGCTTCGCGGATGCTGTCGAGCCTCGAGTCCCACACGCGCTCCTGGTCCTCCAGATCGTGGTAAAACGTGGTATATACGCTGAACATCTTCGCCTGGACCTGCATGACCTTCCAGGTCCGGCACCGAGCGGGATTCGTTTCTTGTTTTATCTTCTTCTCTAGAAAATCGCACCAGCCATCCGCGCGCGTTGAGACGAGCAGGTGCTCGTCTGTGCATTTAATGGGATCCACCGCCCGGTCAACTGAACTTGTCTGAGTTTGGCGGAAACACCAGATGATAGTCGACGTCGTGTACCTTTCGAACGCGCCTTCTATTCTCCGTGGACCCTCGTCCAAGCTCGGAATGGGGTCTCTAATAAGCCAGTGTTTTTGAAAAGCGGAACTCCCTATGAGCGAAGTATAGCAGGGCGATAATAAGGAACTAAACGCAAACAGGCGCGTGAGGAAGAAATCTGCTTCCCGGACGCCCTCGTCGTCTAAGGCGGTTGAGACCTGATGCTTTTCATTCAGGCTCGATAGATAATCTTTTAACATCAGCAGGGCGGAGTGCATGATCCGATCGATGGACTCGATGTTGCCCTGCATCGCTTCGAATATTATGATAAGAATGCTGATGAGCAGGATGGACCGCCGCTGGGTGGGCGGGCCCTCGAGCGACATTCGGTATCGGAGCTTTGATATTGCTTTGGTGTAGTACTGGAGGGCGTCTCGGTAGTATCGATTATTTGAGACAGTAGAAGCAACCGCCGGGACTGTCCAGAGCGCGGGTCCGAGGAGCCTCGTATGGTAAACTTGATCCATGATTGCGCGGCATAGGGCGCCAATACCAAGAACACAATCGCGTACGCATTCATCTCTATTGCTCTCGCGGAGCATGGTATGTGACCAGAGGTTCGCGTACCCATTCAGGGATAGGTTGCTCACAATGGTGTACCGAAATAAGTCGAAGTAGAGTACCTCGGGGGCTTTGAACTCATGGCGTTGCACCCCTATTAGCAACCGCATGGCAACATCCTCCCTAGCTTTGGCTTGGAGTATTGGAACGCGGTTCCGTTGACTTTGACGTTCCGGTTGGTTTGGTTTGGAAGAGTTATACTGGCATGGCAACTGACTCTTCGCACAACGACCACAGATCGGCTGGCCTTCGTCGCATTTGATCCTTCGCGCTTTACACGTAACGCAACCTTGACCCAGAGTTAATAGCTATGAAGAATGAAGTGGCATGTTTTATTAAGTGAGGCGTACCAGAGCGGACTTTGGGCTTGCGAGCTCGTCTGCGAGGAACGGACGGGGCTGTCATGTTTGGACGGGATAATTTACACGGTCTATCCTCTCGGTAACGATGAAGGTACAAGATTTCTTAGGAGTAAGCGTCTCTACTGATATTAAGACCTCCAACGCAGGTATCGACGACCTTGATATCATCTTATACAGATGACAAATCATCCCAGGCCAATATTCCAACTCAATCTTCCATGCATTAAGCGCGGAGGCGGCAGCTTGGATCCGCGCAGCCTTACCGCCTGATCCTATGGCGAACTAGCGTAGAAAAAGTCCACGCGATTACCTGATATGGTCGACTCAGTCGTCCATCGTGCGCTTAAGATGAGGTTTATGGAAAATTCATGCATACCAAGAAGCATATTCCCACCCAGCGACCCAGCGACCCAGTAATTAGGGATGGCTGTGTGTGTCCCTGCGCCTCGTACCAGAATCCTGGGCACACCCTTCGGACTATGGATGCTCTAATTGGAGGAGATTTCGACAAGTACCGAACAATAATGTCACATCGTTCGTATCCTACGAGTCAGCTTCAACACGAGGCATAGCGCGGGACGATGGTCGCATGGCGGCATGGCCCCCTTTAGGGTGTCGACCCACTGCCACGAGCGGTCTTCGTTTCAACTTCGGACATCAAAAAAGGCACGTCCGTGCCGCTTCACGAAGCGTTTATTTAGCAAACCCCCCATCAAGGTAGCGTGAGAAATGATATCATCACTCTCCGTAAGCCTCCAGGGATACCTTTGTGTTAGCCTTTGGAGCCGTGAGAAATCGCGATTCCAATCTTGATAACTGAGATCCTTGAACCAAGCAGGGCGGTCTGCAAGTTCTGGAACGTTACATTAGGTAATATTGTCACGCAGATCACCTAATTAATTGTCACGCCCATTTTGAGAGTCTAGTCCAGGGTTTAGATATATGAAATTACGGGATAGCGTGGTTATTTCAAACTCGGCGTTTAATTAGCGTTTGCCCTTCTCTCGTCGTAGTTCTCCTCCCAATAGTTAGGCGGACTTAAGAGACCATATCTCCTTCGAGTTATCCCGACTTGCCCAGATCAACTCCGAGAAATTAACATGACGTACGTAGCTTAATGGCACGCACTCGGTTTACTTATTGTAATCCATTAAATTCATATTCTTACGAGCCAACAGTGAGAGAACCCCTAAGTAAATAGATAAATAGTGTTAAGTGAAATATTTCGAAAGATTAAGACAAAAGACACAAGTCCCGAAAGTAAGGCATGGAGGTGACACGAATAGTTCTTGAATTATCTCCGATAGTCGTACATATTGACGAATCTGCGTATAACGATTGTTGCTATAATACAAACTGAGAGGACTTACACGTACAGACTCATAATTAGTAATGATGAGAAATAGATAACCAGCAGTGCCGCATTCGCAATACAATCCCAACATCTTCGGCTCTCGCACATACTGAAAGGTCACTGGATGAGTTGTCGCTTGGCTTCAGATCGTCGCTGTCCCTTACCCTGACTTTGCCATCCGGGAGTGCCGTCTGATAATACTATGTAAATAGTCCCAGTTTTTTTTTACTTCCAGTAGGCTATTCAAAAGTTGCACTGACATTGATTATAGATACATTATTAATCTACTAAATAGTAGTCGAATACCACGAATTGAATGTGTAACCTGTCCCCTTATGTTATGGTTGGTTAGTAGTCATGTCTGTCCCCCTTTACTTGTGAAATTAAACGGTTCTTCTTTTCTATAATAATCAGCCACTTTCGCAATTGAGATTCGTTCTTCATCGAATTCAACGCATCACCCGGGTGAGTTCAGCTTTCCTTTCTATCCATAGGAAAGTTGCGGCTAAGTCGAATCGCCGGATTAAGAAGGGACTTTGCATATACTACTTACATTAATTGCAACTCTTTGGAACCCTCAAGCTTAGATGAGTCCCGCCACTCATAACATCCAGTCAACATTTCATCCTTGGTCCATCATAACGAATACTTCTCATTATTCCGATACTTCTTATAATGGGCACTCATATCACATCCAGACAGGTAGTACCAGGTATAATTAATACATGTAGTTACCCATGTACATGTATGTATTCCTTTTCAAGTTATATGTCTAAGACAACAGTTGCGTCAAAAACACAAAGAACCAACCAAGCCGAGTAGATTGAGCCTTTGCGGGAAGATGGTGGGGGCGGGGTGTTAGACAACTGACCGAAGCCATATGCATATTTTGACAACACGTTGACAACCCTTCGTCACTTTCAACAACTTACTCATATATCCCCCTGAGTTGTCAAGAGAGCATCATTAAGCATCTTATTGGAGTGAAAGTCATCCATCAGTTGCGGCTCTTACACCTCGGACTTGCCTATGACGGCAATACCCCGCCATTCGGAGTAAAGCTGAAAACCGCGGGTGAAAAGCAAGAGAATTCCAGGATGTAAAGCGCAGTAGTTGCCTGGAATCTGACCGCATATTATCATTGTTGCGCGTTATGGTAGCCACTTATGTATGTATAATCCCCCAATAACAAACCCAGATGCCATCAGTCAGCATGCAGTGCTACGTAGACAACCTTCCTAAATGGGTTGTTTCCTGCGTTTTCTTTGTCCGAATCTTGATGCCGTTTGATCGAGACCTGGTGGTGCAATGCTTATTCTGATGATACCCTTGACTTGCTTACCTAGCTACATGATGCTCTTCGCCTAGCGTACACAGCTAGCATCAGCTTCCGGGACCCCGGGTCCTCATATCTCTTAATAACGGGCAATTGCCAGCGCCGGGTCCTTGGTTCCTTGGCTTCTTGGCTCTTCTCTCTATCCGTCTCCGTTTCTTAGTTTTCTCCAAGACAGAAAGATGCGTTGGTTATCAATTGGCCTCTTGGCCGCTCTCGTTCGAGATACCAGCGCCTTACAAGTGAGACGGGACACACCTCGAGATGAGCTTCAATACGACGCCCACTATTTCAATCAGAAAATTAATCATTTTCCCCATTCGAAGCAGTTCGCAAAGTCAACGTTAGGCAATGGCACTTTCAAACAGCGATACTATTTCGACAGCTCCTATTACAAACCTGGTGAGTTTCCACAATGGCGCATGTTTGAAAGAGCAATTCTAACCTCCACGCAGGCGGCCCGGTGTACCTTTACATCTCGGGGGAGACCAGCGGGCCCAGCAGATTCTCTAATTTACAGACCGGAATTATCCAAATTTTGATGCAAGCCACCAACGGCCTAGGTATGACGCCCAGCACGAAACGCGTGTCTCTAAACATATAAGGAAAATCCACATAATATGAAAACCAGAGCTGACGAATTTGAAAAGGTGTCATCCTCGAGAACCGCTACTATGGAGAGTCTTACCCGTTCAAAACAAGCACCACGGATGAGCTATTGTTTCTCACCACGAATCAAACGATAGCTGATAATGCCTACTTCGCTCAGAACGCTGTATTCCCGGGGATCAATGGTAGCCTTACGGCACCTAGTACCCCGTGGATAGTATACGGCGGTAGCTTAGCGGGACTCCAGACAGCTCTGACGATTAAGGTGTACGGCGATGTTCTCTATGGCGGTATTGCCGCATCAGCTCCGATCAGTGTTCCCGTGGGCTATCCTGAATGGTATAATCCCATTCAGAAATACGCCCCCCAAGACTGTGTCGGTATGTATAGACTCATGCGGTGTCCCACATGCTATCTCTTCTCGAATGGTAAACTAACGCCTGTGTGTGTCTAGTATGTGAAGCGATTTTGCTGCTTTCTCTTATTCGGTTTCCGGTGTTGACAAGAAATCTTACGCCCTTTCCGGGGTTGTTCAGCTCTGATAAGCTTACTAACATATTACCATACACTAGACACGAATCAACAAGATCATTGACAACTTCGACCTACTTATCGCCAGCAACCAGACTAAGGCGATCAAGGAGTTCAAGGCTCTCTTTGGATTTGAAGCTCTGACGGACCACCGCGACTTTGCAGCCGCTATTGCAGTAAGTGCCTATTGACGACATCATCAAGTCATCCATAAGCCTGCCACTATTCTCTCCTTTTTCTTCTATCGTTGACTACCTACTAACAGCTACATAGGACCCGATTGGAAATCCGGGATTCTATAAATCAAATACATGGCAAGAGTTAAATTGGAATTCCACTTACGGACCAAGAGACTTTTTCTACTTCTGTGGCAATGTTTCTAGCATCGATGCCCCGGAAGAAATCACCCAAGTTGACTATGCATTGGCGAATTACACTAATGGGGAACCTTGGACGTAAGGCATATCCCCATCCTTTCTTGAAGACTCACTACGGTTTACCTGAGAGATTGTAGCCCATGGCGGATATTAGTCCATGACTTGGCTCTTACGCCCCTTACCCTTTCATATCGTCCCACTTGCTAATATAGCTTTGTCGTTATAGGGGCCTCGGTAGTTATGCCAATTATATCAAGAAATATACTCGCCAACTGTGTCCTTCCGGAGACTATAATAGTAATGAATGCTGGGTAAGTAGCCAGTTCGTGTGTCCCGCATATTGACTGTCTAAATTAACACGTCTACCACAGGGAACCCAGAACGCATCAGCCTGGGCTGACGTAACAAACAGTGTTACACGCTCGTATCTCTACACGAGCTGTATAGAGCAGGTGAGACCACCCCAAGCCCTTCCGCGGTGGTTGAAAGCGAGCTTAACTAACACCGATCAAGGGAGCATATATCGACGCGCCAAAAGAGGGCCCGACGCTACTGTCACGAGTCGTGGATACAAGCTATGAGCAGCAGTGGTGTACTTGGGCGTTCCCACCCGGTCACTCAAACTCAATCCCACCGGGCCCGGATGTGGAAGCATATAACGGGTTCGGCGGGTTCAACTTCAGCGCCGATCGATTGGCGTTCATCGACGGGGACCAGGACGTATGGAACGGCCTGTGCTACCATTCCGAATTCGCGCCTCCGCGGACGGTATCGACGGATCTGCACCCCGAGCTGCTCATCACGGGCGCGGGCCACCACTGGGATTCGTACGGGATCTTGGATGTGGAAGCCGAGCCCCAGTTCATCCGGGAGGCGCACTTGTGGGAGATCAAGACCGTGAAGAAGTGGCTCAGGGACTTCGCGGGCTGGAAGAAGTCGAGGAAGATCTAGGTACGCTGACCTGGGATGACGGCTGACGGGCACGTCTGGGACGGTATCGTATATGGCTGAGGACCCTGGCGTAACTCGAACGTTGGGGGTTGTTCGCGCAACGCGATATGTATGACTTTCGGTGTATATATTCGTATATTTAATTAGACCAAAGAACCTGGCTAGACAATATGCGCCGCCTATGACGCCGATAGGGACTGGTGATGTGGCCACCTCCCCATTATTGGACTGTTCTCGAGAATGTGGTCGACTGTGTATAAAAGGGGGTAATGTCGGCGAGTAAGCTTAGCTGCCTCAAGCCAAGTTGTCACACGAATACACAAGAGAGCAGGTGAAAACATAAGAAGGGAGGAACTGAAATCTGGCATGCTAAGTGTAGTATATGTGTCTCTTCATGAGGTCAAACTCGCTGATTTCGTCCATGAGGCTCATGAAATCTCTATGTAAATTTTTAAGATGGGAGGGCCAGGTGAGAGGCTGTGTATATACCTGCAAGTGACAGACAAATTCATTCAGCCATACTATTGCTAGCTTCGGTAAAGGAGCTCAATGATGGGATGTATAACCTTAATAATTGCTCGGGGTAAACTATACTATGTACCCTTGAGGCTTGGGACGATATCGTCTGTCCTTGGCTTGGTCGGTCCACAACTTCCGACTTAAATCTGGTATAGTTGATGCGATTCCAGTAATAAATAACTAATATTGTAACTATTGCGAAGAGATATAGCTACGTTATTTTAAGTTGTGAGTAGCATTTCGTGTGTCGTGCCTTGCTTAGATTGGGTTTCTTCCGTGATTAAGGGGCTTAACTGGAAGATGCAGGTGGACTTGACAGTAATCATTCTAAGTTTGGTAGATATACGCTAAGGATTTAGTTCATTGACGTCTCCCGCAAGCACTCTTTGGACTGTGATACGGAATGATTGATTGGATGATGGCTCATGGTGTTTTCCCTGGGGTGGGTAATAGTGTATGCGATATAAACTAGCATAAGGAGCGATTTGATCATAGGGCGCATGGCCTAATGGTAAGGCGTTAGATTTCGGTTCTCATGTCGACCTCTAAAGATTGCAGGTTCGATCCCTGCTGTGCTCGATTGGATTATCTTTTGCCAACTCGATATACTTTTTTAGATCTTTAGTCAGTAGGACGAACCTGTAATTAAGATGTTTTAACTTTAGCACCTGTCGAAACTACCATCACATTATTGTTCCAAGGCACTTCAATATATTTTCGATATACCCCTATAGCACATTACATCAAATTGTATATATGTAACATCGAAGGACTCGATTTTTCGTCACACCTGCCCGCGAGTTCCTTCCTTTCTCGTGTGCCCGGAGCCCCGCTTTGTGTTATCTCCATTATCTATCCAGGTACACGTACATGTACAGTACGATGACCGAGATCGGCCCACTAAAATTTCCTTTGTGCGTGTGTCCAGCGTCTAAAGTCACGGCTCCCGCATGCCTCGTCCCAGAGAACGCGGGTGACGATTACACCTAGCGAAGGCAGGGTTACCCGACTTACCGCTCACTAGACCGACGCATCGCGGCGGAGGATAAGTAAGGTGAGGTACTTTAAGAGATTCGATATTCGTCTCATTGGAGTACTGCTGCCGCTTTTCCGCCGTGTAGTCTACCACCTTGGGCTGGACTTGTGCGACCAGCCGTCCATTCTTTTCAAGCATCGCGCTCGAATAGACTAATTAAGAAGCTGTGTTCTCGACCATGTCTGCTTCTCTACCAGGCAATCGAGAACTGCCCGAGTCGCAATATGACTTAAGCACGTACTGGGGCCGTGTCAAGCAGACAGCCACAATCACAGACCCGAGGTATGAAGAGATATTGCTAGGGTTTGAATAATATTGTTAATGATATTTTTGTGATTGTTATACGAGCTTCGCTAAAAATATATCCGTCAACGATAGGACTCTCCTTGCCGGAAAGCATGGCCTCGAACAAGCCAAAAAGCTGGTGGTGGCGTACAAGCAAGGCGAGATCAAGGAGATGACACCGGAGCTATGGAAGGCTAAGAAGATTGTCGACTCTACATTACATCCGGGTATGAGAGCATGACGAGCTCGGCTTGCGCAGTAACTTCGGGCAATTAAGTTAATCGAGTCTTTTAGATACCGGAGAGCCTGTCCTCCTACCTTTCCGAATGTCCTGTTTCGCGCTGTCGAATCTCGTGGTCACAGTTGGAATGCTTACGCCGGGTCTGAAGGTATACACAACACTCTGTGCTACATCTTGGGCAAATCAGTATGAAGCCATGACTTACACATTTCACGATAACAGACTACCGGGACCGTGCTGTGGCAAATCACCAACCAATCTCTCAACGTCGCCATCAACTACGCGAATGCGAATAAATCGTCGCCGCTGTCTTACTCGAAAATCGCACAATCCTACTTCCTCGCCGTGAGCGCGTCTTGCTCCGTGGCCGTGGGCCTAAATTCCATAGTCCCCCGCCTGAAGCGGTTATCGCCCTCTACGAAGCTCGTCCTCGGCCGCCTCGTCCCCTTCGCGGCCGTCGCGTCCGCGGGTGTGCTAAATGTGTTTCTCATGCGCGGCGAGGAAATGCGCACCGGGATCGACGTGTTCCCCGTGCTCTCGGAGGCCGACAAGGCGAGGCTAACGAAGGAGGGCAAAGCCGAAAACGATGTTCCGAGTCTCGGGAAGAGCAGGAAAGCGGCGACGTTGGCGGTCAGCGAGACAGCGCTGAGTCGTGTCTTCAATAGCACTCCGATCATGGTGGTCCCACCTCTGATCCTCGTCCGCTTGCAACGGACCGAGTGGTTGAAGAAGCACCCGCGTTTTACGATGCCCATCAACCTCGGCTTGATTCTAGGTATGAGCTACCTGGCGCTGCCTTTCGCGCTGGCGGCGTTCCCACAGCGACAAAGGATTAGTGCGGACAACTTAGAGGAAGAATTTCACGGCCGGGGAGGTGAAGGTGGCATGGTCGTTTTCAACCGCGGAATATAGGGATGATGTTTTATCTGGTAGCGTTGGTTATAGAACTTCCATACATAGCTAAGTTAGGCGTTTCTGGGACGAAACCGCGAAGAATCATAGCCACACAATCAAATGGCCTTGGCGGTTTAGTTACGAGGCAAAGGGGGATGTTATATTAAAGACATCAAACAAGTATCAAATAATTCTGATTGTCATGGTTTCGGGACCTAGTACTGGGTAGGCTGACTGGAGTGTTCCGTACCTATCAAATGAGGCCAGTTATCGCTATCTCGGTCTCATGCACCGAAAAAGTGAGGGCAGCGCGGAATAAAAAGGAATATTGGACCCTATTATACCTTCTACCTTCTAGCGATGATCTCTCTCGAGACGCAAGAGATTGCCCCGGCTTCCGGGTCTCAGCTTTTGGCGGCCAAACCGTCTGAACGTGCTGCCGCCTCATGCTTGTCTGGGGCACAGGTCCTTGCTGTGACGATCCGGTAGGAGTTGCAAATCCAGGGAGGGGAAATGTGCGTTGTCGAACCGAGGGGCACATACATACAGTATTTACTTACATCAATGTACCTACCTACCTCTCTTACCTGGGGCGACCTGATTTCTCTGACGTGGTGGCCTAATATGCATCTAAATATGTAGGGTATCCACGCCCATAAGATGAGAGTGAGTTGCTTGCTTGCTGCCACGGTTACGTCTCTCCGTCTTACCTGAGATCCTTTATTAAGATCAAATCCCATTCGATTGTGCGCGGTTCAAGGTTTGGAATGGGGACACGACTCGTCGTTAATCCCCAACTGTCTTTCTTCATTGATGGACGGGTGGGCAAGATAAACGACCGGAAGCTGTGGAGACGCGGATTTTTGGTTTCTGGTTACTGCTATGTAATGTACATGTAGGTATGTACGTTATGTATATGCAGGTAATTTATATCATACCTAATTTCAATACCTATGGGACCTTGGGATACGTTAGTTTGTTAGGCAGGATTTAAGGAAACGAAAAAACTTCGCTAGGACTGAGGTTCGCGAGGAAGGATTTGGATCTGACGGGCGGCACTGTTAGGTACCTAGGGAACATTTACCTAGCGGGGTACTATCTATGGTAACGGTTCATTCATCTCAGAGGTGTTAAGATGTTATTCCAAAGTTAGATATATTTGAATTGTCCTGCATGTGCTTGAAATCCTATACGATTCTACATCAGCCATGTAAATAGGCGTCCCTTACTTATTGCTTGCCTAATACACCGAATGCCAATTTGCTGAAGTGAGCCGGCCCAAGGGGTTGCAAAGTTGGTTCGATCTTTAGTTTACTGACTAGGCGAGGGAGACCATTACATGTGCATACGTCTTGCTATCCCCACGACACATGTATGTACTTTGGATATGTATAGACAGGTATTGTCTTTTGGGGAAGTCAATATGATGCTCACATAGCCATACAACACCGCACGAGAAGAAAACTGTGCCGAATCAAATATTGCCTACAAGAAGGCCAACAAATCTTCACCAGGACAGCAACTGTCTCATTACGACGTAAATGGTTTCAGGTAGCTTCCCAAGTATAGCGCTCTGAGCCACGGTACGAGTCTAGGTTTGCGGGGCGCTATGCTATTATATACTCTTAAAATGATCTGCTATGGTCAATCCGTCGTCCGAACTAGGTAGCCTAGGAATTTGACAGGTACGGTAAGACTCCTCGTTTCGTTACTGTAAAAGACAAGGCAACATACCTCTGCCTAAAAGGATTTGGATGGCTATGAGGTCAGCTACCGCAGTAAGGGGTGTGGATTCCCGTTGTACTGTATAATCAAAATACAATACAGTGTAAAGTAGGTAGGCAAGTAGCAGGTTAATTTAGGTGGTTGTTTTGTTCCTTGAATTCTTTGTCAGGTGAACGCTGGTCCCGTTGTCCCGACTCCTTTAATTGCAGTGTGATGACCGGGATGTGCGGCCGATAAGTCCAGCCGGATGGAGGAATTTATAGGCAGGCAATACGTCGGTGGTACGAAGTGTGGGCAAATATTAAACCTGACTTGGATACCAACCCGCCTGGGTCTAGTATTTAGAACCTCTCTCATCGTCGACACAGGCCCGGCCATTCCCATCCAAATACGAGGGCACGCATTTACACATACCTTAGCTGTTGGCGATTGGAGAACTCGGGTTGGGTTAGCTAGTAGGGACTAAGATGTCCTAAAATGATGAAATTTGTAAGAATGACCACATATGTATGTATGCTCGTTGTCGAGGATCGTGGGCTGCCACGCAGGAATAAAAATCCCCTCGCTTACGAAGTTTCCTTTTTACCGTGCCGGCGAGGTGTTTAATCCTTCTGGTACCTACATGTAGTCAGCGGAACAAGGGCCTGACCCATTTGGATACGATAAGGCTGCGAGTAGAAATATCCATATAAAAATTGTGAAAACCAGGCATGGGGCAAGCTAGACTGGGGCAACCGTTGTTGGTGTTGTACTTGAGAGATGAGGGGAAAGCTAATGCTGCACGAGATGCATAGGCGAACCTTAGGAGACCGACTGGTTTGGGCGAACCGAATGGTCCCAGTACTTACCAATAGTAGTGTGGCGACATTTGCCGTCTGCGCCTCGGGAGTGTCTTCGACGATAGCGTCGCTGGCAAAAAGTTTAGGGGTCCTTAGATGGGTCTGATGGAATTCTATGTAATGTAGTATTCCTGAAGGGTCCACTGACTGACCAATCAACTACTCCAGCACCATCCCTTTCCATGTGGGAAAGGGTTCACGTACTAAATGTAAAGAGAAGAAATCGGAATCCGAGCAGAGTAACGATGCTCGGATACAAGCGGTTTTTCGAGTCAACAAAAAAGCATGATGGTGTAATGAATTCATAGAAGACCTAAGGTATTACTGAGCCAAAATTGGTCAGTAGGTAAGTATTCGGATTAAACATATGAGACAAATGATGGATGTGAATGACGGGATGGCTGCTCGGTTTGGGGTGTTGTAGATACTAAATAGGTGGTGGAACAGGAAGGTCGCGTAAAATGATAAATCAATGTACATCATTGATGGATGCATATTCTGATATTGTAATAAGCATACGAGTGAATGAAAAAGGAAGAAAAGTTGCTATTTCGACAAACCTTATACAAAGTAAATCACACGTACACATCTACTATAAATCGAACGATAAGCCGATAGCAGATCCTTATGATACATATGTGAAATTGTGTTTAGTACCGTCTTACCTTCTTAAGTAAGTTCAAGGTTTCGATGTTGGGGTTTCCTGCTTTAAGGACTTTAGACTCGGAGCAATGAAAACCTTGGAAGAGTTTCGGAACTGTGAAACTTATTAAAAGCATACTGTATTGTATTGTATTCCATTCATAGTAATCGAATGGGTTTGGAACATGAACCCGTGCTGCCGGTGTTCCATCTCCAGACGGTGCGGGGAGGCTATTGAAAATCCTATTTGATCTGATTATTATTATTATGTATTTCTGGTTACTAAAGTTATGTAAGTGTAAGTATAATAAATACATACATATGAAGATATTGCCGTTATTACCTTTCCATACTAAGTGATAATAGGTAATTCCTGGGGCGAATTGGCAGACGAATTGGCCCACCGATTACTTCATTTCTCACCACGCAACCAAACAGCGTGGGTGAAGTCCGAAACAGGCGGCAGACCCGTGAATCAGTGATGCACCACTAAATGTATACTATGTTAATTTGTATGCCTGTGTGTATGCCTATGCCTGTATGAATGCCTGTCCACAGCTGTCATCACACACACAGCCCAGCTTGAGCCCAGTGCGTGCGTGCGTGTGGTGCCGGTTGTGGGAACGAACCACCACCTCATCCTGCATTGCGGCAACGTAAGAGTTCACTGTTCAGAGTTCATTCACACTTTCCTCGACCTGAATCACTCTCTCTGCTCTTCGATTCTGGACCAGAATTACCTCGGAGCAACAAACACAATTATTTGCTTGTTCTTCTTTTCCGGGGACAAGCAAGTAAGCACGTCCCTTTCACTACCATCCTTGATGCGGTTGATACGACAACGATGCCCTGCCTCTTCTACCTATAGCAACCTTGGAAGTGCTCAAGTGCCTTCGTTATAGGTACATCTTACCATTGGAGTCTTGAGATCGCCACAACAGACAACACCGAACTGAGCAACTCTGTCTCCCGAATCCCCACGCCCCGGCAACTTAGTATAAACGATTTTTCGAAAATACATTCGATCCTCTTTGCGTCAGCCAGATATTATTCGTCTCGAGCACCTCAGTTATTCCTGGTGCTTGCATGCATTTGATCGTTGAAGTACCGGCTATTCCCTCCATGCTACGAGTCAGACGAACCTACTAAGGAGGAAATCAGAGGAAACAAGAGAATACGCATAACAGTGCAGAAAGAAATCAACCATCATCTCTGCTGTGATTGGAAACACCTGCCGTACGGAGGAGTCAATAGTTGTATTGCAACATTTTTACTCGAGACCTAAACACACAAGATACCGACTTGGATTACCAATAAGAAGCGGAACCGACCTATCAGATTCAGGGCTATACTTGGGGAAACCCCCCAGCAACCTCCAGGGCTTAGAACAGCCAGCCACTAGTATCCATTGGTGCTTATTCAGTACTGGTTTCCAAAAACCAAAAACTGTTTTCAGTTTTCAGTTTTCAGGCCTTATCGCCCTAAACAACCGCCAATTTACTTTACTTTCAGCGCAAACAAGACGCTAAAGCCTAAGGATCCTTTCCAGGGAGGGTGCGAATCACCGACCCAGTGCCAGCTACGGGCCCAAGTGCGACTTGCCACGGGCGGGTAAAAGTACCTGCACTGGCTCCAAGGTCCCCCAGTGCCTACTGTACCTACTGTATCTACAGTCCCAAAGGTAGGGACTGTCCACTGGGAAAGTGCACAATTCCGACCATCCCATTCCCAATCCCAAAACTCACAGAGCCAGGACTACAAGATTGTCTCTTTCACCTCCTCTACCCTTCCTCCTCTTCCCACAACTTCTTGACATTGTAGTAAGATGTCAACACCGACTACTGCCACTGCTACACTTCCTCCTCATTATCGTCACCATCATCACGCCGCCCACCATTACTCCCATTACCCAAATCTGCAGACCGGTACTACGGCCTATCGATCGGTCGCTGGTTCCAGCGCCACCGTTACTAACCCTATCCTCCCCACCTCAACTTCAACTGCCTCGACAGCGTCTGTTTCCAATCGACAACACGCTACTTCGTCATCGTCGTATCCTGCCAATCAAACCTATACCGCAGACAGTGCAAGTCAAACAATTCAGCCTTCTTCAAATGGAGTAGCCGCGTCCGTGGCTACAACGAGACCAACCAAAGACTCATCGAGAACCAATTCTACTCCTCGGTTAGACTCAAACCACGTCAACATGCCTGCTTCGGCAGCCTCCACCACACAGGCGTCTAGTGACAGCCAGCCGAGAAAACGCCGGAGATCTAAGGAGCCGGATTGGAAGACTTTCTACAAGAATGGTCTCCCCAAGGAGGTTATCGTAATACACGACACACCCGAACCAGACGAGAAATATTCAGCTGCCTCTTCGTCAAGACCTTATCCAAATGGCCCTGCGAGTGATACTTCTCGCCCTGCAGCCAAAAGACGAAGGAAGGATGATGGTGTTCATCACGATGATAACTACGAGACGCGGACGAATGCCTCTTACCAAAACACCAATACCTCCAACAGTAGTTCTACTTCTACCGATCGCACAACGTCAGCGCACAATACAACTGCAGCTACATCTCTTGGATCCTTGTCTTCCAACAGCCAGTATGATTACGAGGCTTCCCACACTGGTCAGAAGAGGAAGAGAACGCGGCATCAGATTGCCCAAGAAGCAAAAAGGCGTGAAGTCGAAGTTTACGGCGAGACTTTCGCTACCTATCGCCCTCCCCAGAAGCCTGTTAAGAAGGCCGGTGATGTTGCAGTTCGGGTTGTTAACGATGTAAGTGGTTCGGCTTAAACTAATAGAAGATTGGTTACTGACTTCATATCAGCGTTCCCACCAGAACGGTGCCCGAGTCGACGATGACGACGGACACTATATCGTCGTCCCCGACAACGACCTCACATCTCAGTGTAAGTTTGCCTACTCCCTCCCCAGGTAGGAACGGACATCTAACCATTGCACAGACCAGATGATTAAACTCCTTGGCCAAGGTACATTCGGCAAAGTCGTTCAAGCTCGCGACCGCAAGAGAAACAAGCTGGTCGCAATTAAGATCATTCGTGCAGTTCAAAAGTACCGAGATGCTTCCAGAATCGAACTGCGTGTTCTCCAAACACTGAAAGCCAACGACGAGGAGAACCGGAACAGATGTATACATCTTCGGGACTGTTTTGACTTCCGTGGCCATATCTGTATCGTTATGGATCTTCTCGGGTCCAGTGTCTTCGATTTCCTTAAGAGCAATAACTTCGTTCCGTTTCCGAACAGCCAGATCCAGAGCTTTGCTCGCCAACTATTTACCAGTGTAGCCTGTGAGTTTCGTTCCTATTGGGTTTGCTGGCTATAACTGACATGTTCCAGTCCTCCATGATCTGAACCTCATTCACACCGATTTAAAACCGGAAAACATCCTGCTGTGCGACAGCGCATATCAGACCTTTACCTACAACCGCCGAATACCTTCCTCCTCAGCCGGTGTGAGTCGTCAGGCTACTCAACGCAAAGTCCTCCTGGACACCGAGATCAGACTCATCGATTTTGGGTCGGCAACATTCCAGGACGAATATCATTCATCGGTCGTGTCAACAAGGCACTACCGTGCACCAGAAATTATACTGGGATTGGGTTGGTCTTTCCCGTGTGACATCTGGAGTATCGGGTGCATTCTAGTCGAGTTCTTCACGGGGGACGCCCTCTTCCAGACGCACGATAATCTCGAGCACCTGGCCATGATGGAGAATGTGTGCGACAGTCGCATAGACAGCCATCTCGTCCAGTCTGTCAACAAGATGGCTACAAGAAGTTCAGGCAACGCCGCATCCAAGTACGGGACCCTTTCTTCATCCAAGTATCTCGTCACTGACCTGAGTTGCAGATATTTCAAGCGATTGAGATTGGATTATCCCACTGCGGAAACGACGCGGGCCTCAAGGCGTTTCGTTAAGAATATGAAACGACTGAGCGTGAGTTCTTTTGGCTTAGTTTCAGACGATATTGATAACTAATATGAATATAGGATATCATTCCCGCTTCAAGTCCGTTTCTCAGGTCTTTCTTGGACCTGCTCCAGAAGATTTTTGTCTACGATCCTGCAAAACGCATTACTGCTCGACAGGCGCTGGAGCACGAATGGTTCCGAGAACCCGCCATCCCTGATGATGGCACCGAGGCTGCGAAGATTCGGTTGGAGCGTATGAGGGAGCAGGAGTACAATCCCAGCCGCGGTCTCGCGGTAGGTTAATGGAACAACGATTCCACATATATCAATGACACCGAAATGATACCATAACGAACCTGTATATTTGGGATGGAGCCGAGAGACCTAGCATACAGAGATCGCAATTAAAACTTGCAGCAAAAACTCTACGGTCTAGGCGCTGGTTAGGGGGGATTCGGGCGTTCTGGCCAGCATTATATGCGAGATAGTTTTCATGGCATTGAGCATACGTTACTTAAGAATCTCTACAGCCTCTACGCCATCGTAGACGGGATGGCTTGCGACGTCTTCCCAATATAAGAACCCTTTACTTCGGGCGGCATTTCGTGCTGGTGGAATCTCTAACGTCTGCAGCTAGTCACTGAACGTGAGCATTCCGATAGGTTTCTACGGAATCAGCAACTTCCCGTGGTGGTTTAGAAATCAGGAGAACACTGACTATTTGTAAGTTTCTCCGTTCAATAATTATAGGATGCTATCATTAACATGGCAAAGAATAAGAGCGGGCGTCATATATCCCTTTTAAGAGTCGTACGGGTCAAAGTCAGTCCGGGAGCGCCGAGAACAATGGTTTTGTCCCAAGAACGAACGAGATTCAACTATACAAAGTTGGCAAGGACAAAGATACTCTTTATTCATGGTTGCCGATTCATCTTAGACGAATCAATCGAGAGTTCGCGTACACGCTACTTGTTTCGCACTGTCCGAAACAATGCTCAATAATGCGAAGGCATACATAGGGCTATGGCGGCCGCCTCCCAGCTCGCTCTATCGCGTTCATATTTCTTGAACTTGGTTTCTTATATACAGACTACTGTTACTCGCAGTCACCTAAGGAAGACGAACAAGAGAATACTTGTACAGTTAGGGAATATTACGCCAGAATGGCCATGGATACTCGAGACCTGTCGAGGGAGGGTGTTAGTAGCCTTACCAGACTTCTTTCCCGTCGGCCCGAGTATGGTATCGCGATCCCGTCGAGGAGATGGCTAAGTAGACAAGAGGAGAAGCTTAAGAATATGCCAAGTGAAATACTGCGTTCATCAAATCCACTGAGACGTCTCGTCATCAAGATTGCTGACCGTATCGATCCGACGTTGGTAGATCCGAGGGCCGTCCTCTGTAAAGTCCACGAAAAGCTCAACCCATGGCTCATCCGTCGCCTGTTCTTGGTCGTCGCTTACGAAGTCACGGTTCACACTGACGCTTTACGTACGTGGGGGGGCAGGACGAATTTCACGATCTTGTCTGCCTTCGTCGGACGCGTCGATGCTATTGCCGCCCTCTGGACTGAGCCAGAGTTGTATCGAGAGTGCTACGGGACGCCACCTTTCGAGAACCATATGGTATATGTCAGGTCCGGTTGCGAAGCTTGCATATTGAGCGCGTTAGGTGCCAATGCCCGCGTGCTCGCGGATTTACGATCGATTCTTATCGATCGGATAGAGCGACGCCGGCCTCGTCCCGATGGACGTCGAGGTAAGGATCCGAGACTTCTGCGTTATATCGAGGGATGGATTGACCACCTCGGGAGCGATAGAGGAATGCAGTGCAGAGCCATGAGTGAGAGCGTACTCGTAGAGCTTAGGGCTAGGCGGCCTCTGCTAAAACAGTGGCGAAGGCAGCGTAGGAAAGAGAGAACGTCCCACGCCGAGTTGAAGCGCACAGGGTCCGGACATCGGTTGGCTACTGTCCCAAAGAACGCGTCACGCGGGAGAAGATCGAGGCAAGGTATCCCGGTAGCTGAGGTCGATCTAGTGGGCGCAGAAGAGCAAAGAAGGGCTGCGATGTTTAGCATGACCGAGGAGGGGAGGAGTATCTTTCGGCCCGACAGCCTGTCTGGTCACTCACAGATCGGCCCGCCGCGGATGGCCCCCTACGATCCGACAAATGAACAGCTAGCCGCCTACGAGAACGATCCATATGGCGGCGACGATGACGAAGACGACGACGGCTATGAAGAAGAACCCAGAGACGCCGGGCGGGATTTCCAGGAAGAAGAATGGAGCCGCAGGAAAGTTACGGACTGGTACACCACGAGGGTCGAGCACTCGAATCTATCAGCAGACGACGCCAAGTCGGTCTTGTCCATGGCCCACCCGGCGTTCCTACCAGATCAGTACAGTCACGCGTCGGCGGCCCCCTCACCACTCGACTTCAAGAGAGATCGCGATGGCCGGTCCACCACGGGCCGGTCTCATGCCGCCAGCGATAAGTGGACCGATGCTACGGTATACACCTACGATCCTAACCGCAGCCAGACGGATGTGCCGCCGGTACCTAGGGTGCCTTCACAATACAGGAACGGGGCGAGTAGGGTTAGCAGCAACAGCCGGAGGCCATCGCCACCCAGTCGAGCCAACTCCGTTCCACATTCCAGACCACGGACCGTGGCCTCGTCGGTGTACTCCAGCGACCAGCGTACGCCGGCCGGGGGCAGTATCGTCCACAGCATACCGCCCAGGTCGCCACCACAGACGCCCGCGAGACGGCCCGCCAACAGGTTCCTGGTCATGGGATCCGACGCCGGGTCCTCCGCGACCACACTACCGCTGCACAGAGCTAGCAGCAGCCGGGTATCCCGCGGCTACAATCCCCCGCTGACCCCGGTGACCTCGTCCAGGGGCAGCGTCTCGTCTGCGACGAGCGGCGTGCGGAACCTGGGTATCGACGACAGGGGCACCGTGCACCCCAACGACTCGCAGAGCCAGTTCTGGCGGGTGCAGCAGCAGCAGCAGCAAGTTGACGACGACGACGATGCGGCTACGGGGGTCACGCCCTGGCCTAGCTTCGCTAGGAAGAAAAGCGGGAACAGGTGAGTCCTTAGTATCTTGTACCTAATATACATGTAGTTTTAATGTTTAATGTGTTTTTGTTTAAAAAATTTGGTGTTCTTACCGCGGTCTCGTG